>OU015640.1:13719662-14919662 GCA_907165235.1 Zeuzera pyrina
CGATGAAACTTTGATGAGTCGTACTGTGTACGCCCACGAAGGTTTCTGAATTAATCAATTTAGTGAATAAAAGACCACGCGAACGATGTCGCGGGCAACAGTTAATTTTAAATAAAAACTAATATTTGATAAAGAAATTATTTACATTTAATGTGAAACTTTTTATTGAAATACAATATCTATTTTTTAAAGCTACTTTTGAATGAAGAATTATGTATCACTGACTATTCGACACTTTTGTCATCTTTGTTAATCATACATAGGTAGGTAGGTACCTATAAGTAACTACATAAGTTAAAAAAAGAGGTTTCTTTTTGTGGGACATCGATAACGTTCACTATATTATTATTAAATTAACAATTAAATAGCAGTTACGACTTACGACAACTTAACCGTGTTATTGATTATAAATTGATCAATAATGGCAAATAGTATTATTAAAAAATGTTGAAACCAAATATTTTGATAGACATTGATCAAGAGCTATTTATTGGCCCAGTTATAAATTGGTTCCCGTGTTGTTACATGAATATTGTGATACCTAAAAAATTAAATTCGTTTGGTATATTATAGACGACGGACAGATGTAATGAAACTCTAATAAAATTATTCATCATATCTATTTGGTTGTCTGTATTTTTTTCGGAACAGGTAGTGTTAGATACGGTACTTTTTGTTTTTATGTGAATTTCTTTTTTTTTCAAATATTTTGAGTTATATCCTTTAGTGATTTAGGCTTTGGTTTTTTTTCTCAATAAATACACTTATCTTATTACTCTTTTCTTAATTAGCGTATTTATAACGGGAAGATATTCAAACATTTTATTATCTTGCAATGAAGCTAACTGAAATAAAATGAATTGGCATATACATGTGTATTACTTTTATGTAGATTTTTGTACAGTTTATTTTTTACATACATACATATCTTAACGCTGTATCCCTAACAGGGTAGTCAGAGAGGACGGAGCACCAAGCGTCGCGGTCCTTACATGCTTCTTTCGCTTCCTCAAATCTCATTATTTATATGTTTGTATGTTTGTCAGAGGACAAACATACAAACATATAAATAATGAGATTTATATTATATATTTTATTTTTAAATAATTCATCCGATTCCGATGAAACTTTGATAGTTGTTCAGAGTATGGCCGCGAACGTTTCTGAATTAATTAATTTGAGTTTATTTTTAGTTTATTTTATGTTATATTTGTATACATTTTGGCTTTTGTAATATTTATATTCACCATAACAGGTCTATTGAAAGAAATTTCATTACGTAGTATGTACCTACATACAAAGATACTACTTATTAAAGTAGTATACAAAGATACTACTTATTAAAGTAGTATCTTTGTATGTAGGTACATAAATGAATGAAATGCTTTGGATTTGAATTATGAAATGAAAGTTATGAAGAATTTATTTAAGATATAAAAATATTACGTATTTTTGTAAATATATAATGAATAATGATAATAATAGAAATACAGTGTCTATATGTAGTTGTAGGTACATATATGTACGTATATGTGATAAAATTGCATAGCTTGTCTTGTTTACGTATACCATATATGATAAAATTACCCATAAACGAGAGAAGCTAAGCACCAATAATTTAAATATTTGGTGCTTATCTTGTCTTATTTATGGGTAATTTTATCATATACATATATACATACATGTATGTGCCTACAACTACATATAGACACTATATTTCTATTTGAGGCAATTAATGTCCAAAGTCAAGGTGAGAACGATTTAGCGTGATGTATGGCCATCCATAGTGCGGTGTTGGCGCCAACTTTATTGTGTGGTAGCGAGGCCTGAATATGCCCGAAATAGAGTGAAAATAAGATAAATGCAGTAGAAATGCGATCTCTTCGAAATATGTACGGTGTCACCCTTGCGGACAGGATAAGCAATGAAGAGATGCAGTATGGCAGGGTTGCACGACAGTGTTTTTGTAAAAATGAAGAAAGGAATGCTTACATGGTTCGGGAACATGGTAAAAATTAGTGATGAAAGACTGACGAAGAAAATCTGCAGAATGAAATCGACTGGTAAAAGAAGACAAGGTAAACCAAAGCTGACTTATAAAGATCAAATAGCCAGAGTGTTAGCCGACGGAAATATCAAAAGCACTCGCATACCTAGGCGAATATGTGTGAGAAGCGAAGAAGTATGTAAGCTTGGCGCTCCGTCCTTTCTGACTACCCTGTTAGGATACAGCGAGAAGATATGTATGTATATAATATATATGTGTAAATTGTAACCTTATGGTACTATACATATAAGATATATGGAGTTTTATTTGCTTGTAGTGATTTGGACGACACAGTTAATTAAAACAGAACTGAGTTTCTCTGTAAGAAAATATTTTATTGTGTTAATTTACATGTATGATTCACATAAATAACCCTATGAATAAAGTAACAAAAACAAACTTTACCTGTAAGAAATGAAACGACATTTGTCGATCCTAAATCGCAATTAGTTTTTATTCTAAGGTTTACTTTACCGCTAACGAAATTATTTTAATGAATTGCTTTGTCATGATTGCACTCATAGGTTATAATTTTCCATAGAGTACAAAATCTCTCCGTGTATGTCGCGTTCTATTACGATGACGTTTGATTCGCGGGAATATTTAAATTAAAGAAAATTACCTATATTAAGAAACCTACCAATTACCAAATATACAAATATTTAAAACGTCCGATTTAATGTCTTTATTACTTACTACATATATTAATTCACTACATATACATACATATAGGACCCACAGAACAATGGGAGCTAAAAACCGGAAAAGATACAACCATATGTTACACGAATGGGTCTAGAAGGAACTCATCGAAAATGCCAGGTGCAGGAATTTATATTCCCTCCTGCAATAGAGATGCGTTTAGACCATTAGGTAAGTTCGCGAGTGTATTTCAAGCCGGAATATATGCGATATTGGAATGTGCAACAATACTGATAGTCTTTGGCCAAAGTTACAGAGGATATTACAATATATTCAGATACCCAAGCAGCCCTTAAATCATTAGATAAGTTGACGAACACATCGGCATTGGTTGACGAATGCAAAGCGATCCTAAACAAATTAGGAACGGGACAAAATGTCTTCATTCCTGGATCTCGGACACAGTGGAAATGAGGGTAATGAAAAAATCGGATAAATTAGCATGAGTTAGTGAGACTATACCTATAATTGTACCAGAACCTTGTCTGCCGATCTCTAATAAGGTAACTATGAGTGTCATAGAAAAACTGATTGATGAAGAACCAAATGAAGTATACTTTGGAGAAAAAAACAAAGCGAAGGCAAAATACATACCTACTAAGGTTGGAAACAGGTAATGTAAGAATAATGGTAGGTATCATAACAGGAGATTCCGGAGAATCACGGGCGCGTTACCGGCCTTTAGGAAAGTAGGGAAAGGGAGGGGTGATGACCCACCGGCACTCTCACTCACCGAACGAAACAAAAGCAATACATGCTGTTATTTCACGCCGATATTCTGTGAGAGTGGTATTTCACTGGGCGAGCCGGCCCTATTCGTGCTGCAATGCAGCATGGCTCTACCACCTACTACTTGCAATCTACATCTACATACATACGTATAATATTGTAAAAAAATATGGACATTATTCCAAAATAAACTATATGTATGAATACGTTATTAAAGATATATGAAAAGTATTGGAGAGGATCTGGCAGAGGTTTGAAAATACGAATGAATGTGAAAATATTTAGAAGGGAGATAAAAAAAATACTGTAGCTTTTTTTAATACCGGAATAATAAAAAAAAATATTTAGAAGATCTCCAGCTCCAGCTCCTAATACATACAATCATGATGGCGTCCTTAGTGAAGCTTCGGTGCTACACACTCACAGAGGTTAAGCAATGTCGACAAGGTACGTCTGCCACTATCGAACCGGGAATAACCTTATTTACGAATAACTATTTGACCAGATTGTTTGTATTTAAGCAGATTTGATTCTTGTTCAGTCAATGAAAGAGACGGTATCTAGCAATGACTCAGCGTGCACCAGCTAGAGGATTTATGTTTCGTAGATTACTTACCCCAGTCTGACTACCATAAAAAATCTTAACCACAGATTAAACTAATAGATATCCCCTTTTCACGTCACGAATTGTTACACTGAAAGACGTAATATGGCGTATGCCTATGAAAGAAAGGGATGGGAATGCATATATTACGTCCTTATCGGTATGCTCAATATTTTAAGTGTTATGCTGTTGCGTTTGACAGTCCTATGTACAAAACAAATCTTTGTTCGTTAGTACTATAAGTTTTTTAATTATTTTTGAACTTTACTAGTGAAAAGTTAATATAAAACAGGTTGTAAATGTATGTTAGATAGATTATTTTGGTAGAATGCAGTATTTTAGGCTGCAAAGGCCGGTTTATCAAATATACGTCGTCAATGCGGAAAAGACTGTATTAGTCACATCGATGCAATATCTATTAGTAGTAGGTCTGTGAAATTAACGTATTTTTAATACCATAGCACAGTATAAACATAGCAGTAGGATGTCTTCATAGAAATATAGGTAGCGTATGCGATTTATATATTATGTGTACGATAATACGCACGTGGCGTAGCACACACACAGCGGCAATATTTTGGGCGACGCGGGCAATCATTATAGTGCCAGTCGGGGTCGCACGCGACACAAACATGCGACCGCTTCCGTTCCACACCCTTATTACGTAACTTGCAGATAGCATGTGACAGCTAATATCGCGCGATATCTGCTGTCAAAACGAGAATTTGTGTAGTGTAATTTGTACAGTGGCGCTTAATCTACAGCGAAAAGTGCATTTTAGGGTCATAGAATAATAATGTCCTTAAATGCCTAAATAATTTAAGTCATTTGAATCCAGAGTTATCATTCTTCAACATAACTACAAGAAATTAAATTTAACGCGAAAAACTTATCCGTTTGCATTGCTTATTATTATTATGTACTAAACGTATAATTAAATAAATGACACTGCATTTCACATCTAACGCAACAACCCAATGTAGTAGGCTGAGAGCAGGCAATTCCGTTTCGCATGAGGCGGGAGTCTGCCTTCTTTTCTAAATTTTTTTTGTCCATAGAGACGAACAAGCAGTCTACTTGATGGCAAGTGAACTAGGGCCTTTGGATATTTACAATATCGAGATTAATAAAACATTAGGGCTTGCAAATCGTCCATGATTGGTCACAGAAGCGCCGCAAGGCAAAAATCTTTCCAGGTCGATTTTGTACACTTCGATATTCGTCCTGAAGAGTAAATACGCTTTTCTTTTGTAATTATATAATATATATTAATAATAATTCATTTATTCCGATTCTTATTGTAAAAATGTATTTGATTGATATTTAGTCTACAAATTGTCTACAAATATTGACAAATATCATATTGATATTCATTTTCAATCAATAAAGTTTTTCAATAAATATTCGGGCCCCAGACCACAGTTTTAAACTGATTAAGTAATATCAGTGCAGGATACATTTGATCGAGGCATTTCATATCACATCTATTTAAAGATTAATTGACATCTATCTAAGAACCTGCTAGTTTCCTATAACTACTATATGTTTTCCATAAATGTAATCTAGTATCCAATTAAATGCAACGATCGGCCGTTTAAATCCATTAAAATATAATTTATCTCTGAATACGACGTGATGTATTAAATTGACATGATGTTATGACCTTTGCATAGCAAGTTACATTTTAAAACTCTTTTCCTGTTGATTTAAAAGTATGATTTAGGACACAGTGAAATAACCTACATACCATACATCAACGCCAACATTTTGTGATTCCAAAAAAGTTCCAAACTAAGCACTGGATAAGTAGGTTCCCGTAACACATTATACACTGATTAGAAAGTCACACTATAAGATAAACTATTATACACTGATTGGAAAGTCATACTATAAGATAAACTATTTTGACGAACAGCCTGGATTTTCCCTGCACATGTATTTACTGACTGTTGGGTAGAATACCGCATGTATTATTAGGTACTTGGATAGCACAAGAGTTGACAGAGAAAGTTGAATTAACTCACCTAGCAGCCGCGACGTGCCAACTCCTAAGGGGGCCCCAGCGAGTCCTTCACAGAGCGGTTCGGCACACTCCTCTGATCAGCGCCAATTCCCTCCGAATTTAGGGTTCCATAGATGTAATAATTATTTGCAGTCGTTTTTATAGTTTCACCACGCGGAACGAGCGCTCGACAACGTTCGCCATATTTTCTTTCGTGTGTATGTTGGCTACATCGATGGTGCGAGTGAGGAAGCCAACTATCTCAGATCCCTTTTTATTCTTTTATGTATAAAATAGGAAAATGAATGATGTATGAAATTTCGAATTTGGAATTTTTTCTGGATTTGGTGCTAAGATATCTACCAAACAGAATACTGTACACTGACTTTCTAATTATTGTACCTAATTCAATATTCCTATTACATACTGAGTTTCTTGTCGGATCTTATCAGTTTGCTGGTTTTCTTTTAGAACTGAATGAAAATAGATTTGACGTTCAAAAATACCTTGGCAATTGGGTTTTCTTGAATAAATCGCTCTGATTTTGACAATGAACTGGAGGAGCACCTCCTATCTTAGACTACAAGACATTGTGCTCACGCTGTATCACTAATGGGATATTATCGCACTTACAAAATCAAGAAGCCTTGATTTCTTAGACTAGTGTTTGGAAATCGCTTTGATGCCATCACAACACCAGTGCTGCTTCCACTTCGTATTACACGTTTTTATTGGTGTCGAAGAAGTTACCTTCACTTTCCTTCAATTAGTCATTAAAACTCCCGTGACGTATGTCTGGGGGCTACGATATATCTCACAGAACCACTGAAGCTCCCCAAGCGCTAACCAGAGCATTTTCCGGAGGGAGCTAAGCCGCCCCGCCAGCATCCTCACAGTGCAGTGCAGATCAAAGGTATTGCTGTCCTATTCGGAATTTAAGGAGTCGCCTAAAATGGGTCTCTGGAATTCCGCTCGCGCTCCGATCTGATCCCGAAGGACTCTTTTTAATAGGCCTCGTAAGACATGTGGAGGATTCCATAGCCTTGATTGTTCCCCAGGCTACAGGGTTGTAGGATACGTTTGACCTAATTGTCATGGTTCACAAACACAATATTCATTTATTTTTTCTTCTCTCTACTCGAACAAGCGTGTGTTTTTTAATGTAAGGTATCTTACGACACGTAAACTAACTATACCAATGAATTACTTCAGACGTAAGTAATGCTCTTGAATTAACGTTACAACACTATTTATTAATAAGGATGTCAGAGGCTAACGACACAGTGTTGAACATCGCGGTGTCCAATATTGACGCAATTCTTTGTCGATTAGAGAACTGCAATGATTCGATGAATCAATCAATCTAATATTAAAGCTGTTTATACAACCACGTATACATGTTGGCTAGAATTCAGCGTTTGCTAACACTGGCAAAATGAAACTTCACGGTTTCATTTTCGATATTCGTTTGTAACAGACGTGATTATTAGGCTGTTATGTGTATTGAAATAGTTTGTGGTGTAAATGTAGTTATTATAAGTGTAGATAAAAATATAAATGAAGCTACAATGGATATGCGTATTATAGAGGTGACAACGAAAACGTTACTAACATAATTTTAAGTGGGAATACATTAAATACCTCGTGGCGCCCAATAAATCAAAGACGCCTAGGAAAAAGAATAAAGTAATCATTTACTCTCTTTTAGCTTCGTCATTCTCGAATAAAAAATTATAAATTGGTTCCATTATATAATCCAATTTAACTGAATTGTTCTAAACCAATATGAATTATCATTTTAAATGATTTAATGTAAAGAAATAATAAATATTAAATTATTGCAAATACTGTTTTTTGTTCAATAGAATACCTTACAATATTGATAATATCGCAAGAGAATCTACAGGTGTCATATCAATTTCGAATTTAACCTGTAAGGAAAATCATTTTTATTTTGTACATTTTTGTATCATTTTGGTAGAAAGAAAACAAAAAATATTGTAATGCTTTGTTGCATATTAAATAAAAATTATTATGAGACGAGTTCAAACGTAAATAATTGGGTTTAAGTATACATACATACATATAAATTCTAAAACTGTTAGTAAAAAGCAGTAACGTAGATAAATCTAGAAATTGAAAGGAATAATTTTTATTTATAAGTAAATATATGTATGTACTAGCTGTACCCGCGACTTCGTCTGCGCGGAATATTTTTTTCGTGGCTTTCCCGGATTAGGTTATATAATCTAGCCTAATCCGGGAAAGCCACGAAAAAATTTTCATATGTGGGTACATTGTACATAGTATGTTTAAAGATTGTTTTTGAAAAAGACTACGTCTAGCCAACGTCTGTCTCCGGGCACATATTATTTTTGTACCAAACATCATAATTGGTTTGGCGGTTCAGCATTTCCTACTCAAAATTTTCATTCCGCTTTTCACCCAATTAAGGGTAGTTTTTTGATAAAAAAAGTAACTTGTGTCCGTTCCCAGGTGTCCAACTATATCCATGCTACATCATAATCAGTTCAGCGGTTTAGCATTTCCCGTACAAAGTTTCGTCCCTCTCCCTCCCGTCCCCCTTTTCACAAATTTTTGATAAAAAAGTAAGCTATGTATTTTTTATAAAAAAAAGTCTTATGACCGCACTAAATTGTATCGTTACCAAGTTTTAGCGTTCCCCATGCAGTTTCATCCCCATTTTTACCCTCTTAGGAGTAGATTTTTTATAAAAAGTAGCCTATAAAGTAGGTATCTTCTTGCCAAACGTCATTATAATCGGTTCAGAGGTTTACCATTTCCAGTACAAAGTTTCGTACAACATTTAACAGATTTTTGATAAAAAAATGTATCTATGTATTTTTGATAAATAATGTCTCATCACCGCATAAAATTTTACCATTACCTAGATTTAGGGTTTCCCATACAAAGTTTCATCCCCCTTTTCACTCTCTTAGGGGAAGAGTTTTTAAAAAAAGTAGCCTATGTCCGTTCTTTGTTGTCGAACTATCTTCTTGCCAAATTTTGTCAGCGGTAATCGGTTCAGCGGTTTACCATTTCCCATACAGAGTTTCATTCTCCTTTTCACCTCTTTAGTGGCGGATTTTAAAAAAAAAGTGCTATGTACTGATTTTCATCAAGATCGGTCGAGCCGTTTTTCAGTTATAAAAGGACATATGTATATATATTTATATATTTTATTTATAATTTATACATACATACATATCTTCACACTGTATCTCTAACTGAGTAGTCAGAGGGCGCCAAGCGTAGCGGTTCCTTACATACTTTTTTCGTTTCCTCAAATCTCATCCTCACACATTTTCGCCTAGATATACGAGTGCCTTTGACATTTCCGTCCGCTAACACTCTGGCCATTTAATCTTCTAAGACAGCCTTGGTCTTTCTTGACTTCTTTTATCACTCACTTTCGCTCTGTACATTTTCTTCGTCAATCTTTCATCACTGAAGTTAAGTGTATAAGTTATTGTTTTATATAATATCGCTGATAAAGTCCACATTTATATAAAGCATATGCATTATGGTGACGCATTGGAAATTTTGACGGCAGGAATGTCAATTTTTCAAGTGATTACTGATTACAAAACGTATAAAACTGATATTTGTTAAGCTGATTCTTTATTTCACTGAATTCATTTTTCCAGTTACGTTACACGATTGGTTGACTTTTGTAACAGCAAAAAAATTTCAAAAAAACTTCTTTTAAAACAGATTTACATTTTGTGGAGTAACGAATCCGATTTATGTTATTAATTTAAATATGCTTTTCAAAATGCCAGTTGGATTTTTTAAGACTTATTATATTTTTTGAAATAAACGAAAATAACTGTTTTTTCGTATTTTTCGTAAGCTAGCGCGCGCACGTTTATATAGCGCAGAAGGTCTATTTTAGATTAATTATTGTTCATCACTGCGTCACCTTAACTACAATAGCCTTTCCAAAATTTTATTTGAATTTTTTGTTAGAAAATATTAGTCGCGAGTGTGCGCTCGCCCTATAGTCAATACCGTGCCGTGCCGCAATAAATCAGATGCATTGTTCCGATTGATGATTGCAAACGCCTGTAAAGAAGTGGGCCACTTTTTGTATTCAATATTCAATGCTTTAGTGCTGTCTGTCAAAAACTTTATAACTTTAGGAATAAGGTTCTTATTACGTGGGTTTAAATTTTATGAGTGATTAAATTGAACCATTTATAGAATTATATAATGTCAAAAATGAATAATTGATTGCGTAGCATGTTCTAGTCTATTTTACATAATATGTGTGAATGTAAATATATATCGTGTTCATATCATGGTAATACTGAGTTTACGATTTACGTAAGGCAATACCATCTAAAGTACTTGTACTTTTATTCATGACGTAAATGGAATTAAAACACAACTATTATTTTTATAAATATGTGAGCGTCCAATCAAAAAGGGTCCAGGGGGGTTATTTACAAACGTCGGAAACTTTCCGTGGCAGAAAGGCCGATCGTCGAAAAGATGAATTCAATCCGAGGGCTTGGATTTGTGAATACGACTATATATAATATGATTATATACATAATATAAATATGATAAATATGATTTCGGATTTGTGAATCGCGTAGTATAGACAAAATCATCAAAAAGTTTCCTGTCGGGTACGAAAAGCTGAATTTCCGACGTTTGTGAGTAACCCACAGTAGTGGGGTATTGAGTTAAGACTAGATTAGGAATTTAGAGTAGTCAATTGATAATAAGGATTAAAAAAATATTCAAAAACTGGTATATATTTTTTTATCAGACATTTAAAGTTGAAACTCGGAAAAAGTATGTTTTGAGAATAAGCAGTTTTAATGTTTGATTGAAAAAAAAATACACTTCTACTTGTTCGTTACGTAGATTTTGATTTATTAATGTAGATCAAGATATTCTGGACAATACCAACTTATAATTATATTTGTAATATTATAAAATAAACAATTACAATCTAAATAAAGGATTGACACCTACAAAATTTAGTAAAAAGGTCCACTTGTCGGTGTTTAGTACAGTGAGTAAATACGACAACATAATCCAATAAAAAACTGAAATGAAGTATTCTTTCTCTATTTAAAAACTAGCAAACAAGATGAGATTATTTTTATTATTATTTGAACATACCAATGAATCATTACAAATTACATAAAAGCACCAGCAGTTAAAGTAAAACATAACAATTGTTCTAGCTAAGAATCTTACTTAGATCTAACTTACATTCTACAACGTTATCATTATAAAATATAATCAAAATCATTAAAATAATACAGGTCAGTACACCGTGTTAAAACGTATTTTATTCCAAATATTCAGACATGCCGACCACTGGTACCTTTTTACTAAACTTTTCTCTTATAAAATTTGCTACTTCGAAACATCATATAAAGTCATTTACTACATGAACTTGTAGACAATTGAGCATTAATTAATAATCAATTAAAATTGCGAAATGCCATTTTGTCACCAAACTTTACAAAACTGTGTAGGTATATCTCGGAAACTAAATGCTGACCACTGGACCCTTTTTGCTTGGACGCTCTCATATACTATAATAAAGGAAAGGAAAAAAGGAATAAAACTAGCCTTAACACTATTTTTGTCCTATATATATTATATAACTACTATGTTCTTTTTCGTTTTTTTCTTGGACTATTTTTAGTGTTATGGTTACACACACCCTTAGGGTATGAAATAGACATGAACAAAGTTTTTGATAAAATATTTTGGGGCATAAACAAAAAAAAGTCTGAAATCCTGGCGCGGGGTTTTAAATGAAAGCGCCTATATATCACAAATTCAAGTACATAACACGTTTCTTTGTGCCACTAATTTAACATTTACTCTAAAATTATCGCACAGAAAAATTAAAAAAAAAATTGAGAACGAGATATCTAGATTGAACAAAAACTACTTGCATTGATTAAAATTATAGCTTTTTACAAGATATTTTGTTTTGGCGTATGTATGTAATATTAATAGCGGAAGTACGACTTGCACTTGATTTATGTTTTTTTACATATAAAAATCTGAACCACAGATTTATCTGAACTCTATGTTTGATAAGACATTCAGAACATGTGTCAAGTATAAAGGACGAACCATCAAACAAATCCTCTTATAAATTTAAGGATTTGTTGTGGAATGCGTACTGAGGAAATTAAAGGAATTCTTTCATTTCCTCGAAACTTACCGTTTTCCCTACACTAACAATTGCGCCCAGCAGCGGAATGTACTTAGTATATTGATTGTTTATTAATAACATCGCTATGAATGCACCTCTAGTTAGTTTCAGCTAACAAACTAATTTGTAGGTACGTCACTAACATTAGAAAATAAACAAACAGTGACGGATTACGTCACAGTTGAAACATTTGGACGTTAAGTTAAAGGAGTTAGCGAATTTTCTATTTCTTAAAACAGTCTCGGCTAGCCGTCGTTAAATTATCATATTGGAATGAGTATTTTTCGCTTTATATACTTTAAACTGTTACTCTTTTGCTTGGATAACTACTATACTAACTCTTTCACTGGAATAACTATGAATTAAAAAAAAAATCATGCTAATTTTAAACTTAAATTGAACACCGATTCGGAGAAAAGCTAACTGAAGACTTAATTAGAATATTTTCATCGATTTGTAAATCAAATCAAAATATACTTTTTAAAATACTTGAAACTATGTCAATATAAGCCTAATTGGAAAATAATATTTTATTTTTCCGAATTTTCATAACCAATACAAAAATATAACACAAATTACTATATACATTTTTGAGTTTATTTTACAAGCTTCAATCGGAAAATGTATGCGGTGATTCCAACACTTTTTAATCGTTTTAAATGGTTCTGTCTTTTCTAATTTTTAATACGAGGTCCCTCATATGTTATCGTAATGGTAATTTAAGGCAGAAAAATAAAAAGGTGAAATCACCACCGAATGTATCTAATTATTCCATGATTTACTAGCTTTATCGAATGTGAAAACGATAGTAATTTTGTTTATGTTTTGCCAGAATCATTATGAACTACATATGTATGCAAACCCTGAACCATTTATGCAAATGATTTATCAATCAATTATAATAATGTAACTGTAAGGCTTAATAATGTTTCATCTAAATAGTATATGATCTAATTGTTTAATGGCTGTCCTATTTCTTCATTTATAAAAAAAATGGATATTTCTTTTTATATCCGTTCCACGCTACCGCTTTCACGTATATATTGCGCCGCACATAGTATTGGTCGATCCGTCAATGAATCATGGCCGCACACCGATACACTAGTCGTATCACGTTCAACAACAGTTTCACTACGACGACAGAGCGACGCACTCGCGATCGATGCGAATCGATTAAGTGATAACGATTTTATGAGTGTTTACTATTGACAAATTATTGTGTAGTGTTGTGTATTAGACTAATTTGTTGAGGAAATCCCGTCAAGGTTTGTTTTTTTATCGATTTCGATATACTTATTCACATTGCTACATCCCTAATAGAGAAGATGACTATAAAG
Source organism: Zeuzera pyrina (assembly GCA_907165235.1). Classification (NCBI taxonomy): domain Eukaryota; kingdom Metazoa; phylum Arthropoda; class Insecta; order Lepidoptera; family Cossidae; genus Zeuzera; species Zeuzera pyrina. Next base: position 13,733,298 of record OU015640.1, read on the forward strand.
TATTGCTGTCTTTACAACATATTTTCGTCACCTCAAAATTTATATTTTTTTGTACCACAACGTGTACGTGCTAATCTTAGAGGAAAGAAAAATATTGAAAGTGCCAGTAACTTTTCTTTCCACGCACGTAAAAGCTGGCCAAAGGATTGTGCTTATTATAAAGACATGTTTAAACGATGGACCGTATAGGACGATTTCGTTGTCCAACCCTCCATGTGTTAGACCTGACAAGACCTTATGTCTTGAGAACAGGTAGAGTTATCAACTTGAAATTTAGATATACTTTCCATTGACTTAGAATCATGAAATTTGGTAAGATGCAAGATCTCTCACAGCACAGTAAAAGGAAAAAAAAAACGATTTTTTTATGGTATCTCACTTTTTTGCCATTACAAACTTACATTTGCGTTTTCAGAGAACGTGTTTTTCAACTGCAATATTATTTTTGAATCCTTCGAATTTGTTGGTAAATACAAATACACTGTACGGCGGCACGGAACCCTCGGTGCCCGAGTCTAAATATTAATTGATGGAAGTGACACCAAAGTATCGTTTTCTCACTCAGTGGCACCCCGAGTGGGGAATGTCGTAACGCTAACTTACACGTCTGCGACGTAAGTTTATAATGGATAATATGTAAGCTAACCCTTGGTGATAAAATACACGACGGTAATGCAAGAAGTTCTATTACCTACTAAAGGAGGACTACATAGCATTGAGATATTTGTTATGCGTATTAAATCTTAGGGTGGCTTGCACCAACTACTTAAACTCGATTTAAGGAACTGACATCTCGCTTGCACCAATTACTACACAGTTGGTGCAAGCGAGATATCAAATCCTTAAATCCTGTTTAAATAGTTGGTGGAAGTCACCCTTAAACGCATATGCACACTACATTTTCACACGTTGATCATGCGTTTTCAGTACCAGAAGTCGGAAGAATGTACTAATTCATTGTCAGTATAGGTTGTCTATGTTAAGAAATCGACTCCTTATGATAGGGGTATATCGATTTCCAATGTAACTGGGCCAGCTAGCCCCAATTGTGCAATTCTCATTGACTTGAAATAATATAAGAGTTCATTCACTGTGACGTTTCCACTGTAGAAATCTATCTTCACAATTGAGTTACGCGTGGATTCGTTTTCAACCAATAGAAGCTACGATCTCTCATCTCAGGATAGTTCCCAATATTGTAGCTAACATCAATTGCTTTTTTGGCGTATTACCCCAGGTCCTCGGTACGACGCTATTGCAGGAGAACTCTATAACAGCCCTCCTGGGACCCTAATAAGTGCTTCGGCACCAAGAAGTGCGAGAGGGGCACACTTATTACCTAACTTGTAGTCAGCATGTGATAGCCAAATATGGCGCGATATCTGCCGTCTAAACTAGAACTTGTATAATGAAATGTGTAAAGTGGCGCTATATCTACCTCGAAAAGTGCATTTTACGGTCTTCGCGCAATAGACACGCAATAGTCATATATGATACCAAGTTTTTATTACAATTATTCACCGGACCCCGCGGACATCCTCAACAACGCGTTGAGAATGACCACTGTAAGTTTTTTTGCCTAAAAGCCATACATAACCCAGCCTCACCTTTAGGGGGCTGGGTATCCGTACTTAGATTTCGTTCCGTTACTTAAAAAGGTACTACGGTCTTATGTGAACATAATGATATAAGTGTATATACAGTAGACATATGTTTGTATTTAATTGGAGGAATTAAAGAAAATTATTTATGACGTTGTGTGGACATGACAAATCTTTCGAGAATCGTAAGGTATGCGCTGTTATCAATGAAAAATAATTCATAATACCTGATTGTATACATGATTAACAATTTATAAATAGAACTAATACACTAAACTCACACCAACGAAACATTACATGTTTCGTTGTTTTTAGTGTATTTGCGTTCTAAATAAAGGATTCTTCTTTAAGTTTAAATAGATTCAGATATGTCAAGTAGTGGTACAACTTAACTGTGCTTACGGTGCTACGCAAGCAAAGTTTGCCACATATTCAAGACGCATTCAAAGTGGACTTAATGTATGCAGCATAAAGTCTAATTTTAAGTTGAAATTATTACGTTACCAAATCTGACAGCTGGAGTACCACGTTCCTGTTTTCAACAACGTACAATAAAAATGTCATGTCGTAACACGAAAAAATTAAAAATATCATGTCTCCTACGAAACAAGAAGGAGGCGGGCGGGCTGTATTGCACAATACGTCTTGAAGGAGTTTATGTGCCCACGTCCACCTCTTAATTCCATCACCTTCATAGTTCTTTTTATCTCGGACCAACCTAGAAGCATAAAAACAGCAAAGAATGAGATTTATGTTTTGGTTTTCTCCAAATCTTTGACTTTTTAACTATTGCATCACGGAACTTTTGACGTATTTTCTAGAATATCTGTTTATAATATTGGCTATCTGTTTATCAGATCCGATATTTATTTATCTCTTTGCTCAAAATTCAAGATTATCCAATGGTTTGATCAGAATGTCTATAGGCGCAGTTAGCAAGATAAGGACTTAAGCTACTTCACTTTTAGTTAAAGAATCGAACGTAAATTTTTTAGCGATAACTATGATATGAGACACTCGTAACTTAACGGGGCTTTGTTCGTTACCATCACCGAGGTGAAATAATATTGCGCGCATTCATCTTAGAATATGGGTGACCTAGTCATATCTTCGAGATCATCTATACTTGCTCATCGAATACCGCATTAAAAATAATAACCTGCCTTCCGAGCACGGGTATACTCAATATTATTATCTTGTTATTAGTTGTAATGTAAGTAAATCGGAACTCGAAGAACGCTACATGTAGGTAAATAAGAAAACATTAAAGACGCGCTCTTCGTTGCTTACTTATTTTTTCACATGTTTAATGAATGTGAAAAAATAAATATTTCTTTATACATTATTCTAGCAACTGCCGAAAACCATAACGCAATTTATGTATTTTCGTTCGATACTTTTTTTTCTGCAATGTGATGCCTTTTTGAGAGATTTTTAAGTATATCTCCTAAATTACTTGAGTAAGTTACATGAAATTGCTGCTAACAGGAAGACAATACAGTTTACTTAATACTGGCTGAAGGATATTTTATTATATGAAAATATATTCCCGTTATAACGATAAATGTCGCGTTCAGATGACGGAATGTGAGAGCGGAGCCTAGGCAAAAAGCTTTTTTTGGAAGCTTGCTATTAATCTCCCCTAGGTGACAGCACCTCTCAAAATGATGGTGTTTCCATGTAGTATCGTAACGTTTAATTACGAATATTGTGAGCTAATATTAATGATGCCACTCAGTAGGCAATGGCGAGCATCGCCTTACGTCTCGTCGTGGTCAGGTAAAAATGCAGTGGCCCCTACCACAAATACTTTTACTAGAGCGAGTTACTGTCAGTGAAAGTGCGGATATAAAGGCGTATGCACGACTGTATCACACGTCGATCACGCGCGAAACGTAACTAAGACGTGATGCAAACGCAGTGCATGTAATCTTAGCCTAAAGTACTGGATGTTGTCGCTGAGAAAATCTATATAAATAAAAACAATTGCCACGTGTGTGAAATATCATTTGAGAACAACTGGTAATGTTTAGTTGATTTTTTTTATGGCGGAGGGGACAAACGAGCTAGCGAGTTTCCTGATGGAAAATGATCACTACCGCCCATGGACACCCGCAACGTCCGGGGAATCACGGATGCGTTGCCGGCTTCTAAGGAAAGAATAGACACGTTTGTTGAAGGTCTCCAAGTCAGTTGTATTCGTAATTGTCAGGACAACGTTTGTATGAAAGAAAATTTTGGGCAAATCCGCGCGAATAGTCGGAAATTTGGATAGAAAATCTTTACAAAAAAAATTACGGTGTTTTGCAAACATTCGATGTCCCACCCGGGAAAAGCCGAGCCGGGTCGCTAGTTTCCGATAAAAAGCAAAAGCGGAAATTTAACAGAAAAATTTTCGATGTTTACAAATTTCCGGGAATTTCGTCCCTAATTTTCCCAATTGTTGGAAATTAATCCAGAATGTCATTTACCTCTGCTGTAATTTCTCTTGAATACCTTCATACGTTAATATTAGTTTGCATGTAATTTATTTTCTGTGAAAATCGGCTTCGGTCGGCTTCGACAGACGGTCGAACGAGCAAGTTAATGCTAATGGTCTTAAAAAGGATCAGTTTTTATAAAAACTGCGTCTGCATCGCGTTTTCATTTTTCTATTGACGGTGACCGATAGGTTTCGAACAAAATCCGAATTGCATTATAACGCTGACACATATTGTCGTATAGTATACATATTGACGACTTCAATGACGCAGTGACTTACGTTTTGCAGCCACTCGCGGAAGGTTTCGGGTGCGATTCGAAACGAAACGAACTTTTCTAGATTGTTTCAGGTCTGGGTGTACTGGAAGACGCTCCTTGTAGTCGTCGTCTGGTTCTCATAGCACAGGAAATGCCCTATTTTGAGACTAGATGATTGGTGTGTATTGACTGGTGCATTTATTATTTATATTTTCGTAATTTTATGTAGTAAAGTAGGAACATTGAAATTGGCAGCAGGTTTGCAGTAGGGCATAGATGTAATAAAAACAATAGACTCCATGCCCTGTAGTAAATACAATTAAATAAAGTGTTTGTGTAAGTGATTCGAGGGATGCTTGATGAAGCGAGGCAAGATTACGGGCGGCAGTACCTTGAATGAACAGCCCTGTAGCCTGGGCCAAAGAATATTCTACTGTTTTCCCCACCTGTCATAAAAGACGACGAAAGGGGCCTTAGGTGTCGTGGCCGATCGGAGTGCGGGCTCGTATCCTTCTATGCGACCCCGAGGAGGACAACAACACCTGTGGTCCACGCTGTCGTGGGTGCTGGGGGGCTCTGCAGTTGCTCCCCGAACTAAAGTAGATTTGACGTTCAAAAATACCTTGTCATTGGGTTTACTTCAATAAATTGATTTAATTTTGACTTTGACTCTTCTGAGAGGTGCTTCGGCACAGTAACAGAGGGTCTCCGGTGCGTTTCGTAGGAGATCCCGGAGCCCTTCGATGACGAGCCGAGGACGACTACCGCAGGAACCAAATCTCCTCTCCCCCAGGGGGCTGGGTATCTATGTGCAGAATTCTCTTGCGCAACCAAAAAAAAGGACCTTGAACTAGAATCGCTACCATCGTCTTACTGCTAATTCTGCCGCCAAACGGCCAGTGTATTTTTGTGTTCCGGTTAGAAATGAGAAACAGCTGGCGAAATGTCGCTCCTCTGGCACAAGAGGCGCGGCATTTCACCAGCTGTTCTTATCTTAGTCATCAGGGTTTCCAACGCATTTGCAATTTCAAGTGCCTTAGTCTTGCCATTCTAAAGGTGCATGTGTCTCAGTTCACTTACCACAACAGGTAGAGTATTTTAGCTTTCGTCTTACTCATGGTAAAAAAAAAACAAACAAACAACCGAAAACGAAGTTTTTCTTACTCTTTTTATAAAAGAGGAGGCAAACGAGCATACGAATCATCTGGTGGAAAGTGATCACCGCCGCCATGGACACCTGCAACATCCAGAGAATCACGGGTGCGTTGCCGGTCTTTAGGGGTAGAAGGAAAAGAGGGGGAGGAGCGAAATGGGCCATCGGCACTCTCAGTCACCGAACGAAACACAACAATGAATGCTGTTATATCCCTTCGATATTTTGTGAGAGAGCGGTATTTCACCGGCCGAGCCGGCCCTATTCGTGCTGCAATACAGTATGGCTCTACTACACAATACTTCTATATAGTAAGGTTACGACGAAGTCTGTATACGCAGGGTTCTATACGAGACATGATTGTATTACACAATTTTATTATTATAATTGTATTACGCACTGTAAAACTATTATGATTCGATATAAGTAATAATAATAAGAATTCAACGCCATTATAGGCGATTAGTATACGTACTTATGTTTGGGATTTCCTTTTATAATGTAGCGATGAATAATGCCGTAGACTACGCTATGAAAAAGACGCCAAAAAAAACCCAACGTAAGTATAATTTTTGCCATAAATAGATACAGTTAGAAGTGTTTTATTTACGCAACGGAAATTCTAACTTAACAGAATGGTAATTGGTGATATAAAGGTGATGTCGTCGGTTAAGGAAAAAATAATTATAATTTCTTTTTAATCGAATTATTTATCTGATATTACTTTAAAATTTATTGATAATCGATCGATCGAATCGATATTCACATCGATATGTATTGGAATATCGATGTGAATTAATAAAATAATTACAAACGAGATATATTTACGCTATACGCCTAATAGGATATACAGGCGAACTTTTTTCATCTTCTTAAAGTTTGGGATCTTATTTCTTACTAAATCTGGTTGTTCTCTTCAAATAACGTCAGCGTAGGAATGCTAATACTTTTACGGTAATTAAATATTTTCAAATTAATAAATGCACTCAGAACTATCTTCCTAAATTAAACTTGATTACATTCTGTAATCTTCGCGAGTTACGTACCCAAGCAAAATATGAATTAAATCCATATTAAAACAAATATAGTGTGTACTAACATTAATAGTTTATATTATATATTAATAAAACACAATACTTATTCATTTTTGCCTTCTGTTTGTTAATCATAAATTACTGTAGGGGTATGTCACAGTTATTTAATAGGTTATCTTCATCATAACGGACAATAGAGCCATTGAACTAAAGTATGACTATGGTCCTGTTCTTATGATCGTGTGCTCCCGTGGTTCTGTGGTCTCGTGATCCTGTAGTTCTGTAACTATCTGTCATATGTATATCCATATACTCCATAGGAATCACAATATATCGATGAAAATCGTTCAGCAGAAAGACCTGGATTTTGATTTCCGCCCTGATTGAATTCAGCTAACGATATAATTAAAGAAATGTATATAAAAGCCAAATTCTGACTGACTGACCAAGGGAAGAAAGGGGTTGAGGAAGTTTGTATGGGCATTATATTTTTTTGCTCAGATTTATGTGAAATTTGGTTTTATGTTCATTGACACAATAAATAAAACACGTAATTAGATTTATTTGAAATTAACCTGAGTAAAGAGGTGGTGCAATAGACGACCTCCGTGGCGCAACGGCTAAGTGCCCCGAGTCTGGGTGTTTCTGTATAATATGTATTTATTTACAAAAGAAAACTATATAATTAGTATATCAGTTGTCTAGTACGCATAACACAAGCGCTGTGTTGCTTACTGTGGGACTAGATGGCGCTGTGTGAAATGTCTGAGTATATATTATTATAATAGCTTTGTTTGTATGGATTAGAAGTAACAGTAAATGAATTCGATTAAAATTTGTACTTATTACAAATTGTATGAATATTATCGTCGACGTGAGCGAAGCCGCGATCGGAAAGCTAGTAAAGAAAAAATAATCGTTTAATACCATAATCGGTAAAATACACGGCCGTTCAGTGACCTTTATGACGTAATGAGCTGTTTTAAGCCTATTTCTTTGTGACTCAACTTTATTTCCCTTGACGCCTGTATTCATTCTTTAAAAATTTGCGGTTTATTTACAAAGAAATAATTATTTATTGCTTGAATGTTAATTAAATATTTTCTATAAATTGCTTATAGAAGTTGACAAAAATGTGTAGAATTATTTTTTAATTTTATTGCAATAAATTTAAAAAAAACCGATCAAGAGCTTGTCGTATATGCAATTACCTGTGCATTAATAATTACGGATAACTAGAGGGTAAAATAAAAATATATAAAAATATTTGGGTCCAAGATAAAATTTAATTTATTTTTGTTTCTTAAAACAAAAAACACTTTTTCGAAAAACTAACTGTACGATTTGCGAAAATTTATTATTTTTTTATTTATTATTAATATAAGTAAGTAACAACCGCGACGCTCCGTCCTCTCTGACTACCCCGTTAGGGATACAGCGTGAGGATATGTATGTATGTATGCATGCATTATTATCCGACTATGGCGGAAGAAAAAGGAGGGTTATGATTCTAGCAGGGTATGTATGTTTGTATGTTCACCTGTTCTCCCATAATTCATAAAACCGTAACTAGATTTATCTCAAATATGTACGTGATATAATGTGCTAGCTAGTTTAATGAAAAATGTAATATAATGTTATTATTATCTGTGGTACTGGTATGGCATCTATGCCATATACACGGTAATTTTGAAAGGACGGGTAAATGCGGAAGGATATTAAAATACCACTGACAACGGTAAACTTATGTTCTATAACAGGGATCACCAATTAGTTTCATTAGAGGTCCATTTTTAGAAATTATAAGACTGTCGCGGTCCGTTTGGTAGATGATGATTAGCAACCATCGGATATCAAATCTTAGTTCAATCTTTGTTGCTGATATCATCGCTCGTCGGATAGTCAAGATATAAAACGCGAGCTATTTTGTTTTGATATTCTTATATTTTAAAATCCGCACAAAATACGTTGACGGTCCGGATCCGGACCGCGGTCCGCCATTTGGTGACCCCTGTTCTACAACTTTGCCTAAAATTTTAGTGTAACACCTCAAAGCTTAAAAAATAAAGGTGAGGCAACCCTAATATCAGCATTTTTATGTCGCTAGCAAACTTTTGGAATATAGAGCATAACGATAAGGTTGTACAATGTTTCTATTTAATGAAAGTTTTTTTGTTATGGAAAAGAAAATAAATGTATCCCTTAAATACATAAAGTCAACTGTGAGACGTTGAAACCACGGTGGATTTATACCTTTTACAATACCCTTAATATATATACAACCCTTTTACTAACTAATAACCCTTTTACAATAGCCTTGTATATAAAATAAATGATTTTATTTCTTCCAAACTTTAGAAGAAAGAAACATATTTTATATATTTGAAGAATAAAATCACTGCGAACTCGTTCATTCGAAGCGGGTTCAATTTTTTTTAATTATGCTCATTTTACAATATTTTCCATTCGAATGGACTGTGCATCAGAACGCAACGAAATCAAATCTTGAATTTTTAGCTAGCAATAAATGTTACGGCTTATATGTGGCAGAGTGACACAGAGAGAGCGATATAATTATTGGTTCTCTTGAACTATATAGATTCCTACACCTTTTTAACCTTTGGCTATTTTTTACGACCTGTAAGGGAAGATAAGTTGCGGATGTATTCTTGCTCTATCAGACAAGCGTTAAAGCTTATTGAGTAACTTACGAATAAGCATATATCTTGCGTCAAAGATCTGTATCTTAAAGCCTATGTGAATATTATTAAAAATTCTTATGTACTTTATATAGGTACATAGTAATTACACAAGCCTTGGCCTTTAAAAGTACAAAATGGAGAAATGTAGGTCAATCTTGAGGTCGCTATTTACATACAATAGTGTTATTACTTATTATAATCGGATTATAATAATGTCGTATAACTGTTTTCATGGTAACGTTTTTACACTTCTCAGAATCAGAACTCGTTTCTTAATAGTTACTAAAAATATTTTAATTCTAATATTTTAATTTACAGTTACAGTATTTTATATTTACAGTGTATTTGTGAAATCTATACAGGTTATCCCAAGAAATAGTGTCAAGCGAAATTCCAGAGACAGAGCATCCTTAGAGTTATCGAAATCAGTCCATGTTGTATGTTCCGCGATTTTTTGTATTGTGCGAGTTACAATTTTCTTTTCCCCTTTTTTTGTCAAATCTTGAGTTAGTGCAAATAATTGTTCTCAGTGACATGAATGGTTGAGATAGTAAAACAATAAATTTTAAAGTTTTTATCTGTAATTAATTATTATGTGAAAACATTCTAAACATTTCGAAAGTTTATTATCACCAAATGTAAGATACTTGTAGAAAAACGTCTATAACAGTCATTCAATCATAATCACGTTTTGTGAGAGTTTATTATTTTCAACTTCGCTTAACTTTTGATGCTGACTATATGACCAGTGGAGTTATCACCTAGAAAGCAGGCAGCGACAGCTACGCGATCACTGCGCGACCGGTGACTAATTGTAATAAAAAATTGGTATCATGTATGAAGATTGCGTGTCTTTTGCGCATGACCGTAAAATACACTTTTCGCGGTAGATTTAGTCACTGTACAAATTACATTACTCAAAATCTTGTTTTGACAGCAGATATCGCGCGATATTTGGTTGTCGCATGCTGACTGCAAGTTAATAAGCGTGCGGTTTGGAAGAAATATACATTAAGAAGAACCGGAAAGAAACTCATTCAGTATATCTCTTTCAAAATTATAACTTAATTAAATAATTTTATAATTTCATTTTGGTTAAGGCCAATAAACGCATGTGCAGAGAGAATTTTTCGCAGGCTATATTTTTATTTTGGTAATAACGACATACAACATTTTTATAGCAAAATTACTAATTTCTAAATGGATAATAATTCTTTTCTGTTATTGAATTACCTTATGAGGTATTATTATAATAACTTTAATATTCAGGCATATGAATGAATCTGAATATTTATATCAGCAATATTATTTATATTATATTTAGTATATTTGTATTTCATATTTATATATCTACGTTATTTCGTCAATTTTTGTTATGTATTATTAACTGTATACGTTTACATTGTCTTAAAAAGACTGAAAAAAGGGAATATCTTAAAATTGAATGTTTTTCGTGTCGTTTATGTTAACATGAGCGATAATATGGTAAATGTACTTATTTAATTTATTTATCTTTTGGTTTCAGCAATGCTATTTGAAGCTGACTTGACATAAATTCGACGCTGATATAGGACACTCTAAAATCGTTCAACAGTTTAGCCGTCATGTGAAGAGAAAATGTTGCTAACCATATGTAAATCATGTCAATAGTAAGTACCTGTATATATGTTTATCAATTACTAGCCTTTTCTCGCGACCTTGTTCGCGTAGCCTTTTATTTACTAAATTAAATAATCCGGATATCTTCACTGGCGTGCACAGAACATTTCACCAAAGTTTCATCATAGTCGATTGAATGGCTTAGGAACGCATAGAGGACAAACATACAAAGAAACGTTCATTTTTATATGTATCTAAGATTAATTCCTATAATGGCTTTATTATCGAGCTGTACTGAATATACTCAAGTATATTTCATAGTTTAAACCAAATTCGAAATTTTTAGGATTCGAAACACCAAGCACTACCACACATACACACACACACGCATACATATTTTCTCATCATTTTCTCTGAAAATACTCACTAATTGCACCATTGCTGTGGCATAAAGATGACGGAATAAATCATACGTACAGAAAAACAAACAGACGCAAGTGACATGACGCAGCCATAAAGAGTCGGTTTTGCATTTCGGTAGTTTGAGACCCCCAAACATATGTCTGTATATTCCATATTTTCATATACTAGAGCAGCGGTTGCTAAAATTTTAGGGCCGTGGAGCACTCAATAAATCTCTTTGTATTTTGGAACCGCACAGCAAACTATAATAAATAAAAATACCTACTGCAAATTAAAATTAGAGAAAAAATCCTTTATTACAAATATTTGAAATAAAGATTAATGCGATGAACATTTATTAACAAAAAGTACATACATATTAGTACTATTATACATGAATATTTACAAACTTACAACTACACATTATCTTAAATAATAAACTTCCTCAAAGTTGCCGCTTAGAAAGCTGTCATTGCTCAAGGTACCTAGCAGACTGGCAGTATTGCCTCTTTGAATAGCCAAACTGATTCGTTGGCGGAAGAAGCTGCCAGCCCGGCGGTCTCCCGAAGCCTCGACCAGTCTCTTACAAATATCAGAAACCAGTCGATGGGCTTCGGGGCCCCAGGGACCCAAAGTTTCGACTGCAAAGGGCGTAAATATGAAACTCTCAGAGAGAGTCGCATACTTACGCCGCTTCAAGTTCTCGGCAGTGCTGGCCGCGGCACCTGCTGACTTGGAAGTCGCCGGCACATGGGAAACAGCAAGTGTATCGACACAAGTGGCATCCCACACCAGCGATCTTCCAAGTTTCCAAGGAATGAGCGACAAACCATCCGGTCTCTTGCCGTCGCTGCGCACAATACCTACAGGCTCTAAGACTGCAGGAACGCCAGCGGCGACAAGAGCCCGTCGAATGACGTCATTCAAGGCAGCATGTCGTGACATGCGGCCCGCACTACGTAAACAGGATAAACCGTGGTGACCTAGTACATCGACGAGATCACCACAGCGGCAACGGTGAAGAAGGTTAGTCCTGGCCCCCAGACGAAGGGATACTATGAGAGAAAGCGTGGTATTGTCGATTAAGGTTCCTAAGTTTTTTGAAGGTATTACCTTCAACCAGTGTCCTGACTCCTTCTCAGAAACAGCTAGGAGGCGAGACCGATCTTTTTCGGTACTACAAGAATCTAAAAGTTGTAAATGAACATTTTTGCATAGAGGCTCATCCCAGTGTTTTTGAGAAAAGGTCGAGGTAGGCAGGTTAGTACTCGGACAAACACTTAACCAAGCATTTCGAGCATCAGTCAAGCACGGCACCTCAACCGATCCTAAGGAAGGGCGAATAACAAATAGGAAAAGGTTTTCCGTGCTGTAGGCTGACGAAAGAAAAGCTGGCAGTGACACACTCGAGATTTTGCGTATGCCCAGGCCTCCATAACAGATGGGAAGCGAGGCTTGATTCCAGACCCTGTCATCAACAAAGGAGCAATTTAATATTTTAGATAATGTATTTTTTAGAATATTGTCAACAGATTTTAAAAGCGTTTGAAATTTAAAAAGCTGAGAACAGCGAAGAGCATATGTAAATTTTGGAACAAAAAGGCAAAAGCGGACAATGAGGAGAGCCATGTGGGAATTAATTTTGAATTAATTAATTAATGCGATGAATGAAATTATTTCACTGCTTCTTATAAAAACCGTTAATAGGTGAAATCGAGCATTTTTATTGTGTAGGACCACTTTAGAAGAAAAGTAATTCATTGTTTATTTGTATGTCTATGCTTAGGTCAAGTTCCGCACAAAAAATAATGTTGCCACAAATGACGATAGCCAAAATATTTCAACAATTTTACAACCAAAATAACACTCGCGGAACCCTAGTATCCTTTACACAGAACCCTTGTATTCCGCGTATTCCACATTTGGAGTCGATGCTCTAGAGGACAAACCAATTTTCAACTGATGTCGTGAATGTACCCGATAATTTAAAACTCACGAGCAAGCAACCTTGTTTATTAATACATAAAATATAGATGGTAGCTATTCCATTTTGTAGTCAGATTGTTATGACGTAGTAATAAATAAAACATCAACTGCTTGAACTGATGTTCTTGGATCTTGATACAAAATTTTGTAATGCTATTGACAGACCGGACCTTTTGTACGTAATCGTTCCTTTTACAAAAATGGTAGGAATTCATATATGCTACTAAATTATTGTTAACTAGTGACCCACCCCGGCTTCTTCCAAGTGGGAACTATTATAATGTAATCTATATGAAAACCTTCCAGAAGAAATTCTTTAAATGATAGTGAAAATCGTACCAAAATCCATTGCGTGGATTAGATGAAGTAAGCGGAGAAACAGATAGACGCGGATAGCGACTTTGTTCTATAAATCTTTACTAAATAGTAAATGACCCTAAATAGCGGTTGTATTTGAGTTGTCACTCTTCTTAGGAATAAACCGTAAGTGTAACTTAATTTAAAATCTGTATATTACGGCGTACACTTAACCGGAATTCGCCCCTTAGTGACAATTTAAGTTTCGAAATGTTAAGTGACAGATTATCTGTGCTTAATGTCTCACTTTGTAGTTATTTAATTCTGTATTCTATGATTTACATTATAATATCTTTGCTAATAAATATTTTTCTGTGAAAACATCAAGCCGACTTATTAGTAAGATAAAGAATTGAATTCGTAAGCACAAAACACTTTGGATTACTAAGATAAAGAATTTGTAAGCACAAAACACTTTTGGAAAAACGAGAGGAGAGAAGTAGGCTTTTTAAATAGATATTCAATTGTTGCGCTTTTAGATGTTTTTGTATATAAAGTGATAGCATATTGTGCATTAAAGTTCTGTTGAAGTGAAAAGAATTTGAAGGTCTGAATAAACATGTACAGCTGAAGTTTTCGCGTTCTACCAAGATGTATTTTTAAACTTTTGTAGTCTTTTTAAACTCTTACACACAAAAAATGACTACTAGAATAATATTAGATAGAGACTTAGTAAGAAAAAAGATAGATTTTATTCATAGGATTGATATTCATGTACATCATTCCAGCGGCCCGTTCCGACTTCGGCCGGATTGAATACATATATTGTCCTATGTCATCCGGAATAATGTATTTTTTAAGTATCACTGTTTGAAAGATATGTTATTCCAGGTGCAATTTTCAATTCCGCAGATAATTCCGCAGCGGAATCTCCGGAATAATGCGGAGAGTAATCTCCGCATAGAAACATACAAAATTCGCGCTCTCTTTATAATATTAGTGTAAATTGCAAAAATACCGTTATCACATCCACATAATTAGGTAGGTGCCTAAATTTTTTATTTACACGATTTTCTCTTTGTTTTAATGTGAAATATTTTTTGTCATTTTTGGTCTTCGATTTACACAAACTACTGTGGTGTTATAAAAATCTCTAGTCTCTTTTACACACAAAAAGTTGTTTAACATTACACACAGGTCTAATTCGCTCGTACCTTTACAGTAGTCTCCAACTCGCCACGTACATACAAAATTCCTAGTCAATCATGATAACGGAGTATAGCAGTCACTCAGTGTCAAGATAAACACGATGAGCTTGCGATGTGTGAAGGAAATTTAAAAAACGCGTTTACTTGCATTGCTTTACTGAAATTCGTGCGATATGTTGCGGTTGTATTATAATCTGTTGTAATTTCAGGACTTTTAATTAATTATAATAAACGTAAATAATTATTAGTATTAAAGGTAATTAATTATGAGTAGGTATAGAAAGTAATTAATTATAAATATTAAAGAAACGCTATTCCAAGTAATATTTAAAAGCTATTACGTATTTTTTTTAACAACGAAACGTAAATACTTTTAGATAGGTAGCTTTAATTGTATTTATTATAAAATTACCATTAGAAATGTGAATTATGTTATTGTAAAAATATTTATGTGTACTAATTTCTGTGTGTTTTCTTTCCCAGTTGTCTGGAGACGATGTATTGGAAATGTTGTGAAGAAAAATTTTGCTTTGATAAAAAAATCGCATCGTACAAGTGAGTACAGAATATTTTCTAATGCGCAATATTACCTATTTCGATTGTATTCTAATTTAACCAGTCGTGGGATCAAATCCAGGAACCTCATAAATATTAAATGAAAGTTTTAAGATATACATACATATGGAGTATAATTTGTATGTAATGTGGTCAAGTTAGCATCTTTAGTATCAACTTCCTTTTTGCGCATGTTGTTGTCACCTAAGGTTATATTTAGAAAGTTTCGTTTATTCAATCATGTAATTAGTGTAAACTTTGTTGGTGGCCTAAATAAAAAAAAGGATTAAAAAATAAACCCGAGTATTAAAACACTTTTATGAACTGTAATCTTCTATCTATCTATCTATCTATATATAAAAGGCAATGTATGCATGTAGGTATGTATGTATGTATGTTTGTTCCTTATAGACTCCTAAACGGCTGGACTGCTTTCGATGAAACTTTCAGGGAATCTTCAGATTGGCCTAGCGGGTGTTTCTGTAAAGTTTGGTAGCGATCGGATCAGTAGAATTTTTTTTTTGTTTTTTTTTTGCTGTTTTGCTGTTTTAACTGTTTAATTTATTTTAACTTCAACTAACGCCCAGTGAAACGGGCCGGGTTTGCTAGTAAAAGTATAAACAAGAATTTGTATTAAATGCTACTAAACATAGGCGTAATTTTCTTCGGAACATCTATTAGGTATTTAATTCAGAACTATTCACTTTGGAAGTTTTTTAAATTTAAGTTTTTTGAATTTTTGTAATAGTTCTCGTTTACATTTTATATTTTAATAATTCTTGCTCTTATTTAATCACTGAAGTTTTTTGTAGTCGGGTTTTTCCCAATTTTCGTTATTTTATTTATGTGGAATATGTACTTCTTTTCGTGTATTAAAATGCATTTTAAAACAGAATTTGTAGGCAAAATATGAATATAATCGACTCTCGAAAATATTGTACAGGTTTACCTACATATGTTAAATACTTTCAATAAATTTATACGTTTTAAGTTAGTAAACAAAGTTATTTATATACATCATTTACATATATAATGTACATAAAGTATATTACCACGGTCAAGGAAGTACTTGTATACAAAATAGTGATATATAAATAAGTGTATAATGATAACGTTCTAATAAGGAAAACGCGTATAACCTTTAGGCAGAGATTTCTATATTTATTTACGTGCGAAACAATAAACAATTATATTTATAATATCTTATAAAACAATGCTAGTTCAAGATAATGGTGTAGAAGGTACTTATCGATATTTGTATTATGATGCAGGCACGAATTCAGAGAGGGATGGATGAAATTTATACATTCAAATAATTAAATATAATTTATGAACATGCAAACATTTTATATACGTATTTTATTTTACACCTACCGACACTTTTAACATTTTATATTACACTGTGCACGCCCGCGCTAACAAATGATAACGGTCGCGCCACACAGTGTACGACACACAATTCATTCCGCGTTCGTCTCAACGGCTATTACAAGTTGAAATCGTATTAATTTATTTCGCTTATTTATAATCGTTAATATCTGTTGTTGTTATTATCGTGATTCGTAAATATTGTCTTATCTGTGTATCGCTTGCTTAATATAACTGACTGTAAATCATGTGACTCAAAAATATATTGTTACCTCTGTGAAGTGTTCGTCTCAATTATTTGTGCTCGTCTACTAAGTGTCCTTTTTTTTATGTGTGTGGTATAATTTATAAACCATATCTACACCCCCACAGGAGAATCCCCCTAATTTAAATACGAAACTTATATTTTTAAAAGTTTGTCAATCTTGGCCTTTTTGAATACAATATTGAAGTTTATAAGGCATGATTTACTCATTCTAACATCTTTTTTCTGATGTCGAGTGATGATGCTGATTCTGATATCGAGTAAAAGATTTTCCTTTTCACTTATTGCAGGTTAGACGAAAATGTATATACAAATGGTTACGCGAATATGGGTGCCAGTTTGGACAGCGTGGTGACGGAGCAACCGATTAACAACAACCACCTACCAATGAGAGACGTAATGGGAAGAGAAGTTAATGAACTGCCGATACATGCTGACAAGCTTTACGAGGTAAGATAAGGAGTTTCACACGTAAACAGTTACTAAAAACCTTTTGAAGTTTTAGTTTCTCATAAATCTAAAAGATCATTGCGGATAATTTCCTGATTTTCGGAAATTACATACTGAGTTTCGAACTTTGTTTCTCTGTCTCTCACTTCACATAAAATATTTGTGAAGGTATTATCAAATAGGTCAAGTACTGTATTTGCTGAAGTCATTATTTAGTTAAGTGACAATGCCTTTTACTATGATTTCATGTAACATGTTTACTAACATAACATTTAAAGTATTATAGTATTGTGTATTTTTCAGGTATTCTCCAAATCGATGATTTTTAGAGACGAACCTGAGCTAAGCCCAAAAACAGACGACATAGATGACTTAGAAACTAAATCAGAACCAGATTTATCTGAAAAACCGAACCGTACCAAAGTATATTTTGAAGACGAAGTAAATTCACCAGTCACTGATTTTGAAATCATGTTCAAAGACGAACTTATGTCAAGTCATGACATATTTAATATAGAAGAAGAAGAAGAGAGCGATAGAAAAAGTCAAGATACAGAAGAAGGTCTTACCATGAATGTTTCAGTGAGAAAACAAGATGTAATTAAACCTAGCACAGTCACCATTAAAAATGAAGACAAAATGACTACGCCTAATACTATATACAAATACGATCCAGTGTCAGTGGTCACTCTGCCTTCGTCTTTGGCTTTACCTAGAGTGGAAAGCGTGAAAGGAATTCTTAGACAAAAAACAGATCTTTCTAGGAGTGTTAGCGCAAAAGCTTTACAACGAGCAGACAGCGGAGCTAAGATTAGACCAAACTTAAACAGAGTGGAAAGTTTAAAGAATATAGATCCGAAAAAAATAAATAAAGTTCTTGCCAGAGTTCCGCATAGAAGCGCATCATTCTTGAACATTCCAGAACATTTAATACCAGAGAAACCGCCTCTACAGAAGAGCAAATCAACTATAGGTGTTACATCGTTAGAAGAGGATGTAAAACTTAGTAGGCTGCCGGATACCCCAATAATAAAGAGTAACAACTTGCCTAGATTCTTCGATGATAGCCCTTCTCTTCCCGAGTATAGAGGCGAAACTAGTTTGCAAAGTATAAAACAGAAATCTACCTTAATGTTTCAAGAAAACGATTTTAGCATGCCTAGATATTATGGAACAGTTGCGAAGTCAAATGAACATTTGCCAGTGCATGAAAGTAAATCAATGCCTGATTTAAGAAATCCTACGTCTACGGGTAGAGTTAGCAAAAGGCTGGTGAAATTAAGGAGCAAATTGAAACCATTAGTAATAAAAAGAGGTACTGATGAAAGACTGTAAATATTTTTAACGTGACAATAAAAGAAATGACAGTAGGAACGGTAAGAAAAGTTGAGCTTGTCTTCTTGACTTATGGATAAATTTCATTTTAAATGTATGTATTGCGCCCGTAGATGCCAAAGCTTTTTCTGTGTTTTTTAGAAGTTACGCAAATGTGAACGTAAAAATTAAAATTTTAAAACTATCTTTGTAACTTCATGGCCTTCTGACAGACAATATTGGAAACAAAAATAATAAAATCAAATCTAAATTTAAATTGATCTAAAATATGATTGCAAATAAGTGGAATAGACGTATAATTTGACATTTCATTAATCTCTCCCGTTAGTAAATATATTTACTTTTTCTTTTCATAAAGCGCAACATGTGCATTCTAATGTTTATGTTCCATTATCAACCACTTGTTACGTCATTTCCGCAGTTCTTATTTTAATTTTAATCTGACACCTGAGTAATATAGAAAGATAAAATTTGTTTTGTAAAATGACGTAGACCTGTAATGAGGTAGATGCACTTCTTTTCATTGAACATTTCCATTGTCTATGTTTTGTTTTCGTTGGCTATATTTCTTTATGAAACAAGAAGGTTCAAGTTTTAATCTTCTTTGCATTCTATCTCACAAGATATAACGTATGGTACATTGTGAAGTTGAGTACAAATAATAGTCTTCAACAATAGATGATGTATAACCTCCCCCGGTATCTTTTATCATAAGACAAATAATTAAATATGAAGATCTCACTTTAGTTTTCCTAATAATTATAAGCAGAGCTTTTAATACAATATTTAAAAGATTTTCTAACGAATGAACGTCAATGCTTTAAATTTAAAAAACGGTGGTTTCATAGCCGAAAGCGAGTTTTCGTCGTATTAATGGGTTTTGTCTCCTTGTATTTTAGGCGTAGAATGTTTTTCAAAGATCTTGGTGCATAATACGAATCTATAATAATTGTTGATTCATGTTTTATCGCTACATTTAATTTTACTCCAATCAAATATTTTTTTCGAGTAACAATTCATTCATAACATTCATTTTTGTATTCAATCTTTACAAATGTTTTATCATGAATTGAACCAAAATTTGAATCAAGTTTACGAGGTGTTAAATTGCTTCATTTGATAAGAACAAATAAGTTGTTAATACTAAAAAATAAGAGATTATTTAACACAATGAATATTAAATGAAAATGACTGTTTTTCATTTAATAACTACTAGTTCTCAGTAAGGTGCAACGGTGGAATAATAGACCTAGGATTCACTAATGTATTATCAGACTTAATTATTCATTTTTTAGGTGAGATTTAGTTACTATTTTCTATTGATGTAGATTTCTGTACAGATAGGCTACAAATCTTAACCAATTTTCATTTCTCTACTAACTTTCTATATTTAAAAAACCTATATTACTCAAGCACTTATTTATTGACTCAGATGTTATTTTACGAAGTCCTTCTTCAAGTGAAAATAAATTAAATTGGGCTCTATGTCACTCTGCTCAACCTTTATTCGAATTGTATTTCGTCTCTCAGCTAGGGGAAGTTCGTAAATCTTATAACTGTCAAAACTGCTAATAAGGATATATACTCATAGATACAAGGTCTACAGGTATACTATATAAAAGATTAAAGAAAAATAATATGATCATAATACTATCACAATTTTTTTATTTTAGTGCGAAATAGTTCATTATCATACTTCGCCGAGAAGAAATAATATAAATACGTATATGTATTGAGTAGAATTGGTTGAGCAGAGCTGGAAATAATGAGTTTTTTTGTTTTCAAATGAATGTATTTTGATTATGTATACTGTACTTTATAATGTGTATAGAATCATTGTGAACATATCAGTATTTTTGCTCAAACTAATGTACCTACCGGTGATTGTGATTATATAAAAGAATTTTAAAATTAATTATGAATACGTTCGTAAATTTTATTATTGTAAATATTGATTTCAATTTAAAAAAATGTTATTTCTTCTAGTCATTTAAATTAATAAAAACGTTACTTTATTAACTTGACATTGTAATTGAATTCGTTAATCAATGTAAAAGGTTACAATTTATTTGTTTTCGGTCAACCAGAACCATTGATATTAAGAATGTAAATATTTTTGTAATTTTCTTTCACAGAATGTCACTAAACTGAAAAATATGATAAAACTCATTACATGAACATCATTGAAATACTCTGAAGTACTTTGAAGTAAAGTACATTGAAATAATAAAGTACACAGAATTATAAATGTAAATCTGTTCATCTTTATATTTGTATATAAATTAACATGAAATTGTGTTCGTGAGCGATTTTTATTAAATTTCATTGTATTTTTCTGGATTTTCTATTAATATTTTTGAGATATTACATAGTGACTTCCGTAGAGTAATACATTTAAAGTAATATAAGGGGCGCTATCGTCGCGGAGCGATAGATCTGTAGATCTTACTATGCTATCTCCTGCGCAGCGCTGCTATGAGTGTGGATCACAGAGTACATTATATATGTGTGGGTTTGTGGACGCAAGCGTTCCGACACACGAGACGAGACATCCGAGACACGACACATGTTATCTCTTCCTCACGACTCGCCATATTGGACTCGCAGTTTATATTCTCGTATCCGTCTAATTGTAATCAGTGGCGTCATATTTGTTGTTGTTGACCAATGATGTTATAATACAAAAGAGGTAGATAGGTTATATGCACTCGAAAAGTGGCACCCTCAAAACTTTGCTAATTAGCCAACCCGGACTTGGTCAAAGAATATGAAAAGTAATGTTACAGAACCAACAATGTCATGCAATGCCTATTGCGCATTCAAAATTTTAAAATATTTTAATAATCCAAACGTTTTTTATAATATACACGATCATGTGATGACGCAGCCACCCAATTTTAATCATCGTTTACATTTATTAAAAGAAATAATATATGATTCATCATTTTCAAGTTTATAATTAAAAAATGTTGGCGATCTTTTTAAATAAATATGTTCTCATGTACATGATTCAAGAAAAACGAAATTAGAAAAAAAGCAAACATCATTTTTTACTGTCTAATCCCATTTAGGTATCAATCATATTTTTTTTAAATGTCTGTTCTGTGGCATTAATTACTAATATTCTATGAATTAGTCATGGATTCGTTTAAAATGTAGAAAGACATTGAAATTGACCGATCACAATGATTTAGAGCTATGTGATTTGTTAGTTTGAAATGCAATTATGTTTTACATTGCATAGCGAAGCAGTGCAATGTATATTTGTCTCACTTTTTAACGTTGTAACTGGGACAATATTTTACTTGGATTAGTACTAAGGTAACCTATTAAATAAAAAAATAAATATAAAAGGTATCTACCTCTTTTGTATTATAATATCATTGGTGTTGACGGTGTTTTCTCGTCGAATACAGTGATGGTCACATAATTAAAGATGCCCAAGGGATATTAAGTTAATTGAGATTTTTGATTATTTATTTTGTTGTTTTTAGACAACAGGAACTTGCGATATTTAAATCATTCTTATATATATACATATGTCTTGTGAATGTTAAAATTAAATATTTTCGATAAAGTTAAGATGACATTTTTATTCGGATTTAGCTATATTTCAAGTTGTATGAATTGAACAAAGGTATGGCTAACTAGTTATCTAATTAAAGACACACTAAGAACAAAGAAAAAAGACTTAAAGAAGACAATATTAAAATGAATTTCACTGTTATTAACTGCAGACATATTTCAAAGATGTAAGTTATCAATGTTGAAAAAATTATGAAAATGTAAACTTTAAACTTTCGCGTTGCATTATAAAATCTATCTAAAACGGAAAATTTAACGCGATTACCTTATTATTCTGGCTTGACGTTTCGACCGAGTTGCATCGGCATGATGAAAATGATATTAAATTTGAGATAAAGATAAAATTCCCGGCAAAATGAAAAAAATAAGTGGGCGCCATTTTTAAATTTTAACTTAAGAACGCTTAAAGCAAAAACTAGCATTTCTAAATTGATATAATTTAAAAAAAAATGATATTGAAACATAAACGACTTAATTGCGTGGCCAGCAGCAACCATTTTGAAAAATTTTAAAATACGAATGTCTCAACTATTGCTAAATACAAGTCTTTTGTCTTCATTTTAATAATATGGCGTTAGTTTAAGATAGTATCTAATTAATCTGTGGGAATAGTGTAATGATTAATAGTAATAAAAATAGAAACTTATCTGCACTACTGATAATACTATCAATAAAGTTGTCTGTAGCTAAATAGAAGGTGTCTTTATGTGACCATCACTTTATGTACTTTTAAACCCTTACGGCTTTTTATTTTGAAGAGACTACTTTATAAAAATGATTTAGATCAAATCAAAATTGTCAGATTTTTAGAAAAATCATCATCGAATTCGAATTTCAGAAAAATTCGGTCGAAAATAACCTTCAATGGATTCCAAATCTTGTGCTCTGACCCATCTCTATTAATATGTACGTAATTATTAATAAGTTAATTCCTTAGATATAAGTGATATGTGTACTTAAGTTATTACCATGTAATAATTACCTATTTAATAAAAAATAAAAAGAAAAAAAATATTTTTTATATCCCACTCCTGAAACCAACGATATCTATGTAGCGCCTATTAGATTGATTTAACGAACCACAGTTCATAATAAATTTCACTTAACTGTAGTTCGGCAACCACACAATCAGTTAGATAGTTCACTTTACAATCGACGCTTGCGCAGTGACAAGCATTTTGAAATTCTAATTATTTGCTTTTTTTAATCCTCATGTTCATTTTTCTCTATCTAGGTAGGTATTATGTTAAGAAGAAAATGTGTAGTAAAAAAACTCTATTCATAATCTAATGCGTGTAATACTTCATATAGGCTTCATATATATAATTAACTAGTCACATATACATAGGTATCATTCTAGCTTGGAGAAAACCACGTAGAAAAAGGTCTGGAAAAAAATATAAATCTACATCATGTTACTGGAAATCCGGATGTTTTGAAATTATGTTTAATGTAAATGTTCTAAAATGTCCGAAAGTAACTCTGAAAACTCCTGTTTTAAACAAAATATCTATTTTCATCGTTATCATGTTTTAATAAAAATTAGCACGTATACTTTTCTTATCAAAATAAAGTATTCGGATGAATTAGTTTACTATTATGGTGACGATCCATTTGCAATCATCAAACTGTTACGTCATTTACGATTTGAGTCAGTCATTACGGAATTATTGTGATTATTATTGTAAATTTAATAGGTATGCCAAAAAGAGAATGACATATTGGTGAAATATCTAACACACGAGAATTTAACGCGATTACCTTTTATTTTGGCTTGAAGTTTAGTCCGACCTGCATCGGCCATATTTGAACTATGTCTCATCAACTCTCATGACAGTGGCGGCGAGCTTCACTAATTCGAGGCTTATTTTATCATTTACCCCTGAATTTATAAATAGTTTTTCGGACTCTTACACAACACTCAAGCCAAAATAAACGGGTAATCGCGTTAATTTCCTGTATGTTTGATATTTTATAATGCAGGGAAAATATTTAAAAGACAATATATATATAATATAATATAAAACATAATAGAAAAATATTTAAATGTTCACAAAATAAAAAGGCAAAGTAAAAAGCGCACAATTTATTACAGAACTATTTCATACGTTTTTTTCACAGTGTACACACATTCAATACAATATAATAGTGGATATTTAAAATTCAGTAATAGGTACTAAGTGTAAAACATTAATATACCTTCCAAAAACACATTCAGAATAAATCAATTGAAATTAACTAGACATTGTGAAATTCTAAATATTGTTCTAAAGTTATTACGCAACTATAAAATTAACCATTAGCTCTATACTTAGTTATTAAAACTAAACATAAATCTATCATTAACAAGGCTTTGAATTAGTCAACAGGAGATAGGGTAACGATAACTATTGTTGACCTTTTGAAAATATTTTTAATTATATTTTTAGAATAACAGTACATAAGATAAAATTTACGCATTTTACTAAAAAAATCTGGCACGTAATTAATATTAACTATTTAACCTATTTATTTATTACAGTTGTTATTTTACGACAAGACTTATTTTCATTTGAATGAGATTTATATTTTTTTTATAAAATCGAGGCCATTACAATACCTACGCAAAATTTCTAAGTAGAACTTCAAAATACGCTATAGATACACTTCTATATAGTTGGAAAAACACACTTTTTACAATTTACAATGATTTAGAATTATGCTACGCATTTTTTCAGTTTATAAGAATGCATTCATTACTCTAGAAGAATTTAATATGGCTTGATGTCGTTGGCACTGTTTCATTATTTCAAAACTTATGGGGTAGATACTTAGTTACATCTCATTTCTATTTTAGTGTGTTCTAGCTTTCTAGCGTTGGAGAAACTATCAAAATTTTATCGGAACTTCAAGCTTAATTGTTATATTGAAAGGCATTTACATACAGGTGAATTTGAAATCATTAGTACGTATATAGTGCAATCCAAATTCTGATTGGTGGAAAAGGAGTTCACCCGATGAGTTCCCATGTGGCGACAGACGAGGGCAATCGATTCGATATTTACAATTTAAAAATTTTCCGTTTCTAAAATAATAAAAATAAAATAATAAAATAATTTATTTTATTTGAAACCCCTCCTTCCAAAATACCTTTAAAACTTCCGTGAACTTAAGTGAAAAACATGTAACCTGGCAATGACAATGGAACAGGAGAACACGGTACAACAAGGCGGCACGGTAACGGATTGACTTTGCTTTGCTATGTTTTGAACTGTAAGCTTTGAATTGAATTTTCATAGCTGCAAGACAAGATCACGGTTTCGAATTTGCATACTTTTGGTTTTTATTTTAAGTGATTTACTTAATTTTGTTCTAAGTTTGAACCAATGATTTCAAAGTTACCTTGTAGAAAGAATCAATATTCATAATTGAATTCAATACATCGATATTCTCTATACAGATTGGACTAGATAATTATCAAACTGTTACTGTTAAATATACTAAGCAATAATACAGTGGTACAAGGACACCAGTTTAAAAATAAGTAACATGATTCGCAATTTACTTCAAAAAAAATTCGTTAACCCTAAAATACTGAAATAACCTTTGACTTACAACTACAACCAAAGGGTCATTTCGGCCTAATCATTAAAATTAAATCTACTTAATTGCATTCGAACAAATCAGATCTTACATAATTATTTATGAATACTGAACATTATTATGTCAAATTTACTCAATTTTGGTCGATTTTTGTCAAGTACCTAGCATGGCGATTTTCTTATATAAGAAATATAAAAGCTTGAAAAAGCTTCAATAATTTGGCCAGAAGTGGGACAAAGAGAGAACGATATGAGTCACAGCCAATGGCAAAATGCACTGAGAGACCTCGCGCCCCGAAAATTAGCTTTATTGCCAAGTAGCTTTATTAGTAACAATTGTTGTAAATGTTATAAGTAATATAAGTAAATGAACATAATTTTAAGGGATTCATACGTCGAAATGTAGAACGAAACCCCCATTGAGCTTCACTTGTTTGTCATGCTGTCGATTTTCTTAGAAACGGTCGCACCGTTCGCACCACCCTACGAATGCCACTGTATACAGTCTACAATCGAAAGAACTCCTTCGTCTCGCCAGAGGCCTACTCGATTTGCCAACATTATCAAGTGGCATGGCACCATCACTGGTACCTTAAAAAGGAATTTAATACCTTAAAAAGGAATTCCCAACCCATTTTGTGTTGAGCCTGCCTGTATTATAAAAAAATTTTTTCTAATCCCTTCAATTTTTTTCCTTGTTTCAAAAAAAATATTATTTTCAAAGTAAAAATAACTAAATTACATTAATGCGATATTGGCACCTGGCATATTTTGAATCAGTTAGTAGAATTCAAGTTCAAGTTCTGCCAGAGTTAACGTCAAAGCGTAAGACTTCAATTGGATTTTTTTTAGAATGTTCGAACACATTGGGCTCCCCTTATGATATCTTTACGGCCCCCTACGGAAGCGCCCCACTGGTTGGGAAATCCTGCCTTAAAAGAAGGCAAATTGCATATTCGAACACTTTTAGAACATCAATAGAGCTATAGAAAACGATAAATAAAGTCCTAGGTCCTAAACTTGGTCAAATATTTTGTTACTTTTCTTCGAAAGCATATCCTTTCTTTACTTATGCAAACAGTGACAACCCTAGCAGATTTTTCAAGTGATGCGAGACCTCATTGTGATGTTTCTCCAAATATACTATAATAAGTCGCCGTGGACTTAGGAAATATATGGATTGGGAATAACGTCAGTATATTGACGAGAAGGGGTACCTTTTATAAAGAAGGGATGAGGTAAAATACGTTTGGCCGCCACTTTTGATTGCTTAATTTTCTGCGCGAGCGTCGCGGTACATATTTTAAGAAGCGTAATGTCAATTAAATCAATATGAATAGACAAAAAAGAAATCATGAATCAAAAACAGTACTTATTTTCTTTCATTGGATTGTATGGTGATTGAGCACTTGCGGTTGGAAACTATTTTTAGTTAATTTGTTATACGACATTTAAACAGCGAGCTGGGTTTTATAAGGATTAGGTACGCTTTTGCGTTTTGTTAAAATATAATATGTAACCAGCGATCTGGGTTGTTATAAAATTAATTTTGGCGAGTAGAGTGAAATGGTATTGGCTGCTATGAATATCCATAAAGAATACGATTAAGTTTAAAAATCAAATAACATAACTATTACTAGATGGCAGCACTGTCATTTGAGAACCCTGCCATCTAACGGTAAATCAGTTTGATACTTATATGAATAAGTCAAGTACAATTTTGTAACTGTAACTCTTTCGTTTATATGTACATATTATATTTTTTGCATCGATGACGTGACGATATATCGTTACATTTTTGGGCTCCCATTATGACGGAGCCCGGTGCGGTCGCACCGTTCGCGTCACCCTAGGGATGCCGCTGTATACAGTTTACAATCAAAAGAGCTCCTTTGTTTCGCCAGGGCTCTACTCAATTTGCCAGCATTATTAATTTTTACCCTGCCATTGGATTTACCATATATGTTTTCGGCAATAAATTGTAGCTTTCGTAAGGATTATACTATCAATATTTCAGAGGCCTGATTGTGCAATTTACATTGTCTGATTATAAAATTATAGACAACTAATTCCGGAGTTTTTTTTTCTGAG
This sequence comes from Zeuzera pyrina, assembly GCA_907165235.1. NCBI lineage: Eukaryota > Metazoa > Arthropoda > Insecta > Lepidoptera > Cossidae > Zeuzera > Zeuzera pyrina. Next base: position 13,761,249 of record OU015640.1, read on the forward strand.
TGATGTCAATCAAAGAGTTTGAAATGTCAAATTGAAATACATTTTCAGACAATGGAAGTTGTGTAATTAGGTTCAATTCATTATTGTATTGGTTACTTGAGACGATGTCAATGACATGTAATAGTGATCATAAACTCTACATTAAGTTTGGATAACAAAAAATTATTAGTCATTACATGTAATAATTTTATCAAAATTATGTAAATTACATTAAAAGTAATTTTAATAACAAATTTCGTTACATTCTGTACAATTTGGAACAAAAAAGAACTATACATTACCCGCTATTAAAAGTTTTAGAATAAAACAACCTGTTAGCACACCTATGGCAATGGCTGCTATGAATATAATTAATACGATTAAGTTTGAAAATCAAATAACATAATATACCTACCTAATCATTACTAGATGGTAGCACTGTCATTTAAGAATCTTGCCATCTAACGGTCAATCAGAGTTTGATACATAGATGAATCAGTCAAGTACACTTTTTGTAACATACCCTCTTTTGTTTATATCGATGGTAAGTAAATTAATTCAAATTTTTTTTACTTTTTTTTGATATAAAATTTTGAGGTTTTAAAATCAAACTTGATAATCGATACGTATTTCGTTCCCGTTGAAGTATTTTCAAGACTCGGCTCAACGGTTCAACTCGGACAAGATTCAGTTACCTCGCATCGAATAAAATAATTTTGGTGTCACTTGTATTATATTCCATATATTGGGTCCTTACATATGAAATTAGCGTTTTGTCGTACTGACCACTTTGATCTGAAATATCTCCTCTTTGGTTAAGAATTCCAAATTCAAATTTATAAATTCATTTAGCTGGTACATTTGAGTTTTGAAAACAGTCATTCATTTGTTTTTTCCTCATTATTTTTTTCTTTGGCGTCGCTTACTACCGCACAATGGAAAACATGAAATATCGGTATATTTACGAGTATGAGTTCTATCGTGGCACCAGTGCTGCAGAAACAGCTCGAAGGATTAATGATGTGTACAGCGCTGCTGTCACAATAGAAAGCACGGTACGTTTTTGGTTTCAACGTTTTCGTTCTGGAAATTTCGACGTTCAGAACCAACCCCGTGTACGGCCGGAGACCAAAGTGGGAAATGAAGAATTAAAGGCTATTGTGGAAGCGGATCCATCACAAAGCACTTCAGAGATAGCTGCAGGCTTCGAGGTAAGTGACAAAACTGTATTAATTCACTTGAAGCAAATCGGGAAAGTAAAAAAACTTGAACGATGGGTACCTCATGAATTGAGTGAATCGAACTTGCAAACACGCGTCGACTGCTGTGTTACTTTGCTCAACCGACACAATAATGAAGGGATTTTTAATCGAATCATTACTTGTGATGAAAAGTGGATACTGTACGATAATCGGAAGCGCTCGTCGCAATGGCTGAACCCTGGAGACCCAGCCAAATCCGGGCCGGATTTGGCTGGGTCTCCAGGAAAATTGACTCAGAAAAAGTTACTTGTGAGTGTTTGGTGGACTAGCGCCGGTGTCATTCACTACAACTTTCTAAAATCTGGCCAAATGATTACGGCAGATATCTATTGTCAGCAACTGCAAACCATGAAGGAAGAACTAGCTGCTAAACAACCGAGATTGGTCAATTGCTCTAGGCCACTGCTGCTTCACGACAACGCAAGACCACACACTGCACAACAAACAACCACTAAGTTAGATGAGCTACAATTGGAATGTTTGCGACATCCACCGTACTCCCCGGACCTTGCTCCAACAGATTACCATTTTTTACGGAATTTGACAACTTCTTACAAGGAAAAAAATTCAACTCCAATGCGGCAGTCCAAACCGCCTTCAAAGAGTTTATTGATTCTCGCCCCCATGGTTTTTTTTAGTAAAGGGATCAATGAACTACCTATGAGATGACAAAAGTGCATAGATAACAACGGTGTATACTTTGATTAATTAAATATATTTTACAAAAAAAAATTGACTTTATATTCCTCCCGTACAAAACGCCAATTTCATATGTAAGGACCCAATATTATGAAGGTACTAGGAGACATCTATATAACTTAACTTGTAATCTTCAATTTAGCCCATGAAAGAAACGTGATTATTTATTAACAGGTTACAATTAAGAGCAATTTTTATTTGAATTGTACGAGTCAGAGAAAGTATGTTCTTATCACAGAATATTCTTAATAGCTTCAGACGCGAAGTCCGACGGGACTTCGGAGTACGGAGAACGGGAGGTAATCAAATAAGCTGACTCACCTGTATATACGACACACATTTTTTATCAGATAAGCTGATCAGCCACTATTTCATTAGAAACAGCAACCCACACATCTACATTTTATTTCAATTCTTTTGCCTCACATCGCAGTGCGGGACAGGCTGTCTGAAGTTAAAAAGTTTTTATCAATTCCTTCAACCACATTTCTTCCATGTCGATATCTCAAAAGAGGGAAAAGCATTTCTTATACATTTTCTTTTGAGGTGTGACCAGTAACATACATGACTCAACAAATGAACATACTTTGGGTGTCAATAACAGGGTATTTTACTCTATTTTAGTCTTAGTTCTATAAGTCGCTATTTATATTAAAATTACCTAACAATTTTGAAACGTTTAACTTTAATGACAGCCTTGTTCCCACATAGTTTAAGAGCCGTCGCAGCTGTTACATAGTCTGCGGTGGATAGGTCTTTGCCATCAACTGAGGCTAGGAGATCACCTTTTTGTAGACGACCGTCTAGTTCTGCTGGAGAGCCTGATAGCTGCAACAGATAATTATAATCAAAGGTAAGGTTAACTCAAAAGTTAAACTTAATCAGACAGATTGTTTAGCGCTGGGTAACCACTACCACACCACTATGTGCAAATCATTAATAATAATAAAAAATAGACATAACTACACGGATATGGTCTACATCATACCATAAGGTTCCTAAGCTTTTAAGACCATGGAACACTAAATAAATCCCATTTAATTTATGGACCCCTATAGCAAAGTATAATATTAAAAAATACCTACCGCAATTTCAAATAAGAGTAAAAATCATTTATTACAAATATTTGGAATAAAAAGATGAATGAGATGAATGAAATTATTTCACTGTTTCCTATAAAAACTATTAATAGGTCTAAAATCGAGCATTTTTAGTATAGCACCTCCTATAGAATAAAAATGGTTCAATATTTGTCAATATGTATGCTTAGACCAAGTTCAGCACAAAAAATAATGTCGCCACAAGAGACGGTAACCAAAAAATTCCAACGATTTAACGACTAATGTAACATTCGCGGAACCCTGTGTCTTATATACGAAACCCTTGGGTTCCGCAGAACCCACTTTAGGAATTTGGTCTACATTTATATAGTTATTGGGAAAACAGCGTAATTATCGCGCACTGCCTAAATTTTATTAAATAAATAAAATAAAATTTAGGCAGTGAAGAGTTCGTTGTGTGGTACCCATAGTACAAGCTTACTGTTTAGTTTGGGGTCACACAGTCTGTGTAATTGTCTGGACTATTATTATTATTAGAAATATCTAATATTAAAAATTCTAATAAGAATGAAGTTAATACTCAATATAACTAAAAACAATCTCAATGTAATCAAAAACAGTTGAAATTGATTAACTTAATGAAGCTAAACGAAGCAGTTCCTAATTTCAGATTAAGGGTGGCTTGCACCAATTAATTGACTGGCCCGTTGGCGCAGTGGAATATGCATCTGGTTTCCAAGCTAGGGTCCCGGGTTCGATCCCCGGTCAGGTCAATTAAGGAAACGAACTTTTCTAAATTGGCTTGGAGTCTGGGTGTTACTGGGAACTCCTCTAGAGTTCGTTGTGTGGTACCCATAGTACAAGCTTACTATTTAGTTTGGGGTCACACAATCTGTGTAATTATCTGGACTATTATTATTATTATAATTAAACTCGATTTAAGGATTTGACATCTCGGTTGCACCAATTATTTAATATTGGGTCCTTACATATGAAATTAGCGTTTTGTCGTACTGACCACTTTGATCTGAAATATCTCCTCTTTGGTTAAGAATTCCAAATTCAAATTTATAAATTCATTTAGCTGGTACATTTGAGTTTTGAAAACAGTCATTCATTTGTTTTTTTCCTCATTTTTTTTTTCTTTGGCGTCTCTTATTACTGCACAATGGAAAACATGAAATATCGATATATTTACGAGTACGAGTTCTACCGTGGCACCAGTGCTGCAGAAACAGCTCGAAGGATTAATGATGTGTACGGCGCTGGTGTCGCAAAAGAAAGCACGGTACGTTTTTGCTTTCAACGTTTTCGTTCTGGAAATTTCGACCTTCAGAACCAACCTCGTGGACGGCCAGAGACCAAAGTGGAAAATGAAAAATTAAAGGCTATTGTGGAAGCGGATCCATCACAAAGCACTTCAGAGATAGCTGCAGGCTTCGGAGTAAGTGACAAAACTGTATTAATCCACTTGAAGCAAATCGGGAAAGTAAAAAAACTTGAACGATGGGTACCTCATGAATTGAGTGAATCGAACTTGCAAACACGCGTCGACTGCTGTGTTACTTTGCTCAACCGACACAATAATGAAGGGATTTTTAATCGAATCATTACTTGTGATGAAAAGTGGATACTGTACGATAATCGGAAGCGCTCGTCGCAATGGCTGAACCCTGGAGACCCAGCCAAATCCTGCCCTAAACGAAAATTGACTGAGAAAAAGTTACTAGTGAGTGTTTGGTGGACTAGCGCCGGTGTCGTCCACTACAGCTTTCTAAAATCTGGGCAAACGATTACGGCAGATATCTATTGTCAGCAACTGCAAACCATGAAGGAAGAACTAGCTGCTAAACAACCGAGATTGGTAATCGCTCTAGGCCACTGCTGCTTCACGACAACGCAAGACCACACACTGCACAACAAACAACCACTAAGTTAGATGAGCTACAATTGGAATGTCTGCGACATCCACCGTACTCCCCGGACCTCGCTCCAACAGATTACCATTTTTTCCGGAATTTGGACAACTTCTTACAAGGAAAAAAATTCAACTCCGATGCGGCAGTCCAAACCGCCTTTAAAGAGTTTATTGATTCTCACCCCCATGGTTTTTTTAGTAAAGGGATCAATGAACTACCTATGAGATGGCAAAAGTGCATAGATAACAACGGTGCATACTGTGATTAATTAAATATATTTTACAAAAAAAAATTGACTTTATATTCCTCCCGTACAAAACGCCAATTTCATATGTAAGGACCCAATAGTTGGTGCAAGCGAGATATCAAATCCTTAAATCGAGTTTAAATAGTCACCCTAATTATAGTACACGTTGTTGAAACGATGGTAGCGCATCTGCATTCCAATCCGCTTCATCCCGCTTGGATTTCAAAATAAACTACTCGATCCATTAGCGAATTTGTTGGTACATCTAATCTAACTGTGGGTCTGGAGTTAAATTATGTGAGGGTGTTATTGGGTACTGCCAGTTAATCCATAGTTCAAAATTTAATTTAGGATGTTAGGCCATACTTCAAGATTTTAGTTTGGAATCATACGCTTCGTATAATTGTCTAAAGCAGTTATTAGGCATTTCTGTAACATTAGCCTGAATTAATGTCACATAATGTGCGGAGACGTGATATGGATGCTACTAATAGCACCAATAAATCAGTGGTCTAGATCACTCATCCGCCGACCGAAACAAGAAATGTTTATCTTAGAATGAAAAATTAAAAAAAAAAAACATTTGTACCGACTTTTTCCACAAAACGTTGCTCAAAACTTCAACTTAGGGTTCCGTTGCTATTTCAGACAAAGCAGTAGTTCAATTTAGAAAAAAAACTCAATAAGAAATTATATCGTAGATAGCCATATTGAATTTGTTTTTGCTATAATGGCTAGGGAATCCTGAAAACTTCAAGCAAATCGGTTTCTTTGTTCAAACTTATAACACTCCTCTTTTCTACTGAGGAGTTAAAAATAAATTGATAACTTACGTGGTCCCCCAGGTAGACTCCAGTGCCCTTCACGGGAACGATGAACGTCAGCCCTAGAGGGCGGTTCTGTTTACGCGTCAATTCCACTTCGATTTCATTATACGGAATAGGATCGGCACGGAAAACAGTTACCTTTAACTGAAATGTGAATTAAGAGTTATATGAGTGTATGAAGCAGTCGATTTGTAGGTATTTTATTATTACAATATAGTTATTATATTGTATTAAATGTGCCCTCGGTTTCACATGGGCAGACCGAAGCAATGTGTAGCGATTCTCTTTCGGTTTTCGACTACGACGGACGCTTTTAAACGTCTCCCGTTTTCGGTTTTCTGATACAAATTCGATTATTTCTTGACAGAGCAATCTTATTGAGTTGAAATATAGACTGTCACGTATGTAATTCCTATGTACTTACGATATTTTCTTCATACAATATCATTAAATTATTTTAAATTATTACTTTATATTCTTCTTCAGAAAAACGAAGAATAATATAAAACGTGCCAACTGCCATTCGGCTGCCTAATTACAATTTCATGACGACCTTATTTTCAAAATTCTACCTCGAAAGCTCTTTGATTCTAGTTTGACTAAAATTAAACATAAAAAGAAAACAACTTACAAATCGGTACTTTTTAATAGTTATAAAGCGCTTTTGTAACAACGCCAGTAAACGTGATTACTATGTGACTGAAACGTATAACCGGCACGCTTATTACGTAACTTGCAATCGGCATGCGACAGCCAATATCGCGCGATATCGAATTTGTGTAATGTAATTTGTATAGTGGCGCGAAGTCTACCACGAAAAGTGCATTTTACGGTCATAGAATAATAGATACGCAATCGTCATACATGAAACCAATTTTTTATTACAATTAGTCACCGGTCGCGCAGTGATCGCGTGGCTGTCGCTGTCTGCAAATTTTTAGGTAATAACCCCGCCAGTCTGAACGACCACTATGCATCTGAAATGTTCATTAGACGGCTGCTATGTAAAACTACTAGCAATGTAGCTTCGACTATTTTATTGATTTTTATTTTTTATTTAATGGAAAACGGCTATAATACGATATAGATAAATATTACTGGTGTTTGAAAGCCAATTATAGGTTTTCGCTGATACCAATTAATTATCTTAAGATTATACAGATCAGCACAACATACTTAATAATAAAATAGATCGTCAACACGATACCTAAACAAATAAGTTTAAGAATAAATACCAAACACAATAAATCGTACTAATTGTGAGCATTAAACATCACCCATTAAGGTGTTTACATACATATTGATGTACATCTCACGCCACCACCAAGAAATACGTTATATTTAACAAATGAAGAAAAAGACTATGATTCTGCTAGTTAAGTATTTCCTAAAATATTATTATTGGCTTTTTAAAACCGAATTTATTTAATCTGCTAGTATATTATATATGACTAGAACTGATTAGATAATGGCATCACCTACCTTGGGTGTCCGCTGTTTAATACTCATACACAGCCTCTCGTGAGCCATTTCCTTCGTTAGTTGCACCCCATTACATTCAAAGATCTGATCTCCAACTCTCAGTCTGCCGTCCTTTGCGAATGCACCATTTTCATATATATCCAGAATCACTGCTGCTCCGCCCTATAAAGCGCAAATAATAACTAACTTATCACTCTTCGAATGTTGCACTGAGTTCGAGTTCGAGTGTTGTACTGCTATGTCATTTCTTTTTTAATGAATCTATTTTTAACTTTAGCATTTACAACATTTTTAAAAGATTAGTACATTAATCCTTTTTAAAATAGCTATCTTGTACTTGACTATCGTCTTCTCCTTAATTAAGAAATAACAGTACTTATAACTCAAAATTTCTGGATTATAAAGCCTTGCAACAAAAGTTCTCTTAAAGATCTTTCAAACTTAATTTTACAAACTTATCATTACATACGGAATCATCATTAAACATACGGAATCCTTTATACTTGAGTGTAATTCGCACTAGACTAAATATTATTTAATACCGATGTCCAGTAAAAACAAAAGTAAACAAAATCCTTATTCAAGCTCTAAAGTGATAATACTGAGTTATACTTACGTTGATAAGTGTGTCACTACCGCCGAGTAACAATACGCCTAACACGTCGTTATTGGTGTTAATTTCTATTATGGACTCTTGGTTAGGCACTACGGGAGCGATGGCCGGATCCGGTGGTGGTTCCGCTGATAATGCAAACAGTAAACCGTATAATACAATAAAAGAATACAGTCAGAAAAATCGCTCAACTTATCATGAAATTAGAAAAAAGAAAACTGACCACCAATTTAACAAGTAATTAAATTTCTAGAAAAGTTATACAACATGTATACTGTGCCAGTTCTTTTTTGTAGTTTGTAAGAAATGGTCACAGAGAGGTGTTGTGGTTATAATTATAGTTATTTGCTAATGATTTAAACGCGAAATGATTATTAATTCAAATGTACATACACTCACTCCCATATGCATACTTTGAATTCAAACAAACGCATTGAAATATTTTTCTAATATTCGTAATATTTCAATTAGCAAAAAAAAATACAAAAGATCCTTCTCATTTCGAAATGATATACGAAAGTTTGTAAAAACTTTCGTATATCATTTCTTCGTATATACTTTGGTGAAAAATTATATCGAGAAAATTTAATTTAATCGTGTTTTTCTTTTATCAGAATTTGATCTAAATTTAAAATTTGAAAAATTGAATTTCTAACATATCTGCAATTGTCATACGATAAATAAAATAGATCTCGCGTTTTTTCTTATTTAGCTCCTAAGACTCACCTCTAACAGGTGAGGGCGAAGGCGCCGGCCGCGGCGTCTGAGGACGCGACGTGCCGGCGGCCCCGAGCGATGGCGCTGGGTCCGGAGTTTGATTCCTACTCGCTGGACGAGATGTGCCGCTCCCTGAAACTATAGAACACTTTTATGTGTATAAATTACAATATTTCTTTTTATATAGCCTTTAAAAGCGAACGAGGTATGTAAGGACCGCGACGCTTGGCGCTTGGCGTTCCGTCCTATCTGACTACTCCGTTGGGGATACAGCGTGAAGATATGTATGTATGTAGCCTTTATTTATTTCAATTTCAGCATTAAATTACAATAATCAAATATTATGAGCAAATGAAATATATTGAAAAATGTAAGACTCATGACTCGTCACAGAAGCAACTATGCTACAAGGTACATGTTATATGTCTGTATCATGTTAGTACATAATATATCATGTTAGTATATAATATATAAGTTATAGCGTAACTTCTAAAAGATTTGACCGTTCGAGGTCATATTCCTACAATATATTATTTTTATCACAGCTATACTAGGGTCCGATAGATGGAGATGTAGTTAATTTTTTGTAATTTAATCAAACTCATCGCGCCATCTACCGGAAAGGGCTAAAAAACGATTGACGGGTCACCTGGTATAATATATTTTTTGCGGTACATTCATATATTTGTTAAATACTTATCGTTTGTCATGTAACTGGTGGCATTTAATTTGTCATATTAATATGTAATCACAGCTGCGTTCGTGGCAAGGTTGAAAATGACTGGTTTTCATTCCGGCAATGGAAACGAAGTGGGAATAAGCTAGAGGGAGACGACGTTACGGATTTTTGATGTCACAATACCACAGTACAAGTAAGCAAGCAGTATTCTATCTCGGCAGTGTCCTTGAGATAATTACCTACGGTCGCTCGGTACGTAAACACGCAATAGGGCTGCCGACTGGGACTGACTGTTTTTCTTGGGTTACGTATTTGATAATAGGTATTATATTAAATTGTCATATTATGTTTTCATTTTATATTATTGCAAATTTCGTAAGTTTTTATTTATAATTCTACTAGTATTTTATTTCTAGTTTCAAAAGTTTGTGAGTTAATATGGTAGAAATGGACAAAAAAAATGCATGTTATGTTTCTTGTGTGGAAAAGTCAACAACAAAGTGACTAGATCATTATGATAATATATTTCCTACAAATGAGAAACAAAGAAATATTTCCGGTTTCGATATAGATGTATTCAAACATCCATACACTGAACAATATGCTCGAAAACTTGATGCCATAATATTTCGTCAGTAAATGCGCGGGAGCGTCTCACACCGTCCAACAACAACCGCGGCGCACTCGCGACTGTTGTATGCCGAGAAATGCCGAGATTTGGAGGCGCGTCGTTTGGGAGCGTTTGTATGAAGATAGAATACTGTTTGCTTATTTGTACTGTGACAATACCGTGACTTTGGTAATCGGATTTGGCGTAGAGATACTAAGTATCCAGAGACAGACGTCGGCTACTTTTTTTTCATAAATCTACCTCTAGGAGAATGAAATAGGGGATGAAACTTTGTATGGGAAATGCCAAACCGCTGAACCAATTTTGTTGAATTTGGTACGCACATAATTTTTGATACAAAACTAACTTAACGTCTCCTATATAACGATAGCTTGAGGTCTGGAAAATTTTTATATTATATGTAACACTTTTATCCCGGGAAAGCCTCGAAATTTTTTTGACAAAGCGATTACTATTACAGTTTGCGAGAATTAATTATAAAGGAAGTGTTTTTTGACTAAATGATAATTATTTTGATTTACAGTCCTGAAGTACCAAATGTCTTTTTAGCAATGATTATAGCTATGTTTATGATTTACATTCTTGTTTTTTTTAACAGATTTTGAGAGCCATTTCTCATCACGTAAGTGGATTCTTAATGTACAGATGTTTTTAATTTTTTGAGTTGATTGAATACAAAATCTTATCAAAGAAGTAAAATGTTAAATCCTGTTTAGCCGCCCACGCAGATATTTAGATTAATTTCAATTACTGATTAACTTTGAACACACTTGTTAGGATTCCATTGACAAAATGGCAAAACCTATCAGTTTCGTCATGTCGGTCCACAATTCCGTAGAGCTGGATATATCCATGACTTATAAATCAAAGTCGAATGAAATTCAAGTAGGTAAATCCAATTACAGTTTAATATCTTAAAATCTACCCCCGGCATTGGTTTGGAGACAAACCTGCACTGAGAAAAACTGAAGAGAAACTCATGTATCATTTATTTTTTTTAACATGATACATATCTTCACGCTGATTCCCTAACGGGGTAGTCAGAGAGGATGGAGCGTCAAACTTCGCGGTCCTTACATACTTCTTTCACTTCCTCAAATCTTATCATTTTCCTCACACATTTTCGCCTAGGTATACGAGTGCTTTTGACATTTCCGCCTGTTAACACTCTAGCTTTTGGATCGTCATAAGTCAGCGTTGGTCTTCCTTGGTTTCGTTTACCACTCATTTTTGCTCTGTAGATTTTCTTCGTCAGTCTTTCATCACTCGTTCTTTCTATGTGCCCGAACCATCTAACCATTCCTTTCTTCATTTTTACAATAACACTGTCGTGTAACCCTGTCATACTGCGTATCTCTTCATTGCTTATCCTGTCCGCAAGTGTGACATCGCACATCGCACCTAAGAGATCGCATTTCTACTGCATTTATCTTACTTTCACTCGATTTCGAGTATATCAGCATACCCAGGGCGCACTACCGTACAATAAAGTTGGTACCAACACCGCATTGTGGATGGCCATTTTGGCTGTGTTAGATGTATTTAAACTGCCTATTAATATGGATCGTACACTTTATTGCCAGCTGCTACCCGTCTTTCCATATACAACTCACATCCTCCGATGGAGGTTGGTATGGAGGTTGGTTACATGGAAAAACAAATGAAAGAAATTGTGTATCTAGGAAGTGTGTTTTCGAGGTATGCCTCGAAAACGCACTTCCCAAATACACAATTTCTTTCATTTGTTCTAAACATTTTCCATGTAACCAAATCTTACATTTTGTCTGTCAGGTCAAGGAAAGCGGTTCCTTTCAAACACCAGTATCTAAGTTTTGTTCACATTCATATTCAATCCTTTCACTACACAATCTTCTTTCATGCACGTGACTAGTGTCTGCAACTCAGCTTCTGATGGTGTTATAAGCACAGCATCATCAGCTTACATTAGGCAGTTTACCAACCACTGTACCATCGCATATCATACATATCATACCACTGATACTACCTTTCAATGTCCGAAGGCAACTGCCCAAATACAGCACGAACAGCCAGGCAGACATCACGCAGCCCTGTCTGACACCTGAACAGACTTTGAACCAGGGCGACATCTCACCTTCTATCCTTATACAGGCCTCCTTATAATGACCTCACAGCCTGCAGCTAGGAGCCCCAACACCATACTCAGGCAGAAGAACCCATAAAATTTTTTTCGCACTACTAATTTTTTATGCTTTTTGCAATTGCTTTTTCTAGATCCACGAAAGCGCAGAAAACTTCCCCACGATAACGCGTAGCGAGAAATCTGATACATGCAACCTCTACTGTTCTTAAATATCATTTGACATTAATAACATAACATGAAGTAAATACGAAATGGTTTAGTTTACATTTTTTTTTCAATCAGTGTACGATTTATAAAAACTATAAAATTTTCTGTTAATTGACTCAAATGCGTACCATATAAAAGTAAAAGCCGCGTGCGTCGTGGCCCCTGGGTCTAAGCTGTGTTTCAAGGACGCGATCTCTTAGTACTAGACACAACAATCATTTCGTTCTTTAATTAGTTTAATTTAGATGATAAAATAAAACAGGTATTGCAAACAAGTTTGGTGTAAGTTTTAAAAAAATACAATTTTAATTACACAATAATTAACTCCGCAGTGAGCCCTATTGTTACTAGATGGCCGGGATATTCGGGAAAGCTCCGTAGGTTTGTTTCTAGCCCCGTGCTCGGTACTAGTACATTAAAGTCCTAGATATCCGTTTTTTACAAGTAAATCCAATGGAAAAAGTACTGTTTTTTTTTTAAGAAGACATTCTAAGAAGTTTGCCAAACTCACTATCTCGCTAACACTAGATTGCTGTCAATATACCTATTATGGAAATTTGTAAAAGAGTAATTAATTCACGCACTTACTTGAGGTAAATTTGTAAAAATGTAATTAATTCACGAGTAGCGTAATAATAAATACTGCGAGTTACTTAAATCCATTTTCTAGCATAATTCTAGAAATGTCCATGAAATGATAAGCCTAGATCTGGCAACTATAGAGCCATCACCCGCTCCGTTACGTTTTCGAGTGGAATACTTACCAATGATAAATAAATAACATAGCCACGAACATGAAACGATGCACTAATTATAAAGAAATTAGATGTACTAGGGACCTGTGCAATTTATAGAAACATTTTAGGGTCGCTATATCAATAACTTTGACAACACAGCTTTAAAATATCGGACCTCCGCATCGGTAGCCAGTAATAGATTCATAATACGTTTGTTGCGTATTGTATGGGACAAGTGTACCGCAAACGAGATATTATGCTAACTAGTTACAGATAATCACCTGGCCCAGTGGTCCCGGAGCTCGCAGACGGTTCATCTGGTCTGTCGTCCTTCATATTGGGACTGCATACCGTCAGCACCACCACACCTTCTGTTTGTTTCAACTTGGCCGCCGCCTGTGGAGTCATTACCATAATTTACTCATTAATATCGTATTAGGGACCCGCCCCGGCTTGGCACGAGGACTTGATTAGAGGTAACGTCTATTATTTCTATAGTCAAAGATAAAGTCAAGTCAATTTATTCAAATAAATCCAGTTAGAAGGCATTTTTGAACGTCAAATCTGCTCCGGCTCGGAGAACTGACAAGAAACCTAATCAGGTATTATTTTTTCTACTTTTATAGACTAAATGACACATAAACCATTTTAAATGCTAATAGATTAAGTTTTAATCAGTCATCTTTAGTATCTGTTTATCTTCTCAGTATCTTTCTATGAGATAACTGTGAATCCACAAAATAAACTATTATAATTGAATAAATATAACTTATTTAAATATACTGCCGTAATCCATCTGAATGGATTTGTAGTATCTTAAAACTCCGTATATAACTATTACAAAAATATAATAAATATATGATACAAATACTGAAGTCGGTGCGAAGCCTACCCAAACTAATAGACTTTCAGTTGTTGCACATTGATTTGGCACCGACTTTACTTCACTTTTTTCTTTCAAACAAAAAAAGAATCCAAATCGGTCCACAAATAACGAAGTTATCGGTGAACGTACATGAAAAAATAGATACAAACGAATCTTTTTTTTTTTAAAGTCGGTTTGAAAGAAATGTCTCATTACAAGTAATTTTTTGTCAAACTATATTTTTACTGGGCTATTTCGTTTTTGTAATTATGGAAATGAAAACTAGAGATTTTAATCAAATATCTACCTTAACTCTTTTGATTCGTAATGATGAACGAGCAAGTAGCACTCGAAACACCCACATTTCATCCACAGGAAACCTCACATAATCAAATCTAATACGCGACTGATAATTTTTGTTTTAAGAAATTCAAATCGCCGGAGATAAAGGTTTTAAGATAAGATATTAGAACTAACTGTACGTTACTATAATAACGTGATATCTAATGCCAGATGGTATCACCATTTATTAGTAGAGGATGACGAAAAAAGAAGTATATTTCTCGTGTGCTTGTTACGGCCAATTACAACTAAGTGAAAACAAAGCCCTTCTAAATTCACTATTACTTCTATCCGCCTGTTTGTCTGTCTTTTACAGTCGATTATCTCATAAACCATGCGTCGCCAAAATAGACTTAAAACTTGATTGTTTTTTAAATTTGAAATAATATATCTTTTGAATCCACGTTTACATTAACATTAAGACGACGCATTGATAAACAATAATTTAATCTAAAATAGATCTTCTGTTCTATGTAAAAAATACCAAAAAACAACTATTTCTACTAAATTATGTACCTTTCGAAAAATACGAAAAAACAGTTATTTTCGTTTATTTTAAAATTTATTTCTTTGATAAAAGTTTTTGTGTTACAAAAGTTAACCAAGCGTGTATCGCAACTTGTCAAAATGAAGTCAATGAAATGAAGAACCAGGATACCAAATATCACTGTCATACGTTTTGTAGTCACTTAGAAAAATTGAGATCCCTGCCGTCAAAATTTTCCAATGCGTCGCCTTAAGCACATTAGCATAAGACTTAAAGCGGCAAATTATATACTCAACGCCTACCTAAATCTCCGAAACTGCGAGACCTAATATTTAAGAAACTTAGAGAATATGAAGTCTTACTGGAAGCTATAGGAAAATTACAAAAAATATCAAAGTCTAGGAATCTTCTACGCGCGAATCCACTTCGCACTTTAACAAATATTTCAACAGTAATATAGTCAAACAGTCCGAGGTAGTTCCTCAATAGTGCCTCGATGTTGCCTGTACTTTGTGGTGAGTATCTTACACTACTGTAATATTACTTTTTTAACAATGTTGGGCCACGACAAGAAGTTCTAGAAGGAAGACTGCATTTAGACAAACGTAGTATAGGACGTCCTACAGCGAAATGAAGCGACGAACTGCGTCGGGTTGCTGGCAGTCGCTAGATGAGAAGAACCTAAGGTTAACATATATCCAACGCAGGCCTAATAGAAGTTGGTAATAATGATGATGATGGGTACCATATAGGAATAGTTTGTTGCATAGAGAAAACGTCACTAAACTTATATAAACATTTAAATTTTCGCGTTGCATTATAAAATATCTAAAACGAGAAATTTAAAGCGATTATCTTTTATTTTGGCTTGACGTTTCAACCGAGTTGCATCGGCCGTAGTCTCGAGCAAACTCGATCGAAACTCGGTTGAAACGTCAAGCCAAAATAAAAGGTAATCGCATTAAATTTCCCGTTTTAGATATCACTAAACTTAGTCGAGTGTGAAACAAAAAACAATGTATAGTTATTGTTGAAATCTATGTAGCACAGGCTACATTAGTCATGTTATCCTCATATCTTCACGCTGTATCCCTAACGGAGTAGTCAGAGAGGACGGTGCGCCACAGTCCATACATATCTGCTTCTTTCGCTTACTCAAATCTAATCATTCTCCTCACACATTTCGCCTAGGTATGCCAGTGCATTTCCGTCAGTTAAGTAGCTCAATGTGAAAAACAACACAATTGCTTGTATTTGGTTGCGCGTGGAAGAATAAACTACAACTTATTAATCAAGCGCAAAAAAAAATTAGAATGTGGAAAGAAATATAACAGCTTATAAATGAGTGAGCGTGGCAAAAACAAAAACTTATGATTACGTGTGAAAGAAATCAAGGAGACAAATATAAATAAAATTAAATATCAATAATAAAGCTAATAATAAAACGAGTAATTACTCACAGTATCATAACTGCAGCTGAGCAATGAATCCCTATTGACAGCGAGGATCATGTCTCCAATCTGAAGACCTGCTTGCTCGGCGGCTGACCCCTCCTGGAGATCCGATACAAATATCCCTCTTCCTGCCTCCGTGTGACGACCCTCGATTATCATTATCCCTAATCCAGTAGGACCCTGGCAAAAGACAAAAAATGAGATAAAACTTAGCACTTACACATTCAACGACGTCGCAAGCCGAGGTCCCGAGGAACCCTCGGGTTGTCGGGCAGAGGGCGCCTTCTGCGCTTGCCCCAACGCAACCGGTGACGCTTTAAAAGCGCTTAACCTTGTGGTCATCCACTAGATGGATGAATCAGTAGCGTGGTATCGTTTTGGTAATTCGGAAGAATGTGAAACATATTCTTCAGCATAGCGAGGGCCCTGGAACCTCCTTTAAAATAGCTCTAATTTATAAGAGTTTCCGGAGCCCATTGATTAAGAATGTGACCACCGCTGGGATTTTGGTGAATAGGAGGGCTATAGGTACCTTTGATGCTTTCTTCCGTGTTACAAGAAAAAAGGCAGAGGTATAAGCCTAGCCAAGAACTTTGAAAACTCTAAGGGTAGGATAGTCATTAGCCTTAGTCTAACCAGTTTTGCAATATACAGGCTGTACATGAAAACGGCACAGCTTCTGAAACATGCTATAGTATAGTACGTACGTCAATGAAGTATTATTATGTAATAATAACAAAGATACAGGTCAAAACATAATTTACTTCAGTTGTGCTTCCCCTTAACACGACAAGTAGTTCATGTCCGTTTAATTTAATAAAATGTTTACCTAAATTCACAAATCCAAAGAAATTTCTTTTATTTATGTAACGATAAGGTTGATATTCTTGTGTATGTAGAAATAACGTATTTTTAAATTAGAGTTCATGATCATAGTGATTTGTAAACATAGTTAAGGGGCATACGCACTATTTTTGAAATTGGTTTTAATGCTTTATTTCAATAACAGTTAAATTATTACAAAATAAAAAAATACGTTCGATTTAGAATCTGTAACTTTACACGTTCCAACAGATTTTACGAGAAATGGTGGTGATAACACCTTAAAATTTAAATGATCATAACTCTTAAACGGATACGTTTTTTTCAATAATTCTTTTTGTAACTACACACTAAAGTTATGCCCTTTCATCCATTAAAGTAACTGTCCCTTCTTCATATACAGCCTATATATGTACTGTTTACATTGTAAATGTCTAAGCAATATCTTTAGAGGATTAAACAACGGAATTTGAAATGTCATGTCACTATATATACAAGGCGCAAGAGAATCTCCATTTTTGAAATGGGTTAATAACACTTTTTAATGCTTTCGCGCTTCGTCTTCAAAGGCTACCGACACACATATGCTATTGATTTGTATTAGGTATTCTGTCTGCATTGTGTTTTATATCGATATAGAAATAGAAAGTTTTCAAAGAACAAGTACCTACATAAATAATAACAAAGGCTATTAAAATATTATATTGTGCGTATGTGAGAAATCACCTTGAATATGCCTCACAAATTTGGAGTCCTTATTATAAGACACACATTAATCGTATTGAGGCAACCCAGAATAGATTTTTGAGGTTTATTTCATACAAATCACGAATCGCGTTGTCGTAGACACCACAAGTGACCCTTATGCATGCGTCGTGATATAGCAGACATGACTTTCCTGGGCGCCTAGACAAGCCGCAAGCGTTTCATAAAATCGAAACGCTAACTGGAGTTATTGTTCGTCAAAAGTGCCATTTGGCTTCGTTTTATACGACGATTTCCATACGAATTTAATTTCCATTTGATTTAATAGAAAATGAATAACGTTTGACTACAAATTTAAAATCCATTACGCTAGATCATGTGGTATTTGTCACTCTATTCTACTAGCGTTTACGACAATGGAGCCATTTGTCTGGGCCCCCTGATTCGATTAGCTAATGGTTTGATTGATTGTTCTGAGCTTTTACAAAAAATAGCAATACGTGTACCACAGCGCCCCTCGAGAGGACACACAATTTTACATGTTCCTTACTCATCACTGAATTATAGATGTAGTTCTTATATGTCAAGGACTTAATAACTTTAATAAACTAAAACTTGATGTAGATTTGTTCTTTACTAGTGATGCTTCATTTAAGAAAATTTTTGCTGAAAGTTTTTTTAAATTGTATAAGTTTTGATTCATGCTGGATGCTTATGCTATATTCGTGAATCATATATATACGTATTTTATATATATCTTAACTGTAGGAACTCATAATTGGCCTTTATGATTGGCTGTGTTTCTCTTAAAAATTGTTATAATAAAATAAAAATAAAATATATTGTTACGAGCTGAGGATAATAAGATGCCGGTTACGGGTGCAGAGTTTATTTTCCTTCCGTACAAGCAGATGTCAAGAACACGCGAACTTAATTACGGCGGTCTCTAATTTTCGTAGTCGCCCTTGAAGTAGGTACACGCGTAGTAGTCACCGAAGGTACACGCTTCACTCAATAACAACGTTCCCGATTCGCAGAGTTCTTCTATCCAAGGTCGTCGCAGTAGTCGTCGTAATGGTATATGTAATTCGCCTTGATGTCGCCTCGATATGTCGCTTCGAACGATAGTTGAGAAACACTGACTCGGCGGCGTACACGGAGCTGTATTTATAGTCCGATAAAAAGGAGGGTGGAAACTTGAGTAAACCCGAATGGTATAGTAATAATAACGCATAGAAATAAAGAGGATGGAACTTTCTAGTTAATTACGCTCGCTAACAATAATTCGACATTGTTCTCGACGCCGCCTGTTTGCATGAGTCATAGGTATATGACACATCATCGCTCCGGAATATTCGAGGTGCAAGTTTGTTCTTCTTTCTTAATTTGACTTATACCATTCGATAGTAGACCTTAAACCTAGCAATACGTTTTAGGTCATAACTCTGTAAAGCCTAGGTGTCGAGATATAAGCACTTAAAGTTACATTTCTAGTTCCATTAAAAATGGACATTATTCCTTAAGCATAAGGTCCAACCGTAACAATATTAATATTACTTTTATTATACAGGCGACATAGAAAATGTTGACAAAAAATGGGTGGTAAGTTTCTATAGATTCAATTTCGTACTTACGAACTAATCGCAGAGATATGCCAGCGAGTTAAAAATGTATATCCGGGGATACGGACACAGATACGGATTAATAGACTAGATCTATGGAAACAGATACGGATACGGACCTCAACTTCCTTATATAATTTGTTCAAATTCGTTCATAGCCGGTATTCACCGACAACCGATAAGATCTTGTACCGACAGTTACCGAACCTCCGGCTTTGCGTAAATGAGACGTTTTGCACTGCGCGCTTTTTTAGAGTTACGTATTAACAAAAGACCCTTATAATTTCGCCATGTTCATCTGTTCGTCTACCCACGGATTAGCTCAGAGACTCTTTGTACTAAAAAGCTGTAATTTAGCTTAGTTATTATACCTACATATTAAAAACGCCGACAAAAATGTGAAATAGAATCTCAAAAATATAATCTTAAGAGATAGAATTTATTTTTTCTGGTACCTCCCATACACGTACAGCGTGGATGATTTTTTTAGTCATCTACTCAATTGTGTGGGGTGTTATTGGATAGGTTTTTCAAAAATATTGGGGGTACGTAAAGAACATTTTTCGATTCAAGGATCCATTTGCGAAATATTGAGTCATTTTTGTTAGAGTCAAGTGTCCCCCCTACTCTCTACCAGGTAAACCGTTTGATATGTGTAAAAATTCAAGGTAGTAGTGAAAATAACGAAGTTAAAAAGAAAAATGTCACAGCTAAGTAGGTTTTACAAGTTAACGAGTAATAGTCGACCAACGCCCGTTATTAGTTTTATTAGCCGTTGAACCGTAAAATCAAAATGCTCATGGTATCAAAAAACCCCCTTCTAAGTACGCATATTGTAACGGGTAACTACGGAAGCCTACACTGCACGTGGCCCGAGACGCACTTGACCGGTTTTTTTGTTTATTGTTTAGTATTTTCAAAGAACAGCGTAGTTTTTTTAGAAGTTAAAAACAAACATTAAAATTATAAAGAAAATTAAAATAATAGAGTTCAGGTGCCAGTTTAAAAAATAATACAAAATACGGTATGGGCTATATACTTTGGAAAGAAATGAAGTCAATGACATATTGTAACAATGTGCTTATTTTCGTGAAACGCGTTTTTAATTTTATGTTAAATTTAATACACACCTTTTTTATTGTTATGTCTCGAACTCCTTTGTAACCCACGAACCGGTCTTGGGAAGACTGTAACAAAAAATAGAAAAATAAAAGAATTCTGAAATTACGCATATTTTATCGTAAAAAAATCATAGAAATCAAATTTAACTTTTTTGAATAATTTATAGAAAACTAAAAACAGGTTGTGAACTTGTGAGGTGCGTTAAAATCAAAGTTAAATTGTATTGGAGAGACTTTTTGGCGGGAACGGGAGAAGTGAGGTTGTCATTTTATTTAGATTTTCTATTTTTTACATTTTTAGGAGTTTTAAAGTACAACAGTGATAGTATATTGTGTTTTAAATTTCCGTGTAAGTGGAAGGAATGGAGTAGATCTAAAAAAACATGTGTAGCTGAAGTTCTCGCGCTCTTTCAAGAAGTCCTTTGAAATTTCAGTAAAGCTTACTATCACTTTACTGGAGGGGTTTTACTATAGGAAAAAACGAATTTACTTGTGATTCTACTTACTGATACGTGACATTGGCAAATGCGCTGGTCTACGCGCCATGCTATGAAGAAAGAAAGAAGAAGAACATTGTTTCTTGAAAAAAGGGTGGGAAACTTCGTTTCCCTTACTTTCGACTCATATTACTTGGTCAATGGCTAAACGCAATCTGCGAAGCCAAAACAAAGAGAAAAAAAAAATTGTATTGGATTGACGTAAACTGATGATATGTCACTATTGCCACGTTTAAATTTTGACAGCTGTCAAATCTGATACATTTTCATTTTTTCTGTTTTCTACTAAAGGAAGCGCCAAAGATAATGAGTGAGTCTTTCTAAGGGACATACGTTATCTTTCATGGACCTACCCATTACATTAATTAGAATAATTGTATTAAAACGTATAATAAAATTCCTCATTACAGAAATGTCTCCATAATTTTTTCTTTTCTATGGAAAAATATAGAAACTAAAAGATAAAACTTCATAAAATTCACACACACTTACCTGATTCAAAATTTCGAGAAAATAACAAATAAATAACAAACCAAAACTTAGTTTTAATTATAAATACTTTCAAAACGTATGACTATCACAATCATCTAAATACTTGTTAATGTAACACAAAGGCCTCGTGCCAAAGTTTGAACAACTGTACAACACTTGTTTAAATGTTTAACATCAGTCCAGTCGGTGTTTGTAGAAGCTAACATTATCTAGCGAGTGCGAAAACTTCAATACTGTTTTGAAAATATAACTACATAATCTTACATACATACATACACACATACATACCCAAACAGACGAACTTAATTTCAATTCATTTGTTGGTCTTTTCCGTACTTTCGAATATAAAGAATATAATTAAAATTATTTCTAGTAAATTCATGAACTCATATAAAATATAAGCTTATATAAATAGAATAGGAATCTGATTCAGAATCTAAAATAATAAAGAATAAGTAAGTGTGTACTCATGTACGCACGTAAGAAGTTATACTTCTTTGACGTTTTTAAGAGAAACTGGCCACATATAAAAAACAAAACTGGCCACATATAAAAAAACAAAACTGGCCACATATAAAAAAACAAAACTGGCCACATATAAAAAAACAAAACTGGCCACATATAAAGAAACAAAACCCCCCACATATAAAACAAAATTGGCCGCTTAAAATGAATAAAATAAAAAAAAGTGTGTGTGTCAGCTCCGACGCACGACTGGAGTTTACTGGTTTTTTCCATATTTTATAAATTTCTATTCACTTCACTGTATACAATAATATTAAATATCAATATTATTAGATATAAAAAAGTAACATTCGCCGTCTTGGATTTGAAAATGAACATCATTTTTGTAATTAGCACCCCGAGAAACCTAGAATATGATACCAATGTCGATTTATCCAAAAAAATAATAATCGCCATCTTGGATTGCAAATTAAACATAATTTTCGTAATCAGCACCCTGAGAAACCTATAATGTGACACCCATATCGATTTATCCAAAAAAGTAATATTCGCCATCTTAGATTTAAAAGTGAGTCATTTTCGTAATCAGCACCCCGAGAAACCTAGAATTTGATACTCGTATCGATTTATCCAAAAAAAGGAATATTCGCCATCTTGGATTTGAAAATGAACAATATTTTCGTAATCAGCAACCCGAGAAACCTAGATATATAATATATACATTAAGTCAAGAAAGTATCGGGAATGGATGATTTGTTTATGGTTCCAAATTCAATTTTTTCTTTTCTTTGTTGTTGTTAGATTGGCACAACTGTTTTTCATTTTGGCGCGGAGTTTGAGTTACATTAAATACAATGCTGTTTTTAGTTATATCATTCTAGTGTACATTGAGAATTTCATAATGGAGAAAAACATCGAACAAAGAAATTGTATTAAATTTTGCATCGCCAATGAAATTTCGTGTTCGGAGTCACTGAAAATATTACAGAAGGCTTACGGTGAATCGACTTTATCAAAAACACGTGCTTATGAGTGGTACAAAGCGTTCAAAAGCGGTCGAGATGTGATGGAAGATTTGTCTCGCTCTGGTAGGCCATCAATGTCTGCAACTGAAGTTAACATCGTAAAAGTGAAGGAAATAGTGACTGAAAACGCTCATTCAAGTTTGAAAGAGATAGCCGCCGAACTTTCTGTGTCTCACGAGTCGATCCGTACCATTTTAAATAGTCACTTGAGTATGAAACATGTTGCCGCTCGGCTAGTCCCAAAAGACCTGAATTTTCTTCAAAAACACAATCGCATAAGAGTCGCTGAGGACATGCTAGAACGAGTCAATTCCGACCCAACATTCATGAAACGCATTGTTACTGGTGACGAGACGTGGGTTTACGAGTTTGACATGCAAACTAGTCCAACTGAACCGAAAGCGAAAAAACCACGCCAAAGTCGATCAAAAGTCAAAGTCATGTTGACTGTTTTCTTTAACTATGGCGGTGTTGTGCACTCGGAATTCTTGCCGGAAGGTCAAACGGTAAATAAAGAATATTATTTGGGCGTTATGAGGCGTTTAAGAGAGCAAATTCGACGAAAAAGGCCAGATTTGTGGAAAGAAAATTCTTAGATTTTGCACCACGATAATGCGCCTTCGCACAAGGCCATCATTGTGAACGAGTTTTTGACCAAAAACTCAACAAATACCATCGAGCAACCACCATATTCACCAGATATGGCTCCAGCCGACTTCTTTCTTTTTCCTAAACTCAAATGACCACTTCGTGGCACCCGTTTTCATTCGGTAGAAGACATAAAGGAGAATTCGCGGCGAGCACTGAACTCAATTCCGGAAAAAGCGTTTAAAAATTGTTTTGATGATTGGATTATTCGTTGGCGTAAGTGTATCGTTTCTGAAGGAGCATACTTTGAAGGTGATAAAATAAATTTGGATGAATAACTAACATTTCGTGTATTATTGATATTTTCCCGGTACTTTCTTGACAGAGTAGTATATATTCATCATTTGAAGACGCTGTAGAGTATATATTATATACCTATATATTTTATATGGAAATAACATATAGGTATATTATATACACATAATACTTACATTCGTAAGCTGCCCCGCAGCATACCCTATGTACGTCTTACTCGTAATACTCACGACTGAAAAGTTAAAGGTGCGCACAATAGATTGCGCACAAAAAACGTAACGAGGTCATTCGATGAGTAGATTTTACTCCTCATATTTTTTTCATACCGGGGGCCTTATATGAAAATCGATACTTAAGGAGTGAACTCCAAAAAATACTAAATTACGTGTTACAGCGGCGCGCGCAACTTCGTTACACGCTGAGAAATACACTCAGATCTGTTTTTCAAAACGCGCCAAAAGACGTATATAACTTCAAAAATCACTTTGTACAATGAAATAAAAATATCGATAAAAAATCTTTCGTTTTCTCAAATGATACACTAATTTTATTGTTCACGGACCGTGTGTAGTCCCCCGTCGCGCCGCGTTTTTCACACCGCTGTTGCTCGCCTACGCGTCATTGACTATAGTTACGCGAATTTTCAGATTTTCTGATAGACGGCTAAACGTAAATTATTTCATGTTGGTAACATTTTTATTACAAGTACATAGTCTAACAAATATGAATCTGACTTTTGGCGGAAACGGGAGAAGTGAGGTTGATATTTTGATCAGATTTTCTATTTTTTACATTTTTGGGAGTTTTAAAGTACAAAAGTGATAGTATATTGTGTTTTAAAGTTCTGTATAAGTGAAAAGAATGGAATAAATCCAAATAAACATGTGTAGCTGAAGTTCTCGTGCTATTCCAAAAAGTCCTTTATAACTTCAGTAAAGCCTACTATCATTTTACAGGAGGAGTTTTACGATAAGAAAAAAATAATTTACTTGTGATTCTACATGGATTCCACTTATTAATACGTGACATTGGCAAATGCGCTAAACTGTGCGCCATGCCATAAAGGAAGAAAAAAAATAAAAAAAATATGAATCTCGTTGAGATCTTAGCTCGAAAAAATATAAATAAAAGAAACTAAGAAAAACTGGAGATACCTATACTGTAAATCTTATATTAAAAAAATGTAACTGGCTCAATGGAAAAGTCGCGGAAAAGTGATATCTGCCGCCGGTAGGGTTGACCGCGGTCTATGCGGTCCATTCACAAATCCAGGAATGGATCGGACACTTATGATAGATAGACTCTATCTCTTGGCCAACTTCAACTACCCGCGCGGGAAGATAAACAATTGATTAATTATATATTTGTATGGTATAGCAAAATCGAATTAGAAGAGTGCCATGCTTGAAACTATGGCCGCGTAAGTACCTATTAAATGACAACTGACATTAAAGGACTCGAGCTTGACACGCGCAGACGGCTAACACAGAATATTGACATCTCTTTCTTTCGTTGGGTTCGTTCTGTCGCTAAAAGTTCAAACTCCAAATGTGTAGCTATTTACTTGATGCTGTGCATATATGTTATAATTTAGATTAAAATGTTTCGACAGGATAAATTTATCAATATCCTTTATTAAAACATGTAGGTGTAATCCGCAATATTTTGTTATTGTTACTGAATCACGGAATCACGGTGCCATTAGGCATTTATTTAAGGGTTTTGTCATAACCTATTATATCCACATTTATTTATCATAATAAATATATGTCAATCTATATTTTGATTTAGTTGTCTATCATTCATAAATCGTTTCTGAGATAAAACTAAATGCTATAAGATTTGGGTCCCGGGAGTCCGAGGAGTTTGTCTCGTGTCCCGGGACTTTAGAGTTGAGACTCGAGATACTTTTATCGAAATTATCGAACATTCTAAACGTTAAAAATTGATTCTATGTCGAATAAATATTATTTTTTACTGAAATGGTGAATTCATCGATATTATCACCAAAAATGAAGTCAATACCAATTTCATTTTGGGAACTCGAAATCATAGGCCGTCCTGGGACTTTGGTCTTGGGACATCTTGAATCCCGAGACTAAGTATGTCGAGACTTTGCAAAACTCAATGACGCAAGTTGCCCCATAGCATCAACTCACTGAGCCAATTAATAGATTTTTAAAATTATTTATCGATTTTTCTCTCCTCGTATCTACCGTCGCTATCGTTAGTAGAAAATGCAGAGCGGCTAGAGAAGTGGAAAATGCTTCGCACAATCGAAAAGCTTGCTGGCGTTATTACAGCTAGTTGACTAGTTCTTAACAAATTGGTTATAAGATTTAGTAATCATAAACGAAACTATGAAAAAATATTCGAAATGCATTAAAAGTGTAAGTTATACGCTTTTAAAGGTAGTGGTAACAAAGTGGGGATAAGTTACACGCAAATACATCAAAAAAGTCTAAGCAACATGTACGATTTTGAACTTTTGAACGATTTTTACTATGGTAATATATTTATATTTCTTTTATAAATAACTAGCAAACCCGGCCCGTTTCACTGGGCGCTAGTTTCACTGGGCGTAAAAAACAAAAAAACAAAAATTCTACTGATGTGATCGCTACTAAACTTTACAGGAACACCCGCTAGGCCAATCTGAAGATTCCCTGAAAATTTCATCGAAATCGGTCCAGCCGTTTCGGAGTCCATAAGGAGCATACATACATACATCGCCTCTTATAGATATAGATAGAAGATAGATACTGCAAAAAAAAACAAAAAAAAATTCTACTGATCCGATCGCTACCAAACTTTACAGGAACACCCACTAGGCCAATCTGAAGATTCTCTGAAAATTTCATCGAAATCGGTCCAGCCGTTTCGGAGTCCATAAGGAACATACATACATCGCCTTTTATATATATAGATAGATAGAAGATAGATAGATACTGCAAAAAAAAAAATTCTACTGATCCGATCGCTACCAAACTTTACAGGAACACCCGCTAGGTCAATCTGAAGATTCCCTGAGAATTTCATCGAAATCGGTCCAGCCGTTTCGGAGTCCATAAGGAACATACATACATACATACATACGTCGCCTTTTATATATATAGTTATAGATAGATTCTGCAAAAAAAAAAAAAAGTTCTACTGATCCGATCGCTACCAAACTGTACAGGAACACCCGCTAGGCCAATCTGAAGAGTCCCTGAAAACTTCATGGAAATCGGTCCAGCCGTTTCGGAGTCCATAAGGAACATACACACATCGCCTTTTATATATATAGATAGAAGATAACTAAGTATTTTTTGACGCATTAGTGACTAAAGCAACAAAATATTCAATCAATTGTTCATTTAATCACAGTAATTAACAATATATGTACCGTACCATACGTAGTATAAAATAAAGTAAACGAAATAAAACTTTTCATGTTTTATAAAATTAAATAACGACATTTTTTTAATTATTTGGTAATTCAATACAAAGTGTGACCGCCTCAGTTGTTTAAAACTCGTCGGCAGCGATTTTTCATTGAATTTATAAGATTGTTTATCTGATCCTGCTGCAATCGGTCCCAATGGAATTTTAACAAGTCTTTCAGTTATTGGGTTGTCGACACTCCGTACAGGTTCTCTAGAATACGTCTCTGGAGCATGTCCCATGCGTACTCGATGGGATTGAGGTCTGGCGATTGTACAGGCCACGGCAATACCCGGATGTTTTCCATTGCCAAGTACTCTCTGGTCCACCGAGCTGTGTGCGAACGCGCATTGTCATGCATCAGCGTGAAATCTGAGCCAAGATTTTGTGCAAATTGGGGAACATAAGGCCCGAGGACATCTTTAACGTAACTTTCAGCGTTTATATTGCCATCTAAAAAAACGAGCTCAGTTCTTCTGTTCTTCATAATACCCGCCCATACCATCACTGTAGAGCCACTGTAAGGGTGCACTTCCTGGACGAATCTCAGCCGTTCAGCATTTCCGGGACGACGATACACTTTTACCCTTCTTGTATCAGCCCTAAATCCAAACCGGAACTCATCACAAAATAAAATTATATCGCATTGCTCGTGGGTCCATGTCAAGTGTTCCCTACACCATTCGTTTCGACGGGCGCGATTCCCATGGCGTATAGGTGGGCACCTAATTGGGCATCGTGCTCGTAGGCCGTATTCATGCAGCCTATTTCTCACGGTTTGGTGGCTAACAACAACACCGCTTGAGAATTGTAGCTTTAAACCTATCTCCCGGGCGGTTAACATCGGCTGACGTCTTGCAGTCAGTTGTATGTATCGGTCCTGTTGAGCAGTTGTACTCCTTCCAGGTCCTGGATGCTGCTCAGCAGGATCCCTTGTATTAACGTAACGCTGTCAAAAACGACAAATCATGCTCCTATTGACACCAAAATGCCGAAACACCTGGGACTGATTTCTTCCCGCTTGTAGCATTCCTACAGCTCTGCATTTCATCAGCATCGCTCCATAACATAAAAAATGAGCCACCACTCAATTTTTTCAAAAACTGTATATCTCAAAATGATAAAAGTGTGATAAATACCAAATTTATCAAGCAACGAAAACACATGAAATCGGGAAAAAATAATTAGCTTTTATTTTAATGAAAATAAAACACAACCGAAAAGTTTCTATTTTTAAAATCAGCCAGTCTATGTTTTCGAGAACAAAAAAGATGTATACCAATCTACTTTGCTAAGAAAAAAATAAAGTATCACTTAATAAAACATGCAGTTTCTGTAAATGATGCGTGTTGCTTAGACTTTTTTGATGTGTGTAGTTTTTTTGTTTTTTGTCTATTGTTTTTTTTACATCGCAATTTATGTATATTATTTGTGAGTCAAAACTTAATTGGTTTATGTATTATAACTTCAGTTTTTCACATATATAATATGTATTATGCATACTATGTGTTTCCCAAATAAAATAAAATAAATAAAAGCTCCGTCTTTGTCACTTTCAGCGCTGTGCGCTTGAAGGGCATGGGAGTTTGTGACGTCATAGCTATGTAACGCTATCTCGCTCTAGCCTATCCCCAATCTATTCCCAATTCTGAAGTTTATAACCCAATAACTCCATTCCTGTCAATTAATTTCGAATAGTTTTCTTCGAGTTCTTTTCAATATTTTTAACTATTTTAATATACATAAATTTTAATATACATATGTGCGTATGTATATTGTATCCCTAACGCTGTACCCCTAACGGGGTAGTCAGAGAGGACTATTATTTTAATATAACGTATAAAATATATCAGTTTTAATAGAGTAGCCATCGAGCCTTTTCTCGATACCTTGATTAGAGAATAGTAGATTGTATAACAAGGGAGTAAAATAATATTTTTACGGCGAGCCGCTATTTTGAGTCCAGCGCGGAGCGAAGGAATCTAGAGTAGAATCCCAAGAGCAGCGAGGTATTGTAAAGTAGATTCGGAGATAGATGGAGATAGAGTAGTTAGGGATTCAACGTACGGCGCCCAAGGTAAAAAATGTATTTTACTACCGAGTGATACACTCTGTTTTTAATTCTCATCTATGATAAAAATAATTGAGAGACGTTGTTCGATATGTAAAAAAGTACAAAGAAATTTTATATTTTTAAAGTTTTTAGCTAGTTACACTTTTAATCTTAGATTAAAAACTTTTAATACAATATTTTCATTTGACGTCTCGTGTTCCTTATTCAAATTAATTTCTGCCCTCTGTGAAAGTCTTTAAGAGGGCGTACAAAGGTACACTAGCGCCACTCCTTTAAAAAAATATTATCTCGTGACCGAGAAGGAATTATGAATAACGGCTCAATAAGAACCCTCGGTAAGTGTGTCTAGAATTTTTTAATACCTTTTACAAAGTTTCATATTGAGACACGAAGCAACAAAATAGGATCTAGAGCACTGGTTCCCAAACTTATTTTGTCTACTGAGTCGAGAGCTCATGCAGTCGTTGTCTAAGATGCCTCCTAGCTAAATGAAATTACAAATCACCCCCCAGGCCTCTACACAACGCCCCCATTTTTTTTCTGGGTCTCTTACCGCCCCCCTTTAGGCCTGCAGCGCCCACAAGGGGGCGTTATCGCTCACTTTGGGAATGGCTGATCTAGAGGAATGTGGCCGCTTTTCTTTAAATCGAATTTTATTGGTTCGTGTCTCAATATGAAACTTTATAAAAGGTATCAGAAAATTCTAGACACACTTACCGAGGGTCCTTATTGAGCCGTTATTCATAATTCCTTCTCAGTCACGAGATAATATTTTTTTAAAGGAGTGGCGCTAGTGTACCTTTGTACGCCCTCTTAAGAGAAAAGATCTATTTTTTTCGCACTTACCTAAATCATTGTTTTTCGAATAGATGGAATGAAAATAAATTGTCTATAGTAGTTAGCGTTAATGCATTGAAAAAGTTGAAATGTAAAACACATTATAGGTACTTCTACCTTTCCTTTACTTTCATACTTTACTACCTTTCATCTACCTTTACATTAAATTAACGTACTACTGTACGTACAGTAGGTTTGAATAATCGAGCATTTGCTTCGCTGAAATCCCGTAATTGATGATGCCAATTATAGTGTGCTGTGGTTAAGCCTTTTGTATTTGGGTTGTTATATAACATCATTTAGTAATCAGGATTATAGGCAACTAGCTGTTCTCCCGTGGCTTCTGTTGTGAAGACTAAAATCTGTACAGTTCTTTGAATTTATGTTACATCTATCTCCACCCCGCGCTGCGCGTATACAAGAAGAAATTAAACCCAATACGTACAAAGTAGAGATAAGTTGACCAAAGCGACAAATGAAACACGACATTTTACGAATGTTATGATCACTTTCCCAAAGCAGCAGTGGCATAGGGTGGCTTTCGTCGTCAGTCAATTATATTAAATTAAATATTAAATTTTGGCTATTTACAGAACACAATGTTTATGGAATGTCATTGACTCAATTATAATATGATTTATTTATAATTGTAACAAATATTAAGCACCTACTTGAAATAGGTATTTAATTGATATAAATAGACCACAGTAATGCGATATCTCAGAACAGTGACTCTCAACCACTGTGCCACGGCACTTTTGCTGCCAAATTCTTAGTGTGCGCCAAATTTAAGAAATGTATACCTATAGTAAAAATTATAATGCTTTTTTTATTACTTGTAATTAATCCCTTAATAAACGTACTGTTGTTTTTGTAGTACATATTAGTTTATTTTACATTCAAAATGATTATCATAAACTATTTTACACCGTTTACTATACATAAGTAAATAACTTTTAAATTGATTTTTTTCTTTGTATGCCGTCAAATTTCGAAACCGTTAAAAGTGTGCCGAGACAAAAAAAAAGATTGAGAATCACTGCCTTAGAATATACAAAACGAACAAAAACCGCGAATTAAAAGAAATATATTTGCCGAAATTATTTTTACCGTATACCCCGCGTATAAAATAATTTACCACTTTACCATGTGATTAAAATTACCCTTTAATCGGGGTAATTTAGCATTATATAAACTAAAACCACATGTTTGTCACTCGCATTATATCAGCAATTCGGCACGTTTATTTCAATATCGTGCGATATCTGCTGTCGAAACGAGAATTTGTGTAATGTAATTTGTATAGTGGCGCTAAATCTAGCGCGAAAAGTGTATTTTACGGTCATAGAATAATAGATACGTGATCGTCATACATGATACCATTTTTTTATTACAATTAAACACCGGTCAGGCAATGATCGCGTGGCTGCCGCTGTCTGCAAATTTTTAGGTAATAACGTCGCCGATTACTTACACAACACATTTTTTTTTCTCGTGTGAATAAAAATGTGCTTTTGTAGTAACTAGCGAAAGAAAATTGTAATCAAAAACAACACAGAAATCCCTGAACACTGCGTTGTATTACTATTAATTCGCATATGTTGATTAACGCGACAAATACATATACATACATACATTGAAATATATACAAAAAAGTATATATTTTAAATAAGTGTGTGTGGCAATTTTTTAGGACAAATTTATTATACGTATTCGAATTGTCTATTCTTAACATTTCTTTAACCGAGTAATTTTTGCATTAAACGGCAACACTACATGAATCGCATCCTACTGATCTTTCAAGTTTTAGTTATTCAATACTAATTATTAATATGTACGTACTTACTTAAAAAAATGTATAACGCAGGAAAGGTAACGTCCATTTCTTTTTTTATTTATAAATGTGTTTTTATAGAACATCATCTGCTAACAGACAAAAAAGATGTTCTGCAGCGACGAAGTGATTATTATAGAGAACTGTATGAGAGCGGCGACTCCGTTTCAGACACTGAGTGCGATCGTAACGAATCGCCACATTCGGGTCAAAGTCAAAGTCAAATCCATTTATTCAAGTAAACCCAATTACAAGGTATTTTTGAACGTCAAATCTACTTTAGTTCGGTTCAAATAGAAAACCTGGACACTGAGAAGAACCGACAAGAAACTCAGTCAGGTATCATTTTTTCAACTTCATTTTACAAAAGGTTTATTAAAATACAATATTTTCATTAAGCCAGTAAACGCATGTGCAGAGAACATCATTTCCAGACCAGTCTAAATCTAACCAATCTAAATTTATTCTCTGTTAATTGAGTAATTTCTTGAGGAACTTTATTATAAAAACGAATGCAGTTACCTAAAAATGAAACATTTGACTTATGTAATTTAAATTTTGGAATAACCAATTTATCAGAAACAAGAGGAAGTAATTAGTATGAAAGAGATTGAGACAGCGATAAGAAGTCTGTAATGTAGAAAGGTTGCGGCAAATGATGAGATTACTGCCGAGATGATCAAGTATGGTGGTCGTAGGGTCTGGGATACAATCTATAAATTGTGCAGTCTTTGCTGGCAGAAGAGTGAGGCTCCGGACAACTGGCGCACCACAGTCATAATACCTCTGTATAAAGGGAAAGGTTCCCATTCAGTCGGCGCGTACTATAGGGCCATCAGCTTGGTCAGCTTAGTAAATAAAGTTTATGTCAAGGTATTGACTAAACGTATGTTTCATGTAGTTTTAGGAACAGTAGGGGTTGTATGGATCAGACTTTCTCACTCCGCGGTATCGTGGGGAAGTTTCCGGCCATAGGTCGGAAAGTTTTCTGCGTTTTTGTGGATCTTGAAAAAGCATTCGATTGAGTAGTGTGAAAGAAATTGGCGTGGAAGGTCCCTTACTGCAGGCTGTGAGGTCGTTATATAGAGACCACAGAGTGAGTCTGTGTAAGGATAGATGGCGACTTGTCGCTCTAGTTCGAAGTCTGTTCAGGCGTCAGACAGGGCTGCATGATGTCTGTCTGGCTATGCGTGATGTATTTAGACAGTTGCCTCCAGACATTGACAGGTAGTATGAGTGCTATGATATGTGATGGTACAGTGGTAAACTGCCTTTTGTACGCTGACGATGCTGTGCTTATAGCACCATCAGAAGCGGAGTTGCAGACACTAGTTATGTGCATGAAATAAGACTATGAAGTAAAAGGACTGAGTATGAATGTGAACAAAACTAAGGTTCTGGTGTTTGAAAGAAAAGATGTATAGACAAAGTAAATGGAATATGTCTAGAGTCTAGAACAAGTGAACAAAGTTTTACCTATATCTAAGAAGTGCGTTTTCGAGGGATGGACGATTTGAGTTGGATGTGGAAAGACGGGTAGCAGCTGGCAATAAAGTGAACGGTCCGCATTAGTAGGCAGTGTGAATATATATAACTCAGCCAAAATGGGCATACTCAATGCGGTGTTGGTACCAACTATATTGCATGGTAGTGAGCCCTGGATATGCCCGAAATCGAGTGAAATTAAGATAAATGCAGTAGAAAAGCGATCTCGAAAAATATGTGCGGTGTTACCCTTGCGGACAAAATAAGCATTGAAGAGATACGCAGTATGACAGGGTTGCACGACAGTGTTATTGTAAACATGAAGAAAGGAATGCTTAGATGGTTTGGGCACATAGAAAGAATAAGTGATGAAAGACTTACGAAAAAAATCTATAGAGCGAAAGAGAGTGATAAAAGAAGCCAAGGAAGACCAAAGGTGATTTATGAAGATTAAATAGTCAGTGTTAGCCGACGGAAATGTCAAAAACACTTGCATACATAGGCGAAAACGTGTGAGGAGAATAATGCGAGATTTGAGAAAGCGAAAGAAGTATGTAAGGACCGCGACACTTGGTGCTCCGTTCTCTCTGACTATCCCGTTAGCGATATGGCGTGAAGATGTATGTATGTGGATATTTTTTTAGTTTTTACAGGCAGGAACTATAATCATAGTGTTGTTGTTAAAAGAATGAGTTTTTTCTACATACTTAAACCATCAAAAATGGTTTCCTTCATTTTTAGATAACACTCACTAGTATTGCCGTACTGCGTATTTATTTACTGCCTTTTCTATCCATGAGTATGCACCGCATATATGTATTCCTGTGAATTCACATTGTTGTAGATGATCATTTTGACATCTTTATAGACACATTTACGCTGCAAATTAACGCGGGCAAAGCACGCTTGAAAGCTTTACCAACGTTCGGCAAGCTTCTCTACATCCAACTCACACCATCTATCTTAAGAAAAGTAACAAGTTCATTATTTAATTCATAATAACTGTGGGTGCCGTTTATGATTTCATATTTAAAAAAAAACACCAATACCTAGTAGTGTCAACTCAAGATCGGTTAGGAGTTAGAAGAAATAGAGTCTGAAAATTTTCAGTCCATTTTTTAACTGGGACAGTATCCATAAGATTTTTTTCTAACCAGGACAGAACCCATAAGAGATACAGGGAAACTATCTCAGGAAACATTCGGACCATTCGGTATTTTTTTGTGAAAACAATTTTGGCATTTTACGTATTTTGGTCGTGTGAAATCTTCTAAAAATTAGTAAAATTATTAAATTTTTCTCAATGCGGATCGACTCAGTTTCACGTATGCATCATTTCACTGTATCGGATACTTTTGGACAGCAGAAGTTGGTGAAATTTCATAAAATATTTTTTCATACAATAGACGAATCCAATGTACTAAATCGTAATCGACTTACTCAGGAACAATTCGTTCAAAGTGTTCTATAACCCAATTTCATGTCGATAACTCCTACATGAAATTTAAATAGAAAAACTTTTTTTAAACATAAAAGTTTTTTAATTCTCGGACTTTGAATTCTTGGACTTTGATTTCTGTCACTGAATTCTTCACTGCGTTGGATTATTCTATTGCATGAAAAAATATTTTATTAAATTTGACAAATTTCGGTTGCCCAGATTATTTTCTTCCGATTCAATGAAATTATGCTTACATAAAATTGAGTCGATCCGAATTAAAAAAAAATTACAATTTTATGAATGGACGTCTCATGCTGGACCAAAAATTATAATGCCGAAATTATTTTCACAAAAAAGATCCAATGGTTCCTAAGACAGTTCCCCTGTATCTCTTATGGATTCGGATTTCCCCATACTGTTCTAGTTAAAAAGACACTGCATACATTATATTTTTAAATTCTATTTTTCTCGAAAAGTATTAGTCTTACGGTAAAATGTCCCAGGTGGACTTTTTATGACATTAAAAAATTATAATAAATGGGTTAAAAACGTAGACAACGAAAGAGACCCTTTGCGACCAATGTGTCGGTCACTTATTTATATGTGACTGTCGTATGTCGAATGCGATCGTCAACTTACATCTATACAAAGTGAATATTTTCAATTCGTTTGACGAATCCTAAAAACTTTAGCTGTCCTCGCACAAAATTCCAAATTTACTAAACGACACGTGTTTCACTTTTAAACAAAGCATCCTCAGGGTCATATCAGACACGGTCAACTAACTAACACCGAATCGAAGAACGAATCAGCTGCTCATCAGAGACAGCAGCGAGCTCTCTCGGCTCTTCATACCCAATCATTTTATACTATAATATAATAATATAATATAATATACTCAGACATTTCACACAGCGCCATCTAGTCCTGATATACAACTTATATACTTTTCTTTTGTAAATATATACATATTATACATAAACACCCAGACTCGGGACGGGAATCGAACCCGCAACCCCCGTTTACTTTCCGACGCGCTAAGCCGTTGCGCCACGGACGTCGTCAAAACTATATGACCATCATGCCCATACAAATGAGTCTTTTTACTTCTTATTGAGAAAAAATTATGTTTTCCCATACAAACATTTGCAAGTTTACTCCTTTACAGGTTCAATTGAAAAACGTCAAACGTATTTCATGTTTTACATAAAGCTGACGGACTTTTTTATGGGAACGGGAGAAGTGAAGTTGTCATTTTATTTAGATTTTCTATTTTTTACATTTTTAGGCGTTTTAAAGTACAAAAGTGATAGTATATTGTGTTTTAAAGTTCTGCATAAGTGAAAATAATAGAGTACTCTAAATGGATATGTGTAGTTGAAGTTCTCGCGCTCTTCCAAGAAGTTCTATATAACTTCAGTAAAGCCTACTATCACTTTACTGTGAGTTTTACGATAATAAGAAAAAACGAATCTACTTCGAACGTGTTTCATGACGATTCTACTTATTAATACGTGACATTGGCAAATGCGCTAATCTGTGCGCCATGCCATTAAGAAAAAAAAATAAAGCTGACTGAAAATTATTATTGCTCTCACAAATTTTGCCATCCCCTTTCTCTACTTAAGAAATACATGTGAATTTTATTAATTACTTACACCGAAATACATGTTTTATTAATTTTGGCAAGTTACAAGTACATTTGAACGTGAAGAAAAATAAGGTTTTGAGTGTTTAAAAGAGAATTCGTATCGTAAAGGATAATTATTTTGTAGGTTTCGTTCTCTATTTTGAAGTAGGTTAAATTTTTTCCATAAAAAATATTTGGAGATGAGACTACGTTTCAGCGAATTGGTCTTACGCGAATACATTACAAATATGCTTAAATATTAAAGTAGTATCAAAGCAATTAGTAATGTAGAGACATTCACATTACGATTCGCTTCTTAAAAATTAGAAATCACACATAATTTAGATTGTAATTGTTATGCAATGTTTAAGTGCCTCGTCGGCCGCAACTCATCGATTACTAGACGATAAATAATTTGGAAAATAAATAAACACAGTGTACACATGTACAGCGGAATGAACGTAAGTTTATTGATTTTGCTCGTAACACTCGCGAGTGTTTTCAAAATCACTTTTACGAATAGTTCCCGGATTTAGAACGATGTACTTGGAAGTATAGAATGTTGTGGGAGTCTGTCGAAGATATTGTGGTTCACAGCAAAAAATACCCACATGCCACACGTTGCAATCTCAAAACGGGATGATCAGAAAGAGGTTATTTTTGTAGTACCATATAATTGAAAGTAAGAAAGAAAACATTTATTCACTACTCACAATGACAACGCACAGCCCATAGCAACAAAATTACACATCCATATAATACTATGCTGCGGCAGTGAAAAGCAACGACTCAGTTCTAAAGCCTCTCAATTTACAGAGAGAGCAACACTGATATTCTGTCGCGCCTAAATGTGATGGTACTATACAATAAATAAACAAAACAATATAAAATAATAATTAAATAATAAATAAGATAATAGAACGATATAAATGAATGAAATTAATAAGTCGTGCAACCAAAGAATTTGGTTAGGTATACGAGTATATTATATTGCATTTATTTATATTTGTCATTTATAATATATCACACGTATGTACTTCATTTACGTACTTGAATAAACTGATTTAACTTCGATCGATTGACCTACATTTTGGAAATTTTGAGTAAGGATAAAAAAACCGTTTGCAATAAAAAAATTAATAACGAGCGAGTTCAACTCAGGCATAAAGTAAGCCACTTACATGTCATATTTATAACTTTCTACGGATCTGTAATAACTCTTGTTATATTTTGTTCTTAAAATTTCATAGGACTTCCTAAGGTCCAATTTCATGTGGAAAGGAATCAAAACGAATTGAAAATTCCAATTTGTCCCTTCAAAATAAAAATAAAACATATGTAGTCAAGTTCCCGTTTCTCCCGCTTCTTTAATGTTCCTGTTAATGTTTTTTTGAAATCCGACTATCCATCTGTGGCAGAGGAACAGACGGATGTACACATAAGTCATCTCATCGGTTAGTGAACGGAATTTTTTATTAAAGTTCTGTTTTTCTTTTTGAGGTACCTATAGAACTCTTAAGGTAAATAAATACAAAAATATCTTCTACACACGTACATGTAATGGGGTAGAGACAATTAGGTAGATTCATATGATTAGCATTTCAGTTAACTTTTTTAAATATTAACACAAAAGTTCTGAAATTTTGAAATAGATCATTTTATATAATATATACTAACAATTGTAATTACTAGAAAAAAAGAGAGGAACAGTAAGACGCCGATTACGCGCACTTTATTATATAATTATAAACCAATGTAAACTGGATGCAGTGAAATTTCTGACTCCAGATGTACAATATCTCAGTTGACAGAGTTGGCAACGCATTTGCAATCCGAAGTACTTTCTTAGTCTTGACATTGTAAACGGCCATGGACATCTGCGCACTTACCGACAGAATAAATATTAGTGAATAATTATGTAATTAATATCTTATCTCGCTCCCGCTACAGTCCATTGTCACCGCAACAGCATATTTGTGTGTGTAGTGTGGTATCTGTGTGTAGTATGTGATCTATCCCTTATCTGTGATCCCTCAAGTCCTCAGCATTATAACATAATATATTTCCCTATCGTTATATATGCCTGAAAGCAATAAATTGATAACTCACCTTTTTCTTTTTGAACGATAATGTGCGCCGCCATATTGTTCTAATAAACGCCGTAGGTTTGTAATAACGGTCGACCCTACGAGGGCGCACTTCGGTCATTACAGTCATTTCTTTAGGAGCAGCATCACTTTGAGTGAAATATTTGAGTACTTTGAGTATAATTTTATAACTTTAAAGGATTACGTCAATAATCACATTAGGTAAAGTTTAATCACTTTAGGTAGACTTTCACCACTTTAGGTAAGGGGTTTATCACTTTAGATAGGGTTCAATCACTTTAAGATGGGTTTTATGACTTTAGGTAGGATTTTATTACTTCAGGCAGAGATTAATCACTCTATGTAGTTACTGAGTCGAATATTATCACTAGAATTACTTTTAGTATTGTTCCTTTGAATTATTTTTTCTAATTGGAAACTTGTCGGAGAAGCGAAAAATGAACTCTTGAAAATCTCATTCCTGTTGCACTTAAAAAATTTAAAAAAAACAAAATTCAAATCTGTTGTTTCCATCTCTAAAATTCCATTAAAAATCATAAAGACAGCTCAAGAAAGCTTCATAAATATATCTTTTACATAATAATTGAGACAATTGTCGATACAATTCTTTATATACTATAATAGTGATGTTATTATAATCACAACACTGAGGGACTATATACACTTCTGTCAGTAAATTTTCAGTTATGATATGTATTACAAATATACATACATAAAAAATCTAATTACATTTTACGAGCAAAAACCCGAGTCTTATGGTTATACAACACATTCGCGACCAGTTAACTTTATTATTATCGAATTGGCTGTATTTATTATTATCGAATTTATTATCTTTATTATATAATAATATTATAAAGAGAGAAAGCGGAGTTATTAATTTTTGTAAGTTAGTTTATATATGGAGGGTTATCTCCGGAACCACTGCACCTATTGGAATAAATCTTCCACAATTCGAAAGGTTCGTTATTCCAGTTGGACATAGGCTAAATATTATGTATTTAACCCAGCTGAAGTCGGGACTAGGCGATAGTTTTAAATACTTACTCATAAATTATTGCCACCAAATATAATATTATGAAGTCCATTTCCACGTTTGTCTGTTTGTTTGGCATATTCTTGGAAAATATTGCACGAATTTTGGTCTCCGGGCCATCTTACATTTTGAACAGACTTAAAAAAAAGTGAAAGATTTCAATTCGTCTGATTTTTTTCTCGAGAGAAGCATTAATGCAATGAAATTAATTGTTGACAGTTAATAACGTACGAGCGAAAACTCATGCTCTTTTACTATATAACTGTACTTACTGTACTACTCTACTATAGAGTGTTAATAAATCTATGAAGATAAAAAGTAAAGTAAACAGCTCCCGCATAACAGCTAGTGTTACTATTATCTATATCCAGTCATAAAGTGAACATAATTTACATACAAAATACCTACATATATTTACTATAACATAAAGATGGTCATGGTCATATTTAGTTTGTTTAGTTTTATCCGGTTTCATGTGTCATTTTATTTGCTAAATAACGTCATATATTACAAACGAATAAATTAATTTAGAATGTCTATGATTTTGAATTATAAGTAGTAACTAACAGTTATCGTACATTTAAGGCGAATATTTAAAAGAGTACCTCTGGTAGAGATATTTTAAGAATGTTGAACTCGTGAATTATAGAGATTTAAAATCTATTAAAATATTTGTTATTTAACAATCTTTCTTGTAATTATTCCGTCCATTTGTTTCACGATCTGTTTTAATTCACTGCATCAAAAAAAAATCTCAAATGGTCGTCTAATTTGTTATCGAAATGTCGTATCAATCGAGTAGTATTTCGTTGTTGGTAATAAATAAACATACCAACATAATTGTTATGGAATGGGTGAGACGTTTTTGCAATCGTAATTTTGTTAATTTCCTCTAATATAACGAAAACACTAAAAAACACAGTAATCATCGTCCAAAAGTTAAAGGCTCAGATTATGCTTCAAATATCTCAACCCTATTTCTTCCAATCTACCTCACTCTCTTAACTCGTTCATTACCTGGGAATACCTGGCCTTAACCATAAATGACTCTAACTGGTAATAATTATTTTATAGATACATTTTTAAACATTATTTATGTTGAACATACATATAATCACGCCTCTTTCCCGTAGGGGTAGGCAGAGACCACTTCTTTCCACTTGCTACGATCCTTACATACTTGTTTCGCTTCGTCCACTTTCATTTGAATTTGAAGTTGAATGACAGCATTAATGGCCTTTTAGACTTAGATTAAATAATTATTTCTCTACCCCTCCTGCAACTCTCGACTCCTCGAGTAAAACTTCATCTCTTTCTCTTCTATTGTCTTCTCCTAAATTACACAATGCAGCCCCTTTCAAGTTTCGGGAACTTACAGAGAACGAATTAAAAAAAATTCTCACCTCAACCATCACTAAAGCTGTAGGTAGTGACAATTTGAGTCGAGAAATGTTACTTCTCATTTTGGATAATGTTGCGCCTATCATCACAAATATTTTAAACTTTTCGCTGTCTACTTACACTTTTCCCACAGCATGGAAAATTTCAATCCGGTTCTTCTCATTCAATTTCAATCCGGTTTTTGTCCCTTCCACAGTACAGTCAGTGCATTATTGAATGTCACAGATGGTATCAGGTATGCTATGGATAATAAAAAACTGACCATAATCACCCTTCTCGACTTCAGTCATGCTTTCAATTCAGTCGATTTTGATATTCTTTTAGGTATTCTTCACTCTATTTCACTCAATTTGTCTCCTTCTGTAATTACTTGGTTTAATTCATACCTTCGTGGTTGGAAACAATGCACAACAACCAATACAGTTTCGTATGAATGGAGTGATTTATTTTTAGGCGTACCGCAAGGTGGCGTGTTATCGCCTTTACTTTTTCCATTTTTATTAATGAAATAACTAAGGTTATCTCGTCCCCTTTTCATCTTTATGCTGACGACCTGCAATTATACAGACACTTCACTTTGGATGAAGCCTCTGAGGCTATCAGTGCTGTTAATACTGATCTTGTAGCAATTAATACCTGGGCCAAATCTTTTGGATTACTTGTCAACCCATAAAAATCACAAGTGATTATAGTATATATAGTATCAGCTTAGAAGTAAACTAGGTTCAATAAATTTACTGCCAGTGTATTATGATGGTGTTAGCATTCCCTACACAGATAAAGTGAAAAACTTAGGTTTAATAATAGATTCCAATTTAAATTGGACTGCTCATATCAATGCGGTAAGCAAACGTATGCATTTCACTCTCTCAAACGACTCCAGAATTTCTTGCCTTTTAAAACCAAAACTTGGCTTTCTCAATCTCTTCTTCTTCCTATCCTCGACTATGCAGATAGATGCTATCTGGACGCAAAAGAGGAATTGTTGAATAAATTGGAGCGGTTGCAGAATTTGGCTATTCGCTTTGTTTTCGGACTTCGCAAACATGATCATGTTTCAATCTTCCGCTCTCAGCTATTAAAATGGCTTCCTGTGCGTCTTCGACGAGATATGCATATACTTTCTTTTCTATATAAAATTCTAAATAATCCGTCTGCTCCTGTATATCTTCCTTCCCGCTTTCACCTCTTGCCTACTTCTTCTCGACTAAGACGTTCTTGTGTCACTAAAACTTTGAAGCATCCTCTATCCAGCTCTAATTTCTTCTACAATTCCTTTACTGCACGAGCAACTAAATTATGGAATAATTTACCTTTCAAAATTCGTAGTAGTCCATCGGTAACTTCTTTCAATAAACGTTTAAAAGACCACTACTTATCAATTCATTAAATATTTGAGTCATTTATGTATTTATATTTCTGTATATATTTATATATTTTTTATGTATGTATGTAATATTATTATTACGTAATTATTAAGTAAATATATTAAGTATTACGTATGTATTATGTATAAATGCTTACATAACTGTATTTTTTTTGTATATATGTATGTTTTTTTTAAATGGTAATTTTTTTGTTTTGCTCATGTTTTTATAGAATCAAATGATTAATGCTCAGTTAAAATTCAGATTTATACCCTCTACAGTATTTGCACCGCTTTGTGGAGTTAGCTGGAGGAAATCTCTTATAGAGATAAGCTCGCCTTTGTACGTAATCACAAAATGTTATTAAGGTAACCTTTGTATTGAATAAAGTGTATATATATATAATTATTATACATACATTCATACTACATATCTTCAAGCTGTATCCCTAACGGGATAGTCAGAGAGGACGGAGCGCCAAGCATCGCGGTCCTTACATACTCTCTTCGCTTCCTCAAATCTCAAATATAATAATTATTGTTTACAAAATTAGTATTCTAACATATTTTATAAAAAATACGGCTTAGAAAAAAGAGCTAAAATACATATCGGATAGAAATTCTATTATTGGATAATACATACTAGTTATTGAACAGACTTTGTTTTTATCAAATAAACAAACAATGAAATGTATTAAAGAAATATAAAGAAAATAACTGTTTTCTGAACTACTCATAATACCAAAATTAAAAGCAGTATTTTTTTAATTTATGTGTCTCTGATACTTTGTCTCTTTTAGATTTAAAAATCGGTTTAGTACAAATTATATATGCCTACTATGTACTTACATACATCATCATCTCTTTAATAAGGAGTAAGTAGTTAAATGATGTCATAGATAATCTAAAATAATTGGAAAACTTGGGTTCGTATATCTCCTTATGGATATAACGTTATAAACA
The DNA here is from genome assembly GCA_907165235.1 of Zeuzera pyrina. Classification (NCBI taxonomy): domain Eukaryota; kingdom Metazoa; phylum Arthropoda; class Insecta; order Lepidoptera; family Cossidae; genus Zeuzera; species Zeuzera pyrina. Next base: position 13,804,832 of record OU015640.1, read on the forward strand.
TTTCATGTTTCAGCCTGCCCCGTCATATTGGGTGCACCCAAAATTCTCTTTGCCTCTGCTGTTGCCTTTTTACCCATGACGGACGGAACGGAACGGAGGCGGTATATGCGTTTGAGGTTAGAGTTACGAGTTATAGGCGTATATAAAATATATATATACTTATATTTCAGCCGACTGAAATACCTTTTATTGGATAAGGAATATTATTCAACAAATGAATATTTAAATTTTTGACATTTGTAAAATACGTATTTGTACAATACAATTGATATTTTATTTTATTTTTTCTATATTTTTGACATTTATTTTACATTTGAATTTAAATTTATTTTACTTTTTAATATTATGTTACTATTGGTTTGGACGATTGTTATGCTTTGACATTTTATAACATTTGTAAAACTGACATTGATAATATGAAATAAATATATCTAATCTAATCTAATGTAATCTATTTATATAAGTATCCAATACTGGATATGCATTAATATAGGGTTCTCTAATTTTTCAAAAAAGTAATAAAAAAAATTGTGTTCCTAATATCTGTTATTTAGTGTTATTTTTTAGTTTGGGTTACCCGTCTTTGTGCCTTTCAGCCCAATTGGTGAATCGTAAATGAAACATGTCCGATACGCATTTAGTCAATTTTCCATTTTTTTTCTTATAATGTAGGTAACTTAAATGTACTTATATACTGACACAGGTCATTTACACTTATATTGTGTATATAGATAATAAAAAATCCGTTATCGAGTTATGCTAATTAAGAACCAAATGATAAACTGTAATATGATATAAATATATATATATACATTTATTTATAATGTGATAAAAAAATTCTCACGCTCCAGTAATATTCAACGTCATTCCAGTGATACAATATATCATCGATAGTAATACTATACGGGCGACATATTATATTCTGATAGTAATAGCAAAATTGCTAATTATTTTTTAATTATAAGAACTCAGTTGGTATGGTATAATCAGGGCCGAATTGGGACTCAAAAACTTACAAGTATTAAAATACCGAGTATGTAGTGACAAACAAAAAATACACCTTATTTTTTAACGACAGTAAAGCAAATGAAGTTTTTTTTTGCGGAGGTTAATTGTAGGTTATTATTAAAAAATGGAGGAGTGCGGCCACGGAAACTCCAGCTCACCCAGGAGCGCAAACTACGGGGAAAGTCCCAAAAACTTACCGGGATAAAATACCAAGCAAGCTGTGAAAATACCAAAAAAAGGTGGGCTCATTTTTTTTATGTATAGTCAAATACACTTCTAATAAGCAAAACAAAAAAATGTACTAAAATTTTTTGCAGCTTTTATCTAATGCAGAGGTGTTTAAAAAATGATCCATTAGGGGTCCAGCTCACAAGTAAAGTCCCGCCGGGATAGATATAAAACGAGGTTATTTTCGAAATTTTCCAAAATTGAGAAAATAAGCCGTTAAGAACAGTAAGGAAATTGGTAGTAGGTAAATTACCAAACAATTTTATTCCCATTGAAATTTTTACACATTTATTCCAATTAAAATTTTTCCATTGACAATTAAGTACGTAAGATTATCGCGGAATTATTTGCAGATAGCGATAGCCACGCCGCTGTCGCGCGACGGGTGTCTAAAATTTGTGTCTCGTAACTCCGTTCCGAGATTACGGTGCTATGACGGTAAAATGATCTGCAGACATTGCAGAAATTGCGGTATGTTGCAAAACTTCTTCTTAGGCTTCGTGCTGGTAAATAATACTGCGGAATTTGAGATAGATGGTATGTTTGTACTGATTCGGCGTGTCGACGCCATAGGACTGTCGTTTACATCTCATGTCTTACACTAATTCTTACAACTATTTACATTGGAGATGTACGTGCCAAGTTCCCTTGCAGCGATGCGAATATTTAATTTGTAGATCGCGCACAAGGTCACATTTTGCTGTGTCAGCGTAATATCTGGTACATGGTAGTTATTTCACTGAATACTTTGTAATAACACGTGCAATCATTGTTGATTTCGACAATGAATATCGCGTCGATTCGTCCGTTGCATACCGGTTACTAGGTAATAACATAACCGGTGTTCCTTGAGACCAGACCAATACGGGGCAATGAGCGTATAGGTTTAGAAATTAGCCTTGTAGAAGTACTATAATGAGTTCTCAGTTATACTACATTGTACACTTTACACTTACATTGGACTTGTAACACATTTTCTGTAACTAAACAGAAGATCTGTCCACCTATAGGAGTTTGTGCTCTGTCGCTGAGTGCAAGGTGCAATAAAATCACGCAAAAAGACATAGCGAAATGTTACTACAGTCTATAGACGATCGCCTATATTCATTTTTATCTGGACGATATTTACGGCTCGTGAAGATAAGCAGCTAAAATATTCGATTTTAAATGTTTTCCCAGACTATAGCTAAAATGTCAAAGTAATAATAAGAAACTAGAAGATGACTAATTGTTACATCAATTCCATTTAGATTTAAATCATCGCTTTTTTATCGATTCTATTAACTGACGTACTAATTGAATACAAACAATACTGTATTTTCTGTATAAGAAGTAGCCTAGATTACTCTGTGAAAAGTCGTCTACCTAGCAATAAAAGTCCTGTCAAAATTGGTTTATTCGTTGCGGAGATTTTAGTTTGGACTTACACAATTTGTGCAATTTTCAGGAGTATTATATTATTATATCCTATAAAAGAAGGCAAGAATAAAAGAAGCCAAGGAGGACCAAGGCTGACTTTTGAAGATCAAATAGTCAGGAGTGTTAGCCGACGGAAATGTCAAAAGCACTCGCATACCTAGGCGAAAATGTGTGAGGAGAATGATGATATTTGAGGAAGCGAAAGAAGTATGTAAGGACCGCGACGCTTATCGCTCCGTCCTCTCTGATTACACCGTTAGAGATACAGCGTGCAGATATATATTAGGATACAGATGTATGTATTATATCCTATCAAATTGATTTAAAATTGTAGTAACTATTAAACATGTTTTATACTTCAATTATATTCAAATTCATATTACATTCTTTACAATAATTAAACCTCATTCACAAAGAATTTTTAGCTTCAAATCCGCTAAACATGTAGCGTGAAAAACCCACAAAAAACTCAGCATGTCAACACTGTTATACCAAATTAACTTAGAGCAGGATTCCATTACAATATTCTTCAAAAGGATTTTTTAAATAAACTTTTAAATACAATATAAAATAATCTCCATACAATAACACAAACTATATTATTTGACCTCAAACGATTTACTGCATTGGTGTGCTATGTGTACAAATAGTGTTGCCAGGCGTCCGGATTAAGATGGAAACAGTTAGGCTCTTTAAATGTTTGTCCGGTTAAAATAGACGGTGTCCGGTTTTTATTAGACTTTTCTTTCTAGACTGCTCGGTTGTCTTGGTAACGGCTACTCGTAGTACAGTTCTCTTCCTAGCACCTTCACAGTGCTTCAACAGGGGTCACTTGAAATAGACGACCGGCGAATCCACTCCTATTACCCTTGACCTCGAAAGTCTCACTCTAAACGGAGGATACCGTGTGCCTAATTACTCTCAGGCTATGGAGATTAAAGTAATTTTGAAATAGCTGTACCTGACTGACTTTAAGTTGCAATTGAAAATCTCGATGGCGCAGTGATTTCATGCGCGGAATGTTCCGAGTTCGTATCCCGGCCGGGTCAAATAGGAAACGAACTTTTCTGAATTGTCTCGGGTCTAACGACGCTTCCAGTAGTCGTCTTCTGGTTCTCATAGCACAGGGAATACCCTTGTTTGAGATCAGATGATTGGTGTGTATTGTCGACGCATCATTATTATTATAAAGTTTTCTTTCTAAGCCGAAGGTAATTTCAATTCAAAAACACCTTGCAATTGGGTTTACTTGAACAAATTGATTTGACTTCTACTTTGAATGTGATACTCGGTATCTACAATAACATTTGAAGGCATGTTGAGTATATAGATGTACTCTATCCAACGCGATGTCATGGCATACTATTTAAATAACCATAAAAGTTATTTTCCACGGTAGGTAATGAATCAGAAATAAAAAAGTTTGCGAAACGACTTTTGAGTTTATATCTTAATCGAGTTTAAGTTGCAAAATCCGGTCATGAGAGAGTTTGACTTCCGCACAAAAGGTCCCGCATGTTCATTGCATTTATAAAACGATAAACATCTAAATTTAATTTCTGAAACGTGACGAATTATTATAATTTACAGCCTTCCGCTCAAAATTCTAAAACCACTAATCGGCACGTGTTTCTTTCAACAAAGCATCCTAAGGATATTCCAGAGATCAGATTCAGTCAGCTAACCAGCAACCACCGAATCAGATAAGCAATTCTGTAAAAACTCAAATAATCCAAGCCAGACTAGCTTGACAATTCACCCCACTTCGCATTCGAACTCACTTAGCCTTCAAATGGAATTCTCTAAACCAAACATACTAGGAGTAAAGTGAAATTATCTTAGATGCGAGTTTGTCGGGAATTCCTTTAAGAGTAAAACATCTCCGTCGATATATTGTCTTAATGTGTTTTAACTTCTGACATAATTACGTTAAATAGAACTTGTTTTATTTAGATTAAATTGCTATATTTAGCGAAACATCAAAAATTCATTTATGATAGTGCGATTCGCTGCCGCACTCATCGAAACGGCGCTAGTATCTATGTCGACTTTAGTGAATACCAATTCACAGTTAACAATCACTCCGTGGATTCAGAAGTGAATACGACTTATTTGCGTTAGAGAATCGCACTGCAGTTGTCCGAATCAGAGTTAGCTGATCTCTGTAACATCATGAGGATGGGTCCTTAAGTGGCGAATCATCACGAGTCGATTAGTGGTTTTAGAATTTTGGACGGAATATAGCTGTAAATTATAATAATTCGTCATGTTTCAGAAATTAAATTTAGGTATTTACTTTATATAAATGTAATGAGGAACATGGGGGCCTTTTGTGCGGAAGTCAAACTCTCTTATGACCGGCACGCTTATTACGTGTAACTTTCAGACAGCACGCGACAGCCATTATCGCGCAGTATCTGCTGTCATAACGAGAATTTGTGTAATGTAATTTGTATAGTGGCGCTAAATCTACCGAGAAAAGTGCATTTTATGGTCATAGAATAATAGATACGCAATCGTCATATATGATACCAAATTTTTATTACAATTAGTCACCGGTCGCGTACTGATCGCGTGGCTGTCGCTGTCAGTAAATTGTTATTTTATCCGCGGGGTAATAACCCCGCGGGTTTTGCAACTTAAACTCGATTAATTGAGTGGATTTGGAATTGTAGATAGAAGTTAACTAAAAATAATAACAATTCGTCACATGAAATGGATTTCCACAAAGTAAGGTTTTGTTTTTACTGGATCCTAAAAACACTTAAGTTTACGTCGCTATAAAAAATTAACGATTTAAACTATTAGTGTGATATAGAGTAATGATAATTGACACCGTCTTCCTGTTTTTAATTACCTCGTTCCATAATTACATATGTGTAAATTTTAGTTATGCATTCACAAATAACTTCACGCCGTTTCACATTCAGAATGAGCAGAACTTCTTTACACAATAAAACCACAAATTTACATCACTTTAAAAAAGTAAAAAATACGATTAAAACCGGAAAATAAATTGATTAGACAATCATACTATAAAATAAATTATTTCATTGAAGACAAGACAATAGTCTGGAAATAATCTTCTCTACACATGCATTTACCGGCATTCTGAATATTGCATTTTAATAAACCTATTGTAAAATGATGTTGAAAAAATGATACCTGACTGAGTTTCATGTCGGTTCTTCTCAGTGTGCAGGTTTTCTTTTCGAACCGAATTAAAGTAGATTTGACGTTTAAAAATACCTTATAATTGTGTTTACTCGAATAATTTGATTTGATTTTGACAGGATAAGACCATTAACTTAGATTTCCGAAGCAATTTAAAAAATTACGTTTTATTTAATAAATCAATGTTAAATTAAAAAAAAAATTGATGTAATTTTGATTTTTTGTTTCTTATCTGGTTTGACATTCGGTATCAGTTTACGTTTTTGTGACAAATTTCAACTGAGTAGGTATATGTAAATATCACGGGATAAATCGCGTGCGATATATGTATTTATAAACAGATAGACAAATAGACAGATGTATCTAAAATATACGTTTTTTTTTTCCATTTCTGCTACAGAGCCATAGAAGCAAACAGACAAATTAAGAACCTTCTTTTTTTAAGTCGGTGAATAAAGCTTGTAGATTACAAAATGGAATCAAATAGCAGGTTGCTGGTCCATTGCTTATGCAAATTAAAAGATAATAACTTTAATATGAATTAAAATATTCATGTATTTCGGTATTTTATTCTCATTCTATTATTAACTAGCCGTTCGTTCCGACTTCGCTCGGGTTGAATACGTAATATATATAGCCTATGTCCATCAACAATAATGCCTTTTTCAAATAGTGAAAGAATTATTCAAATTGGTGCAGTAATTCCGGAGACTACCCTCCACATATAAACAAACTTAAAAAGCCTCTCTCCCTTTTTATATTATTAGTAGGTACATATTATGGTTATGAAGATTAAGTTAAAATTTTTGCTTCTTTTCGTAAATAATTACACATTTAATATAGCCAAGTAATTACGTAATAAACAATGATAAAATATAATAAAGTTTAAGCAAATCCATAAAGTAAACTCAACCTGTTTAAAGTTCAAATAAACATTTGGAATGTTAATCGTTCAATTAGTATTAAATTATCACTCGGCAGCACAAATATCACACAAGTCTCATATGATTATTACTAATCGGCACAACACTGAAATAATGACAATATAATTCACTTTATATTAGATTTTCATCAATATTTTTTATAAACACGTTCAAATCCACGCTAAAACATCTCCGAACTACAAAAAGCCGTATGTTTGCTATATGACATTGCTAAATACAGATAAAATACACAAATGTGACCTAAAGGAGAAAACACTGTGTCTGATGAACCCACTAACCGATTTACAACTTTATTGCCAAGGAATAGAACACAATTTTGCCTAAAACTATGCAGCGCTTAAGTTGTATTAAAATGTTGCTATGAGATAAACACTGAAAATTATTATGGATATTTAATAATCGGTTTTAAGTTGTTTACGTTTAGAGTTAAATTCGATTGGGGGTCCGTCGAAGGAAAATCGTGCGGAAATCATCCATATTCCACATGTGGTGAGTGTGAGAGAGACAGAAAGCAAGTCGACAAGGTCAATGTTTAACACTAATAAACATAGGTATACATAAGAGGCGTAAGAATTTTTTAGGTAAGCAATCACTTGTTTGGTATTTGGTTATTAAGTAATTAATAATTATGATTGAAAAACAAAAATGATCGTGAAATTAAAATAAATGATATCCATAGACAGACGTAATTTGCGTAATTGTTCAAGAGAGACATGAACAGTCTTATCATTTAAGTTATTACTTATTATATTATATATATTAGAATAGTGATGAGTAGATTCTAATCTAGGATAGATGCACATCCAGCTTCGCAGACCTACACCTAGGGCCCGTCCGTACGCCTGTATGGGTCCTACATCTAATCACACAATACTTTGTTACGACCCCGGCGCGTGCGATCCGTATCACACTTTCATTCGTACGCGTTCAACAACCAAACATATCACATTATGTACATCCATCAGTACCGCAGAGTTACGGGTCCGTGAACACGTGTCCATCCGGACCTAGCTATCTCTACTCGAGAACAAAAGTATAAAGGTCTACGCTCATTTAACATCGGCAAACAATTAGCATCACCTTGCCGCTCGTTATCAACAAGTGGTCGATTTGGCGGCGGGTAACGCCTCGCGGTCAACCAGGTATTCCCACATAATGAACAAGTTAGAAGGTGAGGCAAAGTTGAAGAAGTGGGGTTGAGAATTGAAAGCAAACCGCGAGCCTTTAACATTTGGCCGACGAATTGTTTGTTTTATTAAAACTTTTTTCATTTAAGTTTTTTTAATTTAAGAAAAATGATAAATTTTTAGTGAAAAATGTAATTGATAAATCATTTAGTTCAATATCAGTTCATATGTCCAAAAAAACCTATGATTATCGCTCAAGTATATGAGAACTTTGAATAGAAACTTTATTTATTGCGATTAAGTTATATATTTTACTTCCGATTAAATATAGTGTTTTTGTAAATTATATTCGACAAAGTGTTTCAACGAGTATTTTTCCTTTGTAGATATTTTTTATTTTGAGGTTTTAACTGTAGTACAAGTGTTAATTTACCGTTGAATTGTATCATACAATAAGATATTTCGATCAATCTGGTATTAACAAATTGTCGAGGAATTGTTACCAAATTTCTGGCGAAATACCCGCGTGTTGTAAGTGGATGGCCGGTTGTCACCAAGTGGTTTACTCGCTGTCCATACTTTAACAGTTTGCGAGTGAGACGTTCCACGAAACGAAGTTGTTAAATGAGCGTACATACCATACATGTATAAGAAGTTTATTTAACAAATCCTAACCATTTGAGGAGAGTTGGTGCTCGTCAGATGTCGGAAATATAAATGAGCGACGACCTTATTTGTTATGTTCTCGTATTAGAGACTTACCTATTTTTACAAGTTATCTAAGGTTATCACATCAAGCTACGGTTTAGCGATAGTGTTTATTACATGAAGATAACATCTATCTATTAGTTTAGTACATAATATACATATATTCTTAAACTCATATAACATTATAATATACAGAGCTGCGTTTATATATTTAGTGTTTTGTTTGTGTTGAGAGAAACTTTTCATATTGTGTCTTTAGGTACAAAAGGTATTTTTAGTACTTTTCTCCGTTTGCATTAGTTTTCATTACATTATTTATTATAGAACTAAACTAACATTTTTGCTTCAAGGCTGTGGTAAAAACAGAGCATTATGCGTATATTTTACTTTTAATAAATAATAATTCTTAATCCGAATTTATTGTCGTAACAATTTAAAAGTTAGACTTCGTTCACTTAATTTTTAATTTGTTCACTTTTAACTCTTACTCGGCACTACTAGGCCTAAAGGGTAACTACTTTTATCCGACTACACATGGCGACGCGACGGTTTGCGTGACTATTCTTAGAGCCCTACTGACAAGTAGGTATTCTATTTTATCTTCACTTTTGTTAGGATAATTATAATTGTGACAATGAGTAATCCTCACTATTCCTACCCGTCAACTGGTTCTCCAACTACCCTCTGAGAGAATATCTCGCAGTTCGGCCCAAAAATATATTTTTGGCTCCGGCCCTTGCGAGTTCGTTGGCGAAGGTGAAGTTACTCCTGTCTTTGGTGTATGGACCAAAACACCAGGACAGTGATTACCTACCTTAATTCATTTCCACTATTTCCACATTGTTACAATGATAATATTATTACAAAGTTATTGCATGCGGTTTAGTCTATACAAAACAATTTTATCTAACTAATAGATGATTATTCACAGACGAATTCATGGGCAAAAGCTAATCAAAATACATGTATATACTTTTAAACGTATATAGATACTTAAGCTTACCTCCTCTTCTAATGCAACAGGAAACTGTGTTAAGGGTTTCACAGCGACGTCCTCCAAAGCCGATTTTCGTCTGTAACAAAATATTTAAATAAGTCAGCGGTATTAACAAAAAGAGAGATGCAATGTGAGCACTTGGCGAAACGACCCCTTAAATTAAGGGAAATATCGCAATGTGATACGTCCTTGATCAATCGCAAGCGAGTATGTAGTCATGTGCTTCCTACATTCTATATTCAGCCCAATAAAAATATGATTTCAAAAATAGTTTGTAATGAGACATTTGTTTTAACAATCATTGAACATAATATTTCGTAATTTTAATATACCTACTATGTTTACATTTCAGACTATTTTAAGTAAACGGCCATAGGTATCTACGTCCGCATAATTAAAAAAGTTATAGGAATGTACATAGGTAATTACTAATAATAACGATTTATTTAGTAGATTTAAAAAATCATAAAAAAAGAACTAGAAACAAACGTTAAAAACTTTATTACCAAAACAAAACTTTTGGGCAGTGAAAACATACTAGAGGTCGCCCTGTGGTCGAAATTCGACCGTAAATATGAACTTATAATATAAACTCTTTGGCGACAATCTACTCTGCGCGACTATTTGATCCAAGGAGGATTACATATGATCACAAAATATTATGAGTTTGACATTGATAGTCTTTTTGACTTTGGAATTATGAACATATGAATGAACGGTTTATTTAATTTAATGGAATGTACTTATTTGCAACACATAATAAAAGAACTAAAATTTTAGCTTTCTCCAGTCTTTCTCCATATAAACTTTAAGGGTACCAAATTTCACACTCTTCCGTCCGCGCATTTTCCTTAAAAAGAGAACCAAAGTTTTCGCTTCACGTATTAATATGATTCCGTTCAGAAAGTGACCATTTTTTTTTGCCTCAATCTGGGACGCCCTGCCCAATATGTATAGATGATATTATGTGTTACGTAAATAAATGAAAATATTTTTGACAGAAGATTTTTTTTATCAATTAATTAAGTTTACAAAGAAAATACTATAAAAAAAGAAATATGAATATTTAGCCGGTCTCGACTGGTTTTTTATTTTTATATTTGTCACAAGAGCATCTTAAAATGTCGGGTCTATTTGAAGATAAGTATGCAGTTGGAGACACGATTTGTTAATGTTAGTCTTGGTAATCAAAATTGCCTATATGCTCGCGCTAAGTTAAAAAAAAATTAACTCTATTTTGTTTTGATTTTTCCGATTCGGCACATTTTTCCTAATCCGGAACATTTTCGGGTTTGCTCGGGCTACCGAGATAAGCACTCTGTATCCAGGAGGACGTATGGTTACGTTATACATAGAGGAAAACCATTTTTCTCTAAATGATTTGATTTACTTTTTAAATAATTTGTATTTTTTAAATACATTGTATTATTTATACACATCATAACATAGTATTATTCTAAGTATTGGGTCCTTACATATGAAATTAGCGTTTTGTCGTACTGACCACTTTGATCTGAAATATCTCCTCTTTGGTTAAGAATTCCAAATTCAAATTTATAAATTCATTTAGCTGGTTCATTTCAGTTTTGAAAACAGTCATTCATTTGTTTTTTCCTCATTATTTTTTTCTATGGCGTCGCTTATTACCGCACAATGGAAAACATGAAATATCGGTATATTTGCGAGTACGAGTTCTACCGTGGCACCAGTGCTGCAGAAACAGCTCGAAGGATTAATGATGTGTACGGCGCTGGTGTCACAAAAGAAAGCACGGTACGTTTTTGGTTTCAACGTTTTCGTTCTAGAAATTTCGACCTTCAGAACCAACTCCTTGGACGGCCGGAGACCAAAGTGTAAAATGAAGAATTAAAGGCTATCGTGGAAGCGGATCCATCACAAAGCACTTCAGAGATAGCTGCAGACTTCGGGGTAAGTGACAAAACTGTATTAATCCACTTGAAGCAAATCGGGAAACTAAAAAAACTTGAACTATGGGTACCTCATGAATTGAGTAAATCGAACTTGCAAACACGCGTCGACTGCTGTGTTACTTTGTACAACCGACACAATAATGAAGGGATTTTAAATCGAATCATTACTTGTGATGAAAAGTGGATACTGTACGATTATCGGAAGCGCTCGTCGCAATGGCTGAACCCTGGAGACCCAGCCAAATCCTGCCCTAAACGAAAATTGACTCAGAAAAAGTTACTTGTGAGTGTTTGGTGGACTAGCGCCGGTGTCGTTCACTACAGCTTTCTAAAATCTGGCCAAACGATTACGGCAGATATCTATTGTCAGCAACTGCCAACCATGAAGGAAGAACTAGCTGCTAAACAACCGAGATTGGTCAATCGCTCTAGGCCACTGCTGCTTCACGACAACGCAAGACCACACACTGCAACACAAACAACCACTAAGTTAGATGAGCTACAATTGGAATGCTGCGACATCCACCGTACTCCCCGGACCTTGCTCCAACAGATTACCATTTTTTCCGGAATTTGGACAACTGCTTACAAGGACAAAAATTCAACTCCGATGCGGCAGTCCAAACGGCCTTCAAAGAGTTTATTGATTCTCGCCCCCATGGTTTTTTTAGTAAAGGGATCAATGAACTACTTATGAGATGGCAAAAGTGCATAGATAACAACGGTGCATACTTTGATTAATTAAATATATTTTACAAAAAAAAAATTGACTTTATATTCCTCCCGTACAAAACGCCAATTTCATATGTAAGGACCCAATATATAATCTGACTAGCCCGTTAGGGATACAGCGTGAGGATATGTATGTATATGTATTGTATTTGTAAGTATGTATTGATACTGTATATATGTGTATGTATAATTTTTAAGAAATAAAATAATTTCTACTATAATGCAGTAGAAACCGTGTGTCTGTATATTGAATTTTATCAAAAAATGAAGGTGGGCGATAAAAAAAGAGTAACAGAACACAAAAAAGCATTTTTTTAAATTTTCATCTGTCTGTCTCTCTGTATGTGCAAGCTAATCTCCGAAATTACTGAACTAATTTTCTTACGGTTTTCACCAGTAGATGAAGCTCAGGTTGGACCAACATGTAGGCTTTATTTAATAGAACTCGGATAACATTGAAAAAAGTTATCGTCAATTAAAGATAATTTTAAATTTGCCACTCGTGTTACTGGTGACTTAAGATCTGTTTTTCACAGGGCCAACTGTACGTGGCCTGCTCGCGGGTCAGTAATGCTGACAATCTATTTATATTAGCCCAGCAGGAAAAACCATTAATGTGGTGTATAAAGAAATTCTTTACTTGTGTGATACATTAGGATTAAATGTTTTCTCTTCCTCGGTAATGAAATTTGGACGGTGAATACAAACAAAGCTGACTGAATTTTTCGATTTGTCAGAGGTGCGTAATAAAACCGACTTTCACGCGGACGAAGTCGCGGGCGCCAGCTAGTTTAAAGTATTTCCATGTTTCTTTTGGGCGGATTCAGTAAATACTTAATTACAAATAATTTGCTTGTTCGATTAAAACAACAAAGTAGCTATTATAGAATTTTTGCATTTTACAATAACACACATCGGTGTCGTCACTTCGCTAGGCTAATTAATGCGTAAATGACTCAATAAAGAAAATTGATCCAGCACGAGTTCAACCCGCGCACAGATGGTTCCGCAAGAAAAAAATAAAATTGTAAATTTTAAAATTGTAAATTTCTAAATTAATTTCTGGAGATTTATGGAACCCGACAGATCTTGAAACAAAGTATTAAAGATATTACAATTACCTAGGCATTCATTTTTAGTAAAAATTACATATTTTGATATTCTGTATAAATTCAGAAATCCAACTGAATTCACCGGTCACCGCTGTGATCGCGTAGCGCTGTCTGCAAATTTTTAGGTGATAGCCCCGCCAGACTACTTAACACCGAAGTCTGCATAGACAGACTTACAATGATAATAATTGTAACATCTATTCGCGAGTGTTGATCGATTTCTACGGGGTAAGTCGGTAGGCAACGAGCCAACTAAAATCTGCGCTTCAGTAAGATGACTCGACGTTTTTACCAAGTTCTTGTATGTTGGTCAGTATTTATGGGTCAAAATTACGTAAGTAAGTACCGCAAACATTAATAAACTACACTATGACACACGGACAAACAGGAACAACAAAATTTCGAAGGTTTCATATTCAGCAATTTGTCTATGGACCCCTAAAAACATAATGGAAGCAAATAAACAACTGTCTGCTTATGACGGGTATTCAGAAAAAATATTTACTTCTGTAAAGCGTTTCGTGTGTCGTATTCCTTATTTGATGTCGTCAAAAATCATGTTCCCTATCTCCCACTCATAACAAGGACATACCATGTGTAAAATTGAACACCGTTCATTCAATATCTTTAGATCCAAAGCACCCGAAATTGAGTGAAAATGAATACCCTTCAGTCCTGCTTGCTGTTTACTAATAAGAATCGCTCTGTGGAAAACGATGACGTAGACTGGACTAGAAGTGACACGGGATAATTATTATTTTATAAAATTGACTAAAAGTTTGTCGAGCACGCTCACGTGGAACACAAGCAGAAGAAAATAAGATAATGGTTCCGCATTTTCATAATCACTATCGTTGATATTATCTTCAACTTTTTAGAAGACCTACACCACAATACCGAACCGTTGTGCGCACTTACGTACCTCTTTTAACTGATTAATAGCCCGACTAAACCGTTAGTTTAGTCTGCAGTCTGTGGGGGGGCTTTTATTAATATCATAATTGCGAAAGTCTGTCTGTCTGGTCTGCTTTCATGGGACCGATTTTGATGAAATTTAGAAAGAATAAGATATAATAAGCTCTGGGGAAGGACATAAGCTATTTTTTTTTAATTCCACGCTACCACGCCAATGAAGCCGCGGGCGATAGCAAGTTATATTTATAAAAATCAATGTTAGTCTGTATCACTTATACACTCGAATATCCCTTGATAGTATAGGGATTGAAGTCAAAATAGGTTATTTTTGACACATTACTGGAAAGGTTTATAAAATAGTATCTCTGAAATGGTTTCTCAAAAATCCACGTGGGCAAAGTCGCGGATATTTGTTAGTTCATACGTATATAGTATAACAATCAATGCTAGCCTGTGTATCCCTTCATACTAATACTACTCAATTGATTGAGCTCTTTAGGATTATATTCGGCACATTAATGGAAAGGTTTCTATAGTCTAAGTTTTATTTCGGTAGAGCGATTCGACGTTTCAATATGTCAACATTCTAAATAATGGCTAGCCTAAGCTAATATAGTATTGTTACGTGATAGAACAAGTCGATATTGATTCATCTAAATCGATCGATTAGTCTAACCGTCTAACGTTTAATTAATTTGATTTGGTGCTAACATGGCTCTGTAGCGTCGTTCATAATGTATTATATAATTCGAATCATCATATTTTATTGTTTCTTTTTTACAGTTTTACCCATTTTCCCCATTGCTACAAATATTCATATGATTTCGACGACAATGCTAGCTCATGAAAGGAATGATCCATAAAGGAGATTTCATGCAGTTAGAGTCGTGAGGCTACAGACTAATTAAACGTAGTCGACGACTAGGGTGACATCACCATTCAAAAAACTGCAAAAACACTTTATTGAATTAAAAGTTGGACTGTACACTACAAAACAGAGACATTGAACTTTATTCTTTCGCGATAAAAGCTAATTTAGAAAAATAACTTGATGAATATTTCGTTGTACACTACAACACAGAGACTAATTTTTACACACACAGAAACTATTAATATAGAAACCATTTTCTTTAAAAAGACAATTATTAAAAATTAATACTGTGCCAAAGAGCGCAATTAATTCTTATTGTAACTTTGTTACCATTGTCTGTCTATATGTTCGTCTATCGTATATGTGACGTATAAAACGAATGGGCTCGTTATGAGAAATACAAATAAATTCTTTCATAATTTTGAGAACGAAAATCCAACAAAGACTTTTAGACTTTTTCAGTCTTTAGTAGGATTGATAATAAAATATAATTCTACGATTAGGTACAACACAAGTTCGTATTTTAACTAAGGTTTTATTATTATTTGGATTCCACTTCATGGATTTTACCCACCATTTGATACCGGTCGATATTAGATACCCTACGTACATAAATATTTGATATGATACTCGTACTGATAATGTTAAAAAATATAAAACATTACACGTAGTAAGATCCTGGGAATCGCAAGGTAGGTAGCGTCGATAAATTTGTAAAATATAAGACAAATCTTATTGGTGTAGTTTTTTAATACACGCGGATGGACAAATACGCGAGTGGAGTCTAGTATGGAATAAAATACTTATTATTCTATTAGTTCTGTTTACATTCCCTTAAAAGAAATTCAAAACGTTGATTTAAAGAGTACTCCCAGTAGCTTTAGATCTGTGTTTATGAACCCTGCTAGGACGACCCCTTGTCCGTTTTATGCGATCTTTTATGTTTGCGCACGTCAGTGATTTATACTTATATCTATACCAGTAAAGTACCACATTATATGTACATAAGATCGTTAAAACAATGTACAGCTTCGGACTTATTAAGATATTAATTATGTAGCAACTCACCGCTATTCAATCCGCAGGCAAAATAATTTGAGCGTATGTTATTTCTTTCCTATATCATTATATGTATACAATTAGGTTATTATATTTTGGAGCATCCCTAAAGTGATAGCCAGAGAAGATTGCGGTGCTTATATTTTGAGATTTTTGGAAATTTTATTCTAAACGAAACTTCTTATGCATTACAATCGATTTTTTTTTGTTGAAAATTGTTCAAACTGTTTTCTATAGTTTTATAACCCGGTAGAATGATTTGACATTTCCAGGGTAACCAGTTCTTGCAATTTTTTAAATAGTGATGTCCCCTTATAAGTCTGTAGCGGTCGCCATGCGGCGTTATTCGCATGAAATCTTCTTTTCAACCGACATCCAAAAAAGGAGGAGGTTCTCAATTCGGTTGTGTTTTTTTTTTATGTTTGTTACCTCATAACTCCGTCATTTATGAACCGATTTGAAAAATTCTTTTTTTAATTGAAAAGATACACATCCAGATTGGTACCATTGAAATTTCACTAGTATTGACGCTTTGGTTTGGTTTGGTTGGAAGATACACCCAATAACGCAACCTGGTTATAACCTTTATTCATTTATATTGACGATTCTCTTGTATGTCATTTGTTAACTAACGTTGTCCCCACATGGTATAATGGTAGTAAGGAGAAGATATAAATTGGCTGTTATATAATAAATTCAGTCAGTAGAGTCAATCTTGTAGCGGACAGAGAATACGGCTGGTGGCTGTCGTCTTCGGATTGTAAGAACACTGCTAGGGTGTAATTATGATGTAACCTTTACACTGTTCTTTTATAACTGATTGATATGATATTAAATTGATGATATAGATAATGGCCATAATGGGCTATAATATCCCATGTTCGATCTGATCGCATCTTTTATTGTGAAAGCCCACGGTTTGTGCTCCTCAATAGAATGGAAGTTAACACATTGCGCTCCAGAATTAGACAATAAACTAATTGTAGACCTGCCCTAGATATTTATTTAGGCCAAGGTCACTCAAAAGGGATAAATAAATAAATTTTAATAAAAAAATTAAACCAACTTCAAAAAAGAACATTGAAAAGTATAAAATAACTATCCCTTACTAATCAAAACTTAAGTACAAAACTTTATAAATACGATACAAATACCCATATAATTAAATTTGACAGTTATTGAAGTTGGTGCCAAGCCTGCTAAACTAATAGACTTTCTGTTGTCGAACATTAATTTGGAACATTATTTTAGCGGGCTCCTGTACATTATATTCAGACCAAATGTCATTATGCTAGCTTTAGCCTTTTTTGAGATTTCGTCATCAACCAGGGAGTGATCGACATGTCGCTTTTATAGTTATGCTACTGCAACATATAGATATACTAATGCAAACAAACTTTTATTATTCGACCACTGTCGCAATAATTGATGATTGCAAATGCATGTTCTGGAATTTCAACTTTTTAATTAAAGTGTAAAAACGGTTGTGGCCTTTCCAACAATCGAATTAGCCGAGTCACAGTCCTTTGTTTTTATTTATATCGTTTCGTGACAAAAGGGGAAAAAATCTCAGTGGAAATACGGTACAGTTGCGGAATACAGTTAAAAAAAGTTATGGATGGGTTGATCGTAACTAGGTTAGCATCGTAATTTTTTTTTATAATAATACTCCAAATAATTACACAAAATTCTATGATCCCAAGCCACAGATCTACAATTAATAGATACAGCATTAAGGTGGCCGGTACAGTCTTTCTCGTTTTGACGAGCGACCTATGTTTGTCAAACCGGCCTTTGCAGACTAAAATATTACATTCTATCATTACGCCCAAAAGGGTCTCTATCTCACATGTATTTACAAAAATGTTCGTATCATTTTTTCCCCTGTAAAGTTCAAAAAATAATTAAAAACTTAAAATTACTAACGAACAAAGATTTGTTTTGTTCATAGATCTGTCAAATGCAACAGCATAAGTCTCAAAACATTGAGCACACCGATTGAGACAATATGTGTATTCCCATCCTTTTCTACTATAAACTTACGCCATATATTTCTTTCAGTCTAACAATTCGTGACATGTGAAAGGCGATATCTATTAATAGTAAATATGTGGTCCAAACTAAAATAAAATAAGAAAAGAATACCAATAGCAACAAAGTTACACATCAATACAACACTGCTGAGCTGCGGCAATGAAAAGGCAACGATTTAGCTGCAATGTGATAAATTCCTAAAATCTTTAGCTATTTACCGCTCAAACTCCAAAAACCACCAATCGACACGTGTTTCGCCTCTCAACGAAGCATCCTCAGGATATACTAGAGATAGGATTCGGTCAGCTAACCAGCACCGAATCCATTTATCCGAATTAGCTGCAATGCCTTTCAGCTCACAGAGAGAGCAACACTAATATTCTGCCGCGCCTAAATGGGATGACATTATAGAATAAATAAATAAATAATAATTAATAATAAAATATTATGATAACTACGTACAATATATGTATATATAAATAAATAAATAAAATAAATAAGTCGGCCAAGAAAAGTATAGAAAGCCCCGAAATTACACCCCGTGCTATCGAACAGCCTCTAGCAGTAGGCTTATGAGTACCACGCTACGAACTGGAGGAACTCCAAGCAAATTAAGATAAGTTCATTTCCAAAATTGATCCGACAGGTGATTGAATAAGGGGGCCTGGTTTGAAAGGCAGATGCTGTGCCATCGCGCCAACAGGCCTGTCAAGGTTTTGTATTATTTTTATTTTTGTCTTCAATTAGTAATTCTTTTGATTTATTTATTACCTCAATAAATCAATCAATTAATATGCAATAAAAGAAAATGTACTAATTGGTAGGCTTGGCTCCGACTTCCGTAACTGTCTGTAATTATATAAGTAAAATAAAGGATAGTTATTTTGTACTAGTCAGCGTTTTTTTTCTTGAAGTCGATTAATTTTTTTTTATTTGTCTCGCATAGTATTGCGGAACAGGTGGTCTGGATGTATGAAATCTATGGCTTACAATTATTATTCTTTACTTATCAAAACTCAATTACAAAAAATAACTTCATGAATACATACATACTTTTAATTTTATAAGTTTGATACCGTTGTCTGTCTGTGTGTTTGTAATATCATAGTAATCCAACTGATTGAACTGACTTACAAGTTTTTTTTTTCTACTTGAAAGTTGCAAAATGTTCTTAACTACGCTTGCTAGAAATTGGGCCGTCTATCCTCAAAACTTTGTAGCATTAGCCTTGAATATTAATTGTGAAGGTATCTTAAGCACTATTGTAGCTGGCAACTTTTTTTATCTGGGGTTTTAATTTATGACTGTGTGAAAAAATCAATAGACTATTTGACCTACAGACATGAAAGGCAAACATCTTTCTTTTGCTAAGTAAAGAACTGTCAAGAACGGGTTTTGCGAAAATTGACTCCCAAGAGGAGATGCGGGAGTGGTCCAGAGAAAAAAACTCTTGTGTAGGAGTTTGAACTATAATTTCTACAGATCTGAAATTTGATATAGATGTCTCTTATGTTACTAGACAATAGACATGCACAAAAATTGGTTTTTCGAGAATCAATCGCTAAGAGGATGAAAAGGGGGACAAAATTTCTATGGAGGAAAAAAGGAAATTCTTCATCTATTGACTTGAACTTTAGCACAAATATTTTTCAATCAACATAATTAAACATACCTATTTTAGTATATAACAAATTTAATTACCTAAGGGTATAAAATAGGAGACGAATTTACTGACTAATTCATCATCTCCCAACCGAGACTAATACTACCATAAACTGAATAGTAGCTACCATCTATGACGCAGAAACTTAATAAGATGAGATTTTACAAAAATAAACCCCAAAGAGGATGATGAATAATGGCAAAGTCCGTATGGGGAAAAAATATTTATCTACTTGATAGGATCAAAAAGTAGTAGGACTGATTTCTGTAGCGCGAACGGAGCGGTGGAAGGGGGTTAGACCACTTGGGCGTGGTAGTGGAGAGCCTTCTGAAAAGATTGATATTGTTTCTCCGTGCACCTCTGTTAAGAAGTGTCGTCGCAATCCAAGATGTAGGAAAATCTCGAGCAGCGCTACGCCATCAAATTCTGCGTCAAACCCGAAAAAACCGCGATGGAGACCCTCGGTGTGATAAGGACGCCTACGGGAGTGCTGCCATTCATGCTATGCTTCAAAGTACCCGCGTCCGAAGAAAGCTAGATTGAGCAAGTCAAGGGTCAAATCCATGCTCATCTGCTTTTTTGATCGCCGTGGTGTGGTTCATAGGGAGTTCGTACCCCCTAGACAGACTGTGAATGCCAGTTTTTATGTGGACGTGCTTGACAGGTTGCGCAAACGCGTCCTCCGCGTGCAGTCAGACATCACCGATTCTTGGAAGCTGCTGGTGAGGAAGTTTCTGGCCAAGCACAGGGTTGCCACGCTGCCTTACCCCTCTACAGTCCAGATTTGGCATCGCGGGACTTTTCCTCTTTCCTCGGCTCACGGGGGACCTCAAGGGAAACCAATACAGAATATTCGTAGAAGACGTCCAAGGGGCCGTGACGGCATTTACAGTATTTCGAAAAGCGAATTCCAGAAGGCATACGCGCAGTAGGTTTCGTGTTATACGCGTTGTGTCGAAGCACGAAGGTGCTATTTTGAGAGCTACTAAGGATTTGTACCGATTAGTTCAATAAAAAAAATTAAATAAATTCAGGCCTACTACTTCTTGATCCTACCCTGTATTGATTGAATTTTAGCACTTTTTATACGCGGGCCTGGTGTGAGAGGCAGGAGATGCACTTTTTGTAAACTTGCAGTCACAAAAGGAAAGGGTTGGGGAGGTTGAACTTTGTATGAAATTGGGATGCACTTTTTGTAAAATTTCACTAGCAAAATTGCAGTGGTCCAACTTTGTATGTGTTAAGGGCGGGCTACACATGGTTAGATATGCAGTATCCTGACCGGTTACCTTATTACGTAACAGCAGCCAGTAAGCGATAGCCGAATCTTACGCTACCGATCGCGATATACATTCAGTCAGGAAAGTATCGGGAATGGATGATTTGTTTATGGTTCCGAATTCCATTTTTTGTTTTTTTTTTGTTGTTGTTAGATTGGCACAACTGTTTTCCATTTTGGCGCGGAGTTTGAGTTGAATCTGTTATTTAGATTAAATACAGTGCTGTTTTTAGTTATATCATTCTAGTGTATATTGCGAATTTCATAATGGACAAAAACATCGAACAAAGAGTTTGTCTTAAATTTTGCATCGCCAATGGAATTTCGTGTTCGGAGTCACTGAAAATGTTACAGAAGGCTTACAGTAAATCGACTTTATCAAAAACACGTGCTTATGAGTGGTACAAAGCGTTGAAAAGCGGTCGAGATGTGATGGAAGATTTGCCTCGCTCTGGTAGGCCATCAACGTCTGCAACTGAAGTTAACATCGCAAAAGTGAAGGAAATAGTGACGGAAAATCTTCATTCAAGTTTGAGAGAATAGCCGCCGAACTTTCTGTGTCTCACGAGTCGATCTGTACCATTTTAAATAATCATTTGGGTATGAAACATGTTGCCGCTAGGCTAGTTCCAAAAGACCTGTTTTCTCCAAAACCTCAATCGCATAAGAGTCGCTGAGGACATGCTAGAACGAGTCAATTCCGATCCAACATTCATGAAACGCATTGTTACTGGTGACGAGACGTGGGTTTACGAGTTTGACATGCAAACTAGTCAACAAGCTTCGGAGTGGCACCTTCCAACTGAACCGAAACCGAAAAAACCACGCCAAAGTCGATCAAAAGTCAAAGTCATGTTGACTGTTTTCTTTAACTATCGCGGTGTTGTGCACTCGGAATTCTGGCCGGAACATCAAACGGTATATAAGAATATTATTTGGGCGTTATACGACGTTTAAGAGAGCAAATTCGACGAAAAAAGCCAAATTGGTGGAAAGAAAATTCTTGGATTTTGCACCACGATAATGCGCCTTCGCAAAAGGCCATCATTGTGAACGAATTTTTGACCAAAAACTCAACAAATACCATCGAGCAACCACCTTATTCACCAGATATGGCTCCAGCTGACTTCTTTCTTTTTCCTAAACTCAAATTACCACTTCGTGGCACCCGTTTTCATTCGGTAGAAGACGTAAAGGAGAATTCGCGGCGAGCACTGAACTCAATTCCGGAAAAAGCGTTTAAAAAATGTTTTGATGATTGGATTATTCGTTTGCGTAAGTGTATCGTTTCTGAAGGAGCATACTTTGTAGGTGATAAAATAAATTTGGATGAATAACTAACATTTCGTGTATTATTGATCTTTTCCCGGTACTTTCTTGACAGAGTAGTATTCTTAAATCGAGCACGGTATGTCGCGAATGGCTATTGTTGCCTCTGTGGATTAATCAGAAAACTATAAACTACCGCTGGAGACTTGCGGGGTTATTACCTAAAAATTTGCAGACAGCGACAGCCACGCGATTACTGCGCAACCAGTGACTAATTATAAAAAAAAATTGACGATTGCGTATCTATTATTTTAAGACCGTAAAATGCACTTTTCGCGGTTAATTTAGCGCCACTATACAAACTACACTACACAAATTCTCGTTTTGACAGCAGATATCGCCAATATTGGTTGTTGCATGCTGTCTGCAAGATACGTAATAAGCGTGCCTATTTATGTAATCGCGCAATTAAGTGATAGTGATACCAATTTAAGACTACTGTCACGCGACTGCGGCGCAGCTAACGCTGTCTGTAGTTCTTTAACAAGGACAACATGACAACGGAAAGGACAACATGAGGGCAGACGACATTGACGCATGTATAAAATTCTCGCGACGAGCGAGAGACGAAGTCGGGAGTAACGGCTAGTTATGTTATATACCTTATTGTGATTTAATATATTTTAGATATTTCTTTTGATAGGTATATACATAATATCAATTTTAAAATTTAATTTTAGCATCAAAGCGAGATTGTACCTTCGAATTTATTTCATTGTCGTCAGAACTTGGATTTTATTTCACTCCACGAGTACGAGGTTGTGAAAAGATGCCAGAATTATCATGAAATTAGTTTTTTCTTATGTTATCCGTACCTTAATCCGTAAATTCTCATGAAAATATTTAAACAATACGCAAAACTAGTCTGAAAAGAATCTGAATTGTATAGGTATCGTTACAAGAAACACAAATAATGCCGTACAAGGCAGACTTCGACAGACTTTCTTTTTTATACAGGTGTAATAGAAACATTTCACCAAACTAATTCCAATATTCTGATTTTCTGTTCACATGTACATGAGTATATACAACACACATACATATCGTTTAGCTGTATCCGAATAGGGTAGGCAGAAAGAAGCAGCAGTCGAAACGACCCCTACATAAGTACTTCTTTCGATTTCTCGAATCTCACCAATCTACTCGCATTTTCGCGGAAGACATTTCTTTTGACTATATTTTGTGTGTGCTATTTCTTTTGACGTTTCTGTCAGCTGACGCTCTATTTAATCTTTAAAACTAGACTTTGATCGTCCTTACTTTCGCTCTAGTTTTCTTTCTGCAATCTCTCTACATTTTTACAATTAGACTGTCATTGAAATTGATCATGATCTACACAAAATATATGAAAAAATAAACTCAATAAAAATGTTACTGATTTCCCGTTAGCCACAGTTATTCCATTAATTCAAGTATCAATCCATTCATTCCAAGTATCAATTATTTGAAAAAAAAATACACTGAAAGTACAATTAAAGAAGTTATAGTTTATTCTATAGCTACGTTCCAAGGATATTACTGAAAAGAGAGATTTAAAAATATTGATGTTTGCAGAAATTGTAGTGAAATAATTGATATAGAGATAGTGATTTTAAAATATATATGGTATAAAATACTATATTAAAAAAAATACATGATAATACGGATTGCTAATAATTCTTATAATTCTTGAAGAGCTATTATCAAACTCTTTGTCGGACGATTTTAGTCATCCTGTACCTGTGTATATTCACAAATTGACTTTTGGATCTACATGTTTCCAGCATGTCATTGCGCAAATTACATGTAGGTATGGACAAATATATTCTCAATAACATGCGGTCAAGAAAACTTGTTCGATGTCGTAAAGGCGCGCCACATGTTACCAACCATGAAAATAATACAAGTTATGAGACGTACTTTAAAAATGAAGAAACTTAGAGAAGTCTTCCCGCCTATGAATAAAAGAAATACATCCGAAGCATTTTCATTTCAATTGCTCTTCTCTATCAAAAATTAGGAAATTCTCGTAATTCGAAATATTAGCAAATTCACTGAAATATTTCTGAACATAAGTAATTTTCCCGATAAGTCCCGCTTTTCCTTATTCTTGTTTTTATTGAGAATTCAGACACATCAGTAAACTCATCTGTTTTTAAACACGTGTAGTGAAAGACTGGTCGACTTATCTTGGTACCATCATTTTATAAGTACACGAAGCGAAATTTATCATTATAGCACTATGTCTATATTCCGGCCTAAATGTTATGTAAACGAACCGTGATTTAGAAAATCAGTATAATTACCTGAGTAATATTATTTTGAAGACAGGTCCAACCAGACCCTTTATGATGGCGGATGCGTTGAGATGACATCTTCCATGGAGCACTATGCCATTTACCTAGAACAAAGTACACATTATTTGTATAGAAACAGATAAATAAATAAATTAATACATGACACGTAATAACTCTCGTAAAACCCTCTAACGTAATAATAGAGGAGAGTAAGAGAGAAAGATATCCTTCGCCCTTATTAGAATTTTACTAGACTTAAGAGTAAAGGTGAAGGATGGAATGGTCCCCCTAACTCTCATTACTTTTTGTGGACAGTTGACCACAAACCAGTGAGCTATTTCTAAGTGTTACATTACCCGTCTATATGAAAATGTCTATCTATAGAAAACATGCAAAGAAAAGCAGTTTCCAAGTGATGGTTACAGATGAGACCAGACGAGATTGGCATTTCGGTTCGAGGTTAGAGGGGATGGTCACATGGTGGAGTATAAATTTCCCCGCCCGGACTACCCAGCCGGACTCTACGACTCCCCAGTCGGCGTAGAGTCCGGCTGGGTAGTCCGCGGGGATTTAATTTCGCCTCTCAGAAACCAAAAAAAAAAGAACAAGGTGAACTTTTAACCAATGAAAACATTG
Organism: Zeuzera pyrina; assembly: GCA_907165235.1. NCBI lineage: Eukaryota > Metazoa > Arthropoda > Insecta > Lepidoptera > Cossidae > Zeuzera > Zeuzera pyrina. Next base: position 13,830,274 of record OU015640.1, read on the forward strand.
GAATTCTTGCTTTGACGAAAATTGCTTGAAAATAAATTTTTGCTATATTTCGCCGAAATTTGAAGTTGTTATATTGTTTTGCTTCTCAAGGAAGCAACCTCAAAAAAGTTAAGAGTTTAGTCTTGGTTTCCCCGTACCGAGTGCGGTGTACAAGAACGGTTCTCTCTAGAGGATACTAAATATAGTGAAACACGTGTTGATTAAAAAGTTTGAAATGTTGGCATAACGTAGTTAAAGATTTATAAACCATAAATAATACATGACATGAATTTCCATAAATTGACACCTGTGTGTCAATTAATAATAAATTATCTCGAAGTTTCAAGATTTATCATGAACTAGAATACACCAGATGATTGTTTTTAAAACTAGTATGTTTTATGTCAATTAAAATAATTAAAAATTGTACTTAATTCCAATTTGTAAAACCATATTTGTATCTCATTTAAAAATATACGAGTTATTGCCTTTAATCTTTAGGTAGTGGGGATAAATCGTGGTAGATAATGCTACCAATGCTACCAGTCTGACGTCACATGTCTGTAATTATCGTTGACCAGTGTTGGAGTCATACAGAGAGCTTTCCCCAAGCCAATAACGTCTATACTTTTCATTTAATTTTAATATTTTTCAAAATTGTATACATGATTGTTAAACCTATATTATACTTAGTATTCATAGTTTAAAATAAAGGTCTATAGCTTATACACACATAAGTCCATTGATATAAAAATAAATATTAAGCGAGAATTAGAGGTATTTGCTAATACAATTCAGTCAGGCGTTTATTACACCATGCTTCCCATTTCAGAATGAGGTCTCCTCTGTCTTATCGTAGGCATCGTTCTTTTAATTCCATTAAAGCACATCAACAGGTATTTTCGAACGTAAAATGTATCATCGTTTCGGAAAGAATCTGCACAGAGAAGAATTTGCAAGAAACTCATTCGGATATATGTTTTTTTCAATACACACCATTTCAAAGCTTTTCTAGTTACTACCTATTTAAATGACCAATGACTGCGGATACAGAGAGGGTCATCCCTAAACTACATTCCCGTGTTCTAAATGTACACGTTTTAAATCTTTTGAAGGAAAAGAAATTAGAAATAATTATAATAATAATAATTCTTAATTGACAAATTTCACAATATTAATGAAATCTCTAACTACTGAACTAGGCATATGGCCTGTATCTCAGTAGCTAGCTTCTTCTCCAAAGTTTTATCCAAATCATTTTGTTTAGAAGATTTAAATCATTCTTATAAATCTTTAAATTCCAAAACACTCAAATTTTTATCACGGTATCAATACATTTTCTCAGTCTGCTTTGAATGGTACATTGAATGCTTCCAGAAAATTATTTTCTTTTTTCAGCTACCTTAATTATACGATACTCCTGATTTTCCTTCTACGCATGCGCAAACTTTTATAATCATTTTCTTTCTCCTTTCGATTCCTCAAGCCATGGAGTTGTCTTCTCAATCTACATACCTACATTCAAGCTTCCAACAATCTTAAATGAATAATCTTAGGGGTAATGATTTAAAGATGCATCTGGGTTACGTGCAATTTACTGATTTAAACACTTTTTTGACGGACATCTTTTTTACCAATCACTACTGACACTGAGTTTACTACCTTCGATGAAATTGTTAATCTTCTAGTGAGATTTTTAAACAAACATTAAGTATGATTATTTTTCTTTTAGCGTTCATACTTCCGTCCTGGTTTGAGAGAAACAGAAGAATGTAAAATATGTCGGCTGCTTGTGGAGATCTCGTATAAACGATAGACAAGGATAATCTGTTTCTATAATATAATTTCTCTTCACCTGCATCTTTAAGTCTAATAGTGCTGAGAGTATGATCAAAATATAAATTCGCTGCACCTGATGCTCTGTCCTCCCCGAAAAAGAAATGGGGTATAGAACTGTAATAGAAGTGAATGTGGGTGGGAGTCCCTGAGAATAATCCAGTTTGATATGTACGAAGCTAATACTGTGTTCGCTCCACGCATCGCTACACCAAATCCTTAAATGAACTCTGTTTGTTGGCTATTCGCCAGAACACACGATAATTGTTGAACCCGAAAGATGATCAGTTAATGCATTCAGAACTTACGAGTAATGGACGAAATGACTTGCTTTAGTGAGAACTACATATATATGTATATATAACTGCATATCTTTTGCTATTTGTGATGGACGGAGCATCAATATGTATTAAAATCACAGATTAACGGTAATTTTAGGGGTAGATGTCAATGAACTGAAATCGACGGTTTCTCATTGGTTGACGAACTGTTTCCTTCTTTAAAAAAAACTTATCAGATTCTATTTTATTTAAAAAACAATCAACAAAACATGATATATTACTTCGACGAAACGAAATAATATATACGTGGTCTGTTTCGTTCGTCAACAACTTTGTGAGAACACAGAGTTCGCAACAACTGTGTCAGTAATTATTACAAGCTTATATTATGCATCGCGGGGACAGTTGTCTCCACTCTCAGCGCTGTCCTATAATTACTCTTGTAATCGTATTAGTATCCAAACGTGTCAATATTTACTAATTTAAAACATAACATAAATCATACCCTTTTATTGACTATTCTTGTAACCTGATACCTATATAATATACCGGGTCATTCTTTTAAATGGGACAGTATAGACAAATAATGAACTACAAGATTTAGAGCACTGCCGCTTTTAAAGACATCCCTTATTTTCAATTCTAAGTGAAACTGTGAATTTTTTTTATATGACAGGGGGCAAACGAGCTAGCGAGTCACCCGATGGAAAGTGATCACCACCGCCCATGGACATCCGCAATGTCCGAGGAATCACGGGTACGTTGCTGGCGTTTAGGGCAAGGAGAGAAAAGAGGGAAGGGGGAGAAGCCACCGGCACTCTCACTCATTGAACGAAACACAACAGCAATAGATGTTGTTATTTCACACCGATACTCTGTGAGAGGGTGGTATTTCACCGGGCGAGCCGGCCCAATTCGTGCTACAATGCAGCATGGCTCTACCACACAAACCTTTCTCTTTGATTATTCTGTCAGGCGTAAACTTTCCCAGAAATAGCAAATGTTTAAATTTTTTTTGTTTCATAAATCGATCAATTTTCACGTCTAGATTAAATTGTTGTACGACATCTATAAAATTTTACCATTGGAAGTTGGTGAAATTTTGAAAAAATATTGTACGCAGTTTCCTTACAAATATAAATAAGTTTCTATTCCCTTGTAACTGGCACTTAATGATTGTTAAATTTTTTGAAAATGGAATATCTTAAATAAGCAACAGCTCGCTTCAAAACAAAAATTGAAAAATATTATCTGTGTAACAATGATTTGATCTAGACATGAAGGCGAATAGATATATGCAATAAAAAAAAATTTAATCAATTGTTGGGAAAAGTTGACACTTGATAAAAAAATTGTTTTCACAGCTTCACTCAGAACTGAAAAATATGGAATGTCTTTAAAAGCGGCAGTGCAGCGGCAGTCTTACACTTCAAAATTTGCCCATACCGTCTCATTTAAAAGAATGATCCTGTATACTCTTTTATAGATTATTTTTGTAAGCTGTGTATTTATAAACAAGGATATGAGCTCGACGAGTTTAATCGTCGACGTTGACAGGTAGCTGGAATATTTACTAGTTCACGTGAACAAGCAAGTCACCTCAACACGGCGAGTCACCGTTGTGCTATCATGCCAGCGTCACAGTGTAAGAAAAAAATTCAGCGTCATGCAAAATGATCGACAATTGTATGATGGTTCGCTAAATATTTGTCGCTCAACCATCAGTCGCTTCATTATACGTTAATTTAACACGTTGATCTAAGTTGACCGCGGTTTAACTCACGACTCACAACTAGAGGATTCTATCCCGGGATTCCGATTTTCAGGATCCCAGGATCGAATACCGAGCGCTTTTCAGTGCAAAAGTTTTCGGGATTAAGATTTCATGAACCCGAGATTTTCAGAATTGACATCATTTTTAAAAGGTTACAAAATAAACTGCGTGAAGCGAAACGTACTCGTATAACCAATAAGCTTGCCCGCGGATCAATTTTAAGGCAAGCAAGCTCACTGGGTTAATTTGCGATGTTTGCTGGGAATGAAACTTCTTCTATCTATATATATATACCAATATTATAAAGAGGTAAACGTTGTTTGTTTGTATGTAATGGATAAACTCCAAAACTGCTCAACTGATTTCAAAAATTGTTTCACCTATAAAAAGCTGGATTATCAGCGAGTAACATGGGGTGTATTTTATTTTATTTCTAAATTAATTAAAAAAAATTGTAGACCTGCTATTTATTTAGGCCAAGGTCACTCAAAAGGAAGAAATTAAAAAAAATAATAAAAAAATAAACAAACTTCAAAAAAAGCACTGAAAAGTACGAAATAACTATCCTTTACTAATATAAACTAAAGTAACTTTATAAATACGATACAAATACCCATAAAATTAAATTTAACAGTTACTGAAGCCGGGGCGGGTCGCTAGTATTGAATTCAAATGATAGGAGGCAATTCTCATTGGATTACTCGGTGATGTTTTTAACAAAAAATATTGTATTTTCAATTAAAATGGATAACCCAGCAAGCACACAGGGTTACTTGGTAATGCTTGCATGATTTTTAATTTCTAATGAATTGCTAGGCAAGACGATGGAGCGAAGCCTTATGTACTTACCTTATTATGACGATAGCCTTATGTACTTTTGATTTATCTGATTTCTATAAAATGTTCTTGTTTTTTTATTTGTGTTTTAGTTTTTTTTAGTGTCAATACCGAAATAATGCCGGGATCCCGGGATTGATAAGTTTAATACCGGATTAGAAATAAGAGCCGGGATCGAATTCTCTACTCATTATCAACTCAGCGTGTAAAAGACTCCTTCCAAATGACAAAATGGATCCAGCTTAGTGACCTATCAGCCCATCAATTAAGCAAGTTCTTTGTATTATATTATTTTTATTCCTTTAAATATTTGCTTCTAAAATAACATGATATTTTGCTTGATTAATCATTGCCAAATCGATATTATGAAGCTAAAAATATCTTCAAAGCATATTTCTTTTCAGATTCACAGAGAATGAATTTTTGGAAATCTTCCCTAAAGGAATACGAAGGATGAACAATTGATTTATGGACCTTCTGAGGTTAAAAACATGAAAAATCGAACTCAATATCTTTTTTGGTAATAAATTAATTTTTTATCGCTTTTCTAAAATATGTTCAAAATTTAGGACGAAAAGTTTGAAGAAAAAATACTTCAAACTTGGTTTAGTTATTTATTGAAATTCTGTTCCGATTTATTCATTCCACTATTGGCATTTATTAATTAATGGCGATATTTATTGGCAGATGCGTTTTTTAATGTCATTTTATGTCTAAGGAAACGACGTAAAGTTATGTACGTACCACTCATTGGTTTTATGTCAACGAAGTCGCAGTAGGAGACTAGTCCTTCTAATAAGTAAGATCACTGTCCTCTATAAAAACTGAAGAGGCTGTTCTCATATCAAATGACAACTATTTTTTGTGCCGACTTAATTTCAAGAATTGTGAATATTCCGGAAACTTTTGACATTATATCAACAATATTAACTTAGTTCCATAGATTTTTACTGCTATTTGCTAACAAGTATCAAACATTTGCTTCATTCTGACGTAGTCTAAAGTCGTACTTGTATTACAGAGGTCAGCGAGTAAGATAGATAAGGTTTGCACCCAAAATTGAGGATTTACAGGAATTTAATATCCGCTTCCCCTTTTAGGCGAATATAAACCGGATAATGTATTTTATACCGAAAAATAATAAAAAAAGTGAATTTGCCACGTCACGCAGCCATCATTTCTGTCACTCAGCGACGTCTCGCGCCGCTCATCCGTCTTGCTTCAAATATTTTGTTGTACTATCATTTGGAACACTTCCAAGTATAAAGGGGAGTGTACATGACACGGGTGCTATAAGGGATTGTGTCGTTAAATCACTGAAAAAGTTAAAGAAAGATTTTTTCGCATTCTGTATTAAAATGGTAAAAGTTTGTGGGATTCGCATTTATTTTATTTTTCAGAGATTACTTAATGTGAACAGTTAGTTGGAACAATTATAATAGGTTTTATAGTTTCTCTAAAGATATCAACTTCGAAATTTTTTACTTTACGGGGTACTTTTGGGGCTCAAATAGAGAGCTCAAAAAAAAATCGTTTATTTCAAAATCAAAAAAAAGTCCTTTAAAAACGAATTCAGAAACGCGTAACGCATCCTTTGTGTTATTTTTCTTTAACGCTATTTCGAAATAGCACATGTACTTAAAATTAAGTTTTTTTTACATTTAGTTACCCCGATCAGAATAACTTTTGAACTTGAACTTCCGGTTTATATCGCTTTACAAACCTGAAGGTCCTCAGATCTCGGTACTTTAAAAATGCAATCAAACGATTACATTTATTGAAACGATGAACATGTAACCTATTGCTTCAATTTAACGAAACGATATATACATGGCTGATTGTTTCGTACATCAACGGGTTTGTGGGAAAACGGAATTTTCTATAACGGGATTATTTTTGCATATATTTAGCGCACTCCACTTGCGAGGACAGTTGTCCCCGTGCTGTCCTTGTAATAACTCTTGTAGTTACTATGTTTTCCTGCTTTTATTTCTAATTACTAATTTTACTTGTTAATCATCCAACTGGAACCAACTAGAAGTTTCCTTTGCTAATCTAGCAATACCCTAAAGCCCTCAAAACAAAGTTATTATGTACAGATATAGGTGTTTCTTTGCGGAAATCCATCTCGAATGATCAATTTTTATCTATTTTTAATTTGACGACATGAAAAAAAAATCATCGGTCTCTGTAAACTACCCATCACTGAATGGAAAAAAAACCTTTGGTGCTGAGCAGCTGACAGATTATGATGCCCGAAATTTACTAAGTAAAATTGTTAAGGAATTAAACAAGTGTAGATCAATGAGTTTGAAATTTTGGGAGGAAGATAACTTAAAAACAAATATATACGAATTGATCAAATGTCAGTGTGAATGAGCCTCAATCAAGCGAAATGGTAAGCTATGTAGTTATGATTCATCTGCACTACAATAGAAAGAAACTCGTTCGGTACGATGTACTGTAACTGATATAGAGACTAATGAAGACGTTGGCTTATAGTGCTCTTTGATGTGCGTAATAGTGAATCGACAATTTGTCGACGACAGATTGAAAGCTTACGTCAGCATTAAGCAGTAATCTTTTGAGTTTTAACCAGCAGGAAAGGGTTGCTATGGAAACTAAATATGCTGTTTTTAGAGTTCTGTTTCGAAAGTAGAAACGGGATTACCTTATGGAATCACCGTATTTATTTTTTATTCTACCGACAAGGCAAACATGTAAACGCGCTGGTAACCCGACGATCCTATTATACTCGCGTGCAATAAAACGTTTCCTTTGCTTAGGGTCGTTTTATTCTCGACGCGATTGCCTAAATTTATATTTTACCTCCAATATCTCGTCTCCCACTTTGACCGGTGGTGAAGCCTTTGCCGCCGCACCAGCCGGATGGAGACCACAGACGAATACCGCCATGCGACTCCGATCTCGGTGTCCGGCAAGGCTGAGCCCAAGACCGGCTTTCGGTGTTCGCTCCAACCGAACAGCCACGACTGTATCGCCAAGTGACGCGTACTTCCTACGGATTTTATCTGCGAAAGATGTAGTATCAATCAATTGATGGCTCTGATAAGACAACTATGAGAAAAGATATTGTATAAACTCGGGTGTTACTTTGCGGAAATCCATTTCATGTGATAAATTCCCAAAATCTTTAGCTATTTTCCGCTCAAACTCCAAAAACCACCAATCGACACATGTTTCGCCTCTCAACGAAGAATCCTCAGAGATAGGATTCGGTCAGCTACGAGATATGATTCGGTGCTGGTTAGAGGCGAAACAACGTATGGATTGGTGGTTTTTGGAGTTTGGACCGGAAAGAAGCTAAAGATTTTGGAAATATATCGTATGAGAAAAGACAACGAAATCAGATCCAGAAGATCTATTCTATGCTTTATCAATGTGTACTGAAAGATGGATTTGACTTTCAAGGATACTTTATATTGAATAATAACTTACATGCAAAAATTAGCTTTTATTTTAGCATATTTCCAATAAAAACATATTTAATCGACATCAAAAGAAAGAGGTTTTATGTTTGTTTGTAATACAATAATATATATGTTATGTAAGTATTTTCCAAAAAAAAATAGTGTTTCTTTGATTCATTTCGGGATTCTTAGCGCGAGCCCGACACACAACTTTTATTAATAAACAATTTTTATTATTTGATGTTTTAAAGAATTTGCACCTAACTTTGACGCTTGTATGTACCTTATACCTATTGCCGTTTTTACGATAGAGAAAAGAAAAGTCATATACATTAGTGTAGGAGTCGCAATAAGCAATGAAGAGATACGCAGTATGACAGAGTTACACGACAGTGTTTTTTGAAAATGAAGAAAGGAATGCTTAGATGGTTCGGGCACATAGAAAGAATGAGTGATGAAAGACTAACGAAGAAAATCTAAAGTGCGAAAGCGACCGGTAAAAGAAGCCGAGCAAGGCCAAGGCTGACTTCTGAAGATCAGATAGCCAGAGTGTCAGCCGACGGAAATATCAAAGGCACTCGCATACCTAGGCGAAAATGTGTCAGGAGAATGATGAGATTTGAGGAAGCGAAAGAAGTACGTAAGGACCGCGACGCTTGGCGCTCCGTCCTCTCTGACTACCTCGTTAGGGATAGATCATGAAGATATATGTATGTATGTATGTATGTAAGACTCGAACCAAGACTCAAAATTTATGGAGATATTGCTCTAAGAACGTGTCCTTTTTTTGACCGAGTTTCTAGACTTTTATTAATGTGGGTGACTAAGGAAGGGTCACAGTACACCGATACGCAGAACATGACATATTTTCATTTTTGTTAATACTTGAAGCCAGAACAGTTAAGATTTACGAATATTTTAATTATTTCAGTAATGTATGTGAAATCGGTCATGAGCTGACACTAATTATACTGACAGTGCCAGGTTACCATACTTACTATAGCTAATTGTTTTACTCGTGGTTACGCTCAATGAGTTAGAAAGAGACACGAAAATTCGTTTGACACACGGTGGTAAAAGCGGTAACTTATTATGACTCCGTCCATTGTGGTTCTTGGTCATAGTTGTAGCGCAACAGAGTGACGGAAGTGGGAACCCCACCGACAAGCTATAAATAAGAATGTAGGTAGAAGACTTTTTGGCGGGAACGGGAGAAGTGAGGTTGACATTTTGTTTAGATTTTCTATTTTTAAAATTTTTGGGAGTTTTAAAGTAAAAAAGTGATAGTATATTGTTTTTTAAAGTTCTGTATAAGTGAAAAGAATGGAGTAGGTCTAAATAAACATGTGTAGCTGAAGTGCTCACGCTCTTCCAAGAAGTCCTTTATAACTTCAGTGAAGCCTACTATCACTTTACTGGAGGAGTTTTACGATAAGAAAAAACTAATTTACTTGTGATTCTACTTATTAATACATGACATTGGCAAATACGCTCAACTGTGGAACATGCCATAAAGAAATAAAAAAAAAGTAGGTAGAACAAGACTGCTCCAATCGACAATGGTCTGCTGTTTGCCCATCGTGGAAGTCTACACATTCTAGACGTAGCAGATTAGTACTGGCGTTCGCGATGTTAACATTTCGTATTTTAAAATTGTTATGTAAATTAATGTGATGAATATATTTCATATGTAAAGTTCTTTTTAACACATGTATACATACATACATATATATCTTCACGCTGTGTCCCTATCGGGGTAGTCAGAGAGGACGGAGCGCTAAGCTTCGCGGTTCTTACATATTGCTCGATCTTTCGCCTCTTCGAATCTCATCATTCTCCTCACGCATTTTCGTTTATGTATGCTGGTGCTTCTGACATTTCCGCCAGCTGACGCTCTGGCTAATTGATCTTCATAAGTCAGTCTTGGTCTTCCTTGGCTTCTACTATCGCTTACTTTCGCTGTGTACATTTTCTTCGTCAGTCTTTCTTCACTCATTCTTTCTATGTGCCCGAACCATCCAAGCATTCCCTTCTTCATTTTTACAATAATACTTTCGTGCAATCATGCCCATAAGAGTGACACCACACATATTTCTAAGATATCGCATTTCTATTTATATTTAATATATATGATCCTTGAAATCAGCTCTGTTCGCCTCGACTGTCGAGTAATGTGAAGTTGCTCTCATATTTATGTATGAAATTTTGATACCTTGATACAATGTACGTTCAAACATTCACTTGGTCCTTTATTCTTAAGCGCACCTACATGAAAGTCGTTCAATTATTGGGTTAACAACGTTACATTACAGTCAATTCTCATATAAAACTCAATTTGCAGTAACCTTGCTATGGAGACGGGTTCAACCCATATTTTTATATTAGATCTACCGCTGCATACAGTGATAGTATGCAGCGGTAGTACTAATATAGAAAGGTAGAAAAAAATAAAAGTAGCACTAAGTAAATAAGACAATGTATTCTTTCTTTCAATATTTAAAGACATTTAAAAGTAATTAAATAATACCTAAATTGTATGATAGATATGGATATGACATTAATATTAATAAAAACAGCCAAGTGCCAGTCGTACTCGCGCACTGAGGGTTCCGTATTGCTTAATAATGTATTTGTATTGCGTATTTACTGGTATAAAATACAAGTTGAACGAATAAAAGAAATAACACAAAATAATAAAATAAGTCAACAGCGTTCTCCACAGCGTGACGACTTGTGACGACATGTCATTCAAAAATATTATAATTTTTTGTGTTAGACCGTGATAGTATAAAAGAAGGTCGCCGAGTGGGAACAGAAGAGCGCCCATAGAGCTCGGTAATGATGACAAGGGACGGTGAAATGTACGCTCCGGACGGTAATTCCTGTAGCCTGGCTCAAAGGCTGCAGGCCTCGGCTGTCGTAAGACGTAACTAAAGGGGCCTTCGCGGTCGTGGTCGATTAGTGCGCGCTGTCGTGGTACTACCAGCATGCAGGAGTAGTCCTGGTACTGCCCATTCCATCCCAAGAATTGTGTAAGGACTGCGTGGGAGAGACGAGATTCCAGAGCTCCTCGAGAACACGCCGTGGGCAATTACTGCAGGAGTTGTAGCAGTTAAAACCTGGGACTGGCTTTTTAAATATATCTATACATTTATAGACGGCCTCGATGGCGCAGTGGTTTAGGTGTTGCATCCAAACATGGAAATTTCCGGGTTCGATTCCCGGTCGGGTCAATTTAGGAAACGAACTTTTCTAGATTGTCTCGGGTCTGGGTGTACTGGGAACGCGGCTAGTAGTCGTCTGGTTCTCATAGCACAGGGAATGTCCTAGTTTGAGATCAGATTATTGGTGTGTATTTTCTGGCGTATTTATTTATTATTTATTTTTTATTTTGTAGAGTAAATTATATTTCCAAATATGATTACGGACGGCAAGTTGAGTATATCAATCTCTTTAAAATAATCTCTCAGCGACTCCCGTGCACTCAACTGTATATGACACGTATTGCTCTCTTTTGTAAATTATGTAGATACAATATGACACGTTACGACTTCAGTTTCCTATACAAACAAACTTCGCGTTCATTCTCTCGTCTGTAACGACCTTAACATAACTATAGCACGTTACTCGATAAAGGACATTATAAATAAAACATGCGCCCGCCCCGGTTCTACGTGCTTCCATTAAATTTTTCCATGAACTTTCCGTATACTATAAATAAGTAATATGACAATGTCTTAATATATTCTTACATTATTTTGCTTTTACCAATTTCACGTAGTCTCAGACAAAACAAAGCTTTAGTATTCTGGTATTTACGATAGTTTTTTTGTGAAATAATGTTGGTATTCCGAAATCCGTTGGAATGCGGATCGTACTCAGTAATTAAAAGCAGTTTTTTTCCACTCACATGTCCGTGGGCGTATACAGAAGAAGGCACGCAATTGACATTCCTTCCGTCTTCCTATATTAATCTCTTTAACGGGATAGACTGCGTGGAAAGAGACACCAAGTATAGCCCATTTATTTGTTACATACAAACACATAATGATGACATTTGAGGAAGCGAAAGCCGCATGTAAGGACCGCGAAGCTTGGCGGTCCGTCCTCTTTGAGTACCCCGTTAGAGATACAGCGTGAAAATATTTATGTATGTATGTATGTATGTATGTATTATAATATGTAATATAAAACATATAATGTATAATACACAATATGAAATATATAATATATAATACATAACATATAATATAAAAGAAAAATCACGCAAAAACGGCTGACAGGATTTAAATGAAATTTCATACACAGATAGTTTATAACCTGATTTCCCACAAGGGATTTTTTTTATTATTATGAGCGGACGAAGTCACGGGCAACAGATAGGATGCAATAAATATAAAAGACGTAGCCTTGTTAAATACACAGCGTCCTCTCTGACACCTTCATCTATGCTCTCTGAAACTCAGAGTGACGTCAATCTCCACGATAATATCGTGGAAATTATAAAAGCGTTCCTGTGCATGGACGTCCACGTTTTGCCGTCCACGGAAAAAACGTGCGATAAAAACGTTCACGGTAAATTATAAATATATATACTCGGACATTTTTTTATACAGCGCCATCTAGTCCCAATGTAAGCCGCACAGCGCTTGTGTTATGGGTACTAGACAACTGATACACTACTTATATATTTTTCTTTTGTAAATAAATACATATTATACATAAACACCCAGACTCGGGACGGGAATCGAACCCGCAACCCCGTTTACTTTCCAACGCGCCAAGCCGTTGCGCCACGGAGGTCGTCAAAGATAACATAAAAGCGCCCATTGACTTTTGGCGAAGTTGTAGAACGCAAGTTTTCCGTTGTCATGGGTACTTTAATACCCTTTCATATTTACCCATCCTTTCAAAATAACCTTGTATATTTATGCAGTCTCGTCACACATTTTCATCGAAGAATGTGACGAGTACTTTTGATGTTATCATTTACCAAAATTTTGGCTAGCTGGTCTTTGTAAGGCAGCCATCGTCTTCTTTGGCTTTTCCTATCATTGACTTTCGCTTTGCCGGAAATTAAATATTAAGAGGTATCCATTTATTTTAGTTATTACCTATTTCGATTTTTTTGAAGTTTTACTTCTTTTGGCGCATTTGGAAAAACAGATCAGAGTATATTTTTTAACGTGTGACGAAGTTGCGTGCGCCGATGTAACACATAATTTATTATTTTTTATTTCATTAAGGCGACGCATTGATAAACAATAATTTAATCTAAAATAGACCTTCTGCTCTATGCAAATGTGTGCACGCTAGCTTAAGAAGTATGAAAAAACAGTTATTTTCGTTTATTTGAAAAACTGTAATTAATTTTTAAAAATCCGACTAACATTTTGAAGAATATGTTTAGATTAAACTATGCAGAAAATTTAGAAACATAAATCGGTTCCGTTCGTCCGAAAACTGTAAATCTCTCGTTTAAAAGAGGTTTCTTCGATATTTTTTTTGTATTACAAAAGTTAACCAACCGTGTAACGCAACTGGCAAAATGAAGTCAATGAAATGTAGAATCAGCATACCAAATATCACTGTCATTCGTTTTGTAGTAACTTAGATAAATGGATCACCCTGCCGTCAAAATTTTCAATGCGTCGCCTTAATTTCAAGCGGCCAATTTTATTTTTTTATGTGTGGCCAGTTTCGTTTTTTTACATGTGGCCAGTTTTGCTTAAAAACGTCATAGAAGTATAACTTCTTACGTGCGTACATGAGTACACACTTACTTTTTTAATGTAAAACAGACATACGTTTGGTCACAAACTTCCCTCATGGAAAACAATGACAATAATGAAAATCAATATATTTCCTGAAAAAGTAACTCTTGCCTTGAAAATGTAAAAATTTTAAAAGATTTGTCGGTTTGAAAATCAACCCGCTCTTAGCCGGCTTTTATTTTTAAATGAATTTATCTAGTGTCTATCAACTTCATGTTGTATTACTTCATCTGAAGAGTGAGGGCAACCCATACAAAAGCAGTATCTGTTGTTGACCTAGACTAGATAATAGTGCTTGAACAAATCTCAATAGAATAGAGGTACCTATAGGTATAGACAATTATTTATTGATATTCCGTTGAGAATTATGTCAAAAATATCATCGAATATGTTTTTGACAGATCTTGAAACTGTACCTACGTACACTTAGTTTTTAGAGAACCAGTGAAAGGCAGATAGTACATATTTCAATAAACCTTAAATTTTGTCCAGTAACTCTCTCATACCTACATATCATACATCATACATACGTAAATGAGATGGGGACCAACTAAGCTCGGTCGCGGTAAATTCAGTTATTCAGGTATGACAGGTATAAAAATCAGGTGAACTTCAACAGTATTCCAACGAATCTGCCATTTGGATGTTTTAAAATACTTATACATACTGTTATTTAAAAATGTGACGACGAATGTGGTAGTTGTGACGTCACGGCAGACACTTGAATTTTTTTTTTAATTTCAAAAGTATCACAAGTATAAGTAACAAATCTTAAATTTTAATATGTTATCTGAAATTTTAATGTTATTCTTAACAAGTATCATAAGTTTATATTTGTCACAGCAGACGTTTTCTCCGTTATAACAAGTCGGCAGACAGCTAAATTTTACCTACAACCCATAGTTCAGTCTTGAAGTTTCTATGTCCGCCGACTTGTTATAACCGGAGAAGAAGTCTGCCATAATAAATATAAGATCATAATACCTACTGTTAGAATAATATATTAAAATTTAGGTTTTCTTAAAATACTTTTGAATATTGAAACAAATGCAATTTTAAAAGCGTCTGTCGTGACGTCACGTCCGCCACATTCGTCTGCCATTATTTATCAATAACAATATGTAGTAGTATATTTTAAAATATCCAAATGGCAGCTTTGTTGAAATATTGTCGTCACTGGCTCTCTAGCTATAACACATTTAAATAAAACCTGTGGTCGACCGCTGGTCAAAATTCGACTTCAAACATAAAATAAATAATTTTCAATCGTCATACACTCTACAGACTGGAAACAGCTCACAGTTAACAAATCACACGAAATTAACAACTCGGAATTCATTCAGTCAGTCTGTCATAATAATTTATTGGCAACATTTTAAAATTCTTTGGCAACGATCTATTTTGTGTTTGACATTGGCAGTATAACTATTATGTGTTTGACATTGGCAATATTACTATGTATAGTATAGTAGTAATATAGTACTATGTATAAATTTTAGTTTTTTGCACTTCTTCTCCATATACACTTTAACTATGTTAAATCTCATACTCTTCCATCCGCGCAATATTCTTAAAAAGGGATCCGAAGTTTTCGCTTCACGTGTTACTATAATGATAATTAAAAATGCGTCCGTATTATCTAATAAAAATGAAAATGTTTGTTTTTCAAAATCTTCGAAAACCTTCGAAAGTTCTTCATCGATTACTTTGTTTTGGTTTTTATTAACACAATGTTGCATTCGAATGCGCGTGTTTTTATACACTCAAAGCTAACGTACTTTTTCGGTACATTTTTCAAAAATTTTCTTTTATACAAACCTTATCCTGACAATTACGAACACAATAAAAAAGGAATCGCGCAAATCGGTGAAGCCGTTTTCAAGTGATGCTCCGTCATACATGTTGTAATTGATTTTTATTTATATAGAAGATATAAAAGAAATTTCTAGAAGTTTATAAGATCCAGAATTAAATTACATATTTCCTGTAAACTTTAAGTGCCTGTATTTACATTTGCTGATTTTTTTAAATCGTAAGCCATATATACATACATACATATCCTCATGCTGTATCCCTAACGGGGTAGTCAGAGACGACGGCACGCTTGTTACGTAACTTGCAGACAGCATGCGACAGCCAATATCGCGCGATATCTGCTGTAAAAATGAGAATTTGTGTAATGTTATTTGTATAGTGGCGCTAAATCTACCGCGAAAAGTGCATTTTACGGTCATACAATAATAGATACGCAATCGTCATACACGATACTAATTTTTTATTCAAATTAATCACCGGTCGCGCAGTGATCGCGTGGCTGTCGCTGTCTGCAAATTTTTAGGTAATAACCCCGCGGAGCGCCAATCGTCACGGTTCTATCGATCAATTCAATTGCAGGCCATAAAGTGTAAATAGTACCTCGTATGCAAGATAATTTGAAATTTAACAAAAAATATCATAAACATCTTTTAATACAAATATCCTTTTAATAAAATAAAAACGGTGAGGTTTTTACTAAGTCTTGATATTCTGATAGGCCATGATTCAAGCTGTCGCGAAAACGTCGTACTAGTTACTGGACACCCTGTACACAATATTTAATGATGCTATATATTTTTGCCTTTTAGCTAACGATATTATCTGTATTGGAATCCCGTTAAGGAAGGCACGATGATATAATATTTGCCAGCAAAATGAAGCGTTCCCAGTATTCGGTTATAGTTTATGATGGGGTCACCGAGGCCACGGCGAGATATGTGGCAATAATAATGCCTTGAGTGCCTATTAAAAGGTTATCATAGATAACGTTTCTCATAACCTGACAGAGAGACATGGGTCTGTAAGGATTACAACTTAAAGTTTTTGAGATGATCAATCAGGTTTATAACTTCAATCCTTTCTTTTGATATGATTAAAAAAGACAACGAAGATAATAATAACCCGTTTATTAAAGTTTTTGTTTCCTGCTTTATTATGGTTCCATAGCCAAAGTTATTTTTATTAGTGTTGAGGTCTTCTATGAAAAGAAAAAAAAAAATTTTTTAAGAGTTTTTTTGCAGTATTTATGTATTTAAAGACTATAGACTGAAGAGTATTTATGGAGAATTTTTTTTTGATAAGAAATAAAAGCTCTGAGACCAGGTTATCCGAAATATCATTTGAAATACCACTTTGACGATAAAAAGATTGACACTTCTACTGTAGCTATAAACTCGGAAAAAAACATGTACAAAGAAAAAATACTGAATTAAATACTTTATTAAGTAGAATTTACAAAAAAATATTGAATAAGAAAGAAAATATGTAATTTAACAGCTGAAAAAGAATTGAAGTTCTTGTTCATTCAAGCGACACTTTTTTTTAAAAATGAACTATTACTGTTGAATTAAATGACTAATCGATTACATTTTTTTATTAACTTTATCTTTTCTCTAAATTAACAAATACATTTTTAAAACACTTTTTGTCGTCTGCACATATTGTCGCTTAGTTATGCGAGTGCTTTTGACATTTCCGTCAGCTAATATCTGGCCATTTGATCTATGCACAATTACAATTGACGCGATTAGGGTCCTGATTAAATAAGTAAAACGAACATTGGGACTTGGATTCTGGGGATCACTAGGTTTTTTGTAATTCTTTGTGCACTGTATTTGGCCGTAGACTTTAGCTACAGACATAGCTCCAGATGCCATGTCCTCAGCAGTAATAGTGTAGCAAATCAGATAAGCTGACACCTGTACATACGACAAACATTTATTATCAGATAAATTGATCGGCCGTCACTTCGTTAGTAAACAGCACCTACACATACCCGCATTTTATTTTAATTTCCTTATTTCTTATTCGTAGTACGGGACAGGCCGTCTGAAGTTATAAAGTCTATGTATGTGGCAACAAAAATACAAGCGCAAATCTTAATTTGGTCACACAATTGATGTGATCGTCTGGAGATTCATTTGTCACTGAAATAAACGAAATCACAAACAATTGCGTAATAATAAAACAAACTGTCAACTCTGGACGCGTATGTTTGTGAGGATGACATATTGTTAAAGTCCAATAAAGCAGAGTGCTTGGCGGCGATGCCAAACAACATTTTGAGAGCATCTGACCTACATAACGTCAGAGTCGCGGGCAAGTTGTAAGAAGACGCATTTGTTATATTTATGCGCATATTTCAGTGGTTGAAGTTAGATTTCATTTTCAAGTAATATAATTGAGACTGAACTTAGAAAACATTGTTATTATTTTTATGTTCCGTTCCAAAGTTGAAACAAGCTTTAAAATCTATATAGATTTGTTAGAGCCATATAATGCACAATGCAATGTTTATATTGGTTCGATACCTCTTTTATAAATAATGAAAGATATACCTATTGTTATATAAATATAACTTGAATGTTGGAAAATGTATTGCACGAGGACAAGCTAATAGTCCAAGTGGTGGAATAATGTAAACTCTTTGGGGATAATCTCTACTCCGTGCGACTCTTTGATCCAAGGAAGTTACATACATACATATACTATATACAAGAAGTTACAAAATTACCCTACACTACTCAAAGGGCGTTGATGTACCCATGAAACTGAACAACTTTCCCCAAGGAACATGGGTCGAAATATGAAAAAAAATTTTGGACCTCTCATACTAATTTCATCAGCAACAGCGTTCATTCTGTATGAGAGGACCAACATTTTTTTTTCATATTTCGACCCATGTTCCTTGGGGAAAGTTGTTCAGTTTCATGGGTACGTCAACCCCCTTTCGGTAGTGTAGGGTACTTTTGTAACACCTTGTATATACATATATGTATGTATATGTTGGTGAAAATAATAAAAGGCACTCATTTGCCTATACTATGGCAAAGCGCGACTTCCGATGACGCGCTAACGGAACGTCGGGGCCGGCGCTGAGAGTCTGTTGGACTGCGGCGGCCGGTGCGGTGGCGTTTCTCCGACGGATCGTTTGCCATTATTGGGTTTCCAATTGCCTGCGTAGTGATTGTTATGAAGAGTTTTCTGTCGTTTGCACATTGACTTTGTCTTAGCGTTGTGTTTTATGGAGTGGTTCGCCTTTTGTGGGATTAGGTACCTGTTTCTCGTGGCTGAGTTGCAGGGGCGAGGGTTGCCCCGTGTCTTTTCCGATATATATAGGGTATTATATCCGTAAAACTATACCGAATCTCACACCTCCTTGCGCGCGATATTCTTAAAAAGGGATCTGAAATGTTCGTTTCTAAAATTTTTTTATTGATAACGCTAAAGCTCGTCAATAACTACTAAAATAAAGAAAATCGGTTGACAACAAAGGAAAGGTACTGAAGTTCTTTTGTCATTACCTCCTTATATATAGATTTAATGAGCTACAAATATACATTAAGTTCATTATTATTTTTTGTTTGCTATATCACACTCAGTTGTAGAAAGTCTAACAGAATATGTAGTCGTTGTTGTGTCTACATCACGAATTAAAATACACATGAAAGGCTACTGAGTTACTTCTTAACCTTTTCCCAAAATACGTGTATAAATTGCAGTCAATCCTTCGAAAGTATAGTTCAGTAAAATATAAAAAGTCATAAGCAATGATGAGATACGCATTATGACAGGGTTTCACCACAGTGTTATTGTAAAAATGAAGAAAGGAATGCTTAGATGGTTCGGGCACATGGAAAGAATGAGTGATGAAAGACTGACGAAGAATATATACAGAGCGAAAGTGAGTGGTAAAAGAAGCCAAGGAAGACCAAGGCTAACTTATGAAGATCAAATAGCCAGAGTGTTAGCAGACGGAAATGTCAAAAGCACTCGCATACCTAGGCGAAAATGTGTGAGGAGAATGATGAGATTTGAGGAAGCGAAAGAGGTGTGTAAGGACCGCGACTCCTGGCGCTCCGTCCTCTCTGACTACCCCGTTGGGGATACAGCGTGAAGATATGTATGTATGTATTATAGACTTGCCCGATTTTTGTATGTCGATTTATTATGTATTTGAAAAATATTTTACTTAAATAAGAAAATTACAATTACAATTATGAGGACAAAATACTTTCAAGTGCCCAATTAAATAAAATTATTTTGATGTGATTTGACATCAAAATTTATTGTCCTTGAAGCTCTTTATGCTCCTTCTCGTATGAAAAATAGCGTACACCAATATGCTAGTTGTGAATCGCTGTTGGTATCTTTCCGGTATAAAAATTAAATTATTCTCTGAAAATAAAAAAATAAATTATCTGCCAATTACGATCTCGTCAAAGTCGGTTCAACTGTTTCGGAGGTTAGCCAGGACAAATAAATAGATATACAGACAGACGAAAATCTAAAATAGTTGTTTGTGTTTTGGTTACGTGCAAATAAATATTTAAACTTGAAAAAAGTCTTATTTTCGAAATCACGTACAGCCACTAAAATTTTATTTATATGTAGGTATATTTATTAATTAATTCATTTACTCATTTACTCATAATATAATATACTCAGACATATCACACAGCGCATCTAGTCCCAAAGTAAGCAGCACAGCGCTTGTGTTATGGGTACTAGACAACTGATATAATACTCATATACTTTTCTTTTTTTTTATAAATAAATACATATTATACATAAACACCCAGACTCGGGGTGGAAATCGAACCCGCAACCCCCGTTTACTTTCCGACGCGCTTAGCGGTTGCGCCATGGAGGTCGTCAAAATCATATAAAAATGTAATGTATAGATGTATCAAATTGATGTCATCGAGTTATGAAAGCGTTTGATGCATAAACTCTATAATATCGAGACACTCATCGGACGTTCGTTTATCTCGACTCCATTACGCGATGTAAAATGGGACTTTCGGCGACAAAAGTGCTTAAATATTTATCTTATTCCATAACACTTTCCTCGCATAGTTATGGAGGGTAGGTGACTTTGATTGACTAATTTGTTGGAGAGGAGATTAAAGGATCTGCTTTCCAAGCCAAGGGTTCCGAGTCTTTCAAACAAAGCGTTCGAATTCAGACAACGCGGGCGTGAAAGCCAGTTCCTAATCCGGCCTTTATGTTTTTTTTCCGTACACTCCTCGCATTGTCATATTAATTAATTCCGATGCGACACATCACAAGGAATTTGAAAACTTTGTCAGAAAGCTGCCCATTTTCAACCACTCTTGTCTAAGAGAGAAAGAAAAATATGGAATATGCCCATCGATTACATTTCCACTTAGGTAGTAAAAGTTGAAAATCGGACTTGTTTTAAGGGATCGGTATAAATAATAGGTATCAACCTGACACTATCTGGTTTCGCTATACTTGTATTCACTATGAATGGGAAGTATGTACATTTGAGAAGTATGTCATGTCTGATTATATAATAACAATTAGTATACATACGACCCACAGTTCCACTGCTCAGACAGACAATTGTGGTGTTTAAATTTCTGTATGCAATACTGACGCCTGACTGATTTCTTCCCGGTTAGTCTCAACACCTATACATCATTTTAAATGGTTTTAGATTTGTCATTTATGCTCGACGCACTCCATTTATTCTTAGATTATTTTATCATAGAACAGGGTAGGGTAGGAGAGTATTTTACCATAGAGTCAAAGATATTTGATTCCAAAAGTTATAAACAATACTTTTAAAGTCAATATCTTATCTTATTTCTCGAAACGATAATGAATATGCGGCCATTAAAACTTTTAATGACGGTACAAGTTATAGAGTTACGTAACAGATATCGTGAAATTTTGATAGGTAAGTATACAAAAGAAATTTTTTTCAAGATTTATTTTATTTGATATGACGTAAATCTAACTAATCTAAAATAAGTACATACATAACAGCGCACGCATTGCATTCACTATACTTTTGACTGGGTTTACCTTACTGGAAGCAATGGTTGTTTGTGACAATAATTAAAGTTACATTTACTCTATCCGATCGCTTACAACAACAATCATTTAAACTAGCAGAAATTAGGACACCGATGGTTAAAATAACTACATTCGACTTCTCGTCGAAGTGATGATTAGAACGAGACTTTCCGTACGACTGCTTACTCTTGTAATTATGCCAAAATTATCACAGTTGGCTAATTATATTAATGTGATTTAATTTGGTTGTAAAGCTAACATGTATAAAGAGCTCTGAGTCTGAGACAGTAGTACCTTTTGTGAGGTTTCTGTTTAAGCTCCTAAAACTAATCTAATTAAATATTAACCAATAATATTAAGTAGTCCTAATACATACATACATATCTTCACACTGTATTCCTAATGGGGTAGTCAGAGAGGTGATCCTTAAATATTTCTTTCGTCTTTTCGAACCTCATCATTCTCCTCGTACATTTTCGGCTAGGTATGCTGGTGCTTTTGACATTTGTGTCAACTAATACGCTGGCTACATGTATTTCGTAAGTCACTCTTGGTCTTTCTTGGCTTCTGCTACTACTCACTTTCGCTTTGTAAATTGTCTTCATCAGTCTTTTATCACACATTCTTTCCATGTGTCCAAACCATTCTGAGCATTCCTTTCTAAATTAATACATTATCAATATTATAAATATTGTTTATATTAAATAGTAACCAAATTAATAATTAAATAGTCAAAATATTTTTTTTATATTCAATTTTGACTCGAACACCGTTGATACCTATTATCAAAAGGCAGATACGACACATTGTATAGACTCAGGTATTACATTGTGGCAATATGTCCCAAATGATATGGGTTTTAGCTATGTTCTACACAACTTGTTCTGAGACACATGTTTTTCTTCTTAATGAAGCATTCTTAAGTAACCCCAGAGATCGGATACGAATAGCTACCTAGGACCGGATTGGGTAGCTTCTGTGCTGGGTCAGATGAACTTAATTAAGATTTTTGGAATCACGAGAAACGAAACACGCATCGATTTGACTTGAGGCTTCATGTTAAAATAGTTGAAAACATAGTCATAATAATTGATCAGTTTGTATAGCATGGTAGAAAACTGGGTACTTAATAGATGGACCAAGTACACACAGAATCATTACTAACGGTATCGTATGAGTATGTGAGTATTATGCAGCAGCCGCAAAAGAAACAGACGTGGAATCTCCTGGGGATGCTTTATTAAGAGCCAAACACGTGTCGATTAATAAGTTACATATTTTGGGTGCAAGGTAGCGTAAAATTGCAAGAATTCGTCACTTGTAATGAATTTCCGAACAAAACGAAATGACGGCGAAAAACACAAATGACGGCGTTGCCATCTATTAAAGCAATGATCATAAATGGACTATTTAGTCAGAAATATTAACAATAAAAGTAACGAGAGTTAGACAAGCTATAAGCGTATCATAAGCATATCATTCAAAATGCGACTGATCGACGACATAATATCATATGATCCTCCTCCTCCCCCCCCAGGGAATTCAAGCCGTATTTACCTTTTTATTAACGTCTATGTAAAACAGTAATAACACTTTCGCACACGATTGTACGTTACTTTTGATGCATCAGTGCTCACCTTTTAACCAATATTGGTGTCCAAACATCAATAATGGGTCATTCAACTCTATTACCAGTGAGATTGTTTATCGAATTTCCTAGAATTCCCTCTTTAAACATGGTAATTTTGTATTGTTGAAATTCAGCATTACTAACGTTATGTTGGAGTATTTTTAAAATACTGAGACTTCAACAATAAGAAAATTAGATAATATTGCTAGAATATAGACATATTTCTTACAAAAAAATCTTTATTGGAATGCTGAATGTAATGAAATTAGTAAGTATTTTTTAAAGCCAGATATTCCCAAGTAATGAATGAGTTAAGAGGGTGAGGCAGAGGTGAAGAAATAGGGTTGAGGTTTGTAAATTTGAGCCTTTAACATTTGGCTGGGAAAAGTAGGTTTTTTAAAATGTTTTTTTTTTAAAGATAAAATGATTTTAATAAAAAATATAATCGATTAGTCATTTAATTAATATGATCGAGTTCATAATTCCAAAAAAAAGTAATTAAAAATAGTTTTTTTGTAAATTATATTGAAATAAAGTGTTTAATTGAGCATTTTTTCTTTGCGCATGTATTTGTCTGAATTTATAGCTAGTACAAGTATCGACTTTTTATTGTCAAACTGGTATCTCATAATACGGTATTTCGAATAACCTGGTTTTAAGGTTACGTACTTAAAAAGGAAAACTTAACCCTTAGAACCCTTATAAGTATACTCATGCCTCATGCGTCGGTTTTTTTGTCTGTCTGTGACAATGTATTCTCTCAGTAGCTGTGCAACTTCTCTTCTCTAATCTCTAAATAGTATAAATTAAAATCGCTGTTTTCGTCTGTCTTTTTCTGCGCTAACTCCTTCCAAACTACGCAACGGATTTTGATACGGTTTTCAATATTATTTAGAGATTTTCTCCGGAAGGTTTATGTGTATAATACACGCATATTATAGTATAAAAAAGTCGAAAATTTCGATAATTTATACTGATGTCTTAAAAACACTTTTGGAGGTTTACATTGCTAATGCTGGCTGAACCTTACGAGATAGATCAAAATAATGTATTACGGAATTGTATTGTCTTAAAGAGGTTTACAGAAAAGTCTGCGAATGTATATATCTCGTAAGAATAACCCACAATAATTATTATTTTTATATTTTACATATTACTAAAAAATAATGGGTTATTTACGAAGTTATTTTAAACTATAAGTATTCATCCTTATCCAACTAAATACGTTAGATACGTTAGGCATTTAATGTAGATCAAAATTGCCCTTTACGGCATATCATTAAATTGAATATCTTAGAAGATATCCCGGATCGAAATTTATTAATCTCTCGCAGCAGAAACGGAATCTGTGTTGTCTAATGAAAAACAGCTTTAAACATTGTAAGGTATATAAAGACATTCTGTAGTCAAACGACCTACGCGTATATCTTAACGCGTTGCTAGCAATAATACTTTTACTTACAAAGTGCTACAGTTAATTACAAACTTATCATTTTAAGAATATTGTAAGGAACCATTCCCTCATTCAGTAATGCACAAGTTCACTTTTCTGTAAAAAAATAAAAGAAGTAAATGACACATGATCGACGGTAGACGAAAAAAATTTACAAAGTTGATTCATTACTACTATTTGCTCATAATTAATATCTTTTAGTGGCGAATAAATAGATAAAAAATACTTTTTATACCCGAGTTAAACTCGTGCCTGACTATTTTTATCCTTTAAGTTCTGTTCTTAAACTTGTAAATATTATGATATGAAATAAGTGAATAAAATATTTTCGACCATCAGTTATCTAACACAGATTATAATCGTACGGATTGTAACTGAAATATTTCAATATTATCGACAGAATCTATTTATAAGTAACAGACGGGCGTTCCGTGTGGCTTACTATCTAATACAGGCACTATACATATAGTAGGTGCATACAGCTGAATTGTATAGCCAGTGGCGGCTCTAGCAAATTTTTCAGGAGATGCGAGATTTAATTGAGACACACTTCCAAATATACGGTCACCATAAACTTATAAAATACAGAGACTGGAATTAACGTAAATTTTTTGACGAGAGAGGGATACCTTTTATCCACCCACCTGGGTGGCACAAATGGCGAGCTGTAGGAGAAAGATCTTGTGAAACTCTTCTTGAGACACTTTGTAAAATAATATGTAAACAGTGAGCTGGATTGCTACTAAATTAATTTTGACAAGTAGGGTTAAGCGGTATTGGGATTTATTTTGTACACCGACGATTTATCGCCGCATTCGGCTCCTCCTTTAAGATGGCGCCCGGTGCGGTCACACCGTTCGCACCGTTCTAGGACCGCCATTATGTGTACTGCATACTGGTATGATTAATAGTAATAATGGGATTCGAGTCATGTTTTATTCCAGCAAATTTGAAAAGCCTGAGCAAAATTCAAGTCCAATTGAACTCAAATAACTGCGTCAATTCGTCGCACTGAATAGACTCAATAGTGAGCGCTAGATGTCGCAAATCGAATCGGTTAGAAGCATGTAAAGTTTACATTTAAGAACGAAAGTTAACAAAATAATGTAACTCGAAAACTCTGGAGGAAGTAGAGTGATGTAGAAAATTACTCGAGTGACATAATCTTTTTCGAGTCACATCACTACTCAATACTTCCCACATTCACAGTTTACAAAAAAATTATGGCGAAAGTTCTCAGTTTTATAAATCTACAGAAATTACTTTTGCAAAAAATAACACGAATTCAATAAAAATAATAGGAATGGACTCCTTGGTACGCAATGTTTTTCTGCCTGTACCAGGGAAAAGTTTTATGACGTTCCATAATTTATTATAAAAGAATTCAAAGAATAAGTGTTATTATTTAAAACATATTATTATTTAAAATGTTAGTTAGAAAATTGTATTGTACTCAGTTATATATACAGTAATATTTTACCGTCAACTATGGTAAACAAGGTTATAATTTAACTGATGACCTCTAACAGTCACGCCCACAAACCCGTCACAGAAACAATTGAAATGAAATTCATTAGTGTCACCTTTCTATTTGTACGTACATACCGCTATGACTCTACAAATTAAGGGACTTTGTTGAACAATAGTAAAAAAATATTTATAAAAAAATCAAG
The DNA here is from genome assembly GCA_907165235.1 of Zeuzera pyrina. NCBI lineage: Eukaryota > Metazoa > Arthropoda > Insecta > Lepidoptera > Cossidae > Zeuzera > Zeuzera pyrina. The sequence goes on from OU015640.1 coordinate 13,856,802, forward strand.
AAGAGCGAAAAGATCACCTAAAGCGAAAAGTGAGAGAGAAAAGAAGTTTACGAAAAAAGACTACGAAAATTTGTCACGGCGTTTTCTATTTATGCAAAAAACATTGTCGAAATTTATTGGTCAATTGAGACTAAATCGTGAATTCGTGACTAATGAAGCCTTGAATTAGTGTAGGTATACAATTGATATGATAGATTACCTCCGATTTTAATAACTCTTTAAACTTTAAACAATCATTATAACGCTGGTCAATTAATCGCTAGCGGCTAGACAAAGTGGCTAACGCTGCGTACAATCGTAACGGTTACTGGCGTTATTGCTTGTCAAAAGTGTCACTTGGCTACGCTTTTTACGGCAGTTTACACACAGCTTTACGTTTCATACATACACATCTTCACGCTGCATCCCTAACGGGGTAGTCAGAGAGGACGGAGCGCCAAGCGTCGCGATTCTTACATACTTCTTTCGCTACCTCTAATCTCATCATTCTCCTCACACATTTTCGTTTAGCTTTACGTTTCGTTTACGTATACCGTATAGTATAGTAGTATAGTATACATACTTTACGTGTCTTTTATGTGTGTAAACCGCCGTACAAAACGTAGCCATAGCGTTATACAATTAAATTAAATTAAATGAAATAAATATAAGTAAATAATTAAATTTAATAACGTTTGATTACAAATTTAAAATACGTTATGCTAGATTAAACGGTATTTGTCTTTCTATTCCACTAGCTTTTACGACAATAGAGCCACTTGTCTAGGCCCCGTGAGGAGTGATAAACTCCGCAAAGCTCCGCGAGAGTCGATCGTGAATAATATTCACTATGGATATATTTTATGGAATTAAAAAAATGCGTTTTAATTAACAAAATTATGATTGCCGAAATGTCACCCATTCATATCAATTATGATGGTATATTTTAATACACAAGTATATTCAGATTACAAATAAAACGACTGCTTGAGTTTTTTTTTCATAAAGTAAATTACATATCAAACAGATTGCATATCAAATGGCCGATATAATTTGAAGAAAATTGAATAAATCTGTACTAATATTACATAGAGGCAAACTTTGCTTGTTTGTATGTAACGGACAAATTCAAAGACTACTCAACCGATTTCAAAAATTCTTTCATTTATGGAAAGCTACAATATCAGCGAGTAACATTAACAAAAAATAGTTTTCATAAATTTAATATCTCTACAATTTGCGAATACAACATTCTTAAAAACACCAACCATAGGTACTTTCATCAAAGCTCGCATTAGTTGTACAAACTATATACATATTTATTTATAATTATCTAACTGTGTTATGGCACCTTTCCGTGAATCTTCTTAAATTATACTTTATAATTTAACTGTTATGTGTAAAAGTGAATAAAACACTGATGAATTTAAATAGCTTCGAAAATGCAGCTTTTGAGAGAACTGAAAGGTCGCCAAAAACATGGGGGTGGAGTCCCTCCCGGCGCCATGTTGTCTGATAATAAAATGGAGATAGGGAACACAGTTACGCAATGCAGTTACGTAATATTTAACGGTTACACTATAGTTTCATGTAGGAAACAAGCGCGATTGTAGCGCGACAATTATTAGTCCTCTTGCTTACTACATATTATATGTACTTTTAATGTGATACTAATATTATAAAAGAGAGAGCGGTTATTGTAAATTCGCTTATGCGATTTAGACATCTTTGTAGTATTTGTACGATGCGAAGAACGAATTAAAGGCAAATGGGAGCAGTCGCATGTTTGCGGTCATTTGCACCCCGACTGACGTTACAATAATTATCCATATTCAGCCAAAATATTGCCGTTGTGTGCGTGCCACGGTGCGTACATATTAACGCACACACAAAACTGCCTACGTTGGCTTTTTATGAAGACGTCCTACTGTTATATTTATATTGTGCCAGAAACTTCCGCACTTAAATACAAGACAGGAAACTTAAACTAGCCCTTGATGTCATCAATGATGAGGGTAGCATTAGTAAAAACTGAAGGTATAGCTGAATTTATTGTAACATACGTATTACATACATATCCTCCCGCTGCATCCCTAACAGGGTAGTCAGAAAGGACGGAGTGTCAAGCATCGTGGTTTTCATACATTTCTTTTGCTTCCTCTAATCTCGTCATCCTCCTCACACACTTTAGCCTAGATATGTGAATGCTTTCGACATTTCCGTCAGCGAACACCCTGGCTATTTGATCTTCTAATGTCAGTCTTGGTTTTCTTCTAGTATAACTCATGTGAATAGTTGTAAGAATATTAATAAGCGAAAAGTGGTTTGGAAATCTTAAGAGTGAGTCATATACACTTAGGAGATGTCTTTCTTCCAAGATATTTTTAAAAACAGTAGGCCGCGATCACACCAAAGTCAAGAGATAGCGTGAATTTAAACAAGCCCTTCAAATTGCAATATTATAGAGAAACGAGTTTACAAAATATTTCAGAACTAGCTACGCGTTCCGGCTTCGCTCGAATAGAAATTTTTTTGAAAATAAAAATACCGCTCATGTTACTCGCTGATAATGTATCATAGCTTCTTATAATTGAAAGAATTTTTGAAATTGGTTGAGTAGTTTTTGAATTTATCCATTACATAAAAACAAACAAAGTTAACCTCTATAAAATATCAAGTAGAAATTAGTATAGATAATCAAATATCTTAGAGCAATTGCTTTCTAAGCCGAAGCTTTCCAAGCGTATACAAATTCGTATATTATTTAATACATAAAGATAACTAAACTTTATTTACATTAACAAAAAGTACATACATACGTTAATATTTACAAACTTAAAACTATACATTACCTTAAATAATAGACTTCCCCAAAGTTTCCGCTTAGAAAGCTGTCATTGCTTAAGGTACCTAGCAGACTGGCAGCATTGCCTCTTTGAATAGCCAAACTGATTCTTTGGCGGAAGAAGCTGCCAGCCCGGCGGTCTCCCGAAGCCTCGACCAGTCTCTTACAAATATCAGAAACCAGTCGATGGGCTTCGGGGCCCCAGGGACGTAAAGTTTTGACTGCAAAGGGCGTAAATATGAAATTCTCAGAGAGAGTCGCATACTTATGCCGCTGCAAGTTCTCGGCAGTGCTAGCCGCGGCAACTGCTGACTTGGAAGTCGCCGGCACATGGGAAACAGCATGTGTATCGACATAAGTGGAATCGCACACCAGCGATCTTCCAAGTTTCCAAGAATGAGCGTCAATACATCTGGTCTCCTGCCGTCGCTGCGTGCAATACCTACAGGCTCTAAGACTGCAGGAACGCCAGCAGCGACAAGAGCCCGCCGAATGACGTCATTCAAGGCAGCATGTCGTGACACGCGGCCCGCACTACGTAAACAGGATAAACCGTGGTGACGTAGTACATCGACGAGATCACCACAGCGGCAACGGTGAGGAAGGTTAGTCCTGGCCCGCAGACGAAGGGATACTATGAGAGAAAGTGTGGTATTGTCAATCAAGGTTCCTAAGTTTTTTGAAGGTATTACCTTCAACCAGTATCCTGACTCCTTCTCAGAAACAGCCAGGAGGCGGGAACGATCTTTTTCGGTACTACAAGAATCTAAAAGTTGTAAATGAACATTTTTGGATAGAGGCTCATCCCAGTGTTTCTGAGAAAAGGTCGAGGTAGGCAAGTTAGTACTCGGACAAACACTTAACCAAGCATTTCGAGCATCAATCAAGCACGGCACCTCCACTGATCCTAAGGAAGGGCGAATAACAGATAGAATATTACATTGTATGTAATTGATTTATAAACACGTATAATTCAAATTTAGTTAACGGAAGATAAATCGAAATCTAGGTTAGACCGGGATCTACTTCAGGAATTTGGCCAAATGCCGGCTTTGGGCGCGCAGTAGTAACTGTTATCCGTTTTAATGTTAACTATTAGTATTTGTGTAACAAATAAGGTTTCATAGGCAATAATATGCTTAGTCTAGACCGCGTTAGTTTAGCTAGTCGGTAATAATATTGTTATACAGTATGATATTTTTTCATACATTTAATAAAATCTAAATTCGAAATGAGTATAAATCTAATTCATAATGTTTGTTTGTTTGTTCGTATTTTATGGTCTGCCATACCGTCCATCCAACTGCGATGAAATTTAGTATGGAGTGGAGATAGCTTGAATCCTGAGGAAGGACATGACAAGAAAAATAAAAAACGCGAACGAAGGCGCGGACATCGGCTAGTATCTGCTGCAGCTGCAGTGCTGGTCTATTGACGTGTAACGCAAAAAAAAATGTATTATGTGGTATTATTTAAATTGTATATGTATTTGTGTAATTGTACATGTGTTTTGTGCAGCGAATAAAATTATCTATCTATCTATCTCTATAAAACTTAATTTCTTTCTGCCTGTATGTCTATTTATAATATAAGGACTTAACTGGTCTGTTATGTATAAACTTAATGCTATGCAGCATTGTCTTTCAGCTAACCTTTGGTAGTTGAGAACAGGTTAATTCTAGTGCCGCTAAAAGTTATTATAATAGTATACACAATATTACAATAGTTAAGCTACATAAACACAACGTATATAAATTCCAACATACACATGCGTGCATATACATATAATATATATATAGTATATACCTACTTATAAAAATAGAATATATTTATATGTATATCCTAATTTTATAAGTAGGGAGGAGTTAATTATAATTGAAATAATATTATTTATAAAAAAAAAATTATTAAAAATATTTTCTTTTAAATAATATATAAAAATTTAATACAAGCAATAGATTGGATTAGGCAATATTTTAAAGAAGCTTCGGAGAAAATGAATTTTTTGAGTTAGAAATTAGGGGGATAAATCTTAAAAGATTAATTTCTAATCCGTTTCAACAATCAAGTGTTCGTTGAAATAGAAATTAAAGTTCTAATAATAATAAATAAAAAAAATAAAGATTTAAAGTATAAACAAATTTTAATTTTAAGTTTAATAAAAATTGTATATTTTAGTGTTTAACTCTATACAATATAATAAAAGTAATTTCATTACATAATTTATCCTATCAGAATAATCCCTTTTTCAGGCATTTTATTCTTTATATTATTTTTTATTATGTGCATATTGTTATTTATTATATATACTTTATTTATATACATTTACAAGGTTATTTCGAAAAAATGGGTAAATACGAAAGGGTATTAAAGTACCCATGACAACGGAAAACTTGAGTTCTACAATTTCGCCAAAAGTCAATAGTTGTAGCATGAAACCTCAAAACTAAAAAAAACTGAAGGTAAGCCAACCCTAATCTTACCATTTTTACATCGCTAGCAAACCCTTGGAACATGGGCCATAATGAAAGGGTTGTACATTTTTTCTGCTCAAATTAATGTTTTTTTTTGTATGGCAAACAAAATAAACTTATCTCGTAATTATTACCCCCTTTCACATTAACCTTGTGTATTCGAAGCGAAATAAGTATATGTAAGGGTCGTGATGTTTAGGTTTCGCCGTCTCTAGCTCATTCAAAATATAACGTAATCTATATAGGTAAAAGTCCGCGTGCGAAGTTAGAGCGGTTCACTAGTAAACTAAAGCCTAACTAAACATATGAAGGCATATAGAATATGCAAGGTTATAGGCTAAGAGATTCGCTGTCTTTTTCATACACAAATAAAAAATTAAACCGCCTTCAAAAAAACACTGCAAAGTACAAAATAACTCTATCCTTTACTAATCACAACTCAAATACAATTAAACTTTTTAAGTACGATACACATATCTACATAATTAAATTTGACAGTTACCGAAGTCGATGCCAACCCTACCAAACTAATAGACTTTCTGTTGTTGCACATTGATTAGGCACCGACTTCAATAACTGTCAAATTTAATTAAATAGATAATATGTGTATCGTATTTAAAAAGTTATTTTAATTGTACTTGAGTTTTGATTAGTAAATGATAGTTATTTTGTACTTTTCAGTATTTTTGTTTTGAAGGTTGTTTAATTTTTTAAATTACTTTTTATTTCTTCACGTTTTTTTTTATTTCAGTTGTAATTGAAACTAATACTTAATCATTTTTCTATTATGTTGCCATCTAACGATTACATGCATAATGACATGTTTTAGAATTACGCTGTCAAGCCAACGACACATTTTCCTAGGGACTGACACATACTTAACTCTGTATGTCAAAAACTACTGAACCAATTTTGATGAAACTTGCAGTTTTTCCTAAGTTGGACTACGTCCAACTAAAAAGAATTTTTCAATTTGACTTATAGTTTTTGAGATATGCGCGGACAAACATACAAATATACACTTATGAAATTTGGCACACATGTTTAAAAGCTGGTATCTACGACATATACTGTGCAATTCTGACAATATTACATACATACGGGTGGAATTGATAACCGATAAAGTCGGTAAAAATAACCACGGTAATATTATTATTAGTTTCATACTTCGGACTATTATAAATACTGAGTAATGTCGTCATTGGTTTCTACTATTTCAGTTCGTCTTCCATACTGTAAGTGTGATAAGTTTTCATTATTGTTTTAACTCACAAGATTTGATATGTAATATACGAGAAAACCGTTCTTAATTTCTCACCCTCAGATATATATTTCTAGTCACATTGTTTAACCTTAGCAATCATAACCTAACCAGCTCTTGCCCGTGACTGCGCCTGCATGAAAATTAAGGGGTTAATATAAAGCCTATGTCCACCCTGAAGGTTCGTTCTAAATATCGATAAAAGAATTTTTGAAATCGAATGAGTAGTTTCCGAGATTAACTCCTACATCCAAAGTTACAAACTTTACCTCTTCAAAATATTAGCACAGAAGTATAAATTAATGATCAGGATATAATTACCGAAAGTGAACAAAAGCTTATAATTAGACATCGGATTATATGCATTTGCATGCTTGCTTAATATACAAATGCAAAAAACCCTATTTTTATAGCGTTATTGCGTTAGTACTTGTTCATCGATAGTGCTTTTTTTATGGTGGAGGGGATAATCGAGCAAACGAGTCACCTGATGGAAAGTGATAACCGCCGCCCATGGACACCCGCAACGTCCAGGAAATCACGGGTGCGTTGCCGGCCTTTAATGAAAGAGTAGGTTCGTTTCTTGAAGGTTCCTTAGTTGTAACGGTCCGGGAATACCGCCGCTATAAGCTGGTTCCAAACAATTGCCGTGTTTCAGTAGTTAAATGTGTTAGCTAAGTTGCACAACGAGGGAGCGGTGGGGGGCCGCAGCCAGAGCCGTTCGAAGCCCGAGGGGTAAATTAAATGCTGTTGTATAATAAAACCCGCGTCTTGAACAAATAAAGACAGTTAACGCACATATCAACGGCACCGGCCAAACCCTGCCTGAAGAGGTTTACGCAGAAATCGCGGTAAATTACAAGTTCACACAGTCTGTAGGAGTCACAATAAATGAAGAGTCGCTTGATCGGCTGATGACTTTCAAACGGTTTTGGAAATTGGCAATATAATATATACTAATAATAATTACTATATTAATAATACTTTATACATATACATTTAAAATTAAAATAAAAAAATATAAAACTAAAAAAATAAATAAATGAAAAAGAGTTAAGTAGCTTCATAGTCCGTCTATATAATAGTTTTGAAAGTGCTGCAAAATAAGGAATTGCATTGGAAATTTTGACGGTAGGGATCAGGGGGTGTCAACTTTGTATGGAGCTATTGCAGACTTTATATGGAAACAAAATGAAAGTGACAAAAGATGTAGAAAGAAAGAAGATAGAAAATACCAGGGATATCATTACAAAATATAATTTATTGATATTATTTATCAATGTACTGATATCGATTATTGATACTGAAATTTCATTTATTTCGTTAATTTATTATAATTATTTGAGTACCTACATACAAAAATGACAATAATAAAATATTTTACTTCATTAAACAAAGATATTTATAAATAATTTGAACAAAAATACCACATTTTGTTATCGATATTAATAATCGAATAAACTACTAATTGAATTCTATAATATAGCAACTCTGTTTGATGAAATGTCAAAGACTTTACAAATCGAAAAATTTTCTTCATAACCGTCGATTATTTTTTCTATTTGTTTTTAGCTTTTCTGTGTTTCGCACGAGCTATTCTCCCCCTGAATACTTGAGGAAACTCGCATCGGTGTGGTTGAGAATTGTGGATCAAGACAGTGACTTTTGAAAGGATTGTTGTTATTATATCCACATTTAATTGTAATCAGAACTCGTGATTTAAAATTAAAAAAATTATCACTAATTCTGTTTGTTTTATTAACTTTACAAGTTCCATTACCTTGTTATCCGCTGAACTTAATAAAAATAAGCGAAAATATATAGTTGAAACATTAACTTTATCAAGTAAAGTTTTCGGTAATTTTTATTTAGTTCAGTCATCTAAGAAAATACGCTCAGAGTACAATTTAAATCTCCGCCATTTTAGTTTATGGAAGCATTACCAGATGGCGCATAGTCCACACTTTTTTGTATGGAGTTGTAATTCTTCTCCTTGGAGTATAGGTGTTCTGTGGTAGGGATCTTAATTTTTCTAGGTGACTACAAAACGTATAAAAGTGATATTTGGTAACCTGATTCTTCATTTCATTGACTTTATTTTGACAGTTGCGATACACGATTGGTTAACTATTGTAACACAAAAAAAAACATCAAAGGAACCTCTTTTAAAACAGAGATTTACAATTTTAGGAGTAACGAGACCGATTTATGTTTCTAAATTTTCTGTATAGTTTTAATCTAAACATATTCTTCAAAATACAGCTGGATTTTTCAAAATTACTTATAGTTTTTAAAATAAACGAAAATAACTAGAAGTTCTATTTTGGATTAAATTATTGTTTATCAATGCATCGCCTTAATTCTAATTGAAAAAAAACGTCAATTGACATAGAGAGGTCATTTTCAGCCTACGAATTTATATTATTAAGTGACAAACATTACACAAGTTTGCTCTAGAAAATCGAGAAAAATATGTAATTGTGTATTGTCTCACAAGAATTACAACTGATTATTAATATACATATCATATATTTGTGAAAATAAACGCAAATAATAATAATAAATAGCATTTTAATTGTGCATATGTTTTACATCTTTCGCCCTTTTGTATGCTTATTTGCATGGATATTTCTACTTACTACTACTTATAATATTTTCGTAATTTGAAGTTACCAAGTTCCAATTCGGCTTCTGCATCCTCAGCTATTGTCTCCATGACCCTGTCAGCGCATGGTTCGAGCGTGTTGTACGCACGCGCGCGACACGCACGCCGCGCGCACTCGGCACACGCGGCGTGCAACAACTTGATATCACTTGGTACACAACTAACACTAACGAATGCACTGTTTTACCGCCAATGGACTAATTACGCAATCCGTCGAGGCATCATCTGAACGACTTACCCACTATGTACCACGTGTTAAAGTGCACAATTCCCAGTACACTTTGGTTTACATTTTTACACCTCATAAATATAACTGAATCACACATGAACACGTTATGTTTATAGACACTATTGATTTTCCTGTTGAGATTATTTACGAGTGAGTTTTGTACTGATAAACATTATATTTTTGGCCATTAAGTTACACTGTAAGAAAGCACAGGATGTTAATTATATATTACTTTATTAGGTAACAATTATTGATAGTTTTGTTATATGGCGTTTGTTTAAAATAAATCAACATTTGTGTGAGGAGAATGATAAGATTGGAGGAAGGGAAAGAAGGGTGTAAGGACCGCGACGCTTGGCGCTCCGTCCTCTCTGACTACCCCGTTATGGATATAGCGTGAGGATATGAATGTATGTGTATGTAAATCAACATAATATTATATAAAACAATTGCGAGTGACCCGCGTCTGTACATTGAACCTATTAAATATAAAATATACGAGAGCCTTTATTTAAATTAATGAGCTACGACAACGGTTTATAGAATTTTGTTTGTACGTTTGTACACGCATCACCCAAGAACTACTAAACGAAATTGAACAGTGTTTTCGTAGTTGCGTTGCTTAGAGAGTAATTTAAAAAATTAAACCGACTTCAAAAAAGAACACTGAAAAGTATGAAATAACTATCCTTTACTAATCAAAACTATAACCCATATAATTAAATTTGACAGTCACTGAAGTCGGTGCCAAGTCTACTAAACTTAATATACTTTCTGTTGTCGAACATTAATTTGGCACCGACTTCAATAACTGTCAAATTTAATTATATTTTTTTTTTATTTTGACCTTTTGAGTGACCTAGGTCTAAAAAAATATCTAGGGCAGATCTACAATTTGTTTATTTTCTAATTTTGGAGCGCAATGTGTTAACTTCCATTCTATTGAAGAGCATAAACCGTGGGATTTCACAATAAAGATGCGAACAGATCGAACATGGGATATTATTGCCCATTGTGGCCATTATCAATATCATGTCAATATCAATCAGTTATAAAAGAACAGTGTAAAGGTTGCCTCATAATGACACCTTAGCAGTATTCTTACAATCCGAAGACGACAGCTACCAGTCATATTCTCTGTCCGCCACAAGACTGCCTCTACTGACTGAATTTATTATATCACAGGCAATTTATATCTTCTCCCTACTACCATTATACCATGTAGGGACAACGATAGTTAACAAATGTCACACAAGAGAATCATCAACATAAATGGATAAAGGTTATAACGAAATCGCGTTATTTGGTGTATCTTCGAAACCAAAGCTTCAATGTGAATAAAATTTCAATGGGACCAATCTGGAAGTATATCCTTTCAAACAAAAAAAAAATTTTCCAAATCGGTTCATAAATGACGGAGTTATGAGGTAATAAACATAAAAAAAAAAACATACAACCGAATTGAGAACCTCCTCCTTTTTGGAAGTCGGTTGAAAAATAACCGGCTATGAACCTTAGACAAAAAAAATACATAGATAGACCCTCCCATACAAAACAAGCGAAGACAACAAATCGAGAAGGGATTTCAATAAAAATAAAATATTTATTATAGTTACAAAAAAATACGGAAATATCTCTTTTATTGAACGTAACCTTTACTAACACTTAGGCAAACCTAAATAATATTTCTCGCAATCATATTAAAATACCAAACTGTGCGCAAGACGACTGGTATCCCTAAAACCAATGTAGATTAGAGTAGACCAATAAAGTAGAGTAAAACCAATGTAGAGTATTGCAATACTAATTCGTTTATCCGGAATGAGGGGTTGAGTTGACAAGATGATTGGTCATTAAATATTAGTTTTAAATAAGGGATTTAGAGTTATATTTACTGTTTACTGTTTTGTGTTTACTGTTTATGCAAAATGTTTACCTTTTTCTTACAGATTATTAATAAATATGAATTAGGTTGTCACACTAGATATCTGTATATAAATAGGTAAAGAAAAAGCAGTTCGGTGTTTTTTTCTCTTCTGATTTTCTTCTTTTTTGGTTAGTAGCTATTGACGAGCTTTAGTGTTACTAATAAAAAAAAAATTGCAGTTATATTAATACGTGAAGCGAAAACTTCGGAACCCTTTTTAAGAATATTGCGCGCACGGAATTTGGCATAGTTTTAAGATCATACTGTCAATGTCAAAAAGACTGTCAATGTCAAACTCATAATGGTTTATGATCATAATATATATATTACCTCCTTAGATTAAACCTCGGAGCATTCAAACAATCGCGCAGAGTAGAGATTGTCGTCAAAAAAATTATATTATAAATTTATATTTGTGTTTACGCTCAAATTTCGGCCACCGGGCAACCTCTAGTAATAATATAACAGTTCTACAAATGTTTAGTCAATATTCTATTGGTGGGTATACGAAATGTTATAAGACTATGGACAGTGCCTTAATTTTGTTTTTTTAAACTATTACCCACCAATAATTGGATTTTGAGTAATTTTTCAATTTCCTTAAGAAACATGTAGTCTTTAACAAGTAAGTTATTTTATGCATTAGAATTAAATAAAGCTTACTGACGATAATGATAACTTAGTCTTTCGAAAGATAGGTACCTATTTTACCACTATTGTTAAGTGATATTAATAGTTAAAATGTAAACATTTTTTTGGAAAAGTTTGTTTGTTTGGAAAAGATTTAGAAAAAATATTTAGAAAGGAAATTACTCAATTAAATACTTTATTGAATAGAATTTACGAAAATACTATATTTAATAATTTAATTAGAAATAAAAGAGACGACTTAATAGCCGAAAAAAGTTTTGTTTCGAAGTTCTCGTTTATTCAAGCGATATATACGTATTTTTCTAAATATGAACTGAATACTATATCAAATTATTTATCAATTACAATACGATCAATCATTTTAAAAACACATTGTAAGCCTTCATTCTGCTTTATGAGTCGCTACCCTACCCTTCTTCACCCCTGTCTCACATTCTCAACTCGTTCATCGTCTGGAAATACCTGCATGGTTATTCACAAGCTTCACAACGCATAGAAAACTTTCTGTGACGGAAAGAGCCGATCACAGGAAAGCATAAATTCAATCCGCCGGAATGGAAAATGCTATTTACAAACTCTATCGGAATCTCATCGGAAAGGATTTTACGGATCCGAAAGAAAATGCATTTATGAACTATGTTTTAGAATGGTAGAAATTGTATTCGTTTTGGTAGATAATAATAGTGTGGTTTAAATGTATGACATTTTGACAATCCCAATGTATTTGGTAAATAATAATAAAAGAAATTACTTAGATTATTTAAGATTAAACATTTTTTGGAAATCATTTTACTTACATTCGAAGAACTAAATGGGCTTTGTAAATATGAATCATATCGTGAAAATGAAAAAATAAATAATAACTACAATAGCGTTTTAATTTTTGATTGTTGTTGTGTTTCTAAAAATACCTCAAACAACGTTTAGCTATGGATTGCGTAACTAATAAAATGACAAAATATAAGATAAATTAGTCCTTAGGCAAGTATTTAAAAAGGGCACGTAATTTGCCTAAATTACATACTCACGCGAAATTTATTTAGATTTTTGAAGACAGTCGTCATAGATTATGCACTATATATTATGTATATGAGAGCAGACGTCTTGGTGATGCCAATGCCCTAACACAGTACAAATTATTAGCGTTATCCATTCCTTATGATTTAAACATAATCTAAGTAGTAATCAGCAATAATTATTTGCCAAAATTATTAATTTAATTGTCTCGGAAACGGTTCCAACACTAAAAAGTTGTCGGAAGCATCCGAACGAACTGTCAAATCATTTCGTTTCGGGGAGGTTTCGGATTTGTGAATGGCGTTTAGACACAATCATCGAAAAATTTCCTGTCGGCTACGAAGTTGGGGAAGTTGGGTTTCCGATATTTGTCAATAACTGTGCTGGTCTTTAACGCACAATAATATTTAAGTACTATAACAAAGAAATGTAAAGTTGGTCAAAAAAAATTCAAATAAATTAGTATTTTTTATATATTAGTATTCAAATAAATTAGGTTTTATTTGCGTTCTTTAATCTACTTTTGTATTTTTCCGAGCTACTATCTGACATATTTGACGAATTGCATAACTTTGACGAATTGCAGGAAAATTATGCGAATTATGTGACCGCCATTGTTAGAATGACGTGACAAGTAAGTGAATTCACTGACTTACGAACGCTCATTTTTCGCTCCTATTGCTCTATCGACGTATGTACGTATTATTTTAATCTAAGCTATGAACATATCAGACACGTATTAACTTTGGGTTTTGTAGCAATTTCAATTATGACTTATAATTGTTTCCTCTAATCCACGAAAAAGTAGTTGTGGACGAAATCTAATAGGTACCTTTAATTTCATTGTCAGCAACAAAAGGCACGTTCACATGACACACATCAATAATTTAAACGGAACAAGTTTCAAACAATTGATAATAGAAGTTTAATTACACTGTGTCCTCCAAAACGACACGGAAACGTAATTAACGAGACACAGTGTAACACAATGTTAGTTGAGGACACATATAAAAAAGTCTACGTGTAGGTATTTGGGAATAGGCTAAATTGAACTTCTGAACTGAACTTCTTAACTGGTAGACTAGCATTATTAAATTATAAGAGTTCTATTTTCCTTTTTGAGGCTAAGATCTTAACACAGAATTATTTACAAAAATTATGAAGACGACAATTATTACAATTATTTCTGACTTATGAAGATCAAGTAGCCAGAGTATTAGCCGACGGAAATGTCAAAAGCACTAGCAAACCTAGGCGAAAATATGTGAGGAGAATGATGAGATTTGAGGAAACGAAAGAAGTATGTAAGGACTTACATACTTAGAACTTAGAACCTTCCATGCTTGGATTCAACGCCAAAACCACTGCGCTATCGAGGCCGTCAATATTACGGCTAGAAATGTAAAATGACGGTTACAATCATTAAACGATCGTCACTTTTGCCTTTAATATTACAAATACCTATAACTGCGATAAAGCCATCACTTTGCCATACATCCAACCATCATTTCGCATTATAGATTGGAGGTTTAAAGTAACAGCCTCGTTCAATAAAAAAACGTCGCATTTAATAAAAAAAACTGTCGCTTTATATTGTAGACTAAATATGAAAAGTGACGGTCGCATTAATGGACGCATTCAATAAACGAACTTGACTCTGATTACAGATGAAAGTGACGGTCGCATTCTATAATCTCTGGCACTACCCGTCACTAATAGGTACGTACATACAAAGCACATTGATAATTTCTACACACTACTGTAGATTCTTCTTCGAGTAAACACAAAATTTACGATTGTGTAACGAATTCTGGCATTGTCGTGAGTACACGCAATACCTGTATCATTGTATTTTTCATGTAACTTCACGGTCACAAATAACACGACAAATCACGCAGAAAGAGTAAAGATGGAATCACTAGAACATACAGTAAACAAAGCATATACCTACTTATGTATATACGTAAGAATAATTCTATATATATATATATATCTGCTTAAAAAGAAAAAGAAAAATCAACGAGGAGTCACTCAATAGAAAAAAAATATTAAAAAATGTTATAAAATGTACACCAATTGAAAAATCATAGTATAAAATAAACGATTTCGTAGAAGCAAAAATGTAAACTGAAGATAATCTTCTCTGTACATGCATTAACAGGCTTTCTTTGTCTTTTTTCTTTATTTTTTTCTTCATGGCATGGCGCACAAATTAGCGAAATTGCCAATGTTACATATTAATAAGTAGAATCGTTATCGTAATCTACAGAGCGAAAGTGAGTGGTAAAAGAAGCCAAGGAAGGCCAAGGCTGACTTATGAAGATCAAATAGCCAGAGTGTTAGCCGACGGAAATGTCAAAAGCACTCGCATACCTAGGCAAAATTATGTGAGGAGAATGATGAGATTTGAGGAAGCGAAAGAAGTATGTAAGGACCGCGACACTTGGCGCTCCGTCATCCCTGACTATCCCGTTAGGGATACAGCGTGAAGATATGTATGTATGTTATCGTAAAACTCCTCCAGTAAAATAATAGTATGTTTTACTGAAGTTATAAAGGACTGCTTAGCAGAGCGCGAAAACTTCAGCTACGCGTGTTTATTTACACCTTTTCCATTCTTTTCACTTATACAGAACGTTAAAACACAATATACTATCACTTTTGTACTTTAAAACTTCCAAAAATGTAAAAAATAGAAAATCTGAACGAAATGTCAACCTCACTTCTCCCGTTCCCGCCAAAAGTCACGACACAGGTTATGGGTAAGCTAATGTAGGGGCTAGAGCGATTGTTCTTGATTTTACGTCCTGTATTTTATAAATACAAGCTTATACATATAAGTAGCAGGCTTTTTATTTGCTTATTATGAGGGTAGGGTTGCCAACATTTTTTTGGCTGATAATGGAATTGTTCGGATGAGCTATAAAAAAATATAGTACACTGGAAAAATACAGTAGTACTTTATGGAATGAATAAAAAATAAACAAAGATATATATTTTTATAAAAAATATACTTCTTTGCACCCCTTACATTTTTTAAGATTTTTGTATCAAACTCATTTCGAGACAAGAGCGCAGTCGGATACACGCACATTGCGTCAGTCGAAACTCGAAATGTTGCAAAATAAAGATTAATCCATACAACTGAAATATAATATGTTCGCGTACTATACATTTCTTCACCGGTATAAGTACGCAGACCCGAAATACAGTACTGTTTTATTCCTCCTCACGACACAGGTTTTTTTTCTTTCTTTATGGAATGGTGCACAGTTTAGCGCATTTGCCAATGTCACGTATTAATAGATAGAATCCATGTAGAATCACAAGTAAATTACTTTTTCTTATCATAAAACTCCTCCAGTAAAGTGATAGTAGGCTTTACTGAAGTTATAAAGGACTTCTTGGAAGAGCACGAGAACTTCAGCTACACATGTTTATTTACACCTATTCCATTCTTTTCACTTATACAGAACTTTAAAACACAATATACTATCACTGTTGTACTTTAAAACTTCCAAAAATGTAAAAAATAGAAAATCTAAACAAAATGTCAGCCTCACTTCTCCCGTTCCCGCCAAAAGTCACAACACAGGTTATGTGTAAGCTAATGTGGGGGCTAGAGCGATTGCCCTCGATTTTACGTCCGGTATTTTATAAATACAAGCTTATACATATAAGTACGTATGTATTTTAATTTGTTAATGTTAAAAACGCATTATGTGTGAAGTAAATCCTATTCTAAATATTTTTGTATTGCCATCCGCGTGTCCAAAAAATATTTTATTAAAAAGTCGACCCGACTTTAAAATTATTTTTAAATTTAGAAATAATTTAAAATTATTTTTAAATGCCGATAATTTTTTTCACTGTTATTCGATTTCAATGAAGCAATGATGAAATGTTGCTCCATGCTAAGCTTAATCTACCTGTGAAAACCGCAGGAAAATCCGTTCAGTAGTTTCGAAGATTAGCGTGTACATACAGACAGGCAGACAGACAAAAAAATGCTTTTTTGCATTCTGTTACTTTTTTTTTATCACCCACACTCATGTTTTGTTTTTATTCAATGTACAAACACACAGTTTTTACTGCTTAACATGTATAGATTGTACTCCAGAGTCCAAAAAATTGCACCAATTGGATGATCCTCAAATAAATACTAGGCTTATACTATGGATCACATTCAACAAACTGGAAGAGTACCCAGCAACACACGGTCTACAATAAAATTGAGAGAATTACGATTTCAATCTGACCTGGGCGAGAATCGAGCTTGGGACCCTTGGGTTTGGAAGCTGTACCAACTATCAAGCCTCATTGTTGGCAGTGGTGTCGGATGTAATTTATAATTTTGTAACTCTTCGATGCGCTGTCTAGCCGGAAAGGAAATAGCGTAAAGAAATTATGACTTCCAAAATTATGCTAATCTTCAAAGTTATTCACAACGGTTTAACGAGCAAATTTTATTAGAAGTCGATAATTATTGAACTATTTTAAAATAGAAACATGTTTTATTGCTCTGCTTACGAGAAACAAATTACAGCAACATATAGATGAAACTATGAAATTCATTAATTCTTGACAACCACTCTGTAAAACCCGAAATGGGGTCGATACTGCGGACTAATTATCTAATTTCCGTTGTACTAAAAATAAAATAAAATTTAATAGTTTGATTCCTTGAAATATTTATAAAATACTAAACTCGCAACATTAATTTCTGGATAATTATAAGTTCTGAGATTTTCATAACATTTTTCGTGTAAATTTTTAGTAAAAAAAATCAAAATCCTAGCTCCAGTACTTTTTGTAGATGAGAAAGGAGTGAGAGGGAACGGTCGACTCGAATTCAACCTGTTATCACCTGTAACTAATTTGTTTTCTCTATAATTCTTAAGAATCTTTGAAGTGTAAAACAAAATATGTTTTGGAAGTATTTATTAAGCCAAATTTATGACAGAGGGACAGCCTGACAGACAGACAGATAATAATCGGGCCAACGTATACATGTAGACAACATATATATAGACGGACGAACGGTCGAAGGAATGATTTTTTAGGGGATAAGTTTTTTCTTTCGAGTTACGGCAACTGAAAAAAAATTAACATAGTTACATACATTTTTGTTTTTTCATACAAGGTTATTTTGGAACGGAAATTGCTATTGAAATAGACTATAATATCTATGTATCTCTAAGCTATTTACTGCATGCAGTAAAGTACTTCCAATAACACTAGATCTTGAGTCATAAAAGTCTATTTACATTCAACTAATAGCAAATTTTAGTGCATTTTTTTCATATACAGAGTGTATAAAAGACTATTACTGCAGAGAAAACAAATACAAAAAAGAACTTTTTTTTATGTACTTGCCAATTTTTCCAAATCTTTTTGACTTTTCCTTACACAAATGTACTTATGGAAATAATTTTTTTTTTTAATGTAGAAAATATTTTGCTAAATTAAACATATTATTGTTAGAGTTTTCATTTTGACGATATTTTTGAAAAAAAAATTGGGATGGCTTATACGACTTCTCTGGGATAAGGATTCCAAACCGAACGTTTATTAATGTATTTGTAAGTGTTCTAAGCTCATCTAAACATTGATTACAATATTTAAATATGTTAGAAAGATTAAGGTTGTAGTTACTTAACAGAGTATTTGTATATTTCTGCTCTTTTTGTTATTAAGAGAATACAGCCATTGGCTTTTAAAAGTGTGGCTTACCAAAGTAAGTAAGTAAAGTAAATTCCAAAGAATAGAATTTAAAAATAAATCTTTAATTCCGAACAGACGATGTCGCGGATGAAATCAGAATATATTTTGGATATAGTTATGATTGATATCAATACAGATTCAAGATCAATTTGTACGTACATATTTTTAGCTATCTCCTATCTAAAGTTTCGAAGTATTGATCAACACGTATCTCACATCTCAAAAAACCAACCTCAGGATATTACAGAAATCCGACCGATTGAGCTGATCTTTAGAACTAGTTAGAATTTTGAAACTAGCTGATCAAGTCTTCTTAATTTCCTGGGGTTGCTTCGTCGAAAAAAAAAACACGTTTTGATCAGTAAGTTTAAAACTTTGAGTGAAAAATAGCTAAAGAATATATTATACAAAATCGCTTGAAATTGACATTCGCAAAATAACACCTGAGTCAACACTATAAGTATATAAAGGACTCAAGATAAAAGTATAATAAGTTGTACAGTACAACAACATGACGGGATAAAAAGCAACCTTATTGCTGTAGCAATATTTTCCATCATACTTATGTCTATTATGGTAACTTATTAGGGGGAAAAGAAAGAAATAATTGTTTACGAGTACCTACAGTATATTATTGGTAGAATTCGCTTGCTTATTTAAAGATTTATAAATAAAAAAGTACAAAACTTAACACAGCAAGAAAAGTCTGTGTTGCTCTTATTTATAACAGTAACAACAATTTATTCCAACCACAAATTATTGTGCAACGAAATATATTTAATCAAGTGTGAATACTATGCTATGTTTATATAGTAATAGTGCTTTAAAATTAACTTTTAAAATGCGATAAGTCCTACTAGTACATGCGTTGCGTTCCAACTTTCTTTATAATGTTTCTAAAAACTTAAAGGAGGCGTTACATTGAATATTTTTGTAAATATTTCGTCCCAGTTTCGGAGATAAGAGGAACTGGTCGAGTTGAGTTCAAATATACGACTTGCCTCTCCTTAATAGTTCTAACTTATAACTTACATATTTACTGATAGACATAATTCTGTCGCAAATTACAATAGAACCACAAATTACTATAAAAACCCATAAATATAGCATGAAATTATATCGAGTAGATTTAATTCAGACGGCTCATACACTCATAGTTATGTTAATACTTATGGAAAATCGGACAACACAAATGCGTGTGCATTAAATACTTATGTGAAAGTATATATCAGTAGCCTATTCGTCACCTTTATCGAATTTTTGGACATGACTGACGACAAATTCCATGTGCTAATTAGTCCAAAAAGTGTTAAGTAAGAATATGGAACAAAACTTTAAGGAAAAGTAGGCCCGTAAAATTTGCAAAATAAAATATTCTTTCTAAGAAAAAAGAACTGATTTGAAGTAATATCTAAAAAGTAAGAAGTATTTATAAACTAGAAATTAAGAAACATATTTTAGTTTTGAAGACGGCGTCTTACAGGTAAAACTTAACTTCACACAATTTTATGTAAATAAATACCAAGTTATACCACGAGATACGTACAAGTAAAGATAATTTTGATATGTGACTAAGGGTAGGGTACCTACCTATTTCGTTTAGCGCTTACTCCAAAAATAAAGTATAATATATATTCCTCATTTCTTTGTCATTTTATTATCTCTTGTCATCATTTACGCCGTGAAATAATGAAATAATTACACTAATAAATATTGATATCAATAATTCAGACGTTAAACCCTGGCCATATTTCTCCTTATATATTATATTATGCCTTATGTGTACCTTATTTATTTGCACCATATATTAGATTTATAAGGTATATATATATATATATATATCATATATATCTCTTTTCCTATTTGAATCTTCTGTGCGTTCCTAACATTATCCTATAACAATTCCAGTTTGAACTGCACATTTCTTCATTCCAATAGCGGAGTTATTAATAATTTTTTTATTTAGTAATGTCTATAAAGTAAAAACAATATGGAAAAAAAATTGTTTTTGTTACAACAGACTGGAAATAAATAATGATGAGATGTATAGGTAATTAAATACAAAATTATAATGTAATTCTCAAGTTTATAGTCGATTAATTCACATGAAATAAACTGAATTCTAAGGTACATACACACACAAATATGTATCTTCATGCTATATCCTGCTAAAATAGATAGGTTATAAATTAATTGTAATAGGTATTTTAGGTAGTGTTTTTGAGTAAATCGTTGTAATTCAAAATTCTTAAACTGAACTAAATCTCTTTGATTCTAGGATGTGACTACTCGCTTAGAATTTTACATTATTCTCTGAAACATTAAAAAAAATAAACGGCCTGTGTTTTACAACTGGTATGTTTATTCAAATGGGGAAATGCTTTGTTATATTTTATTCATACAATGATTATTCCTTTAATTATTTCTTCAGAAAAACATTTTTTTCTGGCTAAATGAAATTAAAAAACAGCCTGTATTTATAATAGTTATGCTATAAAATCAGATACCCTTTTTTGTGTTGTGTTACAAACGTTATTCGCATAAAATGATTTCTACAAAAAAATATTTTCTTTGACGGAAAGAGATAAAAAAACAGCCTGTATTTACAATCGGTATGCATTGAATCAGATGCTTTTTTGTGTTTTATTTATACAGCTCTTGTAGAGCGAAGAGGAAGATTCTCGATAATATAATCTTTTTTTATAGTGATACTACAGAACAGAGGTATGCAGCTAAGCTATAATAAAATTAATTGGGGTCAATGGGAATGATATTATGACCTTCATATTAATTACACTCACTAAGAATTTTTGGCATTTATACTTGTTTAAATCCTTACAGGAAATTCAATAGATACAACGTAGTACCGTAATACACTTCACTTTAAATAAAACATTTTTAAACTCAATCTTTTTTTAATTATTGTAAGTTTACCTTGAAAATAAAACGGAAAAATGTTCATAACCTTTTTAAATTAGAAGAAATATTTAAAAAAAATTATATAACTTATAAGGAATTGATTATTTACCTCTAGTATTAATATATTATCATTATATATGTAATCTGTAGTTCTCGTTTTATTAATGTATTTTATAATCGAATACATGCATTTTAAATAATCACTATTTAACGAATCACACACCCACACATAATCTTTATCACAAAAGAGTTCGCGTTTTTGAACTTGGAAAGGTATACCGAACGCAATTTTTATTCAAATCAAAATTCTAAATTTAAATTTCATTGGCGAAACTTTCGCGGGAAAGTGATAAAGCGCGCGAAAATTATAACGACCGTCGTTGGGCATTTCTAGCGCGGTACTGAAAACACGTGGCGGAAAATTCAACTTGTATCACTATGTAGATAGTCTGAGGATAAGTGTCCTCGCAGCAGTAAAAAGGAACCTTATCACGGCGCATTGAAGTACAAAATTCTTACAAGGCCAACCTGAAGCTTATGACGAATAAAACATCGAATAAGGACATGTAAGGAAAATTACGCGAACAAAGATAAACTTTAATCGCTATGGTCATAAAGTACAATTCAGTATGAGACCCGTCAGAAGTATTCTATATTCAAATATTCTTCGTGAAAATTCGCAGTTGTTCGGTATTTCCCGTGCTCGTTACTGGCCAAGCTTTTGAATGCAAACAAACGTAAGCTTCACAGTACATGGACTTTAATGATGCAAAAATATTTGTTTGGCACACCTACGACACTATTTCTGAATTCGACCGTAAGACGTTAGGTTTAAGACTTATTTTTTAACATAAAACACGATCTGCCATAAGAAATATCTTCTTTTTTCGACCTAAGGCGACAAAATTCGAGGCAACGACAAGTTATTTACGTAAAAATCAGGTAATGAACGTGAAAAAATAAGTCTTGAACGAGATCTAAAAAACTATAATTTAACCTTTATGTTGTGAAATATCTAAAGAATAAATAAATATTTGGTAAAAGAGAAATGCCGTCAAAGAGGTCTGAGTATCTGAGACATCCATATTCACAGAACTTCATGCCAACTCTCATCGGAATAAATTGTGCATTAAGACGAAACAAATTGATAGCACTTGGGCAGGTGTAAAAGAAACGAGCCGTAGCTATAGGACCAAATTTAAGAGAGCAGGCAGCGGACTAGTGTCTCGGAGTATTAAGTCAAATCGCCTTTGTGGTTGACGCAGGAGAGACCAAACAAAAAATGGCTTCAAAGGACAATGGGCACACCGTCTCCCTAGCTAACAGCTTTGAAATGTATCTCATTCGATACTTCGTAGCAAATTGATAGTTTTTTACTATGACGACATCCTTGAAATATATTGGGTATTCCAGGAAAATCGTGTTCTAATTTTTAATTTTTTTTCACCTAACCGTCCCTCTGACCAACAGACTAGAAATGTATCTCATTCGAACATCATAGCAAGTTGATTGTTACTACGACGTCCTTGAAATGGATGGGGTATTCAAGGAAAATCGTGTTTCAATTTTTATTTTTCTTTTACCTTAACTGACCAAGAGTCTTGAAGTGTATCTCATTTGAAACATCGTAGCAAGTTGATAATTCTTTACTATATGACGACATCCTTGAAATACATAGGACTTTCCAAAAAACCATGTTTTACTTTTTGATATTCTTTCGGCACATCGACGCCCTGATCAACAGACATGAAATGTATCTCATTCGACGTAACAAGTTGATCATTTTTACTACGACAATCATGTTTTAATTTTTGTCTTTTTTTTGGCAAATCGTACCCCTGAACAACAGACTGTTACTCAATACCCCATACATTTCAAGGATGTCGTCATCGATATCGATACTATATATACGATAATAATCAAAACAGCGTTTAACCTTTTTTAAAGGATTAATATCTGTTAAGAACGATTTTAGTCGATAATGGTTTTAAAAATTTATTAACCGGTATTTTTAAACAGTTTCCGAGACCTACTCCAAAATTAAAAATAGCCCACGCTTATTAAGAGCTAACTAGGTATGTATTTCAAGAACTAGTCCAGTTATTCCAAAGATTAAAAACGTGCAAAACGACCTTTATTAATAAAACAAGTATAAATAATACCTACACAAAATATTTGTGGGTGAGTGAGCGAATAAAATGTAACGTCGAAGTACTTTGAAGCGTACAATATTGACTTAATTTCGTATAGTGTGGTGTGGGTGGTAAAATAAGAAATAATATGGAATGTGTATCGAATTGTTTTGCCCGTGTCGTGGCAACAGAAAACAGAAATAACGATAATTCTAGCGGATATGGAAAACAAACTACATAGTTAAATAAACACTTTCGAAATACATATTTATGAAACGAAACTCAATTATTTAGAAAAAGAAAAAACCCGACCGCATGTATAACAAGCTCGATGGCGCAGTGGTTTGGACGTTGCACTAGGCGCGGAAGCTTCCGGGTTCGATTCCCGGTCGGGTCAATTTGGAAAATGAACTTTTCGAGATTGTTTCGGGTCTGGGTGTACTAGGAGACGCCCCCAGTAGTCGTCGTCTGGTTCTCATAGCACAGGGAATACCCTAGTTTGAGTTTGAGATCAGATGATTAGGTCTATCGTCTGGCGCATTATTATTATTACTATATAATATATTATAATTTTACGATTTTTAATAGTTGTTATATATTTGAAATTGGCTATTTATTACCTTTCATTTAATACCCATATTGTTATACTTTCCCCCCTCTACTTTCTTTTCCTCGAGCGTCATATTGAAATTTTAAGCTCTGTATTACTCCTGCAATTAAGACAAATCTAATGATACCTCATATTAAAATCCGTCAAGACGTTTAGACTTAAAAGCGTGTCAAAGAAATGAACATACATAGATTCTCACATACATACATACACTCGAAAAACATAGCCCTCTTTCGCAGTCGGGTAAAAATTAATCGTACCCAGCTACAATAACATAACATAACATAACATATCTTCACGCTGTATCCCCAACGGGGTAGTCAGAGAGGACGGAGCGCCAGGAGTCGCGGTCCTTACACACCTCTTTCGCTTCCTCAAATCTCATCATACTCTTCACACATTTTCGCCTAGGTATGCGAGTGATTTTGACATTTCCGTCTGCTAACACTCTGGCTATTTGATCTTCATAAGTCAGCCTTGGTCTTCCTTGGCTTCTTTTACCACTCACTTTCGCTCTGTAGATTTTCTTCGTCAGTCTTTCATCACTCATTCTTTCTAAGTGCCCGAACCATCTCAGCATTCCTTTCTTCATTTTTACAATAACACTGTTGTGCAACCCTGTCATACTGCGTATCTCATCATTGCTTATCCTATCCGCAAGCATGACACCGCACATATTTCTGAGAGACCACATCTCCACAGTATTTATCATACTTTCACTCGATTTCGGGCATATCCAGGCCTCAGGTACAATGAAGTTGACACCAACACCGCATTGTGGATGGCCATTTTAGCAGTGTTAGATATATTCACACTACCCACTAATGCGGACAGAGCACCGTTCACTTTATTGCCGGCTGCTACCCGTCTCTCCACATCCAACTCACATCTTCCATCCCTCGAAAACGCACTCCCCAGGTACACAATTTCATTCACCTGTTCTAGACATTTTCCATTTACACTAATCACACATTTCGTTTGTTCCGCTTCTCTTTCAAACACCAGAACCTTAGTTTTGTTCACATTCATTTTCAATCCTTTTACTTCACAATCTTCTTTCATGCACGTGACTAGTGTCTGCAACTCTGCTCGTCAGCGTACAATAGGCAGTTTACCACTTTGTCATCACATCCCATACCACTCATATTACCTTTCAATCTCTGGAGGCAACTGTCCAAATACAGCACGAACAGCCAGGCAGACATCACGCAGCCCTGTCTGACACCAGAACAGACTTCAAACCAGGGCGACATGTCACCGTCTATCCTTACACAGGCTCTGTGGCCACAATATAATGACCTCACAGCCCGTAGTAAGGAGCCCTCCACGCCATATTCAGGCAGAAGACTCCACAATTTCTTCCGCACTACTCTATCAAATGCTTTTTCTAGATCCACGAAAGCGCAAAAAACTTTCCTGCCTATAGCCAGAAACCATGCCACGATAACGCGAAGCGAGAAAATCTGATCCATACAACCCCTACCGTTCCTGAAACCACCTTGCGCCTCCCACAAATATCTTTCTGAAACGCCTTTCATACGTTCAGTCAATACCTTAGTATAGACTTTACTCGCTAAGCTGACCAAGCTGATGGCTCTAAAGCACGCACAGTCTAGATAGGAACCTTTCCCTTTATATATAGGTACTATGATTGCCGTGTACCAGTCCTTTGGAACCTCCCCCTTCTGCCAACAAAGGTTGCAGAGTGCACAGAAGGCATTCCAGACCCTAGGACCACCATACTTGATCATCTCAGCAGTCACCTCATCAATTCCCGCAGCCTTTCCACATTTACAACTTCTTATCACTTTCTCAATCTCTTTCATACTAATGGCATCCTCCAGTCCCTGGCCCGAGTGTGACAATTCATTAGAATCGCTCTCAGTATCAGAGACGGAGTCGCCACTCTCATACAGTTCTCCATAGTATTCACTCCAGCTACAATCAATATCAAATTCAAGAACTTGAGATGACCGTTTCAGAAACATACGTATTAGATACATGGGGCAAACAATTATCATAAAAATTACATATATATTTCACGCTGTATCTCTAACGGAGTAATCAGAGTGTCAGAGAGGAGGAGGAGGAAGGGGTGCCCAGCACCTTTCATACCTCCTTCGTCTGCTTAAATGTCATGTAACTCCCCACACACTTTCGCCTAGGTATGCGAGCGCTTCCAACATTTCAGTCTGCTATCACTCTAGCTATTTAATCAGCTATTTGATATTGACAAGTTGCCTTAGTTTTCTTTGCCGTCGGTTACTTTCGCTCTGTATATTTTCTTCGTCAATCTTTCATCAGGTATTCTACGTGTCCGAACTATCTAAGGATCTAAGCAATACTTTCTATATTTTTAATGATAACACTGTCATTCAAAAGATAAATAAAAGTTGTAACAGTGACATTTGGGTACTAAACCGTTAATCTCTTGAATTCGTTGGCGCAGTCGGAGTCCGTAAGAAAGACAAAGAAGTTTTTCCTTGGAAAATATTATTATTACGCCCGTCCCAAGCAATGAATTCGGGAAATTAATGGTAGGGTTTTATTCATCCAACCAAATCCTAGTTGCAGACTATTTGCATCTGCAAATAGGATAGACTAGTAGCTAATCTTACTGGTTATACAATATGCATCCGTCTCCATATTATACTGTATGCCCCCGGCTCATCGGCGATCAATTCAAGAAATTAGTTGTAAGATTTTATTTTTCCAACCAAATTCTACTTGTCGACGAAATTATGAGCACTGCATCAGTGCCCATGATTTTATTTTCAAGTAGGATGACTAGCAGCTAGTCTTACGAGTTATACATTATGCCCGCGTATCTATATTGTACAGTATACCCCCGTCTTCTTATTATACAGTATGCTCATGTCTCCGGCAATAAATTCAAAAAATTACTTATAGAGTTTTGTTCATCCGACCAAATCCTACTTGCTGACGAAATCATGGGCACTGCTTATTTTACGAGTTATAAAACATATCCCCGTCTCCATATTATACAATATGCTTTCGTCTGCAGTTATAAATTTTAGAAATTAGTTTAGACGTAGAGTTTTATTCGTGCAAGTAAATTCTCCTTGCAGATGAAATCATGGACACTGTTAGTCTTACGAGTTATACAAGATACCCCAGTGTCCATATTATACAATCAATACGCCTTTGTCTCCGATAATAAATTCCGATTCCGACAATGAATTTAACTTAGTTGTAAGTTTTATTCATGCAAATAAATCCCACTTGCATGTGAAATCATGGGCACTGCTAGTATTACGAGATACATAAAATATTAACAAGTGAACGAGATGAAACTAGTTGAATCGTTTATAGATCATTGTTAGTTCTAAATTCATCTCATAACGTATGAATCACCTGACGGTTGCTTCAGTTCGTAACAGATTTAGCTTTTAATATCCTTTTTAAGGTTCCGTAGCCAAATGATAAAAACGTAACCTTTATGATTTCGTCTTGTTCGTCTCTCTATCGGTATGTCTGTATGTCACAGTAATTTTACTCAGAGAGTATTGGTATTACAATATATGTGAAATTTGGAAGTTGTATATTTTATGAACAGCAATACCACGGCGGAGTGAAATTATGAAAAAATAATATTACGGGTGGCATTCCATACACGTAACTGAAAAATAAAAGAAAAAAATTCCAGTGTACATAAGCGCGTGGGTTATTTTAAGATAGGTCATCAAAAATCATAAGGTTTCAAAGTGACTTTTTTTATTAAAGAGTCCAAGAGTCCGCCCATGCAGCCCAGGGCAATTGCGGTTTGATCATATTTTAGCGCAGAGAAATCACAACATTTGTTTTTGCACATAATTGTAATTTGCAATAAAACTACACTGAGATATTAAAATTACCTATCCATTTTAGTAAAAGTCATTTTAAAATTCTGTAGAATTCCGGAGGTGCAACTGAATCTTCGTGCAAAACAGGGCTTTTTTTGAAATTTTTTTACCCAACATGTTTCCACGTTTTAGGATTTAAAGATAGAGAGTTGAATTTGTATGTATTTAAATATCAAACTCTCAGTCTTCATAGATATCGAGATCCAAGTCACCAAACACACCAAATTCTGCATAGGCGGACTCTTAAGCCAACAGTGGCTAGGTATTCGCTTCAAAAGTCGTAAGAAGCGGTTCCTCTCTCAAACTTATCAATTCGGGATGGAAAAGACTGAAAAAATTGAAGGCAGTATAATAATATTATTTTATATTATTGACTGGCTCGTTGGCGCAGTGGCATATGCATCTGCTTTCCAAACCTAGGGCCCAGGTTCGATCCCCGAGGAGGTCAATTTAGGAAAGGAACTTTTCTAAATTGGCTTAGAGTCTGGGTGTTACTGGGAACTCCCCCAGAGTTCGTTGTATGGTACCCATAGTACAACCTTGTTGCTTAGTTTGGGGTCACACAATCTGTGTAATAGTCTGGAGTATTTATTTAAATAAATACTCCAAAAAATATATATTTATATATGTATAACCTAAGAAACACTTTGAACGAAAATTGGCTTCAATAAGATATGTTATATTTTTGAGATATGGGGTATTTTCAGTTACACGCTCGGCGATCACAGATATAACTTCGTTTATCACGGAGTCTTGAGAAACGCAATGACATACAAATTTATTTTTACTGTTGATACTGTGCATCCCGACTGCGGAACGCTTCACTGTGCGTAAGTTTTATTTCATAAAAAATAACCACATGTCTATTACGCAGTTAGTAATTAGAATATTAATATGTGAAATTTACAATCTGTTTAAATGTCTATTCACTTTGAATGTGTTTTTTATTAAAGTCTATTTCAATCTAATTTGCAAAAAAGATGAATTTGATTAAATAGAAAGCTAATAACGTTTGACTACCACTTTAAAATTTGTTACGCTAGATGACGTGATATTTGTCATTCTAGTCTACCATTATTCTACTAGTGTTTACGACAATTGAGCCACTTGCGTAGGCCCCCTGGACAGACGCACGCCGACATTATTGCGCAAAAAATACAAAATTACATCGACCATTTTATAAGTGTGTTTAATTTGTTGTAGGTAACGTCATACTTCGTCCCATACACAGAAAAATAAATTTACTAATATCGAAAAATTGTAAAGTTTACGACAATATATTCTAAAACAAATCACATAGAAGTTAAATCAAAGTATCTGATACCGAGCAGACACATTCAGGTAGAATACTCCTCTCCGGGCGCTGTTTGAATGATACACAAGGACTGTCAGAATGAAGAATACAATTTTGCCGTATCACGAAATTCTCACACATTATATTCTGTCCGATTCTAAAAGCAAACTAAATACATTAAATGCACTACATAATATATTTATGTACGATGCAATTAGAAACACTTTAATATCTACCCAATTCCGCTCCAAATTCAAGTTATTTTCTGATAGATAAACCCATCCAACACTAATTTATTTTCCTATAGACACATTCAGAAAGCTTGATTTCTGAACGCTACAACTGTGTGTGAGAAAAACAGAAATAACATGATGCTGTGTTTACATTCGCATTTTTTACGACGTAGTAAAACAACTTTATGTTAATATGTCAAAAAATATATCAAGATCGTTCAGTCTTATGACAGTGTTGCCATCTTCAAGTGCCTTGCACTTCATCAAGACTGGCAAACGATTTTATTTATGATTGACAGTTTCATAATGCTTTTAAAGTAGCTAGTTATTACTTACGGATTTGCTGTTTTATGTGGATTTCTCCTCAAGTAAAAGCAAGTCATGTCTAAAATACTAAAAATTTCTACATTATATAACTATTTATGTACTTAGTGGCTCATTGGCTCAGTCCGAGGGTGGGGGTCATATGGGAGATGACCCCCTCCCCCCATAATCGTACACGTCAAATCCATAAACCTCTATTTAATTGCTCATATGAATGACTCACGATGAATAGATATTCAACGACTATTTTTTTTCAAGGTTTCAAATTTAAAGTGATTTTTTGAATGAAGTATGGTGTTAATAATTTTATAAGGAGAGAGTTTTTGGCGGGATTTTATGGAAAGAATTTAGGCATTTATTTTAATTATTTGCAATTTGTTTCAGTGGATATTGTGATGAAAAATTGGCGTAGTTTTGCGTTCTAAGTGTCTACGCTATTGCGCATTATATGGAATTGTTAAAATAAGTGCTTACTTAGTAGCGTGATGTTGAGATTTTTTCAGTGGCTTAGTATGTCTCAGCGAATCCTACTAAGAAGATTGCCTAAATATATTTGTCGCCAGAAACTCCAAGAAATATTAAAATGTATTACGTTGACATTTTAATAAAATAAAAGATACATATATGATACATACATATCTTCACGCTGTATCCCTAACGAGGTAGTCAGAGAAGACGGAGCGCCAAGCGCCGCGGTCCTTATACTTCTTTAGCTTCCTCAAATCTCATCATTCTCCTAAGACATTTTCGCCTAGGTATGCGAGTGCTTTTGACAATTCCAACGGCTAACACTCTTTCTATTTGATTTTCGAAAGTGAGCCTTGGTCTTCCTTGACCAGAATAATATGAAGAATATATGTATAAATTTATTACTGAAGACGGATGTATGAGCATAGATCCCTATGCCTTCCCTCTTAAGGGAGACTCGTGAGTAAGAAAGGCGAAACGAAATCTTTAAGTTTCTGTCTGACTCTTGCACTCGATTTTTTCAGGAACAATGCGATGCAGAAAGTTTAAATTTAGCATAGTAATAGGTAAAATTAATAAGAATAATAAAATGATATGGGGTATTCGAACTAGATTTCCCCCCAAACATTAAGTTCTTATTATGTATGTATATATATTTTACCCATATCGATGCGTTTTCGAAATAATAATAATACTAATATACTGAGACATTTCACACAAAGCCATCTAGTCCCAAAGTAAGTAGCACAGCGCTTGTGTTATGGGTACTAGACAACTGATATGCTACTTATATACTTTTGTTTTGTAAATAAATACATATTATACATAAACACCCAGACTCAGAGTGGGAATCGAACCCGCAACTCCCGTTTACTTTCCGACACGCTTAGCCGCTGCGCCACGGAGGTCGTGGTGAAATACAGGCACTAACGTTGAATATTTAATATTGCAGCTCGTTATAGGCGCGGATTCGGTTCTATTTCCGATGTGTGAAGGCCATGAACTGTAAACAATGCTCCACAAGCAGGTGCACCTCATACATTACCTACGCAATATTTATAAAGGTGAGTCCGTTTGTTTGCTCGCTTGCAACTAGATTATTTAGCTTGAAATATTATGTGTTTCAATTGTTTTCTCGATGTGGAACTCAATATCTTTTGCTATCAACCAAAAATGTTTTCAAACATATGTTCATGTTCTTAATTTTTTTTCTTTCTTTATGGCATGGCGCACAGTTTAGCGCATTTGCCAATGTCAGGTATTAATATAAGTAGAATCACAAGTAAATTAGTTTTTTCTTATCATAAAACTCCTCCATTAAAGTGATAATCTTTACTGAAGTTATAAAGGACTTCTTGGAAGAGCGCGAGAACTTCAGCTACACATGTTTATTTAGACCTACTCCATTCTTTTCACTTATACAGAATTTTAAAACACAATATACTATCATTTTTATACTTTAAAACGCCCAAAAATGTAAAAGATACAAAATCTAAGCAAAATGTCAACCACACTTCTCCTGTT
Organism: Zeuzera pyrina; assembly: GCA_907165235.1. NCBI lineage: Eukaryota > Metazoa > Arthropoda > Insecta > Lepidoptera > Cossidae > Zeuzera > Zeuzera pyrina. The sequence goes on from OU015640.1 coordinate 13,888,941, forward strand.
CCCGCCAAAGTGTCTTCTTAAATTATGTTGGTAATAATTTACGTTAGTAACTAATTAATCTGTCGTAATAATTAGAATATTGCAGTCAGTATTTTTTTTAAATATTTTTACTAGTACCTAAATGAAAACAAAAACAAAATACAAATTTAAAATATTTTTAATTAAAATAGAAGTAATCATAATATGAAAGTAAACAGTGAAAAGATACATTATTCTAATACAATTCTATACAAAATATACGATTGTTACATTCGCTTAAACGTGTTTATCAAAAAATACTACTCGTAATATATTTTTTAATCTATATAAGTATTATCTTTTTTTAATACTTAGGCACGGATTATAATTTATAATGTTCGAGTGTATATACCTTACTCTATTTCACTTAATAAAATATTTTATTCTGGCCGGAAATATTGAAATTGTAATAAAAAATAATGTCTGGAAGACGCCGAACATAGAATATTTTAGTGACTCAACTACATAATATCAATAATGTTATATTTAAAAAAGAGGTAGATAGGTTACGTTAGTACTAATGCTTGTAAAATATTGTCCCTGTTACGCACACACATAAGCCACATACTTTGTTTATACACCTAATAAAATGATGAAGTGTAAATAAGATAGCATGACAATTACCATAAGCAAAGTGAGACAAATATACATTGCACTGCGTCGCTATACAATGTAAGATTTCAATTGCATTTCAAACTAACAAATCACACGGCTCTCTAAAACCATTGTGATTGGTCAATTTCACTTTCTTACTGCATTTTAAGCGAATCCGTGACTACTTCATAGAATATTAGTAATTAATGCCACAGAACAGACATTTTCGAAAAATATGATTGATGCCTAATGGGTTTAGACAGTAAAAAGGATTTATGTTTGATTTTTAAAATTAATTTTTCTTGAGTCATGTACATTTGGAAACAGAATTATTTAAGTACATACATTTATAAAACATGTTTGTTATAAATTTGAAAATGATAAAAATAAAACACTAGGTATTTTCATGTAAAATATTTTTTATTGTGTGGGATTATTGGGATATTAGACTCACTGCTAAAACTTCTGATTCGTTTTAAAAAATACGTATATTATAACTTATATACCAAATAAATAAACGTAATCAAATGTTTAATAGGCACTGCATGACATTGACGGTTCTGTAACATAACTTTTTATATTCTTTGACCAAATATAATATATTGCTCTCTGTCGCACTTGGTAACTGGGGTATTACCTATCGCATTTCAGTTTTTTATGATTTAATATTTTACTGATATTTTAGATTTTGGAAAAAATGGTGACACAAATGAAATAAGTAAGTACACTTACGCATGATACGTGATTCGTGAACCTTTGGAAGTCTTGCTAGTATAGTTTCTGCAGTATCTAATAACACAGGACGGCATTTTAATATTAATATTAAGAACGCACATACGTTTTGACACTGTCACGTTGTTACACGAATGAGCTCCAGGTTGGCTAATTAGCAAAGTTTTAGGGTGCCAGTTTTCGAGCGCAATAACTCATCTACCTCCTTTGTAAATATAACATCATTGCATAATATCGTAATATTGTACTACTATGTTTACGTATGGTTATTTAAATCTAAAATGTTGTACTATTTTTTTAATAAATTGGACACGTATGCTTGTTAAAATTAAAATTAAGAAATGGATTAATTAATCTAGTCAATATGAACAAAAACAACATATCTCAAAGCCAACGGTTGTTAAATTACAAATGAGCTGCCATCGCACGCTTGGTGACACCAATAAAAACATAAGATTTGCAAAATGGCATAAGAAAGTTACAAAAGTAATAAACAATTAGAAGAAATGTAAAAGAGAGGTTTGGTTTTTTGGCGATTTCTCAAAAAAATAAAGATATAGAAAAAATCTAAAGAAATTAAAAAAAAATGTTTCGCTTTTGGAACACTATCTGCGATTTTAATATACTTCATATTTACCTAATGTTAGAAAAAACTCTCGCAACGCTCGAATTAGTATTACTGTACGCTTCACCGTGCTGGTTGTTATATTAACAAAAGAAAAATAAAAATCTATAAATCAAAGCTTCCTGTTTCAGAAAATTTCTTGGATTTTTCGATAGATATCTCTTATAGTATAAATTATTACTGACGACCTGGATGGCGCAGTCGTTTTGGTGTTGTATCTAAGCAGAAGGTTCCGGGTTCGATTCCCGGTCGGGTCAATTTAGGAAACGAACTTTTCTAGATTGTCGCTGGTCTAGATGTACTGGGAGACGCCCCTAGTATCATAGAACGCCCTGTATTGAGACTAGTTGATTGGTGTGTATCGTCTGGCGCATTGATTATTTATTTATTTATAGTTCTTGAGATACAGCTCAAATACCAAAATTCTCATTTTCATTTTATTTTAATTGATTACAACTTTTTCAAGTATGTGTAATATTACAAAATGTTACAACATGACATAAATAATACATTAGGATAAAAAATGTAAGTCAATTACATAAACAGTGGGTGGAAGTGGAACTCCTACAACGTTTACAAAGTTATAGGAAGAAGTAAACAAGAGATTTCCTCAAATACAAATACTTCCAAAGAAAAACAAAAGTTATTTTCTTGTTTTAACCGAGTGACCTTTATACGGCACGTGAAACAGATGTAGTCGATATTGTTTGCGGCCACGTTGGCGGCTTCATCCGATTAGGGCGAGCGTCCACTAGCGCACTGACGATTTAGTCAAGTGGTTCGACAACAGTCCTTCATATCGCTGTCATCGTACGTTCACGGAATTGGATAGATGTGAAGTAGCTAAGCATTCGCCACCATTTCATTAAATGTTATACGTCCGATGAAGTCGAGCGAATCAATGAGAGAAATAATACGTTTGTCGATATTTCAAACTAAGTGCTTCGCCGAATTATGTTCATTTCCACTAACTTTGTTACTGTCCTAGAATTTTATTATATTGTTTGATATAAAATTAAATATTAAATGTATGCTGTGAGATATATATTTTGTATATACAGATCTTCCTTTTAAATGGGACAGTATGGGTAAAACATTTCTGGGAAAAGTTCACGCTTGACAAAAAATGTTTCCCTCCGTTTTACTGAGAATTGAAATATAAGGAGTCTTCAGAAGCACCAGTGCTCTGACTCTTATAGGCCAAATTTGCCCACATTGTTCCATTTAAAAAACAGTCATATTTCACGCCACTGGTGGTGCTGTTTGCACACTCTACAATTACTTATGGGTGCTTCTTAGATGGCTTCGTCAAAACAAATTGAATGTTGCAGCTAAATAATAATTAATTATACATATGTATATATATGTCTTCACGCTGTATCTCTAACGAAGTAGTCAGAGAGAACGGAGTGCTAAGCGTCGCGGTCCTTACATATTTCTTTCGCTTCCTCAAACCTCATCATTCTCCTCACACATTTTCGCCTAGGTATGTGAGTGCTTTTGACACTCTGGCTATTTGATCTTCATAAGTCAACTTTGGTCTTTCTTGCCTTCTTTTACCACTCACTTTCGCTATGTTTCTTTCTTTCTATGTGCCCGAACCATCTAAGCATTCTTTTCTTCATTTTTAATAATTAATGAGAATAAGCAAAAATATAGTAATTAACAAAAACGAAGTAATTACAAAAAAAAAATGCATTTCAGCGAAACTATAAGCAGAAGTTACGTGAGTTTTATGGAGGTCACAATTTAACTTAATTTTTATTCACTATCGTGATCGCCCTACAAAATCAATGTAGTCATTTATAGCTGGGTGAATCGTCGAACGAATTACATTGATGAATATGGTGGGCATTAGCTAGCAATATGGAATGGTGGCTATTCTTGAAATGTTCAGACTCAATTACTTTTGGCCAATATATTATTCTTATTTTTTTGACGTAAAAATGGTTGGTTGAGATAAGACAGTCAGTCTAGAGAGAATTTAGAAAGAAGCTTTTTATTTCAATTGGCATGATTTACTCGGGGCGAATAATAATAATTATAAAAAAAAAATTAAACCGCCTTCAAAAAGAACACTGAAAAGTACAAAATAACTATCCTTTATTAATCGAAACTGAAGTACAATTAAATAACTTCTTAAATACGATACACATACCTATATAATTAAATTTGACAGTTACTGAAGTCGGTGCCAAGCCTACCAAACTAATAAACTTTCTGTTGTCGCACATTGATTTATTAGTTAGTTATTTTGTACTTTTCAGTGTTTTTTTGAAGGCGGTTTAATTTTTTTTTATAAAAATATTTTACTTCTCCCTTTTGAGTGATCTTGACCTAAATAAATATCTAACGCAGGTCTGCAATCAACTTCATTCTAATTCCGGAACGTAACGATATACAAGAGAATCATCAATATAAATAAAGGTTATAACCAGGTCGTGTTATCTGGTGTATCTTCGAAATTCAAGCTCTAATACTGGTAAAATTTAAATAAGACCACTTCTGAAGTATTATCTACCAAACAAAAAAAGAATTTTCATAATCGGTTCATAAATGACGGAGTTATGAGGTAACAAACATACAAAAAAAAACAACATACAGTCGAATTGAGAACCTACTCCTTTTTTTGAAGTCGGTTAATGATCGAAATTACATTTCGCTTTGACTTGATTTATTTTTGTTAAAAATTCGAAATATGCGTGTATAATTGTTGTCGAGTTACATAATTCTTGCACACATTTTAAGTGAATATGCTGTCTCTACGTCAGTGGACGCTTAACCTTACAATAGCACAAGTAAGAAACCTTTTCTGTGTTACTTTACGTAACTTGCTTTACAGTTTCGTTGTATGACCAATGAAAAGCTTACAGTTGGTGACCGAGCTAAATGAACGCGGTAACGATGTTTTGTCACGTGTCAATTATTTGTAGCGACGTAGTGTTAGGTAATTATGACGATAAGGAAGTTCTTTCGATAATATGTTTACATACAGGAACGGCGACTTCATTTTTATTTTGTATTACCTTTTGCCCGTGACTTCGTTCGCTTGAAGTTCAAAGATACATAATATCTTTATAAATTATAGTCTCTGTGTTATTCTAATGTATGAGCTATATTATTGAGAAGTTTCATTAAAATCCATTCAGTAGTTTTTGCGTGAAAGAGTAACAAACATCCTTCCTCCAAAACTTTCGTGTTTATAATATTAGTAGGAAGTAGGATTCTTTTTATTTGAAATTTCTAACAATGTTTCTAACTTTTCTACGGTTGACAGCTCTTTTATCACCTTTAACCAATTCATTCCAAAAAGTTCCAAAGCTAGACAATAGTAACATGTGTCGCTAACGTACAATACCACAAATACGAATCGGGCGAACGTCACGTTTGCCACTAATGCCAACCAAGTGACAGGTTTCCCTTCCCCACATTTCGGACCCAGAATTCATTTAACTCGTTCTCCGTTTGTGATTTACATTATTTGTAATTATGGCGAACCCTTTTTAAAATTCAATCTACTTGGCTTCGGTAAAGTGAAAATGAGGGTTACGGGTTTCGCCCAGAGGAACCTGGGACATTTATGTGAATGTATATGTTATTATCAAGCTAATCTATTAATAGAATTGTGATAATCACGCACGTAATATAAGATAAGTGATGTCGACACAAATCCAATTCGACAGATGCCCCAAGGATAACGAATTATTTATCGTTCGAAACCCCATTGATATCTGTATCAAACGAAAGGGATTGATGATTAAAATATTATAATTTATTCGCCCGGTTATATTTTTCGTAACACTGAAAAAATTTAAGTAGCAAGCAATAAACTATTATTTACGAATTAAATTCACATTACATATTTCCTTTCTGGACTATATAAAGTAGAGCTAGCAAGACAGCACAAGCTAGTCTATAACTATAAAAAAATATATAAGAGACAATTATGTGAAAATTAAAAAAAAATCCATGAACTCTTTTAAAGGTTAACCTTAGACTACCTATGTAGAATCTTTGTCTGTTTGTTTATGATCTTGTATGTCCATCACATACAAAAAGTGGTTAATTATCTCTAATCTATAAATAGTATAGAACAAAATACATGTATAAATTGACACTTATTTCATATAAGTAGAGAAAAGTTGACGTTTAGTAATCAAGTCGCCGTGCAGATTTCAATGCTCTATGTAAAGAGAAATGTAATGTTCGTTGTTACGGCGACGCATTGATAAACAATAATTTAATCCAAAATAGACCTTCTGTTCTATGCAAACGTGCGCGCGGTAGCTTACGAAAAATACGAAAAAACAGTTATTTTCGTTTAGTTTAAAAACTACAATTAATTTAACAATCCAATTGTCATTTTGAGGAATATGTTTAAAGTATTATACATAAAAATATAAATCGGTCCCATTGCTCCGAAAAATTTAAATCTCTGTTTTAAAAGAGGTTTCTTTGACATTTTTTTTGTGTTACAAAATTAACCAACTTTGTATCAAAAATGTCCAAATGAAGCCAATGAAATGAAGAATCAGGATACCAAATATCACTGTCATACGTTTTGTAGTCACTTAGAAAAATTTTGATCCCTGGCGTCAAAATTTCCAATGCGTCGCCTTAAGCGTAAAATTTGAGAACGACTGGACTAATTTGTCGATTTTTTTACATGTTCATAATACCCTTGATGACCTCGATCGCGCAGTGATTTAGGTGTTGCACCCAAGCGCGGAAGATTCCGGGCTCGATTCCCGGTCGGGTCAATTTAGGACTTTTCTAGATTGTCTCGGATCTGGGTGTACTGGGAACGCCCCTAGTAGACGTCTGGTTTGCGTAGTACAGGGAATGCCCTAGGTCGAGACTAGATGATTGACTGGTTGGCGCCTGACGCATTTATATATTTAATAGTTCATGTAAGGGGTTTAGGGAAAGAAAAGTTGGAAAAGTTGCTCGGAAAATTGGGAAAAAATTTAAAGTACTTTTTTCATGGGATTTGTTTAAGAACTCAAGATCATGACCCATGAATAATAATATAATACCCACTGAGACAACGTGGCTGGGGACAGTTATTCTATAATTAAAGCAAAATCTTATACAAGGTTATTGTGAAAGGGGGTATAAACCCGCCGAGGTTTCAACATCTCACTGTTTCCTGTTGTATTGCAGATGTAATAATTACTGGATACGTTTATTTTGTTTCCAGTGTGTGTTTGTTATCCAGTAATTATTCATTTATCATAAATACATTCATTTAATAGAAAAGAAACAGTACAACCCTATCATTATGACCTATATTCCAAAGGTTTGCTAGCGACGGGAAAAATGATGATATTACTGTAGCCTAACTTTTTTTTTTAATTTGAAGTGTTACACTGGAACTATTGACTTTTGGCGAAGTCGTAGAACTAGTTTTCCGTTGTCGTGAGTACTCTAATACTGTTTCACATTTACCTATCCTTTCGAAATAATATTCTATATACAATATCAGCACTCGTGAGCACAGTTAATATTTAACGAAAAACGTCAGATCTTTTCAAAGATAAAATATTTATATTAATTGGGCCAAATATTTGTACAGGTCAGTTTTCCGGGTGCTCTGAACAAATATTGAGAACATTGTTTGTTTTTGCTGCTCTTTGACGGAAGTTAAATCGGGTGATCCTTAATATAAACGGAGAAAAGATTTGGCATTGGAGATAGGTCAATGGTACCGGGCGAGTTTCCAATAAAAATTAATACAAATGTATGTATCATAATTTATAACATGTTTAAGATGCAACTAGGCTATTTGAATGTATATTATATTCTAAAGGAAGGGAAACAATGTGGTGTACAATTGACAAAGAAATTCAATGTAAAAGTGGCTTATAGCAGAAGCCAGACTTTCAAGACAGACTTTTGAAAATCGTACTTAAAATGCTAATCGACGACAACATTAAGAACATTTGCTTACTGTAACGTAAATTAAATATAAATTTAAAATAAATAAGAAAAATTAATTAATTGAATAAATAAAAAAGCTAAAATATGTAAATAAATAATATAAATAATAAAACAAAAGAAATCAAACAATAATAAATATTTGTGGAATCTAGATAACAAAAGTAATCGCTATGTGGGTCTCGAAACTGTCTGCGTAACCCTGAAGCGCTTCGTGAGTTTACACGGTTGAGGGTAATTTGACCCAGCAGTCGCACGGTTAGTGGAGTAATAATCACACCTCTGAGTTGAACTCACGTTTATTATTAAAGAAGATGGTTATTTATTCGCATACTACATTGGCATTCCGCTGGGGACTCTACTTGCAAGATTCCAGACACTAGATATTCTGCGCACAAGATACCAGGTTGCTGATTCTGGGTTCGGGAATGTCTGTTGAATTAGAGCGTTCCTCGTATGCTCTTCCCTGAACCTCCTCTAGAACAGCTGACGGGCGGTTTGATAGGGACTGGAACAAATCGCAGACAAACCAGAGCGCGACGGTTGGATTCTCCGTTCAGGCCAGTGACTCCTTGTAACTTTAAGAGACCAGATTGTGCGGCTTGTGGTGAATTTTTCTATACCTAATAAATCACCCTATTTATCTACTACAACTGGTTTATTTAAGCCACTCCCCTATCAGTATATCTACCTATGCGCGGGACATCCAACTATTACTTCTGAATCCCCGTGGCAATACCTTGGTGAAGTGCGAGGAGAATAATGAGATTTGCGGCAGCGTATCTTAAGCGTATCTCTCACCGCGCAGGTGACACCGGATGACCGGACATATTTCTGACAGATCACATTTCTACTCTGCTAGGCATTGCCTACGTCAACGACATTATAGAGTTCTATGCATTTGATAAATTCAACACTTTCAACCAAAATTGTGTTTTGTGTTACTCGTTTTTGCTTTGTTTATGGTTCACTGATTTATACTCGAAGCAAAATAAAACTCAATATTCGTTTTCTTCATGCAAGTGATTTGTTGTTCGAAGAGTTATTTTATAAAAAAAAAATATTTTTATTACAATTCGTATTTGAAGTAAAGCATCGGTTTATAATATATAAATAAAGATAAAAAAATAATGGAATGTTTTAGCTCTGATAATTATGTTGGCAGTGTGTGTCTACAAAAACTAAAACAAGCCGCGTTTTCGAAATTTCTCAAAAGTCAGGTAATGTGACTCAAAATTTTAATTCTAAAATAAATATTATGAAACTGGCTGACGGACAGTGCTTAGTAATAGACAGTTTATATTGTTTTCCTTGCATTAACTACATATAATAAATAACAACCCTATGAAAAATTAAAGTAAAGGTAAATGAATTATGAGTAAGTACAATTATTAAAATTGTTACTTTTTTACATATTTGTTAGTTTTACTGCCTACCCTGTTGAAAAACTCTGTGCGTCACAAACAAACATGAAAAACGCATCCATGTACATTATTATATACATTTACTTATATATTGTATTGAATGAGATGCGGACAGAGACAACACTACGTGTTAGAACGAGAGTAGGCAATTCAGTTACGCACGAGAGAGAGTAAGAGTCGGCCTTCTTTTATTTATACATATTCTCTATTGCAGCTCTTGAGAGAATAAACTCAATAAATCGATAAAAGTGTCGATGATAAAATGTGGAAACTTATTACCCTATTTTTATAATTTCACATATTTTCTCAAATAATGAAAATGGAACTGTAAAAACTTCCAAAGAAAAATCTTGATCAGTGTCTGACTAGGGGAAGCGTATTAATATGATAGTAAGATGTAGTTTTCGATAACAATCTTAGATATGTTTGGTAGAAAACTGTATATTATTTTTTTCCGGTGGTTATTAAATTTTTAATATTGAATAGAAATGTTTTTGCAAGGGAACATTTTTAATAAAAAGATATTCTTCATTAAATTACCTAATTTAAGTTATAGCTATTTAAGCAACTTTGAGGAAGTTTATTATTTAAGATAATGTGTAGTTTTAAGTTTGTAAATATTAACATATGTATTTACTTTTTTGTTATTAATAAAAAAGTTAAAAAATATCTATAATATAATCGATATGTATTTACGAGAATCAAAATATTCTTATTTATTTCTCTAATATGCTTAATTCAAAATCACTGTCACAAATATTAAAATATTTACAGCAGCGAAAATATTCATTTACTGTGTTCTACGAGGCAAGCGTAGAAGTATACGTGAAGAATATAAAAAAAGAAATTGACAAGTGTGAATAATGTATCTTTCCACTCACTCGTTGTGTATCCGAAGTCATCTTCTTCCTCAGGATCTGCTTCCTTCTCATCTTTGCTGCGTCTAATCGCTCCGGCTGAGGCACGATCGATCTAGGAGAAAACGCTACTTTCATTTTGTATTCTTTTTTCTTTGTTTTTCCTTTTATCAAGTTCTTTTTCTTTATAATGTTATTACCAAATTATATCACTGTGTAATGTCTGTATATCCATTGTTGAATTTTTTTTTGGAAAAAATTTCTTAAACAGCATTGTGAAATATGATGTCTCCATTAAAGACGTAGGGTACAAAAAATAGTATTATTGTTTAAGAGGTTAGTTTCAAACATTTTCATAATTAGACGTGTCTTTGTATATAGTTGAAGAAAAGATAAAATAAAGGATACCTCAACTCCCTTATCTGAGTATGTCCTGCCCTGCAAATCCCTCTCATCCTCTTCATCGCTGCTCTCTGAGTCAGAGTACTCCTGCTTCCGCTGCTGTTCTGCTTCCGACGTGGATTCTTTCTCAGTATCTTCTGTCTCTTTCTCTGTATCTTTTTCGATGTCCGGCTCAGAAGTTATCGTGATCTAATTAATGAAAGAGAAATTGATTGAAGAACGATGAAAAAAATATTTGTACCTTATCGTAGCTGTATTTCAAAATATAAAGCTTAAAAACCACAACAAAAAAAAATACTTTTAAATCACTGAATAAGCAATTATAAATATGTTTTCACATTGTTCAAAAAAGACGATGTATACCTATATATAATATAAATATAAAGTAGGCGGTATATGTATGAAGTAGGCGAAAGATTATAAATGTTAATAATCTCATATAGGTTCCTACATGATGGACCATTTAAAAGTTCCGTATGTAGCAATTTCTTTTTATGAGGGTTCTTTTAATTTAAGTTCAAAGCCTTAAATAATTATTTTTATGTACCGATACTGTGTTATACAAAGTCAAATTGATGATTTAAAATCTTGCAGTAAATGACACAACACAATGCGCGACACGACACAAAAATCGACGTATTTCAATTTCGGTGGCGAATTTCATACTTCCCAATAAACTTCAGAACCAATACATGGTTTAATACCTTAATTTCATGTTCTGGGGTTCCTTCATTATTTGGTGTTGGTGTAGCGATCTTTTTGGCCGACCGTGTAGGCGAAGTTGGTGGACTGGAAGCCTCCATGTCTGACGAGTCAGTATTCTACGAATAAAACACGAGAAAAATTAGTGATAAGTGCAGAACGAAAGCAGAATACATTCGTTGCGATTTGGGAGGAAAAGAAAGATATTCGACTCATGCGCAGAAGGACTCATGAAATAAATTTCTGCAGAATAAGACCTAAGGTTTGTTACAATGTTTACAAAGTAAGGCGTTATAATATTCTCTAACATTCTTAAAATTCGAAGATTAATAACTGACGAAAATTGACAATCTTAAATTGAAAAAACCGCTGACGACGCGGACCGATAGGTTTCGATCAAAATCGTAATTTTGTTGTAACACTGCAACATAATATTCTCCTGTTGTATACATATTGACGAACTCAATGGCGTAGTAGTTCTGGGTTCGATTCCCAGTCGGGTCAATATAGAAAACAAACTTTGCTAGATTGCTTTAGGTCTGGGTGTACTGGGAGACGCCCCAGGTAGTTATCGTCTGGTTCTCATAGCACAGAGAAATGCCTAAGTTTGAGACTAGGTGATTTGTATGTTCTGTCTAAAAAAATTTCGGAGCGCTCGAAGCTCCATTAGGCACGATCTAAGTGTAGGTTAAATAAGTGAAATAATGTGTAACAGAGCCTAACAGAAGTAACTAGGAAGCTCACACACTCTGAGTAGACACAAACATGGAAAAATTTCAAAAAAAATTTTAGACAAATTTCGGAAAAAATTCAAAAATGGAAAAATATTGGAAAAATAATTGATAAATACGAAAAATTATTGAAAAATTTCTACGGGCCGCACTATGTATATGTGTGTATACTATACATATACATGTATAGTAATCTATTACAATAAAAATGAGCTTGTTTATACAATGCTAATACAATGATACAATCAGCACAATGTGCATTTATATATTAGAGTATTCAAACCAAAATGTCTCTTATCGTGCAAAGCATAAGATTTGTTTTCATCTGTATCAAATTGTGCAGTCACGATTTAATTTTAATTTAATGAAACTCAAAAATTGTTTATTTACAGTTTATAACATATTTTGAGAATAATTGAAATGGATTCAGTTGACGATAAAAGAATTTATGTTTTCTGTTTAATTTTTTTAAACGTCGTATAGCGTCAAGACAATTACTTGCCGACGCCCACAAAAGTTTTATGAATACTTAGCTTATACTGGGAGGTTACGTTATTTATGCAGGATATGCTTCGATCACAAATAAAAAACTAGATACACAATCAACGCTCCAAAAATGTCCGAACCAAATGTGCGCTCAAATAAGTATTTGAGTGCACATTGAGTGAGTCACAGATTATGTGAATTATACTTTACACACGAGACGTAAGATTGCATTTTTAGTATTTTTTTAACAAACATCGTTTAATGTCATGCAAGAATCGTTTACGAGCTTTTATAACCTTATGATTTGGCAGTAATGTCTACTTTAGATTAACACAGTGTTACCGATAATACTATGCGGTATTAAAAAGATATACGTCAATTCGGACAATAATTTGTTTAGATTTTACGTTCTTTATTTGTGATCGAAGAGTATATGTATGTATCCGTACGTATACAGTGTATGGTTTATTTCAGTATCACAAAACACTTCGTGACAAATTTTAGTGTTACACCATCTATTATTTGGTATCGTTACTATTATTTCTTCCGCACTTACGTAAGAGAATCACGAAGGAGAGAATAATGCCCTCACTACCTAATCTCACCAAAGTCCCCTACAACTTAGCGAACCCCTAAAAGGGATTGGAGTCCGCTGACGATGATTTTGCGTTTCACGAAACTTTAGGACTCCCTCCTATGTAGTTAAAAGATCCCCTAAATTTAGAAACTCAATTTTCGAACCCATAACTCTATGCTGCAGTTTTGTGTGTTAATTTTTGACAATATGGAGAACAATTTATTATATTATATAAAAACTTAAAAATAAAGCAATAAAACCTGTTTTATTGATATACTTTAGGAAACGAATAGACACTATGGAAACAACAAAATGTCAAATAACTATGTCTGACATTGTTAGATAACCGTTAGTTTGGTGAAAACGAATATTATCTAAGAACGGATTTAGGGGTCTTTTTGATCTAGGGGTACATAGTTTTGTGACGACTTAGATAACGTTGGTGAAATCGGGCATCAACCGGCCGACATAATATGAGTCGGATTTCACTCCGAGGGCCATGTATATATATTTATATTATGTATTTACCAAAAATGTTTCCTTTCATTCAATTCCGGATAATTAGCGCAAGCCCTACTCACATTTGGGCGGTTTTTATTATTAATGGAGTTACATCGGAATTTGTATCATATTTACACTGAGTTTGATACTTGTTCGTTGATTGTACTATAGAGCAAAATAGAAAAAACCTTATAGAAAACAAATTTCTGTGTGGCTAATTGGATATCCCCTTATTATTTTATATTTCGTTCTTTTATTATTATTCGTTTGGATATCACGCACGTTTGCTCGTTTGCCCCTCTAATATAAAAAAAAATCTACTTCGTTAAAGTTTCGGATCGCCTGCTCGAGTGCCCCTCTGATATTAAAAAAAAATTCTACTTCGTTAAGTTACGAACCGCTATCTATTATGGTTCGATAAACCCTTTACGGGTGGGACAGATATGAATAGACGGATGGACAGACAGCCTGCGACAACTTAGTAATAGGATCCATCAAAGAAATATTATTAATCTGTGCGGTTCATAGAAGGTAGTCAAAAAAGTCATACAAGTAATTAGTGACGTGTCAATAGGTAAAAATCAATGGAAATAAAAAGAAAAATGGGCAATTAAATTACGATATGATATATAGAAACATTTCTGGAAAACTGATTATTTCTGTGAATGACACATCTAGAGGCGCCGGACTAGAAACCTGACATTACCTTGTCCGCTTTGCCATCAATATGCCCAAATACTGCTGGAAAAGTCATCAAGGCGTGCTTAATTCTCTGGCGGAATGATGAAAGGACGATATGGAAAAAAGCGGTCTAGAATGCATTGAGCATCGCACACACAGGGCACTGAAAATATCATGAACTTTATTTTGTGGTTTAGTCTGTAGGAGGAGGTCGTAGACAACCTCCGTGGCGCAACAGCTAAGCGCGTCGGAAAGTAAACGGGGGTTGCGGGTTCCATTCCTGCCCCGAGTCTGAATGTTTATGGTATAATATGTATTTATTCACAAAATAAAAGTATATAAGGATAGTACCCATGACACAAGCGCTGTGCTGCTTACTTTGGGACTAGATGGCGCTGTGTGAAATGTCTGAGTTTACTAGTCTATGCGACCTTCCGAAAGAGTTATTTCTGAATTCAAAAGCAATTTATGCTAAAATGCTTATACATTTTTTTTTTTAGCAACATATAATATACATACATACATATCTTCATGCCGTATTCCCTACGGGGTAGTCAGAGAGGACGGAGCTCCAAGCGTCGCGGTCCTTACATACTTCTTTCGCTTCCTCAAATCGAATCATTCTCCACACACATTTTCGCCTAGGTATGCGAGTGCTTTTGACATATCCGTCGGCTAGCACTGGCTATTTGATCTTCATAAGTCAGCCTTGGTCTTCCTTTGCTTCTTTTTTTTATTTTCTTTTAATGTATGTTCCCAATAAACACAATTCAGATACAATTAATTGGAGTTTACTTAATTAGTATGTAACTGACAACGTTAAACGTTAACTAGACTTATAAGTTATAACAGATAAAGAATCAATAAAAAAAAAATTAGCTGTATTTTGACAAAAAAAAACTAAAGAGCGAAAGTGAGTGACTGACTAATGAGGATTAAATAGCCAAAGTGTTAGCTGATACAAATAATAATTATATACCCAAACATTTCACTCAGCGCCATCTAGTCCCAAATTAAGCAGTACAGCACTTGTGTTATGGGTACTAGACAACTGACTTCTACTTATATACTTTTATTTTGTAAATAAATCGACCCAGACTCGGGGCGGGAATCGAACCCGTAACCTCCCGTTTACTTTCCGACGCGCTAAGCCGTTGCGCCACGGAGGTCGTGAAAAGCGCTTACATACGTAGGCGAAATTGTGTGAGGAGTATAATGAGATTTGAAGATGTGAAAGAAGTATGTAAGGACCGCGACGCTTGGAGCTCCATTCCCTCTGACAACCTCATTAGGGATGCAGCGTGAGGATACACTAATATTACAAAGAGGTAAACTTTATTGTATTATATATTATGTATGTAACGGATAAATTCAAAAACTACGTAACTGACTTCAAAGATTATTTCACCTATAGAAAGATATATTATCAGTAACATGGGCTGTGTTTTATTTTATTTTCAAAAAAATGTCTGTCCGTGCTAACTCTGGGCAGGTCGCTCTAGTGTTTGTATATTCTCGTATACTTAGGCCAGCCATTCCCAAAGTGGGCGATAACGCCCCTTGTGGGCGCTGCAGGCCTAAAGGGGGGCGGTAAGAGACCCAGAAAAAAAAATGGGGGCGTTGTGTAGAGGCCTGGGGGGTGATTTGTAATTTCATTTAGCTAGGAGGCATCTTAGACAACGACTGCATGAGCTCTCGACTCAGTAGACAAAATAAGTTTGGGAACCAGTGACTTCGGCGAAAGTGTATGAGGAGAATGATGAAAGAGGAGGCGAAAGAAGTATGCAGGGACCGCGTTCCTTGCCACTGTATTATACCCCGCGGCATAGGTTTCATCGACAATACCTTAATACATGTCCATGCGATGAAACCTCTACTCAAAGCATAAATCATCTTTTGAAAATTTGCCTCAGATTTAGTGTCTAGCCTCCAGCGGTTTGACTACGAGTTCCATTGTGAAATTGTTAAAATTACCGATCCTTACAATCTGTCGTGCCTCATTTCTAGAGAAAGAGCAATGGAATCCTTCATAAAACTGGGTAACTACATATTTGACAACCTTAAGTCGTTCAATAGGTACTAACTTTTTTCACTTACTTTTTTCATTTGTTAACTCAACATTATAAATTAGATATATTACATTTAATAGAAATATATCTATTTATTTATATACATATACCTATTTCCTTAAGAGTTATAATGAAAGTGATTGAAAGCTAATTAACCCCATCAAACATGAAAAATCAGCAAGTTCATACCAAATGGCAAAGTTTTGACTACCATTATTGAACAAAAGAACAGTAAAAATCTGACTATACCTCGTCAAGGATACAGCGTGAAGATGTATATACTGTATGTATATGTATTATAGGAAATTCAGAAGTCCTTATTTATTACATACCCAGGCTAGTAGACTTTGAACAGTGAGGGTGACCTTCTCACCAGCCGCCTTGATTAGTCGTACTGCGTGTTCATGCTGGGCTGATTTAACACAAACGCCGTCTACTTCCAAGATTCTATCCCCAGTCTAAAAGAGATACGAAAATTGCGTTAGTAAATTTGAAAAAAACATTCCTTTCATGCCGGTTTGAGAGAGATAACAAATGTAAAATGTGCCAGCAAGTGTGTTGTTCATGTTCCCGCGCTAGTCATAAATATAAGGTATATTATAAAAAACTTATGACGATGATGAGCTAGAGACTAATGTAGTCTGTCTAAATAATTGTTGTAGATACTTGAGTATTTTTAAAGAAATTGAAAAGCGCATCTAAGAAACACTCTGGTATTCATAATATTACGTAAATCGTGCCACGAGTTTTGATACTTAAGTTTATTATCTATACTACCTAAGAATTAAGATTATTATCTATTTTCCTAAATCTGTAAAAGTCTCAAGCCTGCAAGTTCATTTTCTTACATCTATTTAAATACACGTCAGATTAAGATTAAATTCTTCACAACTACAGGATATACTCTAGCTGAAAACAGAGGCCCTGTGAAGCGGCCAGGTACTGTTAGTTATTTTAATAATGGCTGCTGCCTGCTGATCTTACTTGTCATGCCCTCCATTAGAAATTATAAATTCTTTACTATTAATTTCGGCGACTTGATGATGTTTTTATCTTTCTACGATTATTTTACATGACTACACTCTATTTTCAATTAGGTACTCTTCGGTAAGTGACGCTAAAGTAGTAAATGACGATCACAAGTAATATCAGCAGCCAATAATATAAATCGTTTTTATAATTTTGGCTAATAATTCAATATTATATTCAACTATCAAAACTTGTTTCGCAAACTACATATTATGTGCACCAGGAATGTTTTCTACATATAAGTTTTAGATTTACTTAATAAATACCCAAGTATAATAATTAATAACTTATATTAGACATACTGTATTGTTCGACTTTGCTTCGCCATCTGTATATCCAAATACTTTGCGTGTAGTAGAGCCATGCTACATTACAGCACAAATTGGGTCGGCTCGCTCGGTGAAATACCACCCTCTCACAGAATATCAACGTGAAATTACAGCATCTATTGCTGTCGTGTTTCGCTCGGTGAGTGAGAGTACCGGTGGCCCATCTCCTCCCTACACTCTTTTCCCTCTTTTCCCTCCTTCCTCTTTTTTCCTAAAGGTCGGCAAGGCACTAGTGTTTCTCCGGATGTTGCGGTTGTCCATGGGTGGCGGTGATCACTTTCCACCAGGTGAATCGCTTGCTCGTTTGCCCCCTTTTGTATAAAAAAAAAACTTATTGCCGAACGTAGTTAAGGAGTAGTAATAAGAATAATAATGGAGTAATAATATCGCCTTGCTCAGTTCGTCCTGAATAGACAATGACGCGAACAAATACGTATTTACTTCAAGAGTATTTTGGTCTATTTCTGCCAAGCTTCGTATAGTATTTGTAATGTAATTAATTTAGTAGTTACTATGCGCTACGGTGTGCACCGCACAAACGTTGAATTGGAGGGGAGCGAAGTGTGGTTCCGAGTCTCAGTTGAGTCGAACATAGCAATTGTTTCGAGCACTCAATATAGTAGGTACTAATAAATATGCCAGTGGAGCTGCAGGTTTGTAATCCCTACTCTCATGGTATCCTCATGAGGACGTCGAATTGGAAGGAATTACTTGCAGTTTGCTGCGCTATCTATAACCATGACTTATTCAAACTCACATGTAATTCTCCGCTCTTCCCAGCTGGACTGTCAGGCACAACATTCTTAATAAAAATTCCAAAAATGGATTTCTCTTCACCATCTTCTTCTCGATTAGAAACTATGTCAACCTGGTTAACAAAAAAATACAATTCAATTATTTTAATAACAAGTCAATGAAACATTCTGAATAACATTATATACTCATAAATACACTAAAACATCCGCAAATCTTTTTATTAAAGAATTCTATCGACTTCAAACGGCTATTTCTAAATGATATACGAGTACAACAATCGCTAAGCCAGGTGTCCCTAGGCACGTACTGTTAGGGGTCGCAATCGCAGAGGGGTGGCTACATGGTCCCTATCGTCTCTGAGGCGATTCCGAGGAGGTCTCGGAACCTTTCGAAAAGCACTGAGGACGACCATCGCTAGATCATTAAATTTTGATTAGTAAATTGATGAGTAAAAGTAACACATAATTCTGTCTCCTTCGCATTCCAAGAAATGCAATGTTTTATGACACTGCTTAAATCAACTGAAAAAGATGAAGGGATTGAGGTAGATGATGATGTCTTTGTAAAAAAATATACAGCCATCGCGGCGTGTCTGGCTGGTGACAAACATAAAGATTTACTTTTATCGTGATGGGTTAAAGCGAGAATGATGCAGAGAGAAAGAGTCTTTTGGTGGCGGAAAGAAATCGACGACGAGGTGGACCGAAGCAAGAATGTTGTCCCGTCTTGCCACACAAAAGTCGGTTTAACCCTCTAGGTGCGCTTAAAGATGTTTCACATCAAAAAATGTATGCGTTCATTACTACCAACGCATATATACGCTCTAGTAAGAGCAAAGCCTCTTCGCTCATACTAGAGCGTATTTTCTTCGCATAGAGCGTATGATCTTCGAAGTAAATTTCGTCAGCACTCTCAGAAATGTGACTCGTCACCACGCTAGAAGTACACCGGTAGGTTCCGTAGAAGACCATAAAGGGGCACCAAACAACAGGAAAGTATCCCGGCGATGTCTTCAGTATGCACATTGTACGCTAAAACCCTATTTTTATGGTTTGTAAGAATAGGGATCTAGATAGATTTAAAAATTCTTCACTCACCTTCCCTCCGACTATACTGACTCCTAAGGGGGCACCAGGGCATCTGACAAGAGTGACCTTCCTCGCTGAACCCCACCTCTGGGCGACGATGTCAGCACGACGGTCGGGAGAGACGGTAACCGTCATTGTTGGCGGTATGTAACTGTTGCAAAATATGGAGTAATTAGAATCAGAGAAACGTGCATCATAGACGTAATAAAAAGATTGAAAAAGAAAGACTCGGCGTCTCATACTAATAAACATTCAAAAAAAGCCGGCTCGCCCGTATCGTCTGCCCCTCGGACCAACAAATAAAATGGGCGGAGTCATAATAAGTTGCCGCTTTTACCACCGTGTGTCAAAAGATATTTCCTGTCTCTTTTTGTCTCATTAAGCGTAACCACAAGCAAAACAGTTAGCTATAATAAATATGACAACCTTGCACCATCAGATTGTTTCGTGTCAGCTTATGAGTCGGTCATGAAATCTTATATTAAATATATCTTAAGTGTTCTGACTATTAGTATTTACAAAAACAAAAATATGTCATGTTCAGCTGTGTATCGTTGTACTGTAACCTTCCCTAGTCTCGCACATTAGTAAAAATCTAGAAAATAGGTCAACAAAAAAAAGGACACTAAGGATTTGCTTTTAGAACAAATGCTTCGTCCATTGTGATATTGGTCCTAGAATTGACCTTATTGTCCGCCGTTTTGTTATTTTTCACTATTCTATTTCAAAATCGAAAAAAATTAACGCTTATGGTACCGTCTCTCTATCTGGCTGTGCCAGCCGTTTTTCTCAGAAACTGTTACTAGTAAATAAGTGAGAAAGATCATAGTAAGCAATGGTTCGAAGACAGACCTTCACTTCAAAAGCCGAGTTTTCACTTTCGAGGGTAGGGTTTAATGATAATTTTTTGACGTCATCGCATGAGGTAATTGAAATCTAAACTTTATTCGTAATTATACTTAAAAAATTAAATGTTTTAAAACCTATAATAAAAAAAAAATGTACCGACTACCGTCTAAAATGGTTAATAATATTCCGGAAGATCGTAGCTTAAAAAACTTGCGTTCAGATCGATTTATCTGTTCAAGAGTTATAATGTAACAAACAAATTCACAGACAGACAACGGCGTCAAAATTATGACAACTTTATTTCCATCGGGGTTTAAACAAGATACAAACGTGAACACTGCTGCGAAATAATTTTCAAAATACATTAAAAATTATAACTTATGGCCCATAAGCTCTCTGTGACTCTGTCACTCTTAGTAATGAGCAGTGACACTACGAGTTTGTAATTTCATAATACTGTGGCGTCATCTCCCTTTAAACCAAGGCTCGGAACCAGTTTCGAAATAGCGGTTAATATCGTTCTTTAACAGGTTATAATTCCGTTCTTTGATTTAACCGGTTAATGAAGGAAGCGGTTTCAAATAAACCGAAATAATTTCCGTTATCGGTTAGTGAAGAAAACGAAACTAAAACCGATATTAAAACCTAAATTAACTGGTTTTACTCAGACGCACGTTGCCTGCCTAGATCTATCAAAGCCGAGCGCAACGCACTCCGCGTACCGGCGCGCCACCGCCATGTCATGCGACGCATTTTTTCCTTTTTCTGTAGGTGCAGGCTATGGTTCATTCGTCTCATTCTCACGCGCTTACTCGTATTTGTTGTAAGTCACTACCACGCGGACGAGTCGCGGGCAAAAGCTAGCAGGTATTCTAGTATACACATGGCAACTCAAAAAACCGGTTACTTTCGTTTAACAAAACCGGAATATGTAAAAAAACCGGTTTCTCAATTAACCGGTTAAAATACTGGTAACCGTAACCCAAACCGCAATCAGTTCCGGTTCGGGGTCAATGACCTAAACCGGTTTGGAAAATTAACTGGTTTCCGAGCACTGCTCTAAACTATCTTCATTCCGTTCCTTGTTTAAGGTTCATACTTAAGTTCTAAGAGCAGTAACTCCTTTTTAATAAATTGCAATTTTTTTATTACATAATTTCATAATGTGTACATAATTTTTATCTATTTTAATTTCATGCAATGGTGTATAAAATTTCAATTTCGACGACATTCCATTAAACCTGTTTTACATTAAGTATGTAAAATTATTTATAATTATATAATATCGCAATGCCAATATTCAAATTATTTTACATGTTGTATAAACTCAGGTGCTACAATTTTCAAAAATTCCTTTCATGTGTTGATTCATTTTGAAGTCCGTCTATGCAGCCCAGCGCAATCGAATTCGTTCACTACTCCCGCGCCCTACGCCGATAACAATAAAGTTGATTTTCGCAGTTATGTTTTGATCATAATTATTTTAAAATCTCAACTTTAGTTTTTGCACATAATTGCAATTTGCAAGAAAACTGCATTACCACCTTCGATTATAAATAAAGAACTAGATGCACAATCTCCTGTAAAATCTAAACAAATTATTGTCCGAATTGACGTATATCTTTTTAATACCGTATAGTATTATCGGTAACATTGTGTTAATCTAAAGTAGACCTTACAGCCAAACCATAAGGTTATAAAAGCTTATAAACGATTCTTGCATGACCTTGAAACGATCTTTGTAAAAAAATATTTAAAATGTAATCTTACGTCTCGTGCGTAAAGTATAATTCACATAATCTGTGACTCACTCAATGTGCACTCAAATACTTATTTGGGCGCACATTTGGTTCGGACATTTTTGGAGCGTTGATTGTGTATGTAGTTTTTTATTTGTGATCGAAGATTACCACCAATGATGTTACAACACAAAAGAATTACGAATTAGAAAACTGGTTTTAGAGATTTGAGATGTTGTAAATTACCTATCCATTTTTTTTTTAATTCTGTAGATTTTCGAAGATACAACTGAATCTTTGCAAAACAGGGAATTTTTTTGGAATTTTTTTATCGAGATTTTTGTCTCCAATCATGTTCAAGGATTTTAAGATAAACAGTTGAAGTTATACCCAAATATCAACTTTCGGTCTTCTAGATATCGAGATCCGTGTCACCAAACACACCAAAGTCTGCACAGGCGGATCTTAAATGAAATTATTTTTAGCTACCCTCCGCTCAAAATCCCATAACCACCAATCGACACGTGTTTCGCCTCTTTACAAAGCATCCTCAAGATATTCCAGAGATCATGCTTGTTTTGACCAAATCTGACGTAACACGTGTCGCTTAAAGTTTGGAATTTTGGGGCAGAGCAAACTAAAATTATAAAAATTAATCGCAATTATTTATTTATTTGAGCGTAATATGGTTGGTCAGTTTTTTTTGTGTCGGTTAATTTCGTAAAATAATTATTTCGTAATATTTACATACATGTCTTCATTATATATCACTAACGAGGTAGTCAGAGAGGACGGAGATGCAAATGTCGCGGTCCTAACATACTTCTTTCGAGTCTTCAAATCTCATCATTTTCCTCACACATTTATGTCTAGATATGCAAATGCTTTTGACTTTTGCGTCAGTTAACACTCTGGCTTCATAAGTCAGCCTTGGTCTTCCTTGGTTTCTACTACCACTCACTTTCGTTTCCAAAAGGATAGATATTCAAGTATGTACCCATACATTTTTTATAAATCCGTGCTGAACAATGTAGTACTTTCATTTACCACTAGCAACCCGCCCCGACTTCGCACGGGTAGATATTTTTTTGAAAATAAAATACAGTTTATGTTACTAGCTGATAATGCAGCTTTCCATAGGTGAAAACATTTTTGAAATCGGTTAAGTAGTTTTAGAGTTTATCCATTACAAACAAACAATAAATTTTTTTTTAATTATAATATTTACTATGAAAAGAAATAATGAAATAAAAGAACATTTCTCGAATTATGTATATAAATATTACGCGCGGAGATCGACTGTCCTGAGTTAGTGGCCGAACTACTGTTTGCGCTCCGCAGTTGCGTACACGTCCTACGAAGCTACTGTATGTCCTTCTACGAGGTACAAACTACACAAAAAACGAAACTTTGACTCGTATCACACACACTTGTAATTAATTATTTGTTGAAGCCAAATCCATTTCAATTCACAAAGCGTTACTTCCGATGGAAGGTTAAGCGTATTTTATTGGAAAATAGGGTTAGCAACGATAACAGTTGTAGACCGGCATCCATCAAGTTGGTGAACATTGGATGAAACAAAAATGATTACTTTAAACATTCATTGTAATTTCTGTTAATCATTTAAGTTAGGGTAATCTGTTATTGGTCCTTTGTGTATTACGAGTGATTATTATTATATTTATTACGGCAATGTAATGGCTGTTGATTACCTGAATAAAGAAAGAAATAAATAGACTTCAAAAATTCTTTCCCCGATATTTAGAACGGACCTTTAGGGTGGACATAGGACATTATTCCGTTTTCCACGCAGATGTATTCGTGGGCAACTCAAATTCAAACTTAACACTAAAACAAAAAATAATACAGAGATACACAATATTTTGTGAAATAAACATTTGAATATTCGTATTTGGGTTCAAAGTATGTACATAGCTACTTTATAAATTGTAAAGTACAAACGAAAAAGGTAGACTGAAATATACCATTCAAACATTTCAATTGTCTATGCATTGAGAAAATGAAATTGAATACATAAAACTTTTATTGTTACTTCAAATAGCCCAATGGTTATTCACTATGAGTATAGTTGCAAACAAAATAGCTACAAACATGATTATTGAAAATATTTTATATTCAAATAAAAATAGAACATTTGATGTAATTTGCCTTTTCGTTATAAGTAATTTACAACACAGATAAATGATTGCTATTATGTAGTTAAACATATAATTTGTCGCATGACATATTTTTTAGCGCGCTATTTTATTTCAATTCATTTTATATTTCCGGTTTCGTGTATACACAGCATAATATATTACTACATTTATTGCTTCTACTGTAAATAAACATTTTTTTAGTGTGTTTCTAAATGAAATATTATCGTAATTCATGTGACAAATGCTTACTATTTTTAGCTATATTTCGCCCAAAATCTCAAATTTGTTAATCGACAGTGTGGACGGGTTGCGTAAAAAATTAAACTGACTTCAATAAAAGAACACCGAAACACGAAATAACTAGACTTTACTAACCAAAACTTAAGTACAGAAACAACTTCATAAATACGATACAAATACCCATATAATTAAATTTGACAGTAACTGAAGTCGGTGCCACGTCTACTTAACTAATGGGCTTCTGATGTTGCAGATTGATTTGGCACTGACCTCAATAACTGTCAAATATCGTATTTATAAAGTTATTTTCGTACTTAAGTTTTGATTAGTAAAGGATAGTTATTTCGTACTTTTCAGTGTTTTTTTCTGAAGTCGGTTTATTTTCTTTATAATTTTTTTTTATTTCTCCCTTTTAAGTGACCTTGCCATAAATAAATATCTAGGGCAGGTCTACGATTAATATCTTTTTTAATTCTGGAGCACAATCTGTTAATTTCAATTCTATTGTAAAGCACAAACCGTGGGCTCTCACAATAAAACATGCGAACAAATCGAACATTGGATATTATTACCCATTTTCAATATCATATCATAAAAGAACAGTGAAAAGGTTACTTCGTAATTACACTCTAGCAGTATTCTTACAATCCAAAAACGACTGCCAACAGCCGTATTCTCTGTCCGCCACAAGACCGACTCGAATTTATTATATCATAGGTAATTTATACCTTCTCCATTATACCATGTGGGGAGTTAAGAAATGGCATACAAGAGAATCATCTATAATAATAATAATAAGCCAGACAATACACACCAATCATCTGATCTCAAACTAGGGCATTCCCTGTACTATGAGAACCAGACGACGACTACTGGGGGCGTCTCCCAGTACACCCAGACCCGAGACAATCTAGAAAATTTCATTTTCTAATTTGACCCGACCGGGAATCGAACTCGGAACCTTTCGCGCTTGGATTAACGTTTAAACCACTGCGCCATCAAGGTTGTCAATATAAATAAATAAAGATTATAACCAGTTCACTTTATTTAGTGTTATTTGGTGTATCTTCGAAACCCAAGTGCCAATACCAATGAAATTTAAATGAGATCAATCTCGAAGTGTATCCTTTCAAATAAAAAAATAATTTTCCAAATCGGTTCATAAGTTACAGAGTTATGAGATAACAAACATTAAAAAAAATACATCCGAATCGAGAATCTCCTCCTTTTTTTGAAGTCGTTTAAAAAGCGAAACACTTATTGATTAATAAGTTTGAGATTTTGCGTGGAAAGTAGCTAAAAATTGTAGGAATTCATCACATAAAATACAAATCAATCATGATAATGCCTGGGAAACGAATCACGGTTCCTATGTTTAAAAACTACGAACTAACCAAAGTGTTATAAAAAATATTTTCCATAAAGGTATCAATATTTTGTTACATCAGTTTGTTAAGCAGATAGAAAGTGTCTCTGATTTAAAAAAAAATTAATAGACTTCAAAATAAAAACAGAAAAGTATAAAATAATTGTCCTGTACTGATGAAAACTCAAGTACAAAAATATGTGCTACAAATACCTACTTGATTTTTAATATTTTTTAATGAAATCTGAACTTTCTGATGTTCTTTATTGGTTACGTACTGACTGATTGGTAATTGGTCCTATACCATGTTTTAGAAAATTAGATCTCCCTACCACTTGCGTACACAACTGTACAGGATACGTCATAATATAGTTCCATCGCTTAGTTCGAGAGGTCACAGTAGAATGAACACGTCTCTCGTGAATGATTGAACGAGGTTCACGTTATCTACAGATTGCATGAATTTTAAAATGAAACATGAAACAATAACAAAGTATTAATAAAATATTTAAAGCCCAATCAGAAATATACAGCGGCCGTCACATGCTCATGCAAACGACCTACAAAATAAATATCAATTGCATCATTGTTCGCTAAATGTTCTTCACTCAATACTGTAGGTATTAGACGATAAGAGTCCATCTATGCAGACTTTGGTGTGTTTGGTGACCTGGATCTCGATATCTAAGAAGACTGAGAATTTGATATTTGGATACATACAATTTCAACTCTTTATCTCGAAATTCTTAAACGTGGAAACATGATTGGCTAAAAAAGTCTCGATAAAAAAACTTTCTGAAAAAACACTGTTTTGCACAAAGGTTCAGTTGCATCTCAGAAATTCTACAGAATTTTAAAATGATTTTCACTGAAATGGATAGGTATTTACAATATCTCAAACCTCTCAAATCAGTGTTTTAATTGGTAATGTAGTGTTCTTGCAAATTACGATTATGTGCAAAAACAAAAAAAATTTTCCGCGCTAAAACATGATCAAACCGCAGCTGCAAAAATCAACTTTATTGTTATCGTTATATAGATAGGTTGCATTGAGCTGCAGGGGCGGACTCTTACCTCAAATTGTTCAACCTAGGTTGGACCGAGGTGTATCCGACAACGTAGCATATGTGACGGTTGGCTGCTTAAGAGGACTGCCTTGACGGTGTCTTTTGTCAATTTCATACTCAGAGTAACAGCGTAGCGTAGAAGTAGAGTTAGTAGCAACAAAGTTATATAGTTACTTAATTTTATTTGTACGTATGGCGTTATAAGTCATTAGAGAGGGGTGCTTAATTGTTGCTTATTTGTTTAATTGCTTAATTGTTTGTTTCGTGATTGTATATGCGAGATAACTTTTTGAAAGTTCGCCAAAATAAACCTCGTGTCAACAACACGTCAACGTGAAAATAACAACCAGTAATTTTTCAATTAAGTAGAATTTATTATATTACCACATCGTAAAACCAGTTATAACTATAGAATTAATATACTACAGTTACTTGTTTACTAATTCCATAGTTATAACCAGTATTCTTTTTAAAATGAGTAGTTATAATGCGCCAGACCAGCCATTCCCAAAGTGGGCAATAACGCCCCCTTGTGGGCGCTGCAGGCCTAAAGGGACCCAGAAGAGAAGAGACCCAGAAAAAAAATGGGGGCGTTGTGTAGAGGCCTGGGGGGTGATTTGTAATTTCATTTAGCTAGGAGGCATCTTAGACAACGACTGCATGAGCTCTCGACTCAGTAGACAAAATAAGTTTGGGAACCAGTGCGCCAGACGATACACACCAATCATCTGATCTCAAACAAGGGTATTCCCTGTGCTACGAGAACCAGACGACGACTACTGGGGGCGCTCTCTCTCAGTACACCAGACCCGAAACAATCTAGGAAAGTTCATTTCCTAAATTGACCCAACCGGGAATCGAACCTGGAACCTTCCGCGCTTGGCTGTAACGTCTAAACCACTGCGCCGTCGAGGTCGTCCAGTTGTATTAATATTAACAATTCATAATAATTTATGACAGGGTCCCTGGGGCCCCGAAGCTCATCGACTGGTTTCTGATATTTGTAAGAGACTGGTCGAGGCTTCGGGAGACCGCCGGGCTGGTAGCTTTTTCCGATAACGAATCACTTTGGCTATTCAAAGAGGTAATGCTGCCAGTCTGCTGGGCACCCTAAGCAATGACAACTTTCTAAGCGGCAACTTTGAGGAAGTGTATCATTTAAGATGTATGTGTAGTTGTATGTAACTACACATACATCTTTATATATGTATTATTATGTATGTATTATTGTTGTATGTAATGTGTAGTTTTAAGTTAATTATGAAATTGTAAAAATTCGTTTCAGCCATCGCCAACAGTTTGATTAAAAATGATGTCACCGAGTTTCTATTTGAACTGAGCCAAAATATTTTGATTTATTAAAAGTTAATTTTAAATGTATATTTAACAGTCTAATATTAAAATGCATCAATTTTGAATTACTTGTTATAAACTATTATATTATACAAGTAGTATTATACAAGTACTTTAAATATGAAATGAAGGAAAACGCGCAACGTTGTCCTCTGCACAAGCGTCGAATTGAAAGTGAACCAGATATGGTCCCCAGTGTCGCCAACAAGACTAATATAAAATCTGCTAAAATGCAGTTACAATTTTGCCAAAAATATGCTAATTACTGTTTATTAATGCCAAAAATTATGCCAAAACTGAAAAATTCTGTGTCAAATAAAACGATATTACATTTTAATCGTTTATTACCAGGTATTTAGGCGCCATATTAGGTTAATTAACGACTATCAAGCAATAACTAAACTGTTCTGTATAAATTATGAAGATAGTATAGTACTAGCGAAAGTATAAACTGTTAGAACTTTCATTCAATTACAATGAAGTAATTGATGAACGCGATATTCTTTCTCACTTCTTTCTTACCAGAAGGAGGGAGTAAAAGAATCCCGTTTGTCTATGGTTTATTATGAACGAGATTAGATGAGGTATCCCTGGAACACGGAAATGGAATGATTATAGCGCGCTTACGACAGCGGAACGGAACCGTTCTTCACTTTGAGCGCTGTCATAGATTTTATCGTTAATTTTAACGTATGTACGGCTCTGTTGACGTTGTACGTTTCATTCTGTTGACGTTGTACGTTTCATGGTTATACCATAAACTAATTAATCTGTGGTTATACTATTATTTAATGATTATTTTATATGCTAAAAAAAACTTTTATAAAAAAATGAAACCGACTTCAAACAGAACACTGAAAAGTATGAAATAACTATCCATTACGGATTGAAACTTAAGTACAAAAATTTATATTAAAAAATTAAACCGACTTCAAAAAAGAACACTGAAAAGTATTAAATAACTATCCTTTACTAATCAAAACTTAAGTACAAAAATAACTTTATAAATACGATACAAATACCCATATAATTAAATTTGACAGTCACTGAAGTCGGTGCCAAGCCTACTAAACTAAATATACTTTCTGTTGTCGAACATTAATTTGGCACCGACTTCAATAACTGTCAAATTTAATTATATGGGTATTTGTATCGTATTTATAAAGTTATTTTTGTACTTAAGTTTTGATTAGTAAAGGATAGTTATTTCATACTTTTCAGTGTTCTTTTTTGAAGTCGGTTTAATTTTTTTATAAAAATATTTTATTTTGACCTTTTGAGTGACCTAGGTCTAAAAAAATATCTAGGGCAGATCTACAATTTGTTTATTTTCTAATTTTGGAGCGCAATGTGTTAACTTCCATTCTATTGAAGAGCATAAACCGTGGGATTTCACAATAAAGATGCGAACAGATCGAACATGGGATATTATTGCCCATTGTGGCCATTATCAATATCATGTCAATATCAATCAGTTATAAAAGAACAGTGTAAAGGTTGCCTCATAATGACACCTTAGCAGTATTCTTACAATCCGAAGATGACAGCTACCAGTCATATTCTCTGTCCGCCACAATACTGACTCTACTGACTGAATTTATTATATCACAGGCAATTTATAGCTTCTCCCTACTACCATTATACCATGTAGGGACAACGATAGTTAACAAATGTCACACAAGAGAATCATCAACATAAATGGATAAAGGTTATAACCAAATCGCGTTATTTGGTGTATCTTCGAAACCAAAGCTTCAATGTGAATCAAATATCAATGGGACCAATCTGGAAGTATATCCTTTCAAACAAAAAAAGAATTTTCCAAATCGGTTCATAAATGACGGAGTTATGAGGTAACAAACATAAAAAAAAAACATGCAACCGAATTGAGAACCTCCTCCTTTTTTGGAAGTCGGTTGAAAAATGTATTACATGCTAAATGACAAGAAAATATGCTAAGCAACATGAAAATTTGCCAAATCGAGCATAAAATATCCTAAATTGGCAACACTGCCCCCGAGCCTCAGTTGAGTGGAAACATAGCGATTGCTTACAACACTCAATCTAGTAGATACTATATAGATTATAAATATCGTTCCTAAGCCCAAATAGCTATAGCGGTGCCCGTAGTTTCATAATTTTGTCATGTCTGTCCATCTGTCCGTTTGTCCGTATGTTTATTCCGTTAGTTTTATTATTACTGAACTGAGATTTTGAGCAGAGACGAAAATTAATAAGAAACTATAATTTAGAGACGAAGAACAAAATATTCAATTAACGGATATTTGAGACCAAATCTTTTTTTAAATTTCTGTTTCTCTTGGACGGAAAATACAAAACAGAACTTTATGTTAACACATATTTGAGACGTTCTTGGCCGTATTAGTTATTTTAGTTAGACTATAAGCAATCCATCTCCAAAGTTTCGGTAATTTTCGTGCAATAGTTTTTACATAATGCGTGTGCAAACATATTATGTACATCACACGTTAGTACCTACAGATAATAAAGTTCCTTAGTTGCAGTTTCCATTTCTCAAAACTTAATTGCAATAATAAGACCAATAAAACTCACGTATGATTTAAAACAAAAACAAAAAATATTAATTTCGATACTCGTACGCACACATATACTCGTATATAATAGAAAAAGACAGAAATATCACAGTGAATCTATGTACAGAACTAACGAACTTAGGCGCGGGTCCCGCCTCACGTAACGCTTTTTCCTTACATGACGATTTCTACCAACGCAAACCTCCCTAAGCTGCGTTAAAGAATTTCGTTCCAAGATTATAAAAATCATTGTTTTGTGTTATTTAATTTTCTTAAATATATCCATTTTACAAACATGGATTGTTCAGGGTTTTATCAAGCGTATATATTCTGTTGATTCAATTAAAAACAAACTTATTAATTTGAATGCTTAGCCATAAATTATATTATATATTATAAATTTATTTTAAATTAAAGTTTATTTATAAGAAAAGCTTAATGTACTTTGTACTTAAATAAGCAGCATGTGGTATACACCAAAAGAGGTGAAATCTTAGCGTATGACTCTCTTTGGACTTATGTATCAGTAGAATTTGAGTTGATTTGTACTCTTATCTGTTGTGTAGACCAATTAAGAAAAAATAGATAACATATTGATATTTCATTGGTACTTCAATTTCATTGCTGGAGTCAGCGCTAAATAACAAGAAAATATTTCTTATTATTTTCGGTTCGGTTGTTATTTTCGGTCAGCTAACCAGCACCGAATCTGAACGAGTAGCTGATCTCTGGAATACCTATCCTGAGGATGCTTCGTTGAGAGGCGAAACGCGTGTCGATTCATACATTTGATGAATTACTAAAATCTTTAGCTATTTTCCGCTCAAACTCCAAAAACCACCAATCGACCCGTGTTTCGCCTCTCAACGAAGCATCCTCAGGATATACCAGAGATGGGACTCGGTCAGCTAACCAGCACCGAGTCCCGCGCTCCGTCCTCTCTGAATATCCCGTTAGGAATACAACGTGAACATTTGTATATATAAATAAAAGTCAATTGCCACATGTATGATGGAGCATCACTTGAGAACGTCTAGACCGATTTGACTGATTTCTGTTTTGTTGTCTTCGTAATTGTCAGGACAAGGGTATGAAAGAAAATTTTTGGAAAATCCACGGAAAAGGCGGATATTTGGATGGTATTTATGTATGAAAAACTCAATAAAATAAATTTGGAATGTTGCAAACATTTAACATCCCACCGGGGCGAAGCCGGGTCGGTTCGCTGGCCGAGAATAAAAAAAGAATGTAACTCATGCGAAAGCGATGCGATGCGCTAGTATTTTATAAACGAACACTAGATACTCTGACTACCCCGCTGGGGATGCGGCGTGGGGATATGTATGTATGTATTATTTACTATTTATTAATTTAATTGCTACGGCCATCTGTTAGACCGACGTACTCCACAAATATTGGTCGCCGTTGAAAATCAGCGCTGTAGCACTTGTGCTGCAGCACGTACTGAGTCGGTGTCTATTTTAGCATCATATCACTCACAGTACACATTGTTTGTAGTATGCGTTTAAAATTTTTTGTTTATTTGTTTGTATTGTGTGTGATGATGCTAAATAAAATCTATGTCTATGTCTAGATTATATCTCTGGATCGGGCATTTAAGAGCGTAGTTAGTGCGCTCCGTGGAGCGGAAAATTGCATTAGCGTATACAAAATGCATCGCATTTAATCTTTTAATATGTAGGTATGTGTTTTATATAGCATATGTTCATTTCGTGCAGGGATCTAAAGTTTATTTCTATTCAATTACTCAAAAAGGTAAATAAAATTTTTTGTTCCACTTATGTATTTAAATCACTACTAAAATAGATATTATATTTCTTAGAACACGACTTTTCAAAATACATAAAACAGGTATTGACAGAATTACTAATCATGAAGATATTTTGCAATAATTGTATTTCATACTAGCCGTACCGCGCGGCTACGCCCGCGTTAAATTAAATTGCCGGAAGAAAAAATAGCCTAGGTTACGGTTTGAAAACTATTCTACCTGTCAATGAAAGTCCTGTCATAGTCGGTTAGGTCGTTTCGGAGATCAGCCCAAACAAACAAACGTACGGACAAAAATTAAAAAACGCGAGCGTGTTTGGGTTTTGGTAATGTATGAATAACTTTAAGAGCCATTGTTATATAAACCTTTCTTATAATACTCGATTTATCAAAAAAAAAACTTTAGATAATTGTTTATCTTTTCAGCAAATTGAATTGAAACAGATTATAAGATAGTTGCTATACTTACGTTCCTTAAGAGTGAATATCAATTTGTGATTTCGAAATTAATGAGAGTTAAATTTAAATACATAGATATGTTTCCCATAAGGGGAAAAAATATCGAGTCAATCCGAATACTCAAAAGATATAATTTTGACCAGTTCATCTGAATGTCTGTCTGTCGTACATAACAGCAATTTATGGAGCACTCAACCTATAGAGACGAAATATCTGATCATTTATTCACCACTGGTCAGTTTATTTACACTAATAAATATCAACTCTCGCTCGCATTAAGCAGTACATAACCAATACTGGACCTGTGTGTATATCTCCGTATATTCCAAAAGACATTTAAATATTTATGTACTGGCTTATCGTTCTACTCGGTGATGCGGCAAAAAAAGCAAAAAATCATACTATAAAACAGAACGCAGTAACCGCAAGTGTTTAAACTGAAATTGCTTTCATACAAAATAAATGACATTGCCACTCTATAGGTTGAGTGCTCCATGCAGTAAAATTTTTAAAATACTATTGACAGTATTTAAAAAAAAATTGAATAGTCGGTGTATTCTATAAACCGTTATACAATGGCGTAAATAAATTTGGGGTTTAGGAATGGTACTCTCTAATTCCATGTATTAACATGCAGTGCACATCAACGTGTGGGGTATCTTCAGGTCTTCAAAAATTATATAGAGACTAGCTGTAACCGCGACTTCGTCTGCGCGGAAAATTTTTTCGTGGGTATTCCGGTATAGGTTAGATTACATGTGCATGTAAATATTTACATAGATTGTTATTGAAAAAAGCCTACGTCTACCCTTCGGGCACATACTATCCCTTTATGAAACTTTATTATTTATCATATATCACCATAGTTCAGCGGTTTAGCATTTCCCATACAAAGTTTCATCCCCCTTTCACCCTCTTAGGGGTAAATTTTCTAAAAAAATAAGTAGTCTATCATGTGCACAATCACGTGATTTTACTACGTACCAGTTTTCATCAAGATCGGTCAAGCCCTTCTTTAGTTATAAAAGGACATACAGACAGACAGATAAACATTTGAAAATCGAATTGAATCGAAGTCAGTTATTCATAAAACGACTATCTATCGCAAAATTTGACAGTGAAGTCACAAAAGCTAAAATGAAAATTCGGAGCCTGAAAATAGACTTTAATCACGACTTTTAGGTTCGTACCTTTTTTTCGCAGACCTTAATTTAGTTTTTGCGGACCGTACTAGCCCACTGACCTCCAGTTCTGAACCACTGGGCGATACTATGAGGATTCTACATACATATTCTCACGCTGTGTCCACAACGGGGTAGTCAGAGAGGACGGAGCGCCGAGCGTCGCGGTCCTTACATACTTCTTTCGCTTCCTCAAATCTCATCATTCTCCTCACACATTTTCGCCTAGGTATGCGAGAGCTTTTGACATTTCCGTCGGCCAACACTCTATCTATTTGATCTTCATAAAGTCAGCCCTGGTCTTCCTTGGCTTCTTTTACCACTCACTTTCGCTCTGTAGATTTTCCTCGTCAGTCTTTCATCACTAATTTTTTACATGTGCCAGAACCACCTTAGCATTCTTTTCTTAATTTTTTCAATAACATTGTCGTGCAACCCTATCATACTGTGTATCTCTTGAGGATTGTATGAGGATTCTGTTTCAGGCATTTTGAATATGAAACCTTAAAAAAATAGTGACTTCCAGGTGGTCGATAATTTAAAATATAATTAGGTTTTCTTATACGTTAAAACCGTTAACGGCCCGTCTCTAATGTCTTCTGAAACATGGAAACGTTGGGCATAAATCACCACGCGATTCGTTGCTTAACCTCAGATGTTCGAACAACGAAAAATGAAGGCTATGAGCCGCCATCTTTAATTGCCACATGATTTTGAAGACATATCTTGTAACGAGCTACATTCATGGAGAATATAGTGCTGTGCAGCTATGCTATCCAATATCGATTATCGATGCACAATATGAAGCAAAAGTATAAATCGTTATATTTTGTTCACTCGACCAGACCACCTCTTTGGAAGTTTACTCACGGTTCACTGGTTTAATAACTGGATATAAAGGCATCATCGAACTCAGAATCGCCACATCTATGTGTACAGATAAATAAATAACTATATACACAACTAGTTCGGTGGTAATTGATTTGACGAATTCAGACATATCGATAAAACGTTCACAAAACGAAAGCGAGAACATTCATAAGAGGTTGTAATTGAGCAAGGATTTGGTCACATAATGCTGCTACTGCCTGGTGAAGATGAACAATGAAACATCCGCTAGAATAACTGACAGAGTTTTCTCGATGTAAGGATTCACAGGTGGACTTACTCGAGACCAGAAAAAGGAGTGTCAAAAACTATAATAAATTTGAAAAAACAGGTAAAGTTTCTTTATGGCTACGAAACTGAATAGTTTAAAAGTCCGTAATAGATTCTGTTCGGAATAAAATTTTCCTTCCAATTTCATTTTTTTACGCATTAATACGAGTAGAGAAGCGAGAGAATAGATAACTTCGACAATAATTTTAAAGTGCGGGTAGCCTCATGGAAAGTCATACAAGAAACGAAAAACCACTGGAGTGGCTCGTTTCAATCATTGTTGGGCAAAATGCAATTGTAAAAAAGACAATTAAAAATTATAATTGTAAAATGTAATTGTGAACACATTTTGTTAGGGAAACAATTACAAATACAAAAAGTAATTGTAATTGTTTTTACAATTACTTTTGCCCAACACTGGTTTCAATCTAAATTGTAAAAATGTAAAGATATTTTTATATGTTGTAAATTTTGAGTGTTTTAGGTTTTACAAAAAAAAATATAAAACTATTCCAAAATAAGGTGACGTCATTCGCACAGAAATTCGAGGTCGTGATCAACTAGTTATTGCTAGAAAATTACAAAAGTTAAGGGGATTATTTTTGGATAACTGTGTTTAATTTTATAATAAGATTCCTCAAGAAATCACTCAATTCACATTAAAAGATTTAAACTTGTTATTGTTATGTGGTATACCGATCGGAAGAGCGTACTATGAAAAAAAAACGATTTTATTGAATACAAAACGATAGTCTCGGAATAATCCTCTCAGCACATGCATTTACTGCCGTTGTGAATATTGCATTTTAAAATACTCATTGTAAAATAATATGGAAGAAATAATATCTAACTGAGTTTCCTGGCGGTTCTTCTCAGTGATTCAGACTTTACGTTCTAAAACACTGCAATTTGCACTAGAATAAATTGATTTGACTTTAACTTTGACTCTAAACAACGCATGATAAAACAACGCACTGTTTATACGAAATGAAATTTACTGAAAAGTGATAAGTAAATATTAATACAGAAAGAATGAGTGACGAACGAAAGACTATTAGAAAGACGAACGAAAGACTATTTATTATAGAAAATTTACAAAGCGAAAGTAATAAGTTAGTAATAGAAATCAAGGACGTCCAAGACTTATGAGGATTAAATAGCCAGAGTGCTAGCTGACGGAAATGTCACAACCTAATGGTTATGGACATTTTCATTTGCATACCTCGGCGAAAGCGTGGGATGAAATAGATGAGATTTGAGAAGGTGAAACAGGTATATCGGACCGCGACGCGTCAAAAATTATTTCGTGTAGTCTAAACCCTTGTTTAATTAAACGAAAGAACTGAATCTCATTCACCTTTTGGAAAATTAAATTGGAACGAACTTTGCACAATACATACATGTAACTTGTGTTTGTCCTTCCGTGTAGAAACTGATATAAGCGATTGATTAGTAATCTATTACTGTATAATTCCCAAATACTTACTGCTAGAAGAAACGTTAAGGTGTGACTTTGTTGTACTTCGATATTCTGTCCACCCCAAATGGGGAAATACAGTGATCTATGTATGTACTTTCATACACATCTTCACGCTGTAACCCCAACGGGGTAATCAGAGAGGCCGGAGCGTTAAGCGTCGCGGTCCTTACATACTTCTTTCGCTTCATCTATGTATGTATGTACATTGTACAAGTATTTTAAAAATGTTTGTTTCAACAATCATTTTTAAAACCAGACGAAAAAGAGCGGTTATAATTTTGACACCGTTGTCTATTTGTATGTGCGTTTATGACATCGTAGCTCTTAAACGATTGAAAACATTGGTATGTAGGTTTTCTGTTTGAATGCTGATGATTGTTAATTATGTTTGGTGAAAATAAGTCTAGATTATTATTTATTGTCTAAAATTTAGAATTTTAGTTACTTTTAAAATATTTTCAATGTACAAACTAAAGACACCATGGCTGTGTAATATAATATTACTTTTGCTTACAACTATGTCAATCTGCGTTTTATACGTAAAAAGATCTAATACCTTATTTAAAATATTTTCATATTTTCGGTGTTAATTGGCTTTACCCCGTTTATAATAAATATAGCTCAATAATATTTATCCTGTTAAGTAACCTAGATTTTCAAAATTTGCATCAAATTTCATTCAGTAGTTTTTCAGTGAAGTTTGAATAAACTGACACACTAACACGTAAAAAGACATCATTCTAAAATTATTTGCTTTGGCATCAGTGTTTAGCAATCTATACTAATAATTCACATGTATTTTTAATATACAGATTTCATAATAGCAATATCTAGATACTAGTAGATTGACTTTATGTGTAAAACGTCATCCATAATATACCATAATTAAATTAAACAAATCACTTACCAATGTCAATATACCAACAAAAAAACACACCCTGTAAACGACACTACATTTCCCTTCATGTGTTTAGTCCATATATTTACTGCCGTTAATCTTCTACGGAACCCAAATGCAAATTTAAAAAACTGTCAACACTAAAAAGCTATACACAATAGTGTAGTGCACGGACTAACAGACCGCAATGAGACGTCGAGGTCGGCTAACCATAACTCAATTACCAGTATTAGCAATTTTCTTTTAGTGATGTGCTGCAACGCAAAATGATTTATCGATGTTAATAATTTATTAAAATTTTAATAAACTATTATTATAATTTAAATAAATTATATTAAAATAATTTTAATACATTATTCCTTTAAACGAATTAATTTTCGTTTCATGCATGCATATCGTTTTATATGTACAATTGGTTATAAAAATATTATCATTATACGCGTCTTTTCTTGTTAACATACAACATATTTGACAAAAACAAAAAACATACTGTATTCACTATAGGTACGAATATAATTCACTCAGTTTTCAAAAAACGTTGGAAAGAAATTCTTGTTCTTATAATAACGTACAAATTTTATATCTGGCTAAGTTTACACTTCTGATTCTTCTCAGAATTTGTAATACACTTGGCGTTCAGAATACAACATTCAAAATATTTTCAATCCTATCGCCCTTGCCGGTTTCTTCTAGTAAACCCTTCCTTGACCAAGTTTTGCGATTTACAAAAAAGATTCTAAACAACTGACACATTCTCTGAGTATATTTTTTTCTTTCCTGGACCACCATTTGTTTAACTAAAATATTTGCAACTTCTTAAAAAATATTATTTGTTTCTTAACCATCAGTCACGATGCTTAATGACGGATTTGCTTCTTTGTGATATTGATACAATACAAGTTATGATGGTACATCACTATGGCACGTCGTGTGCACTAATAGTTTTCTGTTTTCTCTAATCCCTCACAAGCCCGTCGGGGCGGGTATTGGATTGGTCTTTAATTAATTTTTCACAACACAAGACCGCTACGTTCTATTTTAATATTGTAAACAGGACATTGAATAATTAGGTTCCTACGTGTGTTTTCAAGAGTAAACTTCAGCATTATTATTTTTGTACATAAGTACATAAAATATTGAACACTATTATTGTTCTGAAAGGTATTTGATTACATATTATCGTACCATACCATTTTAAATTAAATATAATTGAAATTTTTACGGGTGATATTTCATTAGGCACTTTTTCATTATGATATTGTATAGACTCAGGTGTTACTTTGCGGAAATCCATTTCATGTGATAAATTCCTAAAATCTATAGCTATTTTCCGCTCAAACTGCAAAAACCACCAATCGACACGTGTTTCGCTTCTCAACGAAGCATCCTCAGGATATACCAGAGATAGAATTCGGTCAGCTAACCAGCACCGAATCAACAACTGAACGAGCTTCACGACTATTTAAACCAATTGCAATCTGGTGTGGGTAGGGGGGCAATTGGTTTAAATAGTCGTGCAGCTGGTTCAGTTGTTAAATCGCGACCTGTGACGCTGTAAAAGCGACTAGGGCTAACAGCAAAGAGGGGCTTTGTTTAGTCGGTACGAGTCCGACACTACCCAGTCGGCATAGAGTCCGGCTGGGCGCCGTAGGGATTTAATTTTACCTATCAGAAACCAAAAAAAAAAAAAAAGTTGATGATTCGGTGCTGATTAGCTGACCGAATCCTATCTCTGGTATATCCTAAGGATGCTTCGTTGAGAAGCGAAACACATGTCGATTGGTGGTTTTTGGAGTTTGAGCGGAAAATAGCTAAAGATTTTAGAAATTTATCACTTTTTCGTTGTATTTATAATATTTCATTCTGTATTATTTTATTTATTCTCCTTTGGGATATATGTATATCTATCTATATATATAAAAGGCAATGTATGTATGTATGTTCCTTATGTACTCCGAAACGGCTGGACCGATTTCGATGAAATTTTCAGGGAATCTTCAGATTGGCCTAGCGGGTGTTCCTGTAAAGTTTGGTAGCGATCGGATCAGTGGAATTTTTTTGTTTTTTGTTTTTTTTTGCAGTATCAAAATAATTATAAAAACTGTTTAATTTATTTTAACTTCAACTAACGCCCAGTGAAACGGGCCGGGTTTGCTAGTATGTACATAAAATAAAAAAATTCTTTCAGGCATGTAATCTATCTATACTAATATTATAAAGAGGTAAATTTTGTTTGTTTGTATGTAATGGATAAACTCAAAAACTACGCACTTCATTTTACATACATACATATTTCATTTTCAAAAAAATTTCTACACGTGCGAAGCCGCGGCGGGTCGCTAGTATAATATGACTGTACACGTTTTTTCTGTATCGGAAGAAAAGGTTTGATTGAGATTTATAACCAAATGCTTTTTAAAATTATAGTTTATAGAAACTATTTTTATTAATAAAACTGCGGGAGTTCCATAGCTATCACAAAGTATCGCCAATTACGAATAGAGACACACATAGAACCGTTAATAGACAATAAAATTTGTATGAGCGTTCCGATACCTACCGGTACAACCTTCAACGGTAATATGTCTCAATTAAATTACTGGAATCCCAAATGGTTAGTGAGCCACTTTACTAAATTAGTAGGGATCTAATATAGAAAGTACAAGCGTCGTCCTCGTATTAAATAATACAGGGGATGCTTGAATATTATGGGAGTGTTTTGTCTCGATAAGAATTGGACAAGTGCGAGTCATACTTACGGAAATAGTGTTCAGCGTAAAACAAAAGTAACCTAATATATACAATTCTGTTTTTTGCCTTATTATCATTTTTCACATTTTTCTGAGCGACGCTTTTGAATACGGTGAGGGATTTATAGTAGCTTTTACGAAAAAAATTTATTAAAAAAAACCGACGTGACCTAACAAAAAAAAAAACACATAACACACACACATAATGAAACGTCCCTAGTGGCGAAGATTAATAAGTATTCTTCAATCAACAGCAAAAATAAGTTATTATTTTTAACGTTTCTCGATGACACTGAAAAACTTCTACCGTCATCGAGCGTGTAACCGAAATTACCCCATATCTCAAAAACTGCACAACATATCTTATTGAAACTAATTTTCATCGAAAGTACTTTTTATGCTCAACAATCTTCAATTTTTCCAGAATATCACAACACATACTAGACAAGATAGATATATGGACACACTTTTTACGACTTGTGTAAGATCATCACAGCAACTATTAACTTAAATTAATAAGTCATTGTGAGACTTGTATATTATCATTTTTGTAGACCTATGAAGATACCCGACACGCTTATGTGCACTCCTTTTTTACACCCCTCAGTCTAGAAACAAATTAATCTGTTATTTAATCATGAAGTGTCAAATCTATTTTAATTTTTATAATTTTTCTGCACCATTGTAGGTATGTTGATTTATAGGCTTACCTTCCAAATATCATAGTACCAATAGTCTCCAAGTAAAATGGTTGTGACCATAAACTTAGTATATAATGGCGTATAAGCGTACAAAGAGTGCGAGTGAGAATGTAATCTTTTGTGATAGTGTCACGAGTAGGAAAGGGACAGCAAACGAGACGCTATTGTAATTTGTAACCCTTTTTATTGAATAAACCTATAGAAATAACGAATGGTTTGGGAGCGTCTTCGCAAACAGCAGAGATGTTTTTGAGAAAAAATGTTGGAAAATGGTTCCCTAATTTTCAATTTAGGTACACATCTTCACTTGAGATAGAAAAAATTTTCAAGCAATTACATAAAAATAAAAGTGAAGATTTATGGGGACTATCAGTTCATGTCATGACTGGTGTAATACCTTTATTATCGCCAATTTTGGTAGAGATATTTAATAAATGTGTCGATCAAGGGGTGTTTCCCAATTTAATCAAACACAGTAAAATTATTCCATTATTTAAGTCAGGTTGTATGTTGAATCTAACAAATTATCGCCCGGTGTCAATATTGCCAGCATTGAGTAAAATATTCGAAAAAATAATACTCAATCAAATGCTAGCACATTTTAACATTCACGGGATGTTTCACGGTCAACAGTACGGGTTCACGAGAGGGCGGTCAACAACTCATGCGGGAGTAAGCTTGATCAAGACTGTACTTCAGGCTTGGGAGGGATCTCAGGATGCCATTGGTGTTTTTTGCGATCTTTCCAAGGCTTTTGATTGTGTTAGTCACGAAATTTTAATTTGCAAGCTTAAATACTATGGAATTCGTGGTAACGCTCTCGATCTCGTGGTCTCGTATTTGTTTGGCCGGGAGCAAAAAGTGAGTGTCAATGGGGTTTTGTCTGTTGGTTCGAGGTTAAGAATGGGCGTTCCCCAAGGATCAATTTTGGGACCTCTTCTGTTTCTACTCTACATTAATGATCTCCCATTTATGCTCAGGAACTTATGCGAAATAGTATTATTTGCTGATGACACTTCATTGCTATTTAAACTGGACAGAAAGAACTTAGATATTACCTGGGTGAACGGGATCCTGGCGGACGTCTCGGGGTGGTTTGCTGTTAATAATTTACTACTGAATGCACAAAAAACCAAATGTATTAAATTTTCCCTTTCTAATGTACCCAGAATCCATGATAAAATAGAATTGGGTGGGAAACAGTTAGAATTAGTTAGGTCTGCCAGTTTTCTTGGTTTAACAGTAGATAGTAAATTGCAATGGGCGGATCATATCGGGGCATTGGCTAGTAAGCTCGGTTCCGCGATATATGCCATTAGACGCATTAGGCAATTGACGGATGCGGATACGGCTAGGCTGGTGTACTTCGCATATTTTCATTGCCTAATGTCCTATGGCCTTTTGCTGTGGGGATCAGCGGCGCATATTAACTCGATTTTTATTTTACAAAAAAGAGCGATACGTGCTATTTACAGTATGAATGCACCACCTGCATACTGACCTTGCCGTCCTTATACATCTTTGAAATTATTATGTATACGAGGAAAAATATAGATCGATTTACAAAAAAAGGCGATATTGGTGGTATGGAAACCCGAGGTCGTGATAAATTGGATGTTCCAAAATTTAAATTACATAAGTCAAATGTTTCATTTTTGGGTAACTGCGTTCGTTTTTATAATAAAGTTCCTCAAGAAGTCACTCAATTAACAGAAAATATATTTAGATTAGTTATAAAACGTACATTGATTAGACAATCATACTATAAAATAAACGATTTCGTTGAAGATAAAACAATAGTCTGGAAATGATTTTCTCTGCACATGCATTTACTGGCTCTCTGAATATTGTATTTTAATAAACCTTTTGTAAAAGGATGTTGAAAAAATTATACCTGACTGAGTTTCTTGTCGGTTCTTCTCAGTGTCCAGGTTTTCTTTTCTCTTCTCTTTGAACCGAACTAAAGTAGATTTGACGTTCAAAAATACCTTGTGATTGGGTTTACTTGAATAAATTGATTTGGCTTTGACTTTGAATGACAGGTCGTCACAAGTCGTCACGCTGTGAAGAACGCTGTTGACTTCTTTTATTATTTAGTGTTATTCCTGTTTTATTTCAAAGAAGTACTATATTTTTCAATAATGGTTACGGGTTCTGTATGTGATTGTGATATTACATATCGCAATGATCAAGGTAATCATTCATTTCATAGGTGACATTGACTATTTAAAAATCGTCATGCGTCAGGGAGCTCTATGTTTGTCTATGCGCCAGTGTATACTAAGTTTACGGTTGTGACGTATTTTCAACTTTAATAAAGAATTAAAGAGATACGCAGTACACAGTATGACAAGACTGGTAACAGTGTTATTATAAAAATGAAGAAAATTATGCTTAGATGGTTCGACCACATAGAAAGTATGAGTGAAGAAAGACTAAAGAAGGAA
The DNA here is from genome assembly GCA_907165235.1 of Zeuzera pyrina. Lineage (NCBI taxonomy): Eukaryota > Metazoa > Arthropoda > Insecta > Lepidoptera > Cossidae > Zeuzera > Zeuzera pyrina. The sequence continues at coordinate 13,932,675 of OU015640.1, forward strand.
ATCTACAGAGTGAAAGTGAGTAGTAGCCAAACCAAGGAAGACTAGGTCTTACTTATGAAGATGAATTAGTCAAAGTGCTAGCCAATGTAAAAGTTAAAAGTACTCGCGTACCTAGACGAAAGAGTGCGAGGAGAATGATGAGATTTGAGCAGGCGAAAGAAGTTTGTAAACACCGCGATGCTTCACACTTCATTCTCTTTATCTGTCCCATTAGGAATACAGCGCGAGGATGTGTTGTTGTTCATTTGATACACTACATGATGATCATAAATATATTTCAAAACCCTAAAATAACCATTGAACCAAAGAATATGTGGAAAAGGAGGCAGTCTCCCGCCTCATGCATAACAGAATTGTCTACTCTCGGCCGGATACGTAGGGTTGTTGCGTTGGATGTGAGATGCGGAGAGCATCTTGTTTAGTTATACATTTAGTAAATAATAATAAAAAACAAAACAGACGAATAAGTTTTACGTGTTTGTTAAATTTAATTTCTTGTAATGAATAATGATAACTGCATTCGAATGACTACAATTATTTAGGCATCTAAGGACATTATAATACGTTCATTTATGCGATTTAGACGTTTTCATATTTGCGACGATGTGAAGAACGTATTAAAGACAAACGAAACCGGTCGCATATTTGTGTCGCGTGCGACCCCGACTGGCGCTACAATAAATCACCCATATTCGCCCAAAATATTGCCGTTGTGTGTGTGCGACGGCGCGTGCGTATTAGCGTGCACACACAAAACCGCGTACGCTAGCTTTCTATGAAATGTCTTTATGACTGTTATATTTATACTGCATGAACTTCATATCTGACTTTTCGCCACTACTATGATTGCAGTGCAATTCTCTAACGCAAATTAATCGAATTTACTTCTGAATGCGCGGTGAGATCAACTATGAATTGGTATTCTTTAAAGTCGATAGAGATACTAGCGTCGCCTCGATGAGTGCGGCGGCGAGTCATACTATCACAAATGAATTTTTTGACGTTTAGCTAAATATAACAATCTAATCTAAATAAAATAAACTTATTTTATTTAGATTAGATTAAGATTAGATAGAACGTAATTATCTTAGAAATAGTTAAAATACATTAAGACGAAATATCGACTGAGATGTTTACTCATAAAGGAATCCCTGTCAAACTCGCATCCAAGATCACTTCACTTCGCTCCTAATATGTTTGGTATAGAGTTAGAGAATTCCATTTGAAAACCAAGTGAGTTCAAATGCGAAGTGGAGTGAACTGTCCAGCGAGTTTCGCTTGAACGATTCAGATTTTTACAGAATTGCATGGCTGTTCTAAACAGCTGATTACGTGTAACAGCCTCAGAGAAACGACGATAATATGACAGATTGATATCGGTATATTACATAAGCGATTCATTTCTTCAATTATAGAGTGCATTATGAGTACGAGTATGAGGTAAAATTCTCTATACACATAATGAAAACGATTTTTCTTTGTCCTTCATTCACATGAAAACTACTGAATGTATCGGTTTAGGACTATAACCATCCGACGCGGAATCGTTTGTAAATGGTTTTAAGCTATTTATTTTCTGAATTACATACCCTTCATTATTTTTCAAACAAAAATCTACTATTAGGTACAATATTTTAATTTACGCCCAGCACAGTGGGCGGGCAGCGGTTATACTTATATACACGCATACATATACATGTACCTACGTACACATGATTTTAAGTCATCTAAGCGTCTCGATTTTAAAATTTTGAGCTTGGTTTGAAGTCATACGATTGCTGTGGAGAAAGTTTTTTATTTATGAATAATACATTTATTCTGTGTGCGTTTTCGATGTATGGAAGATGTGAGTTGGATGTGGAGAGACAGGTAGCAGCTGGCAATAAAATGAACGGTGCTCTGACAAACGTAGCCAAAATGGCCGTATACAATGCGGTGTTGGTTCCAACTTCATTGTACGGTAGTGAGGCCTAGATATGCCCGAAATCGAGTGAAAGTAAAATAAATGCAGTAGAAATCCAATGTCTTAGAAATATGTGCGATGTCACCCTTGCGCGCACAATTAGTAATGAAGAGATACGCAGTAGGACAGGGTTGCATGAGTGTTATTGTAAAAATGAAAAAAGCAATGCTTAGATAGTTCAGGCACAAAGAAAGAATGAGTGATGAAAGACTGACTAAGAAAATCTACAGAGCGAAAATGAGCGGTAAAAGAAGTCAAAGAAGACCAAGTCTGACTTATGAAGATCAAATAGCCAGAGTTTAGGCCGACGGAAATGTCAAAAGCACTCGCTTACCTAGGCGAAGATGTGTGAGGAGAATGACGAGATTTGAGGAAGCAAAAGAAGTATGTAAGGACAGTGACGCTTGGCGCTCCGTCCTCTCTGACTACCCCATTAGGGTACAGCGTGAAGATATGTATGTATGTAATAAATTTATTACCTACTTGACAGCAAAATGAAATATCAATTTCAGCAATGAACTTTCTAACTTGAACTTGTTGCTATATTAAAATACTGGTGGTGTGTGTATACAGATCACGTTTATTTTACATTGCTTTTTTAAAATCATTCTAAACGCTACAGAACAAAATTCACTTTACTCTATATCAGTAAGACCATGAAATGTATTACAGTGTTCAAAGAAAATTGCGTTTTATAGTCTCGAAATATGGTTCACATTATATTACTGAATTGACGTCATTGTTTAAAGAGATCGAGCTAAGCTCGTCCTTATTTATGAGGTTTCATCGCATTAAAGTATTCACGTGTTACAGGAAATCTTTAGTCAATGCATGCGTTTGGTTTATGTTAGTGAGCTATTTATCATAAGCCTACCTATTATAGATAAAAAAAAAATTGTAATAAAAAAACCGCCCAGCATTTATCACACACATAGATTCACTACGGCGTTTTTGGCGGGATTTTATGAGGAGCGGTTTGGCATTTGTTTTAATTAAAAGAAAACATCGGTTAAAAATATGTTTATAAGGTGTGCTTGTAAATTGTTCAACGAGGACCGTCGTCTCATTGAAATTGATTTATTTAATTGTAATTTGGATTTGTTGAGGAGTGCCTTCAGAAAATATCTGTAGGTACCCCTCTAGCAGGTCCACACCTATAACCTGTAATGGCTGTTTGTTTATTTATCTGTTTATTTATTATTATCATCATTTATTATAAATATCTCTATGTATATATAATAATATTTATGTATATGTGTACTCAATTATGTATGTGTATTTGTATATACTGTGTATGTGTATATGTATGTATGTGTACGTATATTATGTGTATTAGTATTATATAAAATTTGTATACTTACCCTATATTTATTATATACCACTTAGTTAATAATAAGATTGAATGTAAAACACGGTTATATATACCTCAAACCGACCTTTGCAGTCTAAAATAATGCATTCTATAATTACGCCCAAAAGTCTATCTCACACATATTTGTAAAAAAGTTTAAATATATTAATTTTTCGTTTTCAAAGTTAAAAAATAATTAAAAACTGAAAAGTACTAACGAACAAAGATTTGTTTTATTCATAAGTCTGTCAAACGCATCATAAAAGTCTTAGAACGTTTAGCATAGCGATAGAGACGAAATATATGGTATTCCCATCCCATTCTACGCTATATATTTCTTTCAGTCTAACCATTCGTGACGTGTGAAAAGCGATATCTATTGGTAACAAAGCTGTGATCACACATTTTTGAACTATAATAATTCTACGTCAATCATTTTACACTTTTTTGACAGCTTGTATAAGTAAAAAAACTAAAAAAGTTATAACGCAATTTAAAAACCGATTAGAATTTATCTGATACTCATCACAAGAATTCGCCCTATAATCTTCGTCGATTATTCTTCACTTTTTTGCTACAACTGTATATTATATATATTGTATATATCTCACAAAAATATTTTTCACGTCCTAAGTTATGTGCTTATGCTTTAAATCCTCTTAATATTACTCTAAAATACAGTACAATATCAACTGGACAAAAGTTACGTTGTATTTATTCTTCCTTTGAATGAAAGCCACAAAGCCACATAAAACATGAAAACGGTCCGAAAACTGTCCAAAACTTTTTGATTGAAATAAAGACTGTAGTAAAAATACATCATCCACTGACTAGTACGCAACTCGTAAACAAACAGACACTCATAAACAGTTTTAATGTATACATATTTGTGGGTGCGTATTAATATACGTGTCTTACCTTGGTCTCCTAGAAGGCACAGGAAACTTCAAAGGTCCAGCAGACTTTCTTCTATCTTTTAATATTGGCACCAAGAGCAAATCTTCTTCGTCGGTTTCAGAGCCTGCGCTCTCCAAATTCACCAGTGCTGGCGCTGAGAGTCTTCTACTGGGGATCCTTTTAGGCGCTTCCAACATTTCTCTAATAACTTCACAATATTTGCAAGCGTTTGCCTCTGCCATATACGCTTTTGTTATGGCGTAAGCATAATTCTCTAAAAAGCATTTATGGCAACCCGATACATAATTTGTTTCCAAATCTGTGGACTCTTCCGATGGCTCCTGCTTTTTGAATTGCGATTTTTTCTCCATAACAGCAAAATTGTTTTGTAACAACTTCTTCTGCTCCTCTTTATGTTTCTTCTCTTCTTCCTCTAATTTTTTTTGCCGTATCTCTTCTAGGCACTGCTCTTGATCGTTGTAATATTCGATGCATTGACGCTTCTCGCTTTTGGACGGCTTAGTCGGACTTCGTTTCTTTAGTTTTTTATTGCTTATGTTTATATTTAGTGGTTCTATTCTCAATGACTTCATTTGTTTTATTATGTGTTCTTGTACATAAGGGCCGTAAGACGACACATCGTCCACGGTATTGGCAGTGTTCTGAACGATTTTGGCACTTACGTCGTTGTCTTTGTTTCTAATAGCTATTTTATCGTGTTTACTGCTTTCTTTGATCTTGTGATCGCCGTTAATTTTATGATCTGTTTTTTCTGTACACTTTACGGATGAGGAGTCTTCATCGAGGCATGTTTCGTATCCGTCTATTTCATGATCAATAAAGAGCAAGGAATTGTTTTCTTCCTGGACTGAGATTCTTGTAGTTGCATCGTAAAAGCCGGTAGTTTCATCCACTGGTGAATTTAGACACTCCTTCCAACTCTCGTCGCTTTTGACTTTCTCTAAAGTTGTCTTTTCAGTGACTTTGGAATCACATTCCTTCCAATATTTATCAAAGCTTATCCTCTCTAAGCCAGTAGGTGTTACAGCAAAAACCATTTCGTCTGATGTCGATATGTCTTTGCTTTGTTGTTTGGATAATGTTCGCTCTCCGTCAAATTTTCTGTCTGCAGACTTGCTTCTGATATCTGGCAGTTCCCTGGGTGCTATTAAGACATCGTCTTCTGTTATCGTCATATCATCGTCTTGTTCTTCTAAGGATTCATCTGATTTCGACGACTTAACAAATTCGCTCATGCCATTCATTTTTTCTTTTTCATCTTTAATGACCTTGTCATTAAGTGTATCATCTTTTTTGTTACATTCATCGTAACTTAAATCACACAATCCTGACAACTCCTCGTCCTTTATGGAAGCTTCTTCTGGTTCCAAACATATCTGTACCACTTCTATGCCTTCGCCGTATTCCTGAAGACATTCGTGGAAGGAATCCATGCCGATGTGTTCGTCAGACGCCAATGAGTTTATATACTCCTGCGAAGTAATTAAAAATGATAATACACTAAGATCGTTATCAAAATTTAAAAAAAGGGTACCAATTACCGAAGTAAAAAGCTTGAGGTAAAAGTCATTAAATTTTAATAAAACCTTTAATATTTTTGCGACTGCAGCTTAATCGATGTTTTTTTTAATGTTAACATATACCTACTTACATAGCATGTAAATTAAAGTTTTTTCCGCACCATTTTTTTGTTATCGCGAACACTTCCATAAAAGTAGACCCACAATCTAGGTACAAACCACCCAATTCAGTATATTCCTTCTTCAAACAACACCGTGTAATCTTCTTTGATTGCTTAAACAACATAAGTCAGCTGACTTAAGTGGTTCTTGCATGCAATACTAGGTGACGATAACAGACATAACAGTGTAACTTATGTTGAATTGCAATGATTTGATTATTTAAAATATTTTAATTTAATGAATAGTTTGATGACAATGTTCTGGAGTCGTTACATTATTTATAATTTGAAATTTAGTTACTTTGCTTCTGAAAAATATCTTTAAAAAGTTACAAGCGAAATAGAGACGTCCAATAAAGGACAATGGTACACAGAGGCAAAGAGCATTGTGGTTTATTGTTGTGAAACATTTACCAGTCGTAGAACTGAAAAAGATGTTTTGGATTTTAAGAAAAGGTGGCGAAAATATAAAAAATATGTTTGTCAACAAAATCATTTGGGAGATGTGTTCCAAATGAAAGAAAAATACATTCAAAAAGAAATAAAATAGATAATTTAAAACGAGTTCAGGACAGGACACATATTTAGCAGGCCAACTGCAAAATGTTGAAGATAGTTTAGATGAGAATGATGGAGAATATGATTATTTATCACAATGATACAAAAAGATGAAATCCTTATGTCTGAGTGTTATTATCTTTAAATTTGATTAAAATTACGGTTAACATGACTGTTTTGTTCAAATTAAAAGCCACGTAAGCCTGTTTCTTGCTAAAACGACATAAGTCCAGAAATGTTTTTCTGGTTTTTCGAAATGACTCCTTCATTTATACCTATTACTTATTAATAAGGATATATATAGCAATGAAACCCTTGTCACTGTAATTTTTAAACTTTATTTATGCAACACAATTAAAGCATTTAGAAACATTTAACACAGATTCGTTTAAAGCATTCAACATCGATTATAGTCTAGATAATGTACAGTCAGCATAAAATCCTCTTGTCAAGTTTTAATTGATAAGGGAATGTACAAAACACTCTTTTTGGTCCTGGTTTCATAATACCGCGTTATATACCGCGTTATAAAATATGAACATCAAACTCAAAAAACATTTACTCATTAATTAGAAATTTTCCAAACCGTAACTGTCTTTTCACCGTTAAATTTGAAGGAATGGTTTTGAAGGTAATTTGTATAAATGTGCAAAAGCATTCTTGTAACTACCATTATTTTTATAATAGGTATGCATAGCATGGTACTTCTAGGTTTATAACGATCACCGAGGTTAAGCAACGTGCATGCCGTCGTTTACTAGATGTGTTAATACAAGTTTGAAACAGATAAATACAGTTAACCGTTATTAATCGATAATATATTTAATATTATCATTTATATTTATAATTCTGCTAAGGTTAAAATCCAAGAAATAATAACTGGTTTTTTCAGGTTAAGAACGGTTTGTAACCCTGTTCACTGTATTTTCAACATATTCCAACCCTTGCTCGGCTCGCGTGGTTCAGTATTTTTCATCGCCTCACGTCACTCCGTTATGAGAACAAAATTGTGCCTTACGAGTATTTACTGTACGTCTAATAATTGAACTTATATGAACAATTAAAAGTTAGATTATACTTACTGTAATTAACAGTAAGTATAATCTAACTTTTAATTTAATAAGAATGGTTTGTGGTTTTAATGTCGTCCATTAGTCTATACCGATTCAACTGAATCGGTCGATATGTTTAACAGTGTGTATTGCAAAGGCTTTTATACAGTTCTTTATAAAAACATACTTGTTAGGCATTGAGAAAACTTATCTTATTTTGTTTTTACTTTATTGAAATCCGATAATGTAGATATGTCGGAGCAGTGTACGGCGCCATGGTACTGACATATTACCCTGTAACGTCGCCTTTTCATAATGTACTAAGTAAATCGAATAAATATACGTCGTATTTTTTTCTTTTTATTACATTAACTATTTTTCTTATTGCTGCAAATATTCATACATTTTCAACGTTATCGCTATCTCACGAAAGAAGATTTCATGCGGATAACGCGTCAAGGCAACCGTGAGACTAACAAAATCGATGTAAAAGGACATAGACGGACATCACTACATGAGGGACAGAAAAAAGTGATAACCCTGGAAATGTCAAATCATTCTATCGTTTAAACATTAGACTATAGCTAAATAAGTAATAAATTTATTGCAAAGCAGCTGATTTTTAAATATAATGAAAAAAGTTATCCGTTATGAAACGAGGCCCAAGTTTACGTAGCGGTTTTTATGACTATTATATATATACGTAGTTGTTTTACTAGCCGTGGAACAGTTACCTGTTTCATACTATATAATTTATTTTTATGACTGCTTAATGTGCTGACTGTACTACAAATTTTCATTTACCACTAGCACTTATTCTAAATAAATAACCCGTAATTATTCAATAAAGCCTATTATTATATGACTTTTATTGCAATATTTTAACAAAATAAAAACTGCTAACAATTTGAGTTAAATGTCAAAAATATTACGATTTAAAAAAGAATATATAGGTACAACATTAATAATTTCTTTCCTTATAACTAAAAAATGTAGCTACTAAAGTATAACGATATTTTTTTTATTTTCTGTACTATACATTTCTACCATGATTTTACAATAGCCTAATCCTGGAGTGAAATTTAGGTTTCACTGAATTTAATTGTATTGAAAATTCTGTCAGATTATGGCCATTTGAAAGCTGACGTATTTCTAGAACGCAGACTGCTTAAACAACAGTAAAATTTTGATACAACGTTCTGTTTCGGATCGGCACCTGTTTAGTAGTAAATTGTATAACAAGGGAGCAAAATAATATTTTTACGGCGAGGCGCTATTTTGATTCCAGAGCGGAGCAAAGAATTTTAGAGTAGAATCCCGAGCGCAGCGAGAGATTCTAAAGTAGAAACCTTGGCGCAGCGAGGGATTCTAAAGTAGAATTCTTGGCGCAGCCAGGCATTCAATGTACGGCGGCCAACTATTACCGAGTTTACTACCAAGTGTTACACTCCACTTTTCATTCCCATCTCTGAGTAAAATAAACGAGAGATGTTATACGGTTTGTAAAAGTACAAAGAAATTTTATATTTTTAAAATTCGATTTTTTTTTTCGCGCGGTTTCCGCCTTCCAAGTAATCATCAGCCAATATTTTTTATAAATACAATGTATTCATTTGACCTCTTTGCTCGCAGAAAATTAAGGATCAATTCGTGTTCCTTATTCAAATTCATTTCTGCCGTCTGTTTAAGACCTATTTTGGAATTTTTGGCAGTAACGAGAGAAGTGAGATTGTCATTTTATTTAGATTTTCTATTTTTTACATTTTTCGGACTTTTTAAAGTACAAGTGTTAGTTTATTGTACTTTAAAGTTTTGTATAAGTGAAAAGAATGGAGTAGGTCTAAAAAAACATGTGTAGCGGAAGTTTTCGCGCTCTTCCAAGAAGTTCTTTGTAACTTCAGTAAAGCCTACTATCACTTTACTGGAGGAGTTTTACGATAAGAAGAAAATACTTAGAACGTGCTTTATGTCGATTCTACTTATTAATACGCGACATTGGCAAATGCGTTAATCTGTGCCCCATGCCGTAAAGAAAGAAAAAAAAGACCTATTTTGGTCGCACTTATCGAAGAACCAACCGTCGTTTTTCAAATAGATGGAATGAAATATTTATCATTTTTATCTTTCTCTATGCAAGTACATACATGCACAAAATATATTAATTATGATTCCTAAAATCATATATCGAATATAAACTTAATAAAACTACAATTTCTGCAATACTTAGTTCTAAATATATATTTCGCATATTGCACAATAAATATTAATTTATATTATACTTATTATTGTAATATTTAGTCTTAACATGTAATATTACAAAAACAATTCACTTTTCATCTTACACCTATGATATGTTGATAAAATTCATTTTATTATTATTGTATTATTTAATATGTTGTAACCTCTTGTCACATTTACTATTTTTTTTTAAATATTGCAATATGCATATTAAATAGTTTACGGCCGTAACTTCTTCACATGGATTTTATGTTTCGTTGGACAGAATAAATTGTTTTCAAATTCAGTAATTTATTTGCATTAATATGTGATTGTTATATGATATTTCTTTTGTACACATTTTTACCATATCTTGCATGCTAAGTTGATCATAACGTGTTAGGTATATTAACAAAAAGAAAAACATACATAGGTATAAGTCAATTTAACAACTCAAGTACTCCTGGACAGAATAAAAACATTTATCAAGTAGCGATTTGTGTAGAGTTACTCTAAATCTGTTATAAGTTAGATGTCTCATATTAAATAAATGATTACATATAGATACGAATTAGCATTGTGGACAGTTTTTATCGTATACATCGGTTTTTATACTGGCAAGTATCAGTGTATTCCACATTTATTTTTCAAGATAAAAACAATTCTAGATATTGACTCGGCATATACAGCCATCACCAATCACCAGGCTGAGTTTCATAAAATCTGTCCAATAGTCTCCCCGAAACGTGTGCACAAATGAACACACACATATACACAAAAACTTTAAAAATTGCTGTTTTGACATAATAAAGCTCCTCTGTTTGACAAAATAAAGTTATCCACGTTCTCTATTTGTTAAAAATATATGTTAATATATATAAACAAATTATATCTTTATTTTCCTTTTACTGAAAATAAAGAATTTTTGTCTTAACATCAATGCAAAAATTCAATAAAAAAAAAGATTAGCTACATATTTTCTATTACAACACTAACCTTAGATAACGATGACAATTAAATATAGTTTTTTGTAGCAGCCTGACATAACAGGTAAGGTTGGCAAAAATATTATATTTAATAATGTTTATGTATTAATAACAATATTAAATTGACTATATAATTAACCAGATTTCACGACTACACAACCCTAATAAATAGACATTCATTTTTTTAAATCACAATATTTAAGTCATTATTTTATATTTCGAATATCTAAATCAATTCATACATGGCGTGTAACTGGCTTGAATTCTATAAAAAAAATATCACAGAAACATTCGAGCCATCTTCATTCATTCATACATACATACATATACCTACATATCTTCATGCCGCATCCCCAACGAGGTAGTCAGAGAGGACGGAGCGCCAAACGTCGCGATCCATACATACTTCTTTCGCTTCCTCAAATCTCAGCATTCTCCTCACACATTTTCGCCTAGGTATGCTAGTGCTTTTGACATTTCCATCGGCTAACACTCTAGCTATTTGATCTTCATAAGTCAGCCTTGGTCTTCCTTGGCCTCTTTTACCATTTTCGCTCTATAAATTTTCTTCGTCAGTCTTTCATCACTCATTCATCATTCATTCATAACACACTGAAAGCATTTACTCCAAGCATCATTAAGTCTTTGGCAGACGCTCACTACAAAATCGAGCATAAGACGTCGAGGGTCCAATCTGTTAAGATAAATAAGAACCGAAGCTTAGATTTTCAATCTTATTTCTGTAGGAAAAAGGACCAAAACGAAAAGACAATGTGGGGCAGGAGTGCGCCTTGAAATCGCCGTGATGTCACCTTGATTCTCGATCAGTATATGTATTTGATATACACACGATTCTGTAAAAAAAAGTTATGAGGCACGCTTCTAGGACATCTGCAACCCCCACCTTTGAATGTACTCTAATATTTGGTAGTCGTTTTCTTTTTACTAATCGTCTGTTACAATATCAGTATCAAGACGTGGATTTAAATCAGTTTCCTTAAATTGTAAACTTCTAATTAACATAATTCGATTATATTAGATTATATAATTCAGTTTATTGGTTGTTTCACAATTTTATATCTAATATTTCATTTTCGACAATATATTATAGGAATCTTCACAAAAAAAGCAAATACTAAATATGGAAATGTTTTAACCAAAGACTTCTATATAAACTGAGTTAGACACACCTATTTTAAGAAATGAAAATTTTTTCTGCCCTCAAGCTAAAACATTGACAATCACAGCTCATACTCTAACGATAGTTAAGTAAATGTAATTAAAAAGTAATGTATGTGAAGACAACAAGAGTGAAAGAGAGAATAATTTAATGTGATGAACTCTTATAACATTTAGCTTTTTTCCGCCCAAGTCTCTGGAATATCCGGAGGATGCTTCGTTGAGAGGCGAAACACGTGTCGATTTGTTTTAGAATTTCGAGCGGAAAATAACTAAATATTGTAAGAATTCATCACATGAAATGAATTTCCGTAAATGAACCCCAGAGTCTATACGCATATAATATACAATAGAATAATTTAAGCTTTTTCTGATTATAAACAACACCGGCACTGGTGTTAATTGACTTCTATTCAAAGCTACAGAATTTGTTGCGTAGGTCACATTTTCCCCAGTTCCTATAGAAGTGTTTTGTTCTAACAGCATTACAAATAATAACAACGACAATTTTGAAATGTGTCACGTCACTATAAAGATGTCAAAATGGCCATTATAGCCAGCTGCTATTAAACATATATGTAGTAATTTAGCAAAAAGCGAATTACAAAAACATTTCAATTTAATCACAATTAAAGCGTTTAAAACCCGAATAATATATAATAATATTTATCATCTACACATATAAAAAGAATAACGTACTTTTGTACTTCTCTTATTAGATTTAATATAGAGATAATAATTGATGTTAACAAAATCGTAACAAGAGAGTCCATCACATGAGGAAATTTATGATTACATTTTGAGCTTCGCTGCTAGACTATATTAATTGTAACAGCCCACTGGCTAACCGTATTAAAGTCCAATTATGCAATCAAATCAGTTACATAATATGAGGTACCTTACAAACAATAGTGAGTATAGTCTAAGAAGTATAAACTGACGGTAATCGCTTACCTAGTCGAGTTACAGTTACAAATGCTTTCTTTATTAGTCGCTTACGATTTAAGGAATACATACTACTACGATTCTCTCACTCTATTATATAGAAACAAACTTAATAACTCCAAAAATAATATTGCTACTTCATAGCTGAAGATGTAGTAACTGCACTCGTTATCAACTGGAAAATTATTTTACATACGTAACCGTAGACTTTAATATATAGTACATGTATTGATTTAAAACAAACACATCGAGCGATTCATTATTTTATTCAGTGCGAGGCAACTGACCAAGTATATCATTATCTGAGAATGCCTCGTTGAGAGGCGAAACACATATCGATTAGTAAGTTTAGAATTTTGGTAGAATATAGTATATTATATAGAGTAAGATCTATTAAAAGCGAGCTCGCGATAGATCCTTTTTAGATTTTCTAATGATAGAGTAAGTAGATAATAAATATTGATATTCTAAAGCATTATCTAACCTAGGAATTGGTTACAAGGGCGATAGCCATTGATGCGGACTAGTACTTTAAAAGTATTTGTAAATGCGTAGTGAACGTTGAATTTTTCGTGTCTTTTTAATCTTACAAAATGTGTGGTAAACTCTTTGGGCACACAGTTTTGTTTTGAATGTTTAGGAGCTTACTCTACAGTTTCTTAGATAGCCTGCTTTAGACCAGTTCATACTCTCTCAATCTATCATTAACTTAGAACATATCCATACACGAAACAATTCAAACTAGATTTAGAAATTGGACTTTATCGAAAGGCTAACCCGGGATTCTTCAGTGGAACTCCACTTAATTACCCACCAACATTCTCTAACTAGACTAACAAGACCATGGAACACACATTTTTCACAGTAAGCTACAATCTACCTTCAAAGTTTAAGTTCATCACATTTCAGTGTCCCTTCATTCGTACAATTCCCATTTTCAGGTATCTCTACTGTAACCGTATACTTTAGCTTATCTTGTTGTCATTTCATCGTTATCTCCGCTTTTATCTTAGGAGGGACTCTAAAAGGAGACGGTTTAGTTGGCGAATGCTCCATAATGTTATGTGTGCACTGAAATTGGAGCTCCATTATATCTCTGTGTAAGGACATGATCAGCTGAAGTATCTTCGTAAAATATTCCAATTTCTGAAAACGAAAAAAATACAACGTAAATCTCCACTCAATTGTGTTCAAAATACATTATTTTTGAGTCAATATCTACTATTAGCAACAAAAAGCAATAACAAAGTTAGTAACTAAATTATAACATAAACATAATTAAAGGAATAAAAATGGTATTAAAAACCAGCTGTGTGCAAATCAAGAATCTTTGAATCTAGCTGGATACTCTGAAGAGGTAGTTCAAGACAAATTATATGAACTCGAGTAACCTCTGATCTGTTTCTTTTCGGTTTCTTTCTAACTCCTGGAAATTACTCGGAAATACACTAGTATATATATATATAATATGTATCAACCGCAAAATATGAAAAGATGGAAGGGTATAGAGATGGTTCAAGGTTTTTCTCAACTTCAACTACCTCCTCAGAGTGCGGCCTGCTGTTTAAATACTACTCCATGGTACTAATCGTATTAAAATTTTACGTTAGTAACTAATTAATCTGTGCTAAAATGTACTGTTTCGTATTGTCTTATGTACTTGTTTCTACCCACAAAATAACTTTAGCCATTGTATGATTATTTAAAAAAGTATTTAATATAATGTCCACTCTTTTATTATTATCCTTCAATGCAATGTTTAAGTGTTTCTTTAAAGCGATGAATTCATATATTTTTAACTATCTTTCACTCAATTTTACAAACCAGTTAATCGACACATTTTGCATCTCAACTAATCATCTTCAGAGCTAACTAGATTCGAATCAGATTCAGTGTCTTTTATCCCTGGAATTTATTTAAGATACTTCGCTAAGAAAGGGATATGTGTCCATTAACAAGTTTGTAACTTTGTAAATTTGAAACGCAGTATTAAAAAAACTAATTCAATTTCAAATCCGTGGTTTAACGTTTTTTATTTGACATCCCGAACGATAATTTAAAAAAAAATTAACTTCCTAAGTTCACATCAGTATTTGGGCCGCAACTTATTACAGCAGTTCCAAATAACTGTTGATGCCAAACGTAATTTCAACTGTTGTGACAAAGAATATCATAGAAAAACAGACAGACAGACACTGAGGTAATTGAATAAGTGTATTGTTTTTTTTAATTTTGATATGTAACACTACAGAATAGGTAAAACAAGACTGACAACCTAATATTTGCTTAACAATCATTAATATTCTTTACACTTTAGATAATATTTGAGCGTACAAATAATTATAGTAACACAATACATATATGAAGTAAGATTATAAGTAAAACTGGAGGTCGCACTAGAACAACAAATAGAAGTTACCTCACCAACATTCGTTAGCGCAGAAAATTATAATAAAGTGTTGACGTATGCTTTTTAATATTTAACCACAACAAGAGACTCATGCTATCTCATTCACAACATTTGTATCTCGGACCAGGAAACAATGGATGGAGCCATAATACGTTCCCGCTCTTATCACCGTGTGTCAAACGAATTCTCGTATCTCTTTGAACGTAACCACGAGTAAAACAGTTACTTATAGTATCATAAGTATGGCAACCTCGCACTGTCAGTGTAATTCGTGTCAGCTAATGAATCGGTCATGATATAATTATTTGCAAACAATATTCACAAAAACCAAAATATGTCATGTTTTTATATTATAAGAGAGGGGGCAACAAGCAAGCGAGTCACCTGATGGAAAGTGACCACCGCCGCCTATGGACACCCACAACGTCCGAAGAGTCACAGGTGGCGGCCTTTAGGGAAAGGAGGGAACTGAGAGGGAGGGAGGAGATGCGCCACCGGCACTCTCACTCACCGAACGAAACACAACAGCAATAGATGCTGTTATTTCACGCCGTTATTCTGCGAGAGGGTGGTATTTCACCGGGCGAGCCGGCCCAAGTCATGCTGCAATGCAGTATGGCTCTACTACTTCTTTCAGCTGTGTATTGTTGTACTGACCCTTCCTTAGTAACTCACATTAGTAAAAGTCAAGAAATTCACTCAACAAAAGCTGACACCGTAAGGACACGCTCTTAGAGCAATCCTCCGTCCATTTTATTCTCGGTCCTAGATTTGTGCACTATGTGGCATATACGCAACAAATGATGACTTTTTGCAAGTAAATGTGGTGTGTTATGATTGGTTAAAATAGTTTCGCGTTTATCAAGTACAAGATTTCCCGCGGATAATAAAATTGGTAATAGTGTAGGGGAACACGGGGGAATCAGAGCCACAGGGCAATGGGAGCTACGCTGTAATAGACTTATCTGAATGACCTAAATCGTGTTTTGTTTTCTCATGGTGTAGACTGTAGAGGATTGTAGAGGGATGCAAGAGAGGTACGGGTATTTAGTTGTATAACCTCTTATTTGGTATTTTGTGCGTAAGAAGGCCTCACGTTGGTTTTCGCTCAAACGTTATAACTTTCAACGTCCTTTGTGGACTAAATGTGAATATTAATTACCAAAGCAGCTGCAGTCATTAGAGATTTAAATTAATATCGTGTATTCAAATAATTTAATGTATTTTCGACCATGACCATAAAACATTAAAATTAGCTTTTGGGGTAACGGTAAGCGAGGGATTTTCATGTCTACATGGAGAATATGAAACCTACATAGATTTCATATTTGATGTTTTCGGATGCCTCAAAAATGTCAGTAAACTCTGGATCTATTAGATAGTGCCGTCTCTGGGAAGGTTAATAATGGTGGAACATATACTTTCATAAGGCAGCTCGCTCATATTATTTCGAAGCATTGCATAACAATGTGCTGAAAGTTGGACGTTCCATATTATTAATGTAGCTAAGTATGCTGAACAAGACAAATTGGAAAGATTCCTAAAAAGAAATATCTAAATTAGTGCTCCAACTCTAAAGCAATGAGTATAAATAGAATTCAGGGATTTCATAAACAGAAAATATATCATTTTGCAAAATCCTTGAAGAAGGTATGATTAAAAACAAGTAAGAAAATCACCAAATTTTTAATATGGATGAGACAGTATTTTCGGTTCAGATCCAGTCATAACTTTAGCAAAAAGTGATTCTTGTTACTCCGTGCCGTGGTTAATGCGAGACGATGTCCATATTTTTTTGGATTAGAATATTTTTTATTTGCGTACATTTTTTAAATTTTTGAGTATGGTCATCTTAAGTTAGTTAGGTAAAGTATCGAATACGCCAAAATGTACATTAAAATATTGTTGTAAAAAAAATATATTTGAATTTTTCCTTAAGTGGCGCCAACTTCCCCGTGCTCCCCTACTTAAACATAAAAAAAATACCTTGTACTCTTCTCGCTCACTCTCAAAGGAGTGGTTTTCCCCTTCTAATTAGTTTGGTTATAACTGAATTATATCTGTTTTCAAGTACTACTTTGATGTACATACATTAACTCAAGTTTTATCATAACCTACTTGATAGATATGTATTTTATAATTGTATAATTAAAAGTCTAACGCCGAAATTAAGATTGAATTTTTGCAACTTAAAAATATAATATTGCTAGTTTGTTATGTGGAATATATTAAAAAAAATCAATGTGAGTCTGTTTGTCACTTATAAACTCAAATATCACTCCCTCGATCGCTCGAATTATGTTTTTATGTTTAAGTTTGACACATCACTGGAAAGATTAACAAAGTAGTTTGAGAAATTAAAAAAAAACGCTACTAAAAAGTATGGTAGGGTTCTACTATTAAAAAATAAAACAATATGATTGTTTTGAATTTTTAACTACATATTTTTGTCCTTGGCACCCAGCCAGCCACGAGATATCCCAGAAAATAATTTATAGTTAACACATCAGTTCATTACGCATAACTTTCTTAATAAATAGTTTTTCGATATGTAGGTACTTTTGATACATATTTTTTTTTTCTATTACTTGTAGTAAGGAAATGTTATGGCGGTAGCAGACGATATACTTGCATGCAAAAAATATTGTACACTAAAGGGAAATATTTTCGTGTTACATAAAAAAAATACGAAAAAATCTTTCCACATTAAATTTCATCCGATTAATCTTAGAGCGGTAATTTAATTCCCTTTACTGTACAAAAAGATTTTGAAAAAGTGAACTTCGAGAAAATTGCATGCTATCAGTTAAACAGTAATAAAAAGTACTGCTCTAAGCGCAAAAAGCTTTTAATAAGGGAAATAATTAACTTACTTTATAGCACTTTTCCCCTCAGTGTACAATATCAGAACACTTAAAAAACCATTCGTTTAAAATTCGAACAAAATTGACACAGTTTAAAAAATTACAAATTCGCGCTAACGTCACATTTTTTTTATACGATACATCTAAACATGTTCGGAGAAGAGAGCAGATGAAAAATCCACTTACTTGGCTGCTTTGTACGCTGTGACCATTAGCTTTTTGTCCACCCACAACAGTACTGCACGGCAAAGGTTTCGCTACTCCAATAGTAACAATTCCTGTAAAGGAAATACAAATTTTACAGCCTACCTTCAAAGTTTAATTTAATGAGAATGTCTTTCTATAATCTAATCTCTCTAATATTAAATCTAATGTTAAAGAAAATAAAAGAAAAGCACGTTTTTTATTGTAATGGTTAAAAACTAGTAGAATTATTGAAATTTGTTGATATTGGTATTATTATACTTATACGTAATGAACCAAAATGATATTAGACTCTTTAAATTCACTAATACTTCTATTAAGGTTATTTTTACTTGACATAACTTTACTATTAAATATTAAAAATCGATTTCGACACAACACTGATACCATCGAATTATTATTATTCTATTTTAACACTGGCAGCTTGTTTCTTATTTATTGAAAACATTTCTGCTATTCTCATGTAAAGAATAATCTAATCTTCTTATTACAAGACCCTAACACTCTCCAGTAAAGTGATAATAGGCTTTACTAGAGTTGAAAATACATACATATCTTCGCGTCGTATCCCTAACGGGGTAGTCAGATAGTACGGAGTGCCAAGCGTCGCGGTCCTTACATACTTCTTTCGCTTCCTCAAATCTCATCATTCTCCTCACTTATTTTCGCCTAGGTATGCGAGTGCTTTTGACATTTCCGTCCGCTAACACTCTGGCTATTTGATCTTCATAAGTCAGCCTTGGTCTCCCTTGGCTTCTTTTACCACTCACTTCCGCTCTGTAGATTTTCTTCGTCAGTTAAAAATGGCTTCTTGAAAAACGTCAGCTGCACATATTGAATCAAACTTTTAAATTCTTAAGACCTGTACAGGACTTTAACGCACGACATGCTACCACTTTCGTACCTTAAAACTCCCAAAAAAACGAAAATGGAAAATTTAAATAAAATGCGAACTTCACTTCTCCCATTACCGCCAAAAAGTCCAATTACTCAAATACTAAAGTTGAGATGTGATCACAGAACCATTACAGGTCAATAAAAGTTCTTTGAAAACCTTCGACTTAAAACGGTTCCAATAAAATATTATAAACTTTATTAAAATTGACAAAATAACAAATACACGTTAATCAAAATTTAAACTTTTTTAAACAACTAAATTAAACTTAGTTAAATTTGTAGTAGCATACTGTTCTAACGTACCTATAAGTATGTCGTAATTCCAATAGTATCATCCTGTTATCTTTTATCATTATTAAGCGCTTGTCTACGTACCTGTTTACATTAAAATCATTGTTTAACTAATAGTTACGTATTTGTAAGCGTCTGAATGTTTAGTGATAAGACAGGTACGATATGGTAGATAAAAATAAAATTTGATTATATAAATGTTATGTATAGAACGTAGCAATGAAACTGGAAAATTAAGGTCAAAGTCAAAGTTACGAAGCATTTTTGAACGTCAAAGTCAAATCAATTTATCCAAGTAAACCCAATTACAAGGTATTTTTGAACGTCAAATCTATTTTAGTTTGATTCAAATAGAAAACCTGGACACTGAGAAGAACCGACAAGAAACTCAGTCAACTTCACTTTACAAAAGGTTTATATTAAAATACAATATTCATTAAGCTAGTAAATGCATGTGCAGAGAAGATCATTTCCAGACTATTGTTTTATCTTCAATGAAATCGTTTACTTTACAGTATGATTGTCTAATCAATGTACGGTTTCATAACCAATCTAAATTTATTCTCTGTTAATTGGGTAACTTCCTGAGGAACTTTGTTATCTCCGCATCTTACACCCAATGCAACAACCTTACGTATCCGACCGAGAATAGGCAATTTGGTTACGCACGAGGCGGAAGGCAGCCTTCTTTTCTATGTATTCTTTGGTATTTCTATTAATGTGCATGCCACGGTGCGTGTGTTAGCGCATACCATGGAGCACTTAACTTATGGAGCCGAAATTTTGGACCATCCTACTCACCACTGCTCAGTTGTTTGACACTAATATATATCAACTATCGCTTGCATTAAAACAGTACATAACAGATACTAGACCTGTGTGACCAGATATTTAAATATTTATATAATTAATGGGTTACTGTTCTATCCGGTTATGTGGTATGAATGGCAAAAAATTAAAAAAGTATAAAATGGACACAATCTCATGTCACCGGTTAGTAACAGTAAATAAACAATTTTCAAATTTAGATTCATTTTATCACGGGTCAAGTTAAACTGAATTATTATTGTAAAATTTGTAGTAGACTGCATGGTGTGTAGGTCTTTGGTTCTTTACATAAGTTAAAGAAAATTGGCTTGACTGTGATTTAATTATACGACATTTAATGAATAGAAGAGAACACTTGATTTTAATTTTAAATATGAATAATAATAGGGACACAATCCGTTGACAGCTTCAGATTTTTTCTTGAAGTCCTGTGTTGACATTAAAAATGACAAATAATATCAATATTACCCTCATATACATGTGTAATTAAAATGTGATAAATAATGAAAATATTGAAAATGTTTAAGATTTTGAACAATTATCAATTGACGTGCTCGATGATGTGTATCTATGCGTCTCGCTTTCACTTGGTGCAACCTCTATTACGTTATCTCAGTCTATTCATACGCACATGTAAACAGGTTTTGTTTGATTTTAGGCTGACTAACCCCCGCGCAGTAACTGCAGCGTTAGTTGACGTTAGTTCACAGACGTTTCCATTGTATAGCTTAAGTGCTCCATGGAGCGCACACATACAAACTGTGTACAGTAGTTTTATATGAAGACATCCTACTGTTATGTATGTACTGTGGTATAGCGCGGTATGTGCGTGATATCATTCCTCATTTTGTCAATAAACAGCGCGTGGACTTTTTGGCGGGAACGGGAGAAGTGAGGTTGTCATTTTATTTAGATTTTCTATTTTTTACATTTTTAGGAGTTTTAAAGTACAAAAGTGATAGTCTATTGTGTTTTAAAGTTCTGTGTAAGTGAAAAGAATGGAGTAGGTCTAAATAAACATGTGTAGCTGAAATTCTCGCGCTTTTCTATGAAGTCGTTTATAACTTCAGTAAAGCCTCTATCAATTTACTGCAGGAGTTTTACGTTATGAAGAAACTAATTTACCTGTGATTCTACTTATTAATACGTGACATTGGTAAATGCTTTAAACTGTGTGCCGTGTCATAAAGAAAAAAAAAACAGCGCGTGATATTAGCTATCTATCGTATACTGGCTGTTGTAATAAACCACGAACCTTTACTACGCCAGGTCCCTTTACGTTTGCCACCTGCATAACGCCTTTCATTACAGTACGTTTTCAACATGCGCTTTCAACTTGCATTAGACACACGCATTATGTACCCAAATGCATGCATTATGTGCTCGCATTACGTGCGCTGGCAGTACTGCATGCGTTAAATCTTGCGACGCACGCGATCAGGCATTCTGTTTAGGCTTTTTATTTATGAATTTGTGGCATAACCGATACGCATACTTTATTAAATACATCAGTCAATCACGAATTAGTGATTTACTACTCTGTCAAGAAAGTACCGGGAAAAGATCAATAATACACGAAATGTTAGTTATTCATCCAAATTTATTTTATCACCTTCAAAGTATGCTCCTTCAGAAACGATATACTTACGCCAATGAATAATCCAATCATCAAAACATTTTTTAAACGCTTTTTCCGAAATTGAGTTCAGTGCTCGCCGCGAATTCTCCTTTGTCTTCTACCTAATGAAAACGGGTGCCACGAAGTGGTAATTTAAGTTTAGGAAAAAGAAAGAAGTCGGCTGGAGCCATATTTGGTCAATAAGGTGGTTGCTCGATGATATTTGTTGAGTTTTGGTCAAAAGATCGTTCACAATGATGGCCTTGTGCGAAGGCGCATTATCGTGGTGCAAAATTCAAGAATTTTCTTTCCACAACTCTGGCCTTTTTCGTTGAATTTACTCTGTTAAACGCCGCATAACGCCCAAATAATATTCTTTATTTACCATTTGACCTTCCGGCAAGAATTCCGAGTGCACAACACCGCGATAGTTAAAGAAAACAGTCAGCATGACTTTGACTTTTGATCGACTTTGGCGTGGTTTTTTCGGTTTCTGTTCAGTTGGAAGGCGCCACTCCGAAGCTTGTTGACTAGTTTGCATGTCAAACACGTAAACCCACGTCTCGTCACCAGTAACAATGTGTTTCATGAATGTTGGATCGGAATTGACTCGGTTTAGCATGTCCTCAGCGACTCTTATGCGATTGAGTTTTTGGAGAAAATTCAGGTCTTTTGGGACTAGCCGAGCGGCAACATGTTTCATACTCAAGTGATTATTTAAAATGATACGGATCGACTCGTGAGACACAGAAAGTTCGGGGACTATCTGTCTCAAACTTGAATGAGGATTTTCAGTCACTATTTCCTTCACTTTTGCGATGTTAACTTCAGTTGCAGACGTTGATGGCCTACCAGAGCGAGGCAAATCTTCCATCACATCTCGACCGCTTTTCAACGCTTTGTACCACTCATAAGCACGTGTTTTTGATAAAGTCGATTCACCGTAAGCCTTCTGTAACATTTTCAGTAACTCCAAACACGAAATTCCATTGGCGATGCAAAATTTAAGACAAACTCTTTGTTCGATGTTTTTGTCCATTATGAAATTCGCAATGTACACTAGAATGATATAACTAAAAACAGCACTGTATGTAATCTAAATAACAGATGCAACGCAAACTCCGCGCCAAAATGGAAAACAGTTGTGCCAATCTAACAACAACAAAAAAAAAACAAAAAATTGAATTTGGAACCATAAACAAATCATCCATTCCCAATACTTTCTTGACTGAATGTATATGCTATTTATCCACAAGCATATGAATCTTTCGACATTGCCTGTTTGACATTAATGTGAGCACAACGCACGTCATGTATAATAATATAATAATACTCCAGACAATTACACAGATTGTGTGACCCCAAACTAAGCAGTAAGCTTGTACTATGGGTACCACACAACGAACTCTGGGGGAGCTCCCAGTAACACCCAGACTCCAAGCCAATTTAGAAAAGTTCGTTTCCTAAATTGACCTGACCGGGGATCGAACCCGGGATCCTAGCTTGGAAAGCATATACCACTGCGCCAACGGGCCAGTGAAATGCGCATGAATGCGCATGCGCAAGCACTTGCGCACACATGCATCATTTCACTAGCGCACAAAGACGCATGCCACTACGTAATATGTAGGCGCAAGTTGAATACGCCCATTGTCGTCTATGTAACGGTGTACTCGCCTTTAGGTGCAGTCTTGATAGCCTGCACGGCGGTGGCCAGCGGGCTGCGCGACACGTCCAGCCCGTTGACCGACACGAGCCGGTCGCCCGGCGCCAGCCGCCCGTCGGCCGCGGCCGCGCCGCCCGACACCACCGACCGCACCACTATCACTGAGCTCTGGGGCTCGGATGGGTCCTACAGTTATGTAACCTTGGATATAACAACAGTCTAGTAATCATGTATGTATTACAAGTAGACATATTCATATTATTACTAGTGTGAAAAATTCCTGAAATCTTTACCTATTCTCCGCTCAAACTCCAAAAACCACCAATCGACACGTGTTTAGCTTCTTAATAAAGCATCCTCGGAATATTCCAGAGATCAGACTCGATCGTCTAAAGAGCACCTAATTCAGCTTCGTTGAGAGGCGAAACACGAGTCGATTGGTGGTTTTTGGAGTTTGAGTGGAAAATAGCTTAAGATTTCAGGAATTTATCGCATGAAATGGATTTCTGCAAAGTAACACCTGAGTCTAAACAATGTATTACTAGTATTAGCCCGGGACTTCGTGTGCAAAGAATTTTTTTGTAAAAGTAGCCTATATCCTTCCCCGGGAATTAATCTACCTCCATTCTAAATTTCTACAAAATTGACTCGGCAATTTGGTCGGCAAACTGATCTTCGGAATGAATGGATGAAGTAAATGATCTAATCTCTAACGGTGTCCATATCGTGCATATGAATGCTTCGTAATAGTATCTGAATAGTTTGAAGCGTCAGGAAGTCTGAAGTAAACTTTTAAGTTATTTCCACGTAAAACGAAAGAAAATAACAGACATGTACATATGTAGAGAATTAAGCATTATAGAAAAAATGCATAAGTAGTTTTATATGCAAGCTAGAAGTATGTGGGCGTCGACGGCAGTTGCTGCGCACTGACCGATCGGTATGAACCTGATCGCTATTGAAGTACAAATTGGGAAAATAAATTAGTACGATATCACGAAATTCCGTATTTTTATTTCTGCTAGTAATTCCCAGTGCAACTCACACTAACGCAAGGATAACCTAAACATATGCACATACGTGCATATCCTCGCAATAGGGACACCTATAGAGACAGTCAGAGAGCAGAGTGCCAAGCATCTCAGTACACACATAATTTTTTGCCTCCTTAAACCTCGTCACTCTTCTCACATACTTTCGCCTTCGTATGCGAGTACTTTTGACATTTCCGTCAGGTACACTCCGGCTATTTGATCTTCATATATCAGCCTTGGTCTTCTTTGGCTTCTGTTGTCTCTCGCTTTCGCTCTGTATATTTTCTTCGTTACTCTTTCATCACTCATTCTCTCTTCACTCTAAGATTGAACATATTATCAATAATTCAATATCTAGAACCAAGTCGTGGATCCTCGGTCAATTCCTTACAAAACTAATTTAATAATAATAATAGTCCAGATAATTACACAGATTGTGTGACCCGAAACTAAGCAGTAAGCTTATACTATAGGTACCACACAATGAACTCTGGGGAGTTCCCAGTAACATCCAGACTTCAAGCCAATTTAGAAATGTTTGTTTCCTAAATTGACCTGACCGAGGATCGAACCCGGGACCCTAGCTTGGAAAGCAGATGCTATGCCACTGCCCCAACGCGTCAGTCAACTGTCAATTTACTACAAAAGTTTTTATAATTAGTTAGAATATGCAACCGTTGGTTGGTTTACAGTACCATAGCATACTCTCCCGGTTCATTTGGGGACGTTCAAATTACAAATCACATGCTTGGTTTACAAAACGTGAGAGTTGTAACTGCTCTAAAGATTCTCTACAAAAGCATTCTTATAAATCGCTGAGATCCTTACCAAATAGTCTAATATGGAGAATCCTAATCCTCTGTCCTCTTTCTGCAGCTGGATATACTCTATCTGGTCGCTCCACATCGCCAGACCACTTAGTGGCTCCAAAGATCTCGATCGATTTCTTTCTAAGTCTGAACAAAATTCTGAAAAAAATTGAAATGTTTATTAGTTACTAGTATTAATGACATGGTTGCTTTTCAAACAATTAACACGCAATATCTCTCAATTTTAAGAATAAAAGTCTTCCTAGAAAGTCCTTTAATATTTTCAGTATGATTATATTTAGAGCTGTGTCTTGTGATTTCGCCCTAGTTAAATTTGGCATTTTTGCGGTATTAGAGTAGCCTAGGTTACTCTCTGAATAGTTTTCTAACTACTAATGAAAATCCCATCAAAATCGGTTCAGCCGCTTCGGAGATTAGCCTGGACAAAACAAACAGACAGACAAAAATATTAAAAAAGGTGGTTTGGGTTTTGGTTACGTGCAAAGAACCATATAAGCTTAATAAAAAACCTTTATTTCGAAGTCAATGACAGACACTTCAATTTTATCAATATGTATAGAATATTAACACCGACAAAAATTTGCCAAAATTGCATGAATGTGAATTCAATAATCTTCGTGATCGTGATTAAATATTACAATCATAATATTCATAAATAGCACCGTCATTTGAGTGTTGTTGTATAATTTATTAATGTTACCTATTGTCAATATTTGTATTGAAATGTTACTATCACAATTCTGCCAGTTATTACGTTGACGGAACAATTCCGTCATGTCATTGGAGCGACGCGGACGTTTATTTTGCTAACTAACACATTATTTACGTATTGTTAAAGTTATGGCATGAAATCAAGGAAATGTATCAGCATAATTGCTGGCACAATAATCATAAATATGAAAGGCGGCACTGTCATTTGGGGGTATTGCTGTCTAATGGTCTAAATTATGACTTGACAATGGGTATTTTAATCCTAGTAGGAAAAGCGTATCTAGATTCTAAAATTTCTCGCGTTCCACTTCTGAGATGTAAGAAAAATCACCCTCCTCTCTTTAATCCAAAATTACTGCACTTGCATTTATAAAATTTCGGGGGATATAAATCTTTGCCTAATACAGGAAAAATATGACATCTGGAAAGTCCTCTGTTTTATAGGTCTACAAAAATAAATTAAATGTAGAAGTTTATTGCTTTAAGAAAAATCATACGGAATCCAAGATTCGAAATCGTATTGGACCAATTTTTATTTAGCTGTATTATTCCATCATTAAGTGCTGTAGAAATGCGATGCATTCTTAGACCTTTGTGTACAAAATAAGCTATGACATGACGGAATACGAATGTAGATATACACAGTATGTCAGGGTTGCACGACAGTGTTATTGTAAAAATGAAGAAAGGAACGCTTAGATGACTCGGGCACATAGAAAGGATAAGTGATTAAAGACTGACGAAGGAAATCCACAGAGCGAAAGCGAATGGTAGCAGAAGCTAAGGAAGACCAAGGCTGAATTACGAAGATCAAATAGCCATAGCGTTAGTTAACAGAAATTTTAAAATGCCAAAAGTACTCGTATTCCTGAGAGAAACTGTGTAAGGAGGATGATCAAATTTGAGGAGGTAAAATAAGTGTAAGGACCGGTATGCTTGGCGCTTCATCGTCTCTGACTACCCCAATATGAATACAGCGTGAAGTTTCGCTTCTTCAACAAAGTATCCACAGCAAATATAGACTTGAGCAGCTATTGTGCACCGAGCCAATTATTTAGCCATCTGACTTAATATAAGAAGCACCAAAATGTCTATCTAAAGTACGTAATCATAAAGTCTTACCATCGTGGTCGTGACCCGCAGACATAATTGTAGTAGCACTACACAGCGACGCAACAGAACTCTCAGATTTCGCTTTAATCAGTCTCTGGGGCGGCGCTAGAAGATCTTGCAAGCTCCCTCCGAGAATGTTACTCTGAAAATTTATAACGTTGTGATATATGACTAGACACCAAAACAGGTACATATGTTTAGCAGACAAAAACTAGATACAATCAATGCGACAAATGAGACGTTCGATTTAAAAAATGCAAAATTTAAAAAAAAATTCAGAATCTACTTAATTGATTTTTTTTACTTATTTCTAGTACGATTCACAAGTTTATGTTCCTATTCCAAATTTCAGCTAAATAGGTGTGAAGATAACAGAATCATTTTACAGTGATATACGGACAGATACACAGACATAACAACAATATAATGATGATCTGTTTCTCATTCTGATTACGGAACCCTAAAGTCTCATTAACATATTTAAAAGTTTTCGTACGTATTTTTTTTTACTTTAGCACATTTCATATTAGAACAGTCTATAATGTTCATTTTATTTAAACCAGTTTCTAATAAATTCATCTTACCCTCGCAAAATTACTAGCAATCTCATGTCTGTTCTGGCCATGCTCGTCTCTCCGCCGCACCACCACCAACACCACCGGTGACGTCACCGCCCTCAGTCTCGTCACCACCTCCACATGGTGCGCCCCCAATACGCGCCACCCATTTACCTGTGAAGAAAACATTTTTGCTATTAACATAATTTCATATTCATTATCGATAGTTGATAAAACCCTCTTTTTTTCTAGGTAATCATGTAAAAATACAGCAGTATAACCTAAATTGCTTTTATATTAAGTATTTATACAAGTCTAAATTATCGAAGAATACAATGAATAATGAAAGCGATGAAATTGAAAAAAGGGGCCTAGATGTTAACCTGGTAGAACACTGAAAATGTTTTCTTTATTTCTGTAAATAATACTGTACCATGTCTATTTTATATTGTTTAACACATAATACTAACGAGAAAGATCTACAAAATAACAAAATATTTATATAAATAAATAAAATAGTATTTGATTTGTTGCAATTGCAATATTAATAAAATTCTAGAGGACCCGTGCTGCTCCGCAGCATTGTATTGATAATATAATTCATAAATTGAATGTTCACACCTATCTTCCCTCCAACTCAACCAATTTAAGTGGACAAAAACTCAAATGAAAGAGCTCGTTCCAGCGAGTGTTCTTAGACCAAACCGAACCGCGTATCTCTACTAGAACCGGAGATATAGAGAAAGAAAGCTGTGAAAACATAAGAAACCTGCAGGAGGAAATCACACAATCAAAAAAGGAAAGCTAGATTTCACTATTTTATCTTCCCTCTGGAAGACTTCTACCTTAACAGTGAAATTAGCAAATTAAAAAAGGCATCCGAGACCGTTAAAATTTCTTATAAGTAATATTGGTTTTCATACTCCTTTTTTCCGTCAAAGATTAATAACCTTTATGTGAAATTGCTTTTTATGATATAATAATAACATTTGATTTACCTCTAGCAATTCGTCTCCGACTTTGTAGATCCCCAGTCTAGCGACGGGTCCATTTGGCGCTATAGCCCTTATGTAATGTCTCGCTTGCACTTCTTTTCCAGCTACTACCCGCACCGTACCTTCCAGCGATATGCCCAACCCACTATCTTTCTCTTTTAATATTGTACCCACCTGAAACAAATAATAACTTGTTGAAATTCTTTGAGTTCCACACAACTTGTTCGGCAATCTAAAGTGGGTTGTAGTTTGGATGTTCGTGAATACTTCCCAGTTTGTCGTATAACATCCATAACACGAGTCAAGAAGTTATTTTAAAGCCTGTGCTTTTTCGTTTCAATCAATATTTTCATTGGAAATCATATGTAATTAATTCTTTGTCATATTTACTGTCGTATTAATTTTTGAGTTCATATCGAGACTCGAATTATCCTGTTCTGTTACTGGCGTTTCTATTTTATCATTATTCAAGTTAAGACACTTACTACAATATCGTGTAGATATTGATGCCCTGGCCAATCTTTCTCTTCCTTTAATATTTCCCGCCATTTATCCTGGATTCTCCTCGTCTCTCGTTCAGACATTTCTTCATTTATGCCTATTACTATTTCAGCCTCTTCTGAAGGCGATGTTGGCGAAGGGAGATGTGGTTGAATTTCAGAGTCGGGTTCAACTTCTATTACTGTTGATTCATCGTACTGCAAATAAAATTGAAAATTATTAGCCAAGGATTCTATGAATTCTACGTTTGTTAGAATTTCTTAGAGCTTCTTCTTTTCTGTCACTAAATATTGTTTCTCGATTTATCAATATTCGTCTATAACACATAATATATATGCATACATACATATCTTCGCCGTATCCCTAACGGGGTAGTCAGAGAGGACAGAGCGTCAAGCGTCACAATCCTTACTTACTTCTTTCGCTTCCTCAAATACTAAATGTAATTACATAATATACATAATTTTATGGAAGAAATTGAATAACGCGGTCTAGTTCCATCATTTCCATTCTACCTTATATTCTGATAGAAAATAGATAACAACAAACATAAACAAACACTAACCACGCTAAAGCTATATTTGGCAAGTGAAGTAACAGACGGACTTGGAGGCGCTAATGGGGATCGCCTTCCATCTTGAGCAGCTAAGGCTTTTTGAAGTTTCTCAAACCCCGCACCTCTTAAATATCTGAAAACAATCATCAATTCTATATTTATAAATTCAGGTTTCATTTTTTGAAAATCCATTTCGCGCGATGAATTCTCTAGTTTATAACTATTTTCAGTAGAAAATCTCAAACTTATCATTCAACATGTGTTTCGCCTTTTAACAAAGCAACCTCAGGAGATTCAGGAGGTTCGATTCGATTAGCTAATTCATTGCTAGTTATCTGACCGCGTCTGATCTCAAGTATCTCCTGAGGATGCTTCGTTAAGAGGTCATACACGTGTCGATTAGTAAGTTTCAAGATTTTTTGGCGGAAGATAGTTAAAAATTGTAAGAGTTCATCACAATCATTAATTTATTACATTTTTGTGCTAAAACAGACAAGGAGACAAAAGATGAAAAAGTATAAACACTAATTTTGTATTAGGAGAGGCTTAAAGCTGATCTAAATTTTTTTCAAAAATACACCAAGAACAGTATTTTTGAAATGTAAAAATTAGTGAAATGCGAGAGTTTCGAACGACATTAATAACATTACAAATTTCTGAACTTAATTTCTGTAGATCTATAGAAGCTAGAACTTCCTTAGATGTACCACTATGCCAAATAGAAATTTTAAAAGTGATTTTAAAAAGGTTTCGCTTTTCCTTTTAAGTTACCAGACCCTAATAACTTTCAACTTCATTATCCATTTTGTAATAGTAAATAAAAATCTTCAACTCTTCAATCATCCCCTTTGCAAAAGGAATAATGTGCATAATACTACTTGCTCTCTTGTGACTGAAAAAAGCTTTTTACGACTGTGAAATGAGTGTCTAACATTCGTATTAATTTTAATTGTCATTCTAAGCTATTAACACGGACAGAGGGTGTCTCCGGAGTTGGCCATCTTTTATGTCTCGAAAGGACATCATCTATCGTCACTTTCTTTAACAGTATTCTCAATTCCATTCTTTAATGGCGTAGATTACACATTATATTACCTTAAAGCCTTCAAACGAACTACAGGACTCTTAGCATCCCGTAATAAAGCTACTGCTCTATGATTGGACACACCATGTAATGATACTCCATCGACCTGAAAATAAATCACAATTTTTTTTAAATAATATTATGTTGTGTAATATGTATCCGTTAAAAAATAGACATCTTATAAAGAAAAATATTGTAAAGGTCTATATTTTTGCAATTAGGGTTCTAGATAATGTTTGAGAGTTTTCACTCTTAGAATTCCTATCGATGTGATCGTTGCGGTATCCTCAGATAGTGTCAAGGGTCGCGAAAAGAGTATTTTGCAAATATCTTGTTATCTGTTAAGTTTACCAAAACGTATAGCTGAATTAATCGTTTATAAATAAAATTGCTTAATTTTGTTTTTATAGGAAATACCACACACGAAATCTAGATTTTTCATAGATATGTTTCAAATTCCGCGCATATTTCACCACAAAAAATATAGTCTTATCGGAATGAGCATAAGTACATCAAGAATACTTACATCAAGAAGTATTTATTCAGTAATGGCGAAAAAAAATTATATAGCAAATAACAATGTCCCTAACATCGCCATATAATTTTTTAGTGTTATTTATATTAAATCTACCTAAAATGTGGCGTTTAGGATTTTATTTATTTATTCAACGCTGCTTATTTGGAATAAGAATTACGAGAAGAACGGATGACCTCAAAAGGTATATCAGCACGTAAATATATTGCTACACCGCCGCCACCTTTATCAGTTCTGTCATTACAAATGAGCTTGAACCCTGGTAAAGAGTTGAAGAAAGTGAAGGCTTAAGGAAAGATTCTGCAATAAGGATGGTATTAACGTAAGACTCACTAAAGGAGTCCAGGAGGTCGTTATAATGCGCGGGAAAACTTTGAGCATTAATATGAACAGCATTAAAATTTTGGTTGATGCAAAGATAAAGCAGATTTAAGTTCATCTCGTAAATATCCAATATTTGAGGACGTCGACACATCGCCGTCATTGTCAAAATCATGTGCTTGAGGAGGAAGAAAAATAATTATCAGCTAAGCCATCCATAAAATATCAAAAGTATCCATAAAATAATAATGTAAATAGACTACAATAAATATATTAAAAAAGATATTAATACTAACATATAATGCAATATAATATGTGATATTTATGTTAATGAATATTAAATAAATATAACACTAAAAAATATATATATTCATGTATGTGTCCAACACTCGCCAGTGCGAAGGGAAAAAAACACATTAGAGATTTCACATTTTAAGAGGGGATAAAAACATAGAAGCGGTACATTGAATAAAAACTATTAATAACAAAGCAGTACAAAAGTAGAAATGTGAAGATTAATAACATAATTTTTTAATGAAAACAAACGATGTAAGGCATCTATAAGGTAATTAAAAAAAAAAATACTACACATCGTAACTTTAAATAAGCAAAAAGGGCAACATTATTGAACATGAAATGACAGCTATCACTCGACAGCCAACAGCTGTCATAACGAGTGTCATGTCATAACAATTCACAAACATATTGTCTTTACATATATTTGTCAGCTATTATCAATATTTTAGATTAATCGTTCTAATCATAATCATTAACATATGGCAGCACTGTTTTTTGAAGGTGTTCTACTTTCATAATAACATGGTATTTTTGAATGTCAAAAAATAAGTTAGTGGACAAATACACGAGCTAGCGAAAGCACGTCTTTTAATTATATCTCGTCATCCTACGTTTCCATCCAAGTCAACATCCTAGAAGAACGTTCGGCTTTCACATACATACATATCTTCACGCTGTATCCCCAACGGGATAGTCAAACAAATTGTTATTTATAACGTAGCTGTTAGAAACATACCTTCATCACTACGAACAAATAAAAGTATACATTGTACCTACTAGCAAGAAAAATAGAATATATAATGCTGACAAATTTCAAAGTTGCGAAAGTAAAGTTCAAATGTAAAAAGTATGATGAACCAAAGCAAATGTAAAAAGTATGATCAAATCAAAACAAATGTAAAAAGTATGATCAAACTAAAACAAATGTAAAAAGTATGATCAAACCAAAACAAATGTAAAAAGTATGATCAAACCAAAACAAATGTAAAAAGTATGATCACACCAAAACAAATGTAAAAAGTATGATCAAACCAAAACAAATGTAAAAATTATGATCACACCAAAACAAATGTATAAAGTATGATCAAACCAAAACAAATGTAAAAAATATGATCACACCAAAACAAATGTAAAAAGTATGACCAAACCAAAACAAATGTAAAAAGTATGATCACACCAAAACAAATGTAAAAGCTGATGTCGAATAATCTATTTCTTCCCCAGTCTTCTCGGACTTCTGGACAACGTCAATGCCTTACTGGTGTCCTTAGTGTCAACTGTAGCTTATTGACGAGTCGTGCTTCCAGAGTTTTCAGAAGATGGAGTTGGGTAAAGCGTGATAAGAGATTGTAAATACGATATTAACTAAATTTTCCTACGAGATCCCTCGATCACGCGAGTTTTAATAGAATTTTGCCATCCGCTGACAATATTGCGCAACTGCACATCAGCAAATCTGGCCAACATTTCCTACTGTTTGTTTTAATAGAACCAATCGATGACAAACTTGTAAGTCATTATTATTTGTACTGGACAATTTAAAATGGTCAGATGATGAATGAATGATTTAGAATGGTACTTGAGATGACATCCATAGCTTTTTCATCTTTCTCTTCAGGAGTCGTATTATGAACTTTTAGAAAACCATTCAAGTTCCAGGCAATCATTATAAGCCCGTAAACTGTCGTTTAAATTCGTATTATGAACTGCGAAATAACCTGCTTGGTTAAACAGTTCGCTGAATTGCTTATTGTCTTTGGCTTGTTTCTTCAACTTGAATCGACTTTCAAAAAGTAGATATCATATTTTATCAATAAGTTACGGTTTTTATGTCTTGGTGTAAATATGTTTTAAGAATATTTGTAGTTTTCATTTTGCAGTTCACATATTTTTTATACTTGAACAAAAATCTATAATATGTGCCTTCAAAAGTTATACTTTAACAATACAACTTCTCGATTTGTCAACACGATAAGATGTTTCGAACGCACTCGTCAGCTCATAGAAAATTATAATACTGAGAATAGAGTAATCAGCTTTTCTAAACGATGAGAGTCATCTATTGATAATTTGAATACCTTGTACAAATGTACACATAAACGTCAAATGACACCTCATAATACGAAATTAAACAAGTCAGCTAGTCTCCCGAGCACTGAATGGCTTAGGTCACGTGACCGCTGGGGCTGGCTTGCTTTGTGGTACAGTCGTAATACATTAGTGCCAGGCAGTTCAGTTTACGGGCGTAAATTCACTGATATAAGAGTTCATAATAGCCCTACAGGTATTCTATGGGAGAGTAGGAATTTACGTCTTAATAAAGGCTCATGACGATCTAAGTCAAGGGTCAAAAGTTCGATTTGAGACTTCATGTTAGAAAGAGTTTGAAAAACAAAAGACTTCAATTCAGAAAACTCACGAGATAAAGAGGTAATGTTGGTACTAATGTGTAGCGCGCTCGTTGTTGCACCTTGCAGCTTAACTTCATACTCCTTCGTATTCGAGAATCAAATAGTTCTGTCATTTCTTGAAGACTAGCCGCTAATTGAGATGAAAGATCCATGATGCAGTTGAACAATTTATATGGGTACTAATGTGAAAGGTAAATATCACAGCTAGAGCTGGCTGAGTGGTGAACACAATTTAATCTAAATTTTCATGAAAATCACACTGCAAGTAATTTATTTTGATATTTAATCAGCAGTCTAAAAAAACATGTCTTATGTAATTAGTGTCTCAAATTTTGTTCATTTTAGTTTAGTGTTGAAGAATTCTTCAGTCCTGATGTAATAGTACTGCCTAGCTCCGCCACGGGGATTAAATGTTCAAGATATAAAGGAAATTGCAACGGAACTATGTTAATTACCGGCTTTGATGACGCCATTGATGGCGTAGTCATTTTGGTGTTACATCCAAGCGCGAAAGGTTCCGGGTTCGATTCCCGGTCGGCAGGGTTATTACCTAAAAACTTGCAGACAGCGAAAGTCACGCGATCACTGCGCCATCGATGGTTAATTGTAATAAAAAATTTGCGTGTGAGTCGATTTAGGAATCAAACTTTTCTAGATTTTTGCTGGGTCTGGGTGTACAGAGAGATGCCCCTAATAGTTGTCGTCTTGTTCTCATAGCGCAGGGAGACCAGGTTTGACACCAGATTATTGGTGCGTATTGTCGCCGTATTTGTTAAAAAAAAATTCATAACTAACACACTCTTCATAACAACCTTTATAGGCCGTTATCCACTTATTCTCTCCATTCTGACGATCTAAGCATTCCTTGCACTGTACGTGATTATAACGTTGAATATTCATTCGTATACGTCATATAGACCACTGAAATATAGCGGTGAGTGCACGATGCAAGGACAGGCGAAACGTGAGAACACGCCACTTCATTTAAACCTTTATCAAAATACCGACAGCAAAAATTTTAAAAGCTCGCCTAAATAGAGCTTCTGCGCCTATGTTTTCCATACAAACGTGCGCGATCTACTTTATGAAAAAACAGTTGTTTTCGTTTATATTAAAAACTATAGATAATTCAAAAAAATCCAACTGGTATTTTGAAGAGTGTGTTTAGATTAAACTAAACAAAAATTTTAGAGGCATAAATCTATCTCGTTAGTCCGAAAAATATAAAAATGTATTTTAAAAAAGATTTTTTTAATATATTTCATTCTAATAAAAAAGTTAGCCAATCGTGTAGCTGGCAAAATAAAGTCAATGAAATGAAGAATCAAGTTACCAAATATCACGTTTGTCGTATGATTTCCTGATATGATATGTCTGGCTTTCCTCCGGTTTTTTATTTCATTTTTATTTTATTATACTATGACATAATTTAATATAAATAATGTTAGTACGGTCGGAGCTGGTGCGGTTC
This sequence comes from Zeuzera pyrina, assembly GCA_907165235.1. Classification (NCBI taxonomy): domain Eukaryota; kingdom Metazoa; phylum Arthropoda; class Insecta; order Lepidoptera; family Cossidae; genus Zeuzera; species Zeuzera pyrina. Next base: position 13,968,719 of record OU015640.1, read on the forward strand.
AATATTTATTTATTAATAAATACTCCAACGATTCAACGACAAAATGTACACTCGCGGAACGCTAGTGTCTTTTACACAGAATCCAATAAAAGACACTTGGTCAGTACAAACAGTAGGCACGCATCCCAAAGGACCGGTTGTGACAACTTGATCTTAAATATTGTTACGAGCTGAGGGTAATAAGATGCCGGTTAAGGGTGCAGTTTATTTTCCTTCGTACAAGCAGTCAAGAACACGCGAACTTAATTACGGCGGTTCCGAATCTTCGTAGTCGCCCTCGAAGTAGGTACTCGCGTAGTAGTCACCGGAGGTACACGCTTCACTCAATAACAACGTTCCCGAATCGCAGTTATTCTATCCAAGGTCGTCGCAGTAGTCGTCGTAGTGGTCTATGTAATTCGCCTTGATGTCGCCTCGATATGTCACTTCGAAGGATAGTTGAGAAACACTGACCTGGCGGCGGATACGGAGCTCTATTTATAGTCGGATAAAACGAGGGTGGAACTTTCAGGTTAATTACGCTCGCTAACAGTAATTCGACATTGTTCTCAACGCCGCCTGTTTACATGAGTCATAGATATATGACACGTCATCGCTCGGGAATATTCGAGGTGCAACCTTGTTCTTCTTTCTTAATTTTACTTATACCCTTCGATAGTAGACCTTAAACCTAACAATGCGTTTTTAGGTCATAACTCTGCAACGCCTAGGTCTCGAGATATAAGCACTAAAAGTTACGTTTTTAGTTCCATTAAAAATCGACCTTATTCCTTACGCATGAGGTCCAACCGTAACAATATATTGAGTTTATTTATGTATATTATTCCATCCCTGAAGTCTGAAATAAAATAATGAGGCTATAATATCCGGTGCCTGTCCTACAAGGCAACTAAACAGAGACTAAAGAACGGATTAATGAACAGAAGAACGAATAAAAAAACGGACTACTTAAGATATTAAAGAAGGAACTAAAAGAGTCATCTTCACCATTTATTATTTTCTTAATACCTGTATTAGTTTTTTTGCCAGTTATATATTCACATATTTAAAATATAACTTTGTATTTCTTCTGAATTGTTTTCTTTCTTTTTAATTGTTTATTTGTTAATGCCATGTCGTGGAAATGTATTTAAGGTTTCGATCTCGTACATAACTATGATTTGTCAATTATTGTACTAATTATTATGATTGTAACCTGTTGTATTTCCCAAATAAAAAAACAATTAAAAAAAAAGTTGTTTTATACGACACACAATCCTCTAAATTCAAGTACCTACCTAAAAAATAGACTAAAGAGTAAATTGAAAAAGAAACTAAAAAAAGGATTAAAAAAGCATCAAAGTAGTGACTAAAAAAGGGAGATATAAACTTTTAAACTTTCGCGTTGAATTTGAAAATATCTGAAAACACGAGAAAAACGTGATTACCTTTTATTTGGAGTTTATTTAAGACCACGGCCGATGCAAATCGTCCGAACATCAAAATATGAGGTAATCGCATTAATTCCAGTGTCTTTAGATATTTCAAAAAAGGAAGTGGAGAAGTTTTAAAAAGAATTCAAAGAAGGAACAAAAAGAAGGATTAAAGAAAGGTAACAAAAGACAGACAAAATGTTGTTCTTTTTTTGCAATCCGTCCACTCCACTCGAGCCAATGTCGAATACAACGAGCGAAGCGTAATTATGAATTCTCGTCGCCACGTCGCTCCACTGTAGGCATTATTCAGTTTTACGCGAATTTTGTCATAAAACTGTTGGGCGGTTTAAACTGTTACGTATTTCCATATATTTGCATAATATTCGTACATGAAAATGCCTTATGAGGATAATTTATGAAACATTTCGAGAACTTCCTTAAACAGGTTCTAAAAATTTGAAGAATAATGAAAACTTAAAAACACGGAAAATTAACGCGATTACATTTTATTTTTGCTTGACGTTTCGGCCGAGTTGCATCGGCCGTGGTCTCAAGTAAACTGTCGCAGCAAGCTTCACTCCGTGTCCGAGGCATATGTTTATTCATCTACCCACGATATTTGTAAATAATTATTAGGGTTCCACACACAATACTCACGGTGTCCACACACTTAACCGGATGTGAAAAACGAGGTTTTGTCATTTGAATCATATGATTTAACGCTGTTGATAAATTGTAACTAAGCAACAGATTAAAAAAAAATTGACACTCGAATGGAAATTGAAAATGCCTTTCAAATGAGGTATCACAAGCTTACCCTTCTAATTTAAAAAATTAGGGGTAGTAAGTCTCATACTGAGGGAGTGTCAGTTAGGGGTGAAAAATTTAAGTTACTAAATTCAATTTAAAAAACAAAAATTGATCTGTTTCAGAGTTTCTTCATTCTACGAATATTAACTGAGAAAACGAATTTATTCATTAGTTCATTACACACGGTTCACACTGTATGTACTCGTATAATTAAATTTTACGGTTATTGAAGTCCGTGACAAATCAGTGTGCAAAAACACAGAGTCTACTAGTTTGTTAGGCTCGGCACCGACTTCATTAACTGTATATAATATGATACATATACCTATATTTAATTATACAGGTACATATTATGTCTATCGTATTCATAAAGTAATTTTGGTACTTTAGTTTTGATTAGTAAAGGTATTTTGAAATTTTAAGTGCTTTTTTTGAGGTTGGTTTAATTTTTTCGTATTTACATACTCATAAAATGTATGAATGTAACAGCCTATATCACTTCTCACAAATGATGTTTTTCTAGTAGTAGAACCTTGTTCTATATTCATCCGGCACGCTTATTACGTAACTTGCAGACAGAATGCGACAGCCAATATCGCGCGATATCTGCTGTCAAAACGAGAATTTGTGTACCTAATGTAATTTTTATAGTGGCGCTAAATCTACCGCGAAAAGTACATTTAACGATCATATAATAACAGTTACGCAATGGTCATACATGATACTAATCTATATATCTATATCTATATATATAAATAAAAATGAATCGTCGAAATGTATGTACGTGCATAACTTCCAAACGACTGCACCAAATTAGATAATTCTTTTTTTTTTATGTTCGTTATTGTCAGGACAAGGTTTGTATAAAAAAAATTAAAAGAAAATTTAAAAAAAAAATTTTAAAATCTATAATATGAGAAGTGAGTGAGTGAATGAGACAGAAGCCTGTGAGAGATCTTCAATATATTGACAGAACATTTAAAAAAATATTGAAAAAAAAAAGTTTTAAATCTCATAATATGAAAAGTGAGTGAGTGAATGAGACAGAAGACTGTGAGAGAATATGCTGACAAAACATTGACAGATTAGTGGAATAAGAAGGGGAAGGTTTGTGTATATGTGCCGACATTATAAATCGAATATGGCGGATGTTCCACAATAGGAAATTACTTTTTTGTTGAACACCAACAATATGGGTATTAAATGAAATGTATTACGCGGGGGAAGGTTTGTGTATATTATACCATTCCCACCCGGATGCCACAAAAAGGGAATGGATAAAGTAAATTTTGAAATTTATTGGAAATCTTTTTAAATAAAATTCTATTTTAAGAGGAAAATTGTAATATAATTTGAAACAAATAAATCAATACTAATTTTGTAAATAAGATAGAAACAGAAAGATATCAAGGTGGTTGTGATGGTGTGGTGTAGTTTACAAAAATCAGATATAAATACCTTTCACCTTATAATTTACACATTATGATAAAAAAACACAAACAACTGGCTTAAATTAGATTGTATTGTCTCATACTCCACTCTCGAATGTTATCTCCAAAATTATAAGTCGACTTTATAAAATTCTGCAATCAGCATCGTCATTGTAAATATAACTTCTATAAACTCGTATGAAACTGGTGCGTCACCATGATTAATGTGCTCTTTATCCGATTGAAGCCATTGCTCCCCTTATTCTTGTCGAGGGGTCCATTTACCTTGGTAGTTTGGGCGATATCAGTTTTCTGGTTCGAGCCTCTTTCTTTTTCACTTTGCCAACATCTTCTTTAATATTCTTAACAGATTTTACTTTTACAAAGAAATCAAATATCTTCTTTTTTGAGGAGAAAAATAATCTCCTTTTTACTCCATCACAACCATTCTTGTTCTGTCTAAAAAAACACCTCGCTCTCTTTTTTTTTCTCATTTTTCAAATCCTGTTCTATTCTTCCAAAAAAAAAACATATTTAAATTTTTAACTTGTCAGTTCTATAATTATTTTCTCTGACAACCTCTAAGCTCTTAAAAAGAAGGTATAATAGCGAAAAAATGTGACGTCATCGTACATCCAATACAGCGGATGTTCCACAATACGTACAGTTGTGCTCATTCCAAGAATACCACTAATGCCAACTGACTTTCCTGTTGAATTTAAACGTCTCCAGTTTCCAGTGCTCCTTGCATTCGCAATGACAATTAATAAATCCCAAGGCCAATCTTTAGAAGTGTGTGGAATAAATTTTGAATTGCCGTGTTTTTCGCATGGGCAGTTGTACGTTGCGTGCTCAAGAGTCGGGAAACCATCGCCACTATTTGTTTTCTATCCAGAGGGAAAAACGTAAACTATTATACATTACAAAGCATTACAATAGATATGTTGTAAATATTTAAATACTATACTTTATTGTTTGACGCAATATAAACGATATGAATTTACCGGAAGTGTTACATTTCTTTAGTCCACGACTGTACACCACCCATGTGATGCTGAGGCGGGTATAAACAGTAGATAGTCTGAAATTCAGAAATTTTGAAAATATTTACGGAAAGAAGGCGGTACGAAGTTCGCCGGGTCAGCTATTTTTATATAACAATTAATCACCGGTCGCGCAGTGATCGCATGGCTGTCTCTGTCTGCAAATCTTTAGGTAACAACCCCGCGGATCGCTACCGCCATCTTATGAGTTAATCCAACAATAATACATGCACCGTTCTGTTTCGTGTGCAGCTTGGACCAAGTATATCTAAAAGTTACTCCGAAAGCGTGTCCTCAAAGTATTCTTTCTTTGTTGACCAACTTTTTAGATTTTTCCTACTGTGCGTGACTAGGGAAGGTTACAATACAACGGTACCCAGCTGAACATGACGCATTTTTACTTTCGTAAATAATCATAGCCAAAACACGTAAAATCTACGAATATTTTGCAAATAATTATTTTAGTACTGCAATAATTTGTATTAGAACATGAAAAATGAAATTCCCAAGAGCATTTTTACAGTGAGTAGAATCAAAACAATTTTCTCTATAATCCCCGTTGATTGGCCCACGTTAATCAAGACCTCGTTTAGACTTTCTATGGAGTATTTCATTAAAAGGCTGAATCCTCGTACTCGTGATTTTCGTTCTCCTCAAAGTATTACGTTATTAATAAGCCGACGTTGAAACATTTTTAGAATACATAATTTTACAAATAATAAAATCGGATTAAAAGGGAAGTTTTAACAATCCAAAGGAAATTTCAGATTTTTACCGGTTATGCAACCGAATGTTTTTTTCAAAATTTGAAGTCCAATTAGTAGGTTTTTAAGCAATAATGCTTTGTTAATTGCGTGAGTCGGGACCTAGGAACGTCGAGTACAGGTCAGGCGTTGGCAATGGCCATGTAGGACTGAATTCAGAAAAAGGAACCTGATAGCATAATTACTTTCTAATGGAATGAATAGAGAGAAAGAATGAATGAATAGAGCGTACCAGAACTAAACGACGTAAGTGCATAATTTAAAATATCGATTTACAACAAAACTATATATTTTAATTAAATTCTCGCCATGACAAAATTTTACAAAGGAAAAATATCTTCATTGTTACTAAGTTTCACTATTCATGAAACCACCGGTTTACCTATAACAGAGAAAAAAAGAAAATTGAAGAGGCTACTTTGGAATTGTTTTCTTTGGAGAAAATATTAAACAAATACGTTTTCACATTAGACAAAAGTTAAAACAAATAGTCAAAAAACACATCTGAAATTCGAAACAATGCGGTGTTAATGTCGATTGGGAAATATGGTCTTTCAAAAAACATGAAATCAAAACAAGTAAGATTTGTTATTTGCCGTATTTTGGCGTTGTAAAAAATAAATTTTAAACTTTAAAATTATTAGCTTTAACGATAATTTTCTTTTAACTTAAATCACTAGGCGAAGCATTGGAGATTTTGACGGTAGGGATTTCAATATTTCTAAGTGTTTTAAATATTTCTAAATATATATTCTAATATATATTCTAAATTTCTAAATATTTTACAAACGTATGAAAATGATATTTGGTAACCTGATTCTTCATTTCAGTAACTTTATTTTGACAATTGCGTACACGATTGATTAACTTTTGTAACACAAAAAAATATATAAAAAGGAACCTCTTTTAAAACAGAGATTTACATTTTTAGAAGTAACGAGACCGATTTATGTTTCTAAATTTTCTGTATAGTTTTAATCTAAACATATTTTTCAAAATGCAGTTGGATTTTTAAAAATTAATTATAGTTTTTAAAATAAACGAAATTAACTACTTTTTCGTATTTTTCGTAAGCGCGTACTTTTGCATAGACCAGAAGGTCTATTTTGGATTAAATTATTGTTTACGCCTTAAATCAATTAACCATGGGCAAAAGTAATTGTTAGGATGACAACAAAAATTTTATTACAATTTTTATAGGTAGTTTATTTTATACTGTTTTATTTTTTTTACAGCTTACAATTATTTCATAATGTCGTTATATTTTTTGAGTCAGTTTAAAAAATTCATAGATAATTTACGTTATCAAGTTACAACCGAATAACTCAAGTGTTGTTTCGTTCCATACCTTGTTGACGGAATTCGAAATTGATACGAAAATATTTGAAACATCACAGACAAAACCAAGACGTACTTATTATAAATCTTCTCCAACGCATTTGACCCGTCGCTTCGTACAATCCAGATTCAAGATGACACTTAACCCATTTCCAAGAGACCTTGCCGCCAGACCCAATTACCTTGCTCCTTATAATAATTTCACATCAATTCCTACCTACTTAGAACAAAATTTTAACGTCATTACGTGATTGCGGCACAGTCATATATTACTTCCTTATTATAGATATAAATAAATGAGCAACAGAATTAGTAATTCAAACTACAACTTATCATATTTTAAGCTTATAATAGGTTTCACTACAAAGCTATTTCTGATTTAAATCAAAAATTACTTCAAAAATAATCGCTTTTACAATAAATTTATTAACTTTCCTATTAAATATAGTAAACTTTAAAATTAACCGTTTTCGCAATAAACTTTTGTTTTTAGCTATATTAGATATTTTTAACAAGATTTGCGACAGTTAGAACTTTGCTGCAGAAATGTAGATAGGGCAAATATTCTATGCAAAAATAAGTTCTGGAGGTTAGGTTACAAATTTGAGAAGATTGTCTTAAACTTAGACAGACTTCGTAATTAGGTTTTTTTAACTGTTCGAAGTCTTCTATCAAATACCTAATACATTCTATCAACATCAGCTAAGTACGAACTGTTGCGAGACGCTCGTAAGCCTTATGGCAGATGACAACTCGAGAGTTTGTCAAGTTTATTCATTTATTTTATATATAAATTTACTAATTTTAAATGTTGCCCATTTTATTTTATTGGATGAATTGAATATACTAGAAGATATCACAGATGCAAAATTACGAACCCTATAAAAATAGTGCATCGTGGGTTGCACCGTATAGCAATGAACGAACCAAATATCGCGCGATATCTGCTGTCAAAACGAGAAAATAATTTGTATTGCGGCGCTATATCTACCGCAAAAAGTGCATTTTACGGTCATGGCGCGATAGACACGCAATCGTCATACATGATATCAATTTTTTATTACAATTAGTCACCGGTCGCGCAATGATCACGGGGCTGTCGCTGTCTGCAAATTTTTAGGTAATAACCCAGCAGATACTTATGACGTCTTGTTAACCCCCAACGCAAAAGAAGGGGTGTTATAAGTTTGACGTGTCTGTGTGTCTGTCTGTGGCATCGTAGCTCCTAAACGAAACCGATTATGATGCGATTTTTTTTGTTTGAAAGCAGGTTTTCTAGCGGTGGTTTTTAGACATGTTTTATCAAAATCGGTTCAGCCGTTTGAAGAATATCAGCTCTTTTTTAGTTTTTAAAGGGACGCAAGCATCTTCTATTGGTCTAATCGATGCGAAATTTAGTATACTGTGACTTCAATAATGTCACAATAACATAGTAACCTTGACTAGATGCTGCAGCATCATCTGAAGTCAGCAGGATATCCAAAGCCTCGCCGCTTATAGTAAAGGTATCATATTTAGGCTCATTGAAGTGATCTCTATGAATAGGTTATAGATAGATAGATAGATGGTGATCAGGGTCTGATGATGGATTAAACAACTATTGCCCGAATACTCTTGATTTCAGCGAGGCATGATCTCGTGTCGCAATTTCGTGTATCGTCCCGGAAAGTATTTGCGTGAATGTGGGGATAGATTGTAGATCGTAGTGTTTAAAAAGCATGAAATAAAATTTAAATTTAAAATTTACGAAACTCCCGACTCAAAAAAAACCTCCAAAAAGTAAGAAAATAATATGTAGGTACCTTATACGTAAAAAAATAACTTTATAAATACCATATAAATACCTACATAATTAAATTTGACAGCTATTGCAATCGGTGCCAAATCAAAGCGCAATAACATAATGGTTTGGTAGGCTTTGCACCGTCTTCGATAACTGTTAAATTAATTACCTATACTATATATAGGAATACGGCGTGAGCATATGTATGTATGTATGTATAGGTCATTATATTTGACAGTTACCGAAGACGGTGCCTCAAGTATAAAAATTACGTTATACAATTTTACTTTATAAATTTAAAAAGTAATTTTGGTACTTGAGGTTTGATTAACAAAGGATAGATTTTTTTGTACTTTGTGCTTGTTTTTAATTCAGTTTAATGTTTTTCTTAATTTTTGAGCGTAATCGATCGAGAAGTATTTGAGTCTTTAAGTGATACCATGTATTACCCACCCGTTAGAACCACATTATTTGTCTCCCTGGTATCAATGAAATTACATAGTACACGTATGAAGTACACGTACACTTACACGTGTACACGTACAAGTATGAAGTACTTTTGACATTTCCACGGCTAACACTCTGGCTATTTGATCTTCATAAATCAGCCTTAGTCTCTCTTGGCTTCTGCTACCACTCGCTTTCGCTCTGTAGATTTTCTTCGTCAACATGTTATCACTCATTCTTTCTATGTGCCCGAATGATTCCTTTCTTCATTTTTACAATAACAGTGTCATCCAACCCTGTCATAACTGCGTATCTCTTCATTGCTTATTTTGTTTGAAAGGGTAACGATCAGACAATAATAACCAAAATCCTGGACTTTATAGCTCCCCAGATATTAACTTTATTTTCTGTCTGTTAATTGATCCCATACCACTTCAGTTGACTATCACATTCACAGGATTATATGAAATACTGTACATTGTGTAGTACCCACGCAACGAACTGGGGGAATTCACAGTTACACCCGGACTCCAAGCGCTAACCGGGAAACGAATCCGGGACCCTAGCTTAGAAGACAGATGTTATGTCACTGCGCCAACAGGCCAGTCAAAAGAAAGCAAAAACTATAACATTAATAATTGAGATTTGAGATGGAGCGTTGAAGAAATCAAACACGATTGAATAGATGGATTATTTTAAAGATATGTTTGTTGAAAATGTCACGGAACGTTACATTGCAACTATATTGTATCAAATCCTTTATGGATTTGAATTTTTGTAGACGCCTGGGGTTAGCTACAAGCGCCAGGCGTTAAGATGTCTTTTATAAGCACCCACTGTCCTACCCACACTAAGCCATATCGAATCACATACAGAGAATATGTACTATAGCTATTAGGCTATATAGCCTTACCTATGAAATTGCTGGATTTTGATACCGGTTAGTGAGAAGATCTTTCATTCTACTCAGAATTCCAAATTCGAATATATTTATAAAATTGTTATGTTTTCCCGCCTTTCGATTTTACTTTGATATCGGTGTTTCTGTAACCATACAAAAGTCGAAATTGCGCGTTATTTTTGAATACGAATTAGCAATTCAATTCTTAACTTGTTATAATTATATGAAATAAATAACTTTTAGACTTTAATTAATTAATAATGTTACAATAATACTGCAAACAAAAAACACAAATTGTGTGTCCCCAAAATAAGCATTAAGCGCGTTCTATTGATACCACAACGATCTGAGGGAGCTCCCAGTCCCAGTTACACCATACTCCAAGCCAATTTAGAAAAATTTGTTCCCGAATTGACCTGACCGGGGATCGACCCCAGGACCCCAGCTTGGAAGACAGATGCTCTGCTACCGCGTTAACGGGCCAGTCTCATTATGTGTAATTTAAAATAATAGAGTAAGTACACAATAAATTGATTACTTTTAACCAGTAACTATTAGTTTTAACAATAGTTTTTTTAACTTAAGCTACGGCCATATGTAATATGGCAGCAGAAATTATATTAGATAACATTATTGATATATGGAGTTATATTTAATACCACAACTTATTATTATAATTTGTGACATCAAGGGTCTTGATGAAATAAAATACCTTAAACATAATCACTAGTTTACAATTTGTTTATTGTTGTATATTTAGATCTTAGTCGGTTTGTAAATTAATTTAATCGACACCAAAATAAGTTTATATTTCATAGCCTTTCTCAATGACACTAATGGCCGCGGAGATTTATTTGTATGGGACGCATTTAAAAGTACGTTTAAAATCGGTAGAAAGACTTATAGAAATAATATTAATCGCTATAAAAAATATCTATTGTAATAAAATGTTATTTACCAGTATTTCATTAAAAACTTAAAAAAATTTAATGACGAGATGCTATAAAATAATTGTAATATTGCACACATTCAAAAGTGATCTCTTCCAGACAACCTTTGTGGAAGACACTGTCTATGAAACTGCAGTGTAGAAACATATATAAATACTCATAAAGTAATAAAATTAAATATAAAGATTAACGATAAAGTGAGGATGGTATCATGCTCAGTAGTAACAACTTACGACGTACGAATTTTTATGTACTCTTCTTTAGCACATGTCGCTCTTCGATTCTCGTCATTCGTGTTAGTTTGGAATACGAAGACTACCGACTGGATGTTTATCTTTCAATTTTGAATTTAGAAATGACAAACACTAATAGAAACTTCAATTTGCTGACTTTGTCAAGTCGATAGAACAGTAGATATATTACACGGCAAATTCAAAGGTTTTTTAAACTGCTAAACAGTCATTTTCCGCGATAGTATCTCATTTCATTTCAAGTTTTTCTGCAAATTTTTCTGTCAGATTTTCTTTTTGAATTTTAAAGCGCATTTTAAAGTAATAAGTGTTAAAAAGAACCTTATTGAAGTGATTTAAAGGTGAAATTAATTTTAATAAATTGTAAAATTAATTTTAATGCCGAAATATTTATGTAAATAGGGTAATTCAATTTTAGCAATAATAAGTCGAGATGGAGCGGTAAATAGATACAATGCGATAGAATAGAAATATTTTTTGTTTTAAATGCAACAGATTAACCTATACTTTCTTTGATAAAAAAACTAGTGACAATTTTTTTAGGCGCCTGGAGTTAGCTACAAGCAACAGGCGTAAAGATTATTTTATAAGCGCCCACCGTTAGCACGAAACTAACTAATTATAATACGATAGAATCATAGACAGAGAATATGAATTAGCTATTATTAGTTCCTTACCTATGGAATTGCCGATTTTGAATACTGGCTAGTGTGAAGATTAACATCGATATTCTACTTCGAATTCCAAATTCAAATCAATTTTATAAAATATGACATTTCTTTTTAAAAATCAGTTGTTTCATTTTCCCGGGGTTAAATTTTTCTTTGATATCACTGTTTCCGTGATTATGGAAAAATCGAAATTGCGCGTTATTCTTAATTAGGGATTAGTAATTCAATCCACAACTTCTTAAAAACATATGAAATAAATAATTTTTAGACTTTAATTAGTGATATTATAATAATAATACTGCAGACAATTACACAAATCGCGTGACCCCAACCTCAGCACTACGCGTGTACTATGTACTACCACACAACGAACTGGGGGAACTCCCAGCTACACGCAGACTACGAGGCAATTTAGAAATGTTCGTTCTTGAATTTACCTGACCGGGTATCTAACCCAAGACCCCAGCTTGGAGACAGATGCTCTGCCACCGGGCTAACAAGCCAATCAAATTACAATTAATAGAGTGAGTACACAATACATTGATTACTTTTAACCAGTAACTATTAGTTTTAACAATAATTTTTTAACCTAAGCAACGGCCAAATGTCATTGCTAGGATGACAGCAGAAATTATATTAATTATTGACATATAAAGTTATATTTAATACCACAACTTATTATTATAATTAGCGACATCAAGGGTCTTGATGAAATAAAATACTTTAGACATAATCACTAGTTCACTATTTTTTGTTGCATATTTAGGTCTTAGAGGGTTTGTAAATTCATTTAATTGACAGAAACATAGGTTTATATTTAATAGCGTTTCTCAATGACACTTATGATGACACTATAAGCCGCGGAGTTTTTTTTTCTTAAAAAAGTATGGATTGCAGTTCATTAAGCATTTTACAATCTGTAGAAAGAAATATAGAAATCATCGATGATAGAAATGGTATTAATTGCAATAAAAAATATCTATTACAATAAAATGTTACCAGTTACTAGTACTTCATAAAAATATTAAAAACATGCGAACTTAAAAAATATAATGACATGACGCGATAAACCAATTGTAGTCTTATAAAAAAAATTAGGAGTTTTTGCCGGGGTTTTATGGGGAGCGGTTGGGCGTTATTTTAGTTATTCGCAAATTGTTTCTAGTGGATTTTGTGATGTAAAATTGGCGGAGTTTTCCGTCTCAAAGTGTCGACACTGTTGTGCATTATCTGGAATTGTTAAAATAAATGTTTATTTGGTAGTGTGATGACGAGTTCTTGTTTAGTGGCTTAATCTGCCTCAGCGGATCCTACTATAAAGACTGCCTCAATATATTTATCGCTAGAAACTCCAAGAAATAATTAAAATGTACTACGACGACATTTTAATGAAATACATCATTAAAGTGTCGCCATCGGTTGTATGGGCTAAGATCCCTTTACTTGCCCTCCTAAGGGAGAACCATACTACTTAAACTAATTAATTTGTGCTATTACTAAAATAAAAATTAAAACGATGTTAAATAATAATAACTCGTTTGGACTTTTTGGCGGAAACGGAAGAAGCGAGGTTGACATTTTGTTTATATTTTCTATTTTTTACATTTTTGGGAGTTTTTAAAGTACAAAAGTGATAGTAGTAGTAGTTTTTGGGAGTTTTTAAAGTACAAAAGTGTTTTAAGGTTCTGTATAAGTGAAAAGAATGGCGTAGGTCTATATAAATAGTGTAGCTGAAGTTCTCGCGCTCTTCTAAGAAGTTATTTATAACTTCAGTAAAGTCTACTAATACTTTACTGAAGGAGTCTTAACATAAGAAAAATTAACTTGTGATTCTACTTATACGTGACATTGTCAAATGCGCTGAGCTGTGCGCCGTGCCATAAAGAAAGAAAAAAAAATTAGATTCTTCAATTAAATATTTCGATTTCTGATTCAATTCAATCCTAATAATTTTTGTCCGATATGTCTCTCACGTTCACAATTCATTTTTTTCGTAAAACCAGTATGGGATGCATTTCATTAAGCGCTTTACAATCTGTAGAAAGAAATATAGAAATCATCGATGATAGAAATTATATTGATCGCAATAATCGCATTCATTCATAATTCGAATCTGATGTTCATAACTTTCTTCAAATTTCTCTGACAGATTCTCATTTTGTGTGGTGCTGAGAAATATTAACGCCTGTCGCTTGTAGCTAAATCCAGGCGCCTAAAAAAATTTACGCTGAAAGGCGTAGTGTGTCTATCTCATTTTCATTGTTTGATAATACACAAATGAAATATATATTATAATGTAGAAAAATATTTTTTCTATTCCATCGCATTTTCTGTGGTCACCGCTCCATCTTTACTTATAAATGCTACAATGTAACTACCCTATTGACGTAAGAATTTTTGATCGTTTTGTATTAAAATTAATTTATATCTATACTATTATCATAAAGAGAGAAAACTTGATTGTTTGTTTGTAATAGATAAACTCAAAAACTAATGAACCGATTTCAAAAACTTTCACCTGTAGAAAGCTACATTATCAGCAAGTAACATGGGCTGTATTTTATAAAAAAATTCTACCCGCGCGAAACCGGCAAAACTGCTTTTACCACTCACATTCGTTCTGTAGATTTTCTTCATTAGTCTTTTATCACTCATTCTTTCCATTTGCCCGAACCATCTAAGCATTCCTCACGTACATAAAAACTTGTACATGTAAATTTGTTATAAATGTATAAAATTAATTGGGCCGGCTCGCCCAGTGAAATACCACCCTCTCACAGAATATCGGCGTGAAATAACAGCATCTAAAGTTGTTGGATTTTGTTCGGTGAGCGAGAGTGCCAGTAGCCCATCACCCCCTCTCCTTTCCCTCTTTTCCCTATTTCTCTAAAGGCGGCAACGCACTTGTGATTCTCTGGATGTTTCGGGTGTCCGTGGGCGGCGGTTAGTCACTCTCTCAGGTGACTCTTTTATCGAAACGTAATAATAATAACTTCTACCAAAAATGTACTTTTGGTGACTTTAATAATAATATCATAATAATAATAATGCTCCAGACAGTTACACAAATTGCGAGACACCAAACTAAGCACCTGGCTTGGGTACCACGCAAGGAACTGGGGGAACTCTCAGCAACCTTCGTTTCCTAAATTGTCCTCACCGGGGAACGAACCTGGGATCCTGGCTTGGAACGCAAATTAACATCTGCGTTTCAGGCCAGGATCCCAGGTTCGTTCCCCGGTGAGGACAATTTAGGAAACGAAGGTTGCTGAGAATTCCCACTGTTCGACTCCCCTGTTGGCGCTGTGGAATAACCGCCACCGCGCCAACAGGGGAGTCAAAAAAAACTTTAACTACCGCCAGTAACTACGTACTTATGTTGTACCCTACATACGATAGTTTTAATGTGAACATTATCTCATAATTGAGATATGAGATGGAGCATTGAAGAAATCAATCGCGATTGAATGCATGTATTATTTATAGCTATTGTGTTTGTTGAAAACGTTACTAGACGTTCGGTATTGCAACCACAGTACAAGTAAGCAAACAGTATTCTATCTCGGCAGTGTCCTAGAGATAATTACCTACGGTCGTTCGATACGTAAACACGCAATAAGGCTACCGACTTGGACTGAATGTTTTTCTTGGGTTACTTATTTGATAATAGGTACGATATTAAATTGTCATATTACCTTTTCATTTTATATTATTGCTTTAATAAGTTTTTATTTATATAATTCTAATAGTATTTTATATCTAGTTTTAAAAGTTTGTGAGTTAGTATGGTGGAAATAGACAAAAAAAAATGCATTTTGTGTGCAGTATAATTAAAAATCAGCGATAAATTAACTAGATCATTATGATAATATATTTCCTACAAATTAGCAACAGAGAAATATTTCTGGTTTCGATATAGATGTATTCAAAGATCCATACACTGAACATTATGCTCGTAAACTTGATTGACATAATATTTAGTCAGTAAATGCGCGGGAGCGTCTCACACCGACCGACGACAACCGCGGCGCACTCGCGACTGTCGTATGCCGAGAAATGCCGAGATTTCGAGCGCGTCGTTTGGGAGCGTTTGTATGAAGATAGAATACTGTATGCTTATTTGTACTGTGTTGCAACTATGTGCTATCGAGTCCTATATGGGTTTTGAATTTTTGTAGACGCCTGGGGCGTTAAGATATCTTTACACATACGGCATACCTTGAGAAGGTATGCCGTATGTGTAAAGATATCTATCTATCTCTTACGACGGAACCGATCGAATTCAACAGTATATATAGTGGATATTTTATTTAAAACTAGCGGTCGCCCCGACTTCAGATGGATAGATAACTCTATTTTACCTTTTAATAAAAACATTTTCAGTAATCTATCAAACGTAACTCATTTTGAGCTCAATCGTTCAAATGGTATTTGATACCCACCCGTTACAACCACATTATGTCTTTTCTAATATCAATGAAATGTTCAATAAAAGTCAGTAATATAATAATAATATACTCAGTCGTCTCACACAGCGCCATCTAGTCCCAAAGGAAGCAGTACGGCGCTTGAATTATGGGTACTAGACAACTGATATACTACTTATATACTTTCCTTTTGTAAATAAATACATATTATACATAAACACCCAGACTCGGGACGGGAATCGAACCCACAACCCCCGTTTACTTTCCGATGAGCTTAGCCGTTGCGCCACGGAGGTCGTAAATACCTATGTTCATTATTATTTTGACACAAGTAGTTTACTGTTAGGCGTGAATAGAATTTATCAATAACTAACGGACCTGACAGACACTGTCGTCTGAAATAAAAAAAATCCTAGAACGCCATTGAGTGCCACCTACCTGGTCCAATTCAAACCACCCAGGGGAGACCCACTCAACTCGACAGACCTTCTCCTGTCTGAAATAAATAAAAACCCAGGACCCGATTGCAGCGCCGCCTACCGGGTCCACTTGTGAATCTTACCCATCCAGGGACCCACTAAAATACGAAAAATTTAATCAAAATCAGTCGAGCCGGCTTTTCAGCTCGAGGTAATTGACCGAGCTCAACTTTACTGAATGTAAGTGAAGGTGTATATAATATGTAACTATTATATAAATCATTTAAATACTATTTTATTTAGTTATCTGCATTTAAAACTAGTGCGCATCTAGCATCTTGTGTGGTAGAGCCATGCTGCATTGCAGCACGAATTGGGCCGGCTCGCGCGGTGAAATAACACCCTCTTTCACCCTCGTTTCATTCGATGAGTGATAGTGCCAGTGTCCTATCTCTTCCCGTCCCCTCCTTTTCTCAAAGGCCGGCAATACACCCGTGATTCCCCGGACGCTGCGGGTGTCTACGGGCAGCGGTGGTCACTTTCCATCAGAAGACTCGCCTCACTTGTTCTTTTGCCCCCTCCTGTTATTAAAATAGAACCGCAACAAAAATACTAAACAAGAAGTTCAAAGATCTGCCTGTGGTCTTTTTTTATAAGTAAAATTTTATAATATTATTCTGTATATAAAAAAACGACTACTCTCTTCCCTTATCTCCAAAATTGTTGGCCCAAGAATTTTAAACAATCAGACAATACATATCTCACGCTGTATCACTAACGGGGTAGTCAGAGAGAATGGAGCTTCAAGTTTCGCGGATCTCTTCACTGCTTATTTTGTCTACAAGGATGACAATCAAGCAATGCTTTTGTAATTTTCACAGCTAACACTGGCTATTTGACTTCAAAAATCAGTCTTGTTCTTCCTTGGCTTCTGCTATCACTCACATTCACTCTGTAGATTTTCTTTGTTAATCTTTCATCATTTTTCGTATACGTGCTCGAACCATCTAAGCATTCCTTTCTTCATTTTTATAATAACATTGTCGTACAACCCTGTCATACTGCGGATCTCTTCATTGCTTATTTTGTCTGCAAGGGTGACAATCAAGCAATATTAAAAAATAAAAAAAATTAAACCTCCTTCAAAAATAAAACCACTGAAAAGTACAAAATAACTATCCTTTATTAGTTAAAACTCAAGTATATTTAAAATAACTATAAATACGATACACATACCTATATAATTAAATTTGACAGTTGCCGAAGTTGGTGTCAAGCCTACTAAACTAATAGACTTTCTGTTGTTGCACATTGATTTGGCACCAACTTCCAATAACTGTCAAATTTAATTATGTAAGTATGTGTGTCGTATTTATAAAGTTATTTTAATTGTACTTGAGTTTTGATTAGTAAAGGATAGTTAATTTGTACTTTTCAGTGTTTTTATATTTAAAGGCGGTTTAATTTTTGTCATTAATTTTTTTATTTCTCCCTTTTGAGTGATCTTGACCCATTTAAATATCTAGGACAGGTTTGCAATTAACTTCTTTCTAATTCCGGAGCGCAATGATATACAAGACAATCATCAATATAAATAAAGATTATAACCAGGTCGTGTTATTTAGTGTATCTTCGAAGTCCAAGCTCCGATATCGGTGAAATTTAAATGAGACTAACTCTGAAGTATTACCTACCTAAAGTACCAAACAAAAAAGAATTTTCAAAATCGGTTCGTAAATGACGGAGTTATGAGGTAACAAACATACAAAAAAAAACAACATACAGTCGAATTGAGAACCTCCTCCTTCTTTTGAAGTCAGTTAAAAAGAGAATTCAACTAACAATGATAAAGTATGTATGAAATTTAAATACAAGTAAAGTTAACGGTGCCCCGACGTGACGACGCTTGGATATATTACTACTACTATTTATATTGAAACTTATCACAAATTTAAAGGGCTACGAGGTACATATTATTTTTTTACTTTTTGGAGGTTTTTTTTGAGTCGGGCGTTTTTGAAATTATTAATTTGTATTAGGTATATTTCACCCGTGCTAAGGTGGAGTTTCAATACTTGAGGTATTATTGGGACTGTACGCGCACGAGTTTTTTTTTTGGAATTGTGCAAAACTTAGTTTGAATATAATGTCGAAGATCGTTTTGTAGTTTGCTTAACAAATTTGTTCTTTTTTAAAATTTCGATATGTTGAGTTCCCCGTTTCAATTTACCGAGTGTTCCATATTTCACCCGATTTTTTTTTTCTTTCTTCATGGCTTGGCGCACAGATTAGCGTATTTACCAATGTCACGTATTAATAAAAATAGAATCGATATGAAGCACGTTCGAAGTAAATTCATGTTTTCTTCTTATCGTCAAACTCCTCCAGTAAAGTGATATTAGGCTTTACTGTAATTATAAAGGACTTCTTGAAAGAGCGCGAGAACTTCAGCTACACAACATGTTTATTTAGACCTACTCCATTTTTTCCACTTATACAAAACTTTAAAACACAATATACTCTAAATTACTCTGTACTGTACTCTAAATTTTCCAAATAATGTACTGCTGGAAATCTTAAAATTTTATTTTTAATAATGGCAACTCCAAAGAGCGGATGTACGCGTCACGCCATCTGGCTATTTTTCCTTCTTCTTCATAAGCCACGCGAGCTGTAGTGCACAAAGGTGGCATATCGTAATTTACTGTATTATTGTAGAACATATAAATAAAAAATACATGATTAATTGTTTCCTTTTAAAAATAATATACAGTCCACTACCTAAAAGGGCTAAACATGTACTAAATAGACAAAGTAGATATAATGACAACCTCAATTCCCTCGTTCCCGCCAAAAAGTCCCACCCGACAACTAAATTAATCCATATATAAATAGGCAAAAATATAAAACGGTACAGTACCTTTTTCTCATCTGTTATCAACCGATTTAAATTTTTTTTTTGTTTATTTTAGAAGGTTATACCATTTTTAAGAATATTGCGGGAACGGAGGAGCGTGAGACTTGGCATAGTCTTTTGTTCACACTGCCAATGACAATAGGACTGGACTATCGATGTCAAATTCTTAATAGTTTTTTTTTCTTTCTTTATGGCATGGTGCACAGATTAGCGCATTTGCCAATGTCACGTATTAATAAATCACAATCACAAATAACTTAGTTTTTTCTTATCGTAAATCTCATCCAGTAAAGTGATAGTAGGCTTTATTGAAGTTATAAAGGACTTCTTGGAAGAGCGCGAGAACTTCAGCTACACGTGTTTATTTAGACATACTTAATTCTTTTCACTTATAGAGAACTTGAAAATGCAATGTACTATCACTTTTGTACTTTAAAACTCCCATAAATGTAAAAAATATAAATCTAAATAAAATGACACCGTCACTTCTCCCGTTCCCGCCAAAAAGTCCTCTTAATAGTTTGAGATCATATATTATAATGTAACTCCTTGGATCAAACAATGGCACAGAGTAGACATTGTCGTCAAAAAGCTTATATTATAGGTATATATTTGCATATACATTTACGATTGAATTATAACCGCCGGGTGACCTTTAGTTAATACTATTTTGTTTTCAAAAGTTAATAAATATTATTAACTTTCGCTTGTGGAAGGCATTGCGATGGATCTGCTGTAGATACATACAAAATATTGAGAGTACTCAAGTACTGTACCTCGACAATTCTATCGTTGACCTGGATCTTGCCGCACAGGTCAGCTGAACTGCCTTCGCTGATGCTCTTTACGAATATACCGCTTAGTTCCTCTGTGGACAACAAAATCCATTATTTGATGTTGTTAGTTAGTCAAATTTCGTTGAGTCAAATGCATGATGCTAGTTTCGAAATATCTCCATCTCCGTGAATGTAAAAGTTCAGCAAAAAACCAGAAATATCAGTGTGTAAGTATAAATTGTCTTTTTTTAAAGCATTTAGCGTACTTCTACTACCACGGGTGTATTTCTAGGAATTTTAACTTTTACTTGGACCATTTATAATGCATTAAATATTTTTATAATGAAAAGGCACTACCTCCTTACACTGTGATTATGTAAACAAGATTGTAAGTATTATGTTGAAAGAATGAATGATGATAGATTGACGAAGAAAGTCTACAGAGCTCGAGTGGTTTTAGAAACGAAGGATGACTTATGAAGATCTAATAACCGGAGTGTTATCTCCTGAAAATGTCAAAAGCTTTCGCATACCTAAGCGGAAGTGTGTGAGGAGAATGATGAGATTTGAAGAGGCGACAAGAGTTCCTATGTAAGAACTATTGTTTGGTACCTCGTCCTCTCAGACTCTATTAGAGATAGCGTGAAGATATGCGTGGATGTATAAACGTTAAAAGCCACTCTACTGTGCTCTCGACAATTCAATATTGGAAAAGTTTGTTACACATGACGCTTTTTATGTAATATGGTTTTTACATATGTGCTCAAAAAATATACTCAGAGAGCGATATTTCTTGACATTCACCCCTAGTAGGCACCGCCTAATGGCGTAAGTCGGGTAGATATTGTATTTTGCTGTAAATAAGAGGATAATATTGAGATAAAATACACCATGTTTTTACCCGACTATGGTAATAAAATATCGAGTCAGACTGTCTATGTACTATTTATA
Organism: Zeuzera pyrina; assembly: GCA_907165235.1. NCBI lineage: Eukaryota > Metazoa > Arthropoda > Insecta > Lepidoptera > Cossidae > Zeuzera > Zeuzera pyrina. The sequence goes on from OU015640.1 coordinate 13,990,012, forward strand.
AAACTGTAATAGACAACAGAGCCTGTACATTACCTAAGTATAATTAAATTTATTAAAATCGATTCTAAACCAATAAACAACACACCAATTTTACTCTATGCAGTGGTAAGCAACCCATTCCGATTTCGCCCAGGCTGAATACATAGTATATAGCCTGTAACCATCTGAAATAAGGTACCTTTCAAATGATGAAATAATTTTTCAAATGGGTCCAATGGTTTCGGAAATTACCCTCCACATATGGACAAACTGACAAGATCCGCTCTCTCTATTTATAATATAGATAGAATAAGATAGATACAGTAACAATTATTACCAATTTGTCGTATATTAGTCTATTCTTTAATTAATTCTTAATAAATAAGTCTGAGTTTTGGAAACTGACTATAATTATCACTCACGTGTGTTTTAGGTACATAAAATACAAAGTTAGTCAATATGAATAAATAGTATCGCCTACTTGGAACCACTATTAAGTAACGACTATTTATAAGATACTACAGTAAGTCTACTAAGTAACGACTATTTACTAGATACTACAGTAAGATGTGATAAATTCCCAAAATCTTTAGCTATTTTCCGCTCAAACTCCAAAAACCACCAATCGACATGTGTTTCGCCTCTTAACGAAGCATCCTCAGGATATACCAGAGATAGGATTCGGTCAGCTAACCAGCACCGATTCAGTCGATTGGTGGTTTTTGGAGTTTGAGAAGAAAATAGCTAAAGATTTTGGGAATTTATCACATGAAATGGATTTCCGCTAAGTAACACCTGAGTTTATACAATAACTACAGTAAGACACAAAAGATATGGCGCGTCGGTACTATTTGTTCGTAAAAGACGATCGACGAAAATACTCGAAACGCTAAATCAATTTTATAATCAATCTTACGCAACAGTCATAAGGTGGAAAAAATATTAAAGAGCATTCACTTCTTTTTTACTTATGCTATGTTACACTATACGCCATTGAAATGGGTCACTTTTATTGAAGTTCATTTTATTAATAAATGAATTGATAATTTTTATCGCAAAAAACACAACTACGAGTTTGAATTAAAATAATGACTTGACGTTATAGTATTATCTAGTCAGTAACGGACTGTAAAAGGTTATAAAATTAAAAGTTCAAATCACAACAAATGTTTATTTTAATATGTGACGTACGACATATGACGATGTCTCTTCTTATGTGAAAACAAAAACAAGAAATTATTTAAATGTGAATCATTCAATTTTCCTCGATTGTCTTTTTAAAGGACGTCCACTTTTTAATGAGGTCATATATTATTGTTATGAAATAGTACGCTTAATTTGTAACTAAATGTATCCTCAAAAAAACACGTGCAGTTATAATCAATCAACCAATGACGGGATAGATTTTAACGCCCATTGGTGTCGCCTCAGAATGTAGCTAACTGACTAATCCATCTATTTCCCGCGCCTTTAAAATCGTGTCTACTGTCCCCCTACATTGGTAAGCTATATAAAATGTGTACTACTGTAGGTACTTAGTACCTAGGGGCAAGTTACAACTGATGCGCGCTGCCCGGTGGGGTAATTACCTAAAATTTTGTAGATACGACAGTCACGCGATCATTGCGCGACTGGTAACCAATCGCAATAAAAAATCATTGAATTTATGTATGACGATTGCATGTCTATTGCATCATGACCGTAAAAAGCGCTTTTCGCGGTAGATTTAGCGCCACTGTAACAATTACGTTATACAAATTCTCGTTTTGACAGCAGATATTTCGCTATATTTGGCTGTCGCATGCTGACTGCAAGTTGGATAATAAGCGTGCGGAATTACTGCGTCTGCACCAGTCGTTGGTCAATCGTAGGCATGGGTACTCATCAAAATTCTTTGCGCCAATTCAGTAACAAACACATCTCACTGCGCCGGCACATTAGGTTAACTCCAAATTGCACCATAGCGCAGCAAAATGTTACGCGTAGAGCGAGTGCCGCGTGAATCGCAAAGCGCGCATCACCTACATCCCTCGCCCGCTGACTTTTAGCGCAAACAGCGTATTATGTGCTCAAATGTGTTATACGCCAATACATTTGCAATAAGTGAGTCAAAACATCCGCGGGTTTATTACCTAAAAATTTGCAGATAGCGACAGCTACGCGATCACTGCGCGACCGGTGACTAATTGTAATAAAATATTGATATCATGTATGACGATTGCGTGTCTATTGCTCCATAACCGTAAAATGCACATTTTGCGGTAGATTTAGCGTTACTATACCCGTTTCGACGCCGTGCCCCGGCCGTGACACGGACTCTGCCCAGTCGAATATGAATTACTTCATAGAAAACGTTGAAAAAAAAACAATATGCACATTGATTTGTTTTAGGATAACGTTGTTAAGCCAATGACATGTTTTCCTAGTGACTGATACATACTTAACTCTTTATCTCAAAAACTACTAAATCGATTTGATGAAACTTGCAGTTTTCCCTAAGTTGGACTTATCTAGTCCAACTAAAAAAGAATGATTGCAATTTGATTAATTGTTTTTGAGATATGCGCGGACAAACATACAAACATACATACACCTATGAAATTTGGCACACTTGTTTAGAAGCTGGTATAGACTAACATATACAAAAACTGTGAAATTCTGACACTATTACATACATACGTGTCGAATTCATAACCTCCTTTTTTTTTGAAATCGGTAAAAAGTATGTTATAGATGTTTCACCGTGCCCCGCCCGCGGCACGGGCGGGCCCATGTGTAACGTGAATCATGCTTTATAGAATTACCTTGATGTCTGTTTGTCTGTTAATGACAGAATTTATTATCAGAGATAATAATATAATAATAACATAGAGAAAACAATATAAGTAAGTAGCACTGCGTTTGTGTTATGGGTACTAAACATCTGATACACTACTTATATACTTTTGTTTTGTGAATAAATACATATTATACATAAACACCCAGACTCGGGGCGGGAATCGAACCCGCAACCCCCGTTTACTTTCCGACGCACTTAGCCGTTGCGCCACGGAGGTCGTCAAAATTATTCTTTTTCTCGTCGTCGTCGTCGTCGTCAAGATTATTCTTTTTCTCGTCGTCGTCGTCGTCGTCAAAATTATTCTTTTTCTCGTCGTCGTCGACGTCGTTAAAATTATTCTTTTTCTCGTCGTCATCGTCAAAATTATTCTTTTTCTCGTCGTCGTCGTCGTCGTCAAAATTATTCTTTTTCTCATCGTCGTCGTCGTCGTCAAAATTACTCTTTTTCTCGTCGTCGTCGTCGTCAAAATTATTCTTTTTCTCGTCGTCGTCGTCGTCAAAATTATTCTTTTTCTCGTCGTCGTCGTCGTCAAAATTATTCTTTTTCTCGTCGTCGTCGTCGTCAAGATTATTATTTATCTTAGACAGCTGTAAACGAGTAAACTATAAACAGCTATAATTTTAAACCATAAGAATAAAAAACAAGTGTTATTTTTCTACTTTAATATTCCAAACATAGACGTGAACTTTCTACTTGAATTTTTACTTTAACGGTGTGAAAATTGAAGTTCACATCGTATGAGGTGTTTTACTTACCATTTGTGTACAAAATGTGTTATAATACCGTTAACTAGCACCCAAATTAGATTAGATCTTTATTCATTAACAACATAGACAATTTTTGTCTCTGACACACATGTACTGAATACAGACATTAGATACGGTACATTCAACGTAAATACCCACGAATGGTGATAGGCGACTTAACCAAGTAAACCCTTTTAAATCTAAAGATCGGTGCACACTAAGAGCGAGGTACAAAAAAATATTTTTCTTTGATGAAAGCCGCACTGTAGCCATGCGATGTGTGTCTGAAATCTGTATTGTGTAAGGTACTGCGCGAATACGATGCCATAAGTAAACTCTTGCCATACCATATACCTACCATAAGTAAGCTTGGCTCGGCGTCTTTTAGGTTTGATCGTATTTAAAAATCAAAAACAAAAAAATTCTGACCACATTGCAAGATTTGAACCCATACACTTCGACTACGCTCTGACTGTGCTGTCAAAAAGGTTAACTTTGTTGAGACTTTACCAATAAATACTAATTACCAATTGTAAGTTATTGCTTAGAGGGTTCGCGCACTTAGAAAGAATGAGTAATGAAGGACTGACGAAGAAAATCTACAGAGCGAAAGTGAGAGGCAAAAGAAGTCAAAGAAGACCAAGGCTGATTTATGAAGATCAAATAGCCACAGTGTTAGCAGACGGAAATGTCAAAAGCACTCGCATACCTAGGCGAAAATGTGTGATGAGAATGATGAGATTTGAGGAAGCGAAAGAGGTATGTAAGGATTGCGACTCCTGGCGCTCCGTCCTCTCTGACTACCCCGTTAGGGATATAGCGTGAAGATATGCATGTATGTATGTGTACCAATTGTAAGTCTCGCCGGAGAAAACGAATTATGCCTATGTATTGAATAATATCGAGATGGATTTTTCGCCTCCCCGCCTAAATCGTTAGAGCCGTTTTCGAGATTGCGATTACAAATATATACAAATACAAATATTGATTGTACTCGTATTGTATAGAATTTTTTTATGAAATATCATGATTATTTATTTATGTTTCTTAAGGCATTGGTAACACGACCATCAGCCTAATGACGTAACTTCTGGAGAAATATTAACTGTCCCTAACACTCCTCCAGTAAAGTAATAGTAGGCTTTACTGAAGTTAAAAAGAACTTCTTGGAAGAGTGCGAAAACTTCAGCTACACATATTTATTTAGATTTCCTCCATTCTTTTCACTTACACAGACAGAACTTTAAAACACAATATACTATCACTTTTGTACTTTAAAACTCCTAAAAATGTAATAAATAGAAAATCTAAATAAAATGACAACCTCACTTCTCCCGTTCCCGCCAAAAAGTCCTGACATATCATGACAATATATTATTATGATGACAGAATACATCGGATGTGACATGCGACAGACGAACAGGGGGACAGACAGACATGATTTAGGAACCCTAAAAGCCTAGTGGAGTTAAATTACAATAATTTATATGAAATGTATTGCAACATCGATAAATATTAAACAAAAAATAAATAACTCCAGTGTGTGTACGCCTTAATCGTGCTTCGCAACTCCTCTTATCCCCTTCTTTACAAAAGTATGTTGTTCTTAAAGCTTCCCTAAGAAGCGATTTGGGCTGGACATTGGTGTACAAGATATATTCCAACAGATATAACTATGGCAATATATTATGATCGACAGAGTTATTAATTCAAACTATAACTACAAATATAGTATATATATATATATATTATATATATATAGTATATATATATGTGTATATATAATTAATAATTTTCACTACAAACATAATATTCTAATAAAACAATAACCGAACAATTAAAAATTACTAGTTTTTACAAATCGTTTTTCAGTTTTGACATTAATTTTTATTATTCTTCAATTCTTGGGAGGCAAAGGAAACTATACACATACAGTCTCGTATTCAGTGTTTTACTAATTTCAATAGTAGTTATCCGATTTAAAAATTCTTCACCTTTCACCATTAAGCACACGTCTAATGTAAAATTTGTTCTGTTCTCATATCATTAAGTTCTAAACATTCCTCCAGTGAAGTGATGGTAGGCTTTACTGGAGTTAATAAAGCGTTCTCGGAAGAACGCAACAACTTAAGCGGCACATCTTCATTTCGACTTTCAAATTTTTTTCAATTGCACTGATCTTTAACCCACTATATTCAATATACTATCACTTTTATAATTTAAAACTTCTAAAAGCATAAAAAAACCGGCCAAGTGCGAGTCGTACTCGCGCATCGAGTGTTCCGTACTACCATACAATATATTTGGGTTATGTATATACCGATAAAATAAAAATCTGATTAAAAAACAAAATTAACTTTGCATTTGAAGACAAGGTCTCCCGTACACTCTAATTGCAAATGTAACTTTGTAATGCCAAATAACTACAAATTAACGAATTTCTAATTTTTTCCTTTACATTTACTGTGAGACCTCGCTGCTTGCCAAGTCTCATGGTTCTATGTCAACGGGAACTACCCTATAGGTTTTGATTCCCTTGTGAGTGTCAAAATATGCGGCAGGAACGGCCATATCTTTTGATTGCGTTGACTTAGAAGTTTCATTTGTTCACAGCTCCAAGGGATCGCAGACCTAAGTCTTTGATAATAATTTCAACTTAATACCTCTACGCGTTTCTGAGAAAAAGTATATTGACAGACAGATAGACGGACAACGAAGTGATCTTATAAGGGTACCTTTCTCCTTTGAGGTACGGATCCCTAAAAATAGAAAATCCAAACAAAACACTAACTGCATTTCTCCCGTTCCCGTAAAAAGTCATAGACTACATAAATCACACGCAAATGTCAAGATTACAGCCTCGAACTACAGCGAAAATAACATTTAATAAAATTATGTAATACGTAAGTATCGAAACTTTTCTAACAAAACCAAGAAGATATCGGTACATTTGTTTACACATAAGTATTGAGTAAAATATCGATACCTTATGGCTTATGGTATCAGTTCATCCCCACTTGTAATTATGTATGGATTTAATTAAATAAATTATTGCTTCGACTTTGGCCACAGAGTCAGACTTTGGCCTGCGTAGCGAGATAGTGAACCAATGGTTGGGTAAGTAACACATTCTGAATTTTTGATTCTTGATGTTTGGGCCTGGGCCCAAACATCAAGAAGCTTAAAGAACTACATTACACACAAATATCTATTAGCGAATCTGTATTCTATTGTACAGGCAAATCTTTTCGTAAAAATATAGAATATACATATTCCGCACCTGTAAGTCTCTAACAGCCATTACATTAATTGTGTAGTGTATGGTACAAGTGACGAGCTTATTAACATTTTTTCTAATTAACGCATTATGCTCTTGTCGCCATAATCTTCCATTCAGTCTTCAAGGCTAGACCGACTAAATAAAGTAACTAGCTTTTTAAATGCCTTGGAGTCTAGCTTAGACGCCAAGACCAAAAGCTAGTTTTTATGTTTAAGGCATATTTTGCTGGTGGTAGAGCTTTGCGCAAAGTCCGTCTGGAACCGTCTATACCCTCGTCTTACTAATCTAATCTTACTGTCAAATAGCAGTGTTTACATTTTACGGGCTGCTTTACCCTCCATACAAAAATGGAGGGTAAAGCAGCCCGTACATACAGAGACATAATTAATTGACGTGTTTTCACTAATTCGTGTAATTCTCGACTGAGTCATTTTTTAACAGACTTAATTAATTCGTCTTCATATATATTTTTGTTTACATTAAAACGCTAATCGGTAAATTAACGAATACATTTTTATTAGATAGTAAAACCCTCAAAATACGTTACCATAAATCAACAATTATGAGTGTAACATTTAATCGCGAATATCGACAATAACTAGCAATACGTAAGTGCTCTTCACTCGTGACTTGCACCATACACCGGACCTCTTATAATATTTGCGAGCACCTCCAACATTCTACTATCTTATGTTACAATAACATCATGTTTACGGGCCAAGCCCGTAATTAATTTATCATGATTTATTAATTAATAACAGTACATTATCTAATTAGGACTGGTCTGCCATTCTATGAACTTAGGTTATTACAGGTCATATTTCATTAGCGGATTAACATTTTAAATACTTCGTACGAATAATTCACGGCTTTTTATACATTTTGTTACAGCCGTCCATTAGCGAAATTTAAACTTGAGTGTTGTTTGTGGATCTCATCACGAAACCATTAGGTCAAAATGTAAGAATATTTGGAATTTGTGAACTATCTTTGTATTATAGAATAAGTATTGTATTTGATGTTCATAAGTCAGCCTTGGTCTTTCTTGGTTTTTACTAATAATCACTACTACCACACACGAACAGTCAGTATTAGGCGAGGGAAATGTAAAAACACTTGCATACCTAAGTGAGTGTGTAAAAAGAATAATGAGATATGAGGAAGCAAAAGAAGTATGTAAACACCGCGATACTTTGGGCTCGTTAGGGACCTCGTTAGGGATACAGCGTGAGGATATGCATGTATGTAAGTATTGTATTTGGAATATTATAGATATAAAATTTAGGCTCTGCTATGGATACGGATATATAATGTGGAAAGGTGTGGTAGAGCCATGCTGTATTCCGGCACGAATTGGGCCAGCTCGCCCGGTGAAATACCACCCTCTCACAGAATATCGGCGTGAAATAACAGCATCTATTACTGTTGTGTTTCTTTCGTTGAGTGAGAGTGCCGGTGGCCCATTTCCCCTTTCTCCTCCTTTCCCTCCTTTCCCTAAAGGCAATCAACGCACCTGTGATTCCCCGGACGTTACGGGTGTCCATGGGCGGAGATGATCAATTTCAATCAGGTGACTCGCTTGCTTGTTTGCCCCCTATTTTATATTTAAAAAAAATATACATACGTATATTACACCGGTTTCAGTAACGGTTACATACAGAATTCAGTGGCGTGCCTAGGGCTTCAGAATAGGGCAAGCCCGACATAGGTACATGTTCTTCATTGTTTTTGTAAAAGTATAGGGAAGTCTAAAATATAGATTACTAATAAATCATGACTTTAGCGCAACCGGTGGACAAGAAGAGAGGAAAGAGATCGCTCCCCGCGTTATTTTTCAACAAAACAATTATTTTTATTATACTTTGACACTAAAATGTAGGTGTAAATAGTTTATCAGTTCTTAACATATTTAACTACACAACACACACACACAAATTACTAAAAGAAATCACTGTATTCATGTGTTTTTGTGAATTCATGAGTCCTTTATGGCGCCAGTATAGTTTTCTAATCATAACCAGAACAATTCTAAATATTTTCATCATTTAAATAAAATATACAGCAGCGATAATAATAAGTAGTACCATCAACCTATAAATTAATGGGAGAACAAACAAAAATCTAATCAGTTTTGTAAACTGATATGTTAAATTGTCTTTTATGCGAATTACTGGTCAGAGAAACTCACATTCGATGAGTTAAATAATTTTTTACACTGATTTATTGTCTTTTATGCAATTTACTAGTCGTTTTAATACACAAATCAGGCGTAGGTTTTAACGAAACAATTAGTTGTTTTTTTTTATGCAAAGTTCAAAGATTTTACATTTTCTATGCCAATTAAAACTTGTATACACTTTGAAGTCCTCACAATGAACAACTCATTGGATTTTTTATTACAAATTATCTCACTTATGATAGAAATTAAAAAAAAACTTATCACTCGTCCACTGGTTCAAACTAATAAATATTACGTAAAAAGATAAAACAATAATGTTGAAATGTACCTACCTATTTGTATTCGTATCGTATCTCTCAATCTCTACAAAGGTCGGTATGAAACCCGGGCTTTTCGCTTCATACTAATTGCTATATAAACCTTAATAAAAAACTTATAGCTATAACGAATTTTGCCATTAGAGAGAAAGAGAGGTTGCAAGCTCCGTTGCAAGCCAATGCGTGAGAATGAGACGATTGATCACTCTGATTTTTGCTATGTTTATGCCTTGAGAGGTCGTCAATGATTATCGACCGACGCAATGATTGGTCGCGGCTTGGGGTCAAAAACGTTTAATTTCTCTAAGATTCCTACACTGTTTGCTTGATATGATTTAAATTTGATATTTATTATTGACACGTTAGTATTCTGTGTTCTTGACTGAGAATTTTAGTAAGGCAAGCCGGGCTTTTGGGCTTTTAGGAAGGTACCGCCACTGATACAGATGTGAAATTATTTCGGATTATCCGATAGTTTTTGATAGTTTCAGTTACGGACATTAGATTTAGGACGCATTTTACACAGATATTATTAAGTTACACTAATTATCTAAGTAATTGTAATCCCACAACTATGTAACTATGCAATAGGAATAATAAAAACTCTCTGGACAATGTACGACGCGGCTAGAAGTGTGTCGGCCATGTCGAAATTTTTATAGTTTTGGTTACGGCTTCAGATAAATATTAGTTTCGGATATCCAATAGTTTCGATTACGGTTACGGAGCTCCATAACATCCTTGTTTATAAATATTTATTCTTAATTTATATGTATTAACAATCTGTGTAATTATGCTGGCTGACTTACTGACTGATTGATCACCAAATCTCAAAAACTGTTAAAACTTGTAACATGAAATTTGGTCTGATGATAGTTTGTGAAATTTAGGGGCCTGATTAGAAAGGATTTTTGGTTTACATTTTAAGGTGGCAAAAGGTGGTAGTCGACCTTTGTACGAAACTTTTATATGGAACGGAACGCAACTGTGAAATTGAATACAAAAATAATGAGTCATGTTTCATTCAATCATTATTGTAAAATTATACTCGCAAAAGGGAGGGTAGAGGGATTAAATGTTCACTGCGCCAACGGGCCAGTGTCCGTTGGCGCAGTGGCATATGCATCTGCTTTCCAAGCTAGGGTCCCGGGTTCGATCCCCGGTCAGATCAATTTAGGAAACGAACTTTTCTAAATTGGCTTGGAGTCTGGGTGTTACTGGGAACTCCCCTAGAGTTCATTGTGTGGTATTCATAGTACAAGCTTTCTGATTAGTTTGGGGTCGCACAATCTGTGTAATTGTCTGGAGTATTTATTTATTTATTTATAACCTGTTTGTTACATTTTTACGGCTAAATGCTAGATCGGTTTTGATGAAATTTAGAATGGAGATATAGTAATCCCTGGGGGAAAACATAGGTTACTTCCCTTTTACTTCCACGCAGACGAAATCGCAGCTATTAAATAATAATGTTATGCGCCAGAAAATAGACGCCGATCATCTGGTCTCGAACTAGAGCATTCCCTGTGCTATGAGAACCAGACGACGACTACTAGAGTGTCTCTCAGAACACCCAGACACGAGACAGACGACTCAGACAATCTAGAAAAGTTCCTTTCCTAAATCGATTCGACCGGGAATCGAACCGGGAACCTTCCGCTCTTGGATGCTACATCTAAATCTAAATCATTGCTTCAGCTAAGTTGTCAATATAATCATTTTAATAAGTGAACGCCTCGAATAACCCTGTCTACCGCGGGATGCTCGTTAGATAGGTACTTGTGTTCAGGTTTCTCCTGCGTTACCCGAAAAAAGTCAAAGCCCTTACATTTATTTCGTGATAAAAATAAACACACCTTATAATAATGTAGATAAAAATACTTCCAGGAAAATCCATATTAAAATTCCTGTTGAGGGCGATTGTGTATAAATTGTACGTTGTATTGAGTAGGAGATACCTAAATAGATGCTCACACGTGTAACTGAAGACTGTACAGAACTCGGAAAATTGTAACACGCGAGCGGATTACTGTGTTCTCCTTTTGAATTTAATTGTCCAGAGCTCTAGAGAATTTATTATCTATGTATGGTATACATCAGTGTGTGTGTATTTGTAATTCTTCCGGCTTGAACCAATTTTAATGAATTTCTTGATTGTATTTATTTGGTCACTTAGACAGCTGTTAACTGTAGTTGGTCCTGGTAGATTCCACGCGGACAAAGTCGCAGGCGACAACTAGTGAATCTTATAATATAATACAGTAATTAAATGCTGTTCGTTGGTAAGCGCGCCGCATATATGGCTATTTTTTTTAATTAACTGCTGTAACTTAACAGTTATGAGTATTGCCCGCAATGTATAGATGACATTTATCTTTACATTAGTGCATGATGGTGCATAGGCTCAAATCGCATGCATGCTCACATACATGCACAAACGCACAACTGTACGCAAACATACCCAAACACACGACGTCACATACTTTTCTTTACGCGCAACATATACGTATATATCAATACTCACATAATATAAATAAACATATCAATAAAGATATCAAATATATCAAATAAAATCTAAAGAAATAATACATCTAATGTACATTAATATTAAGTTGTAAATTTTATCGCATTAGTGGATATTTATGTTGGGTACATGCTGATGACTGAATTGTTATTGAACTATAGATTTTCCTTTTATATGAGAACATATCTCATTGTATTTATAGATATCATATTATGTATTAAGTAGACATATCCTATTACCTGTTTTACAATTTAATCTTCATTTCTCTTTGTTTAGTCACATTTCTTGTAACAACTGTGACTGTATGTATTTACTATATAATTTATACTAACTTTGTATTATACTTTTAGTGTTGTGTTACCCTCTGTAACGGTCTCCCGCGATACAGGTTCGCCTAGTGCGGGGTCCGCTGTGTCACTGTGTTTTCACTTTATTATAATGAATATTATTATTATTATAATGTTCTTAAAAGTTCGAGTAAGCCTTGAAGGGAAGAAAAATTGTAAAAATCGCCTGAAAAATTGAAATTACGGGAAAAACTGAAATTGCTTTTTCTATGGGATTTTTGATTCACAAAATAATTAGGAAGAAATTTATTGAAATTTAGACAAGGTAACGTCTTTGAGGTCAGCTGGTAACGAAAAATTTGTGTCTGTAATCAAAGAAGACTAGCAGAAACCCATGCAGTTTCAGTGTCGCACATACGAGTTTACGTTGTTTAATAAAAATATCTTAAAAATATAAATCTAAGCAATTAAATGTAACACAACAGTACAACAGTACAACATACATATCCTCACGCTGTATCCCCAACGGGGTAGCTTTTGACATTTCCGTCGGCTAACACTCTAGCTATTTGATCTTCATAAGTCAGCCTTGGTCTTCCTTAGCTTCTTTTATCACTCACTTTCGCTCTATAGATTTTCTTCGTCAGTCTTTCATCACTCATTCTTTCCATGTGCCCGAACCATCTTAGCATTCCTTTCTTTATTTTTACAATAATACTGTCGTGCCACCCAGTCATACTGCGTATTTCTTCCTTGCTTATTTGTCCGCAAGGGTGACATCGCACATATTTCTAAGAGATCGCATTTCTACTACATTTATCTTACTTTCACTCGATTTCGGGTATATCCAGCAGAATATATTTTTCCGAAATAGAGTTTCACCAATGATGTTAAATTTACCTCTTTTGCATTATAACATCATTGGGTTTCACTGAAAAACTTGACTGAACAACCATGTGTATACATCATGAGGTACTAAAGTGATTTCAAAAAAGAATACAAGATTCGGAAACGGACAACGGAAATGTCAAAAGCACTCGCATACCTAGGCGAAAATGTGTGAGGAGAATGATGAGATTTGAGGAAGCGAAATTGGTGTGTAAGGACCGCGGCTCCTGGCGCTCCGTCCTCTCTGACTACCCCGTTGGGGATACAGCGTGAAGTTATGTTATGTTATGTTTTAATACAAGATTGAGCAACAAAATGGTGGTTAATATTATTCAGCAATGTATAATAATATATAATTCAATACAGTAATAGGTATTGTAAATTGTAATATGGAGTAATAAAATAAAATAGGTATCAATCCAATACTTACATAGTACCTAACTCACAAGTTTAGTCAGTGCAACGTACAACCATATCGCAGCAATGATAATAATGAAATACTGACTTTGCGAGTACATAGACTGACAGAGTACCATGAAATCTCGTATTCATTACTATGTATGCTCGTATTATTGTTTTTAAATCAATGCAATATGTCTTTGAAGCAGACTTAACTTGAAAGAAATTACAATTGAATTATAATTACACATTGAGGTATAAACTCTCCTACTTTGATTCCTTAGTCATTACCACAGACTAGTACTATCATTCCAATTGATTGCAATTTGCAAAAACAATAACACAGCAACAAAACACGGGTGACAATTGACAGTCAAATGACACATGACATCATAAAAATGGGTTACAATGTTGTCAGGACATTCTCAAAAAGCGTATGTTTACTTTCTTTTGCGTATTCAATGAAATACATCATTATATTTAGTAATATAACAATGAATCAGTATCACTAACGTGGCTATGGCTTCCCTATCAACTACCTTTGTTCTTAATATAATAAAATATGTTATTGTTAATATTTGAATGAACAAACCACTATTATAATTGTGTACTAAACTACAGAGTATGGTGGCAACTGGCAACTTCATTAGTTTTTCATCGGTTTTGCGTTTTGATATTGCTTCATTTACTGCAGATGTAACAATATTTTTTATAAATAATATTTTTATTTTATAATACATTTGATCAAAAAGTAAACTATTCCATGTGTGTTTATCGTGCAGAAAGTTATACTTTTCCACACTAGTACTTTTTGTTTTCCTCCTGCATATAACATCCAAATGCATGAAGGAGGTTTTTAATCAAAAAGTTTTCTGTACAAAATTTTTGTATGAAATGACTATTTTACAGCGTAAATACCATTAATACATGAATTAAATTTAAAATAATTTTTTTTTAATGTATACGTATAATGTAAATAACGCAATTAAAATTATTTTGAATTTAGATAAATGATTGTCATTGAATTGGCTGAATGCATAGAAACCGTTGTCCTGTCATGTCGTCTAAAAAAAAAAGAAACTTACTCCCGCGAAATTACATTTCTGCATTTTTTTTTATTGGTTTTTTTTCGCAAATGTACTAAAAAACGTCGTTCGATGCACGTGCGGAATTGTCATTTGCACGCGTCCCTATTGTTGACCCGCGCCTTCGGCTTGGATCAACAAACCGGGACTCGTGAAGAAATGACATACTTTCCACACTTGTATCGAAATGTACTATTATTACTCTTTGTGCTGCTTTATAAAAAAAACTAAACGATTGAAAATAAACCATTGTATGTGCTTTATAAAATGTATACACTTTCACTGACACACACTGCAAAATTAAAACGACACTAGAACTGCCATACTTCTTTATGATCGACACAATGGTTGATTGTGCAAATTGATTTGCACTCATACGGTTGTTATGCCTAAAACAAGCTAAATACCTTGTTTTAAGATGGTTCAGACACATACAAAGAATGAGTGATGAAATATTGATGAACAATATCTACGGAGCGAAAGCGAGTAGTAAAAGAAGCAAAGCAAAGTGGTAGCATGTCGTGCGTTAAAGTTCTGTACAGGTCTTAAGAATTTGAAAGTTTGATTCAATATGTGCAGCTGACGTTTTTCAAGAAGCCATTTTTAACTGACGAAGAAAATCTACAGAGCGGAAGTGAGTGGTAAAAGAAGCCAAGGGAGACCAAGGCTGACTTATGAAGATTAAATGGCCAACGGATATCTCAAAAGCACTCGCATACCTAAGCGAAAATGTGTGAGGAGAATGATGAGATTTAAGAAAGCGAAAGAAGTATTTAAGGACCGCGACGCTTGACGCTCCATCCTCTCTGACTACCCCGTTAGGGATACAGCGTGAAGATATCTATGGATGTATGTATTTACCTTGTTCACATACGTATCCAGCCACGGTGATCCCCAATCCGAGGGCCGAGTCCTTATTCAGCTCCACTTCGTAACTCAACGTTTCCGGTTCGCCTGATCCCCGCACCGCCATATCCAAGGGTAGTCTGAAAAACAACCTAATATGAGTTGTTTAAACGATGTGAATTCTGTATGAAAAATTAATTTCCTGTATTGTGCTCGCTAAACCATACTTTAATTATTATATTCATATGATTGTTAATATATTCATATGTGGTAGTTTCTTGCGAATCCAAAAGGCAAAATTCATAGCAAGCAGAGATTCCCGGTTCAATTTCCGTTCAGGGTCAATTCAGAAAACGAATCTCGCTGAAAGGGATTGTCTACTGCAAATTGGTCCGCTAGATGGCGCGACAGTCTGATTCCTGTCACGTAGTTTCAAGTACTTGGAGAGATTGGGAGAAGTAATGTGTTTGAAGCATTTTAACGACCTAAGCCATATTTATTCCAGTTGAAATTTTAAGAACATAGCAAAATATATTTCTTTACTTTAAACTTTACCATTTTAATGCTTATCACCTATTCCCATTTTTGATCGATTCAAAATCTATTGAAGAAGTACCTATTGAATCTAACGCGTTATTTATCTACTAAAACAAACAAATGAATTTACCTGATTGGTGGCGGCTGCGTTTCTACTGGCGGCAGTATAAGTGGAGGAGGTCGGGGCGAAGGCGCCAGAGCTCCTCGAGGAACAACAGCCACTATGGACGCCACGGGCTGCCAAAAAATATTACTATAGTAAAATAGATATTAATATACTGGGTCGGTACGGAAATGTCCCTTTAGAAGTAAAAATTCATATTTATGTCACAGCGGAAGTAACATTGCCTGTTTAAACGCATTTGGGGATATTTTATGGTATTGTACGGGAACATTTCTAGACTCAATCTTGGAATATAAGAGAAGAAAAAATTATTAGCTAGTGATGTAGGAGATATTTAATCGATTATTTCAATTGTTAAGATATTTCGATGGTTTTAGGGTTTCGGTACCAATGGCAAAAAACATGTTTTCGTTCTGTCCGTCTGTCTGTCTGTCCGTATGCTACAGTCATTTTACTCTGAGACCATTGGCACTAGATATTTTAAATTTGGAAGGTAGCTGCTCTATGAACCGCCATACAATAGTGGCACAATATTACGGAAAAAAATAAAATGAGGATTCACACTTCATACATCTGAAGGACGTATGAAATGCAAAGTGATGGATGGATAAAAAAAAGAATTTTTAGATAGGTCTTCAAAAACGATACGGAGGTTTCAGAATTACTCTTTTTTTTTAGCCAATACTTGATGAGTAATGCAACTTAGGGGATTCGAAACTTCTGAGAAAATTTAAGTAGGTAGTAGTTTTTAAAAAACAGATTAAACGAATAATGGCTTTGCATAAGACATGTAGGTTTTGAGATACAAGACATTTTCGATTACACAGAGAATAAATACACTTTAGAAATAATGTTTAACACAAAATGGAAATTTGCTAAATATTCGCAAAAAATAAATAAAATTTAAAAATAGTTCTTTTTCGTTTTTTCGTATTTCTTAAAAGTAATATATTATTTTTAGCAATTTATTGTAAAAATACGATTTTTTACAAAAAATGGCAACTCTAATTTATGTCTAACAGTACTCACCCTATGATGTAACCGCTCCTCGATGATAGTAGGCGGAGGGGAAGGCGGCGAAGTGTCCTCGCAAAGCGCACCGAAGCCGTCATGTCCGGCCTCCGACAGCCGCCTCTCCAACTCGACCGGGTCAGCGAGAAGACGAGATGGTACCACTGGCGCTTGCGATGCTCCGAGAGACTATAGATAAAAAATGGAAAAGTTTGTCAAGGTAAATTAGCTTTTATTGCGATGAAATAAAGTTCGATGCCCCCGTGACGTGGTGTTTCTATTCCATAAGAAAAACCGGCCTTGTAAAACACGCATTGTCTTAGGTTTCTGCAGTAATTTCGGACATATAGAAGTTATTTAAAAAAAAGATCGCGTCCAAAATACTCCTGATTTAATTTGATTGACTAACACATAACCAAAACTTGCTTCATTTTTAGATTCCTTTTACGTTACTAAGGAACTACAAAAATAAACCTTACAGAAACCCCGAAACAAATATTGATTGAGAGGTAAAATTTATAACAATTCAGATTGTGTCCGAACGCCGAGTCACGTAGGCGAAGTTTGCCCGAGCGGCATTATCAAAATATTTGACGGGAGTTGCTAGACCGACACAGGAATACGGAACGAAATACGGTCAGAAAAAACAAGCGGAAAGCCTCGAAAATGTGAGGGATTAAATTTACAGATTAACAATGTTTTTTTTATATTTATCATTTATGTTCTATTCCAAAATTGAAAAAAGAGACCTTTACGAAGTTAGCTCGTTATCTCTATCTGCCCAGTCTCAGACTATTTGCATAAACAGCTGTTTAATTATAACGCACCGCATTTAAGCTCGAAAGGTCTCCATCCGTTATTTGGTTGTTGCTTTCGCGCCATTCAGTGCACAAATGTTATGACTTATGACCAAGATAGCGCGAATCTCTTCATGTTGTATTTCTGGTCTAATCCAACAACCAACCAACCAACCAACATGTTGAATTTTCGAAAATATTTTTCGAACCATAGTATAATGCGTCAAATGCTCATTTTATATGTCATGTTACCTATGTTACCTTTTAACACTTTTTCGAGAAATCACTTTAAATATGTTGTCCCTCCACTTTATCTTCAAAAGTAACGTTCAGAAAAAACGGGCAAAAAAATTACGAACATTAATAATAAGGTAGATTGAAGAAATATTATAATATTGAAGCAATCAGGATTGCATTATCTGAGATACGTTTTCGGGTTTTGTAGCTAAATGGCAAAAAAGGAACCCTCATAATTTTGTTTTGTCCGTCTGTCTGTTTGTCTGTATGTCACATCCATTGTACTGGGAGATGAGATACAGATGAAATATGGTAGGTAGATGTACTCCACGAACCGTTGTGTAATAGTGTAGTAAAATTTGGGGAATATTAAAATAGGGGTGACACTCCGTAGATGTAACTGAGCGATAAAAAAAATGCAGTGCACATAACGTTGTGGGGTATCTTCAGATAAGTCTTCCAAAATGATGTAGGTAGAGGTTTCAGTGAGTTTTTTTTAAGTCGAAGTAATTGTTTTAAAATCATAAAAACTCTCTCAACTTTTCGACAATGGGGTGGAAAATTCTGAAAAAAATTAGGATGGTAGAATCTAAAAAGCAGCGAAAATTGGTTTGAATATGTTGTGTAGTTTTTGAGATATGGGTTACAAACTCAGCGACTGCAGAAATAACTTTTTTTCAGTGTCATTAAGAAACGCTATAAAGTACAAACTTACGGTGCATCTTGACTTTCGAAACTTTCACTGTGCGTGGACCGTTTTTTTAGCATGGAAATGAGCTCTAAGAAAATTTTTGCTGAGGTCTGCACTGCAGTCTTTTTTATATGAAGAGAACGCCCTACGAAAAATTTATTTAGCGGTTGACGGTTAGTAACGTGTGTTTCATACTTAGTTCATAGGGCGAGAGTATTTTCCACAAACAGAACACCTCATCACGTCCACATTAAGTACCTATAAGTTTTACAAATCCGTTTTATTAAAGGTTTCCATTTATTATTCATTTGTCCTTGTCTAAGCCACTATAGTACGTAACTGCGAATGGCTAAGCGATGAAGTGACGTCACTGCATGATATTTGGTATTTGAAATTACGTTCCGCGGGGTTATTACCTAAAAATTCTCAGACACCGGCAGCCACGCGATCATTGCGCGACCGGTGACTAATTTTTATAGAAAATTGGTATCATGTATGACGATTGCGTGTTTATTGCACCATGGCCTTAAAATGCACTTTTCGCAGATTTAGCGCCACTATACAAATTACATTGTACAAATTTTCGTTTTGACAGCAGACATCGCGCGATATTTGGCTGTCGCATTCTGACTGCAAGTTAGGTAATAAGCATGCCTTTTTATTTAGTTAAGAAGTAAAATATAGTTATCATTTTTGAATAAATCTTTCATTAAGGAACATTTTCCAGCTTTATTAATGAATTGTTAACAAAATATCCTAGGATAATATATCATTATATTTTTATGCAAGTTCCGAAGTTTCTTCATGATTTAAATCACGAATAGTTCTGTAATGGCAACAAATAAATGTAACACAATAGGTTCTAGTTTAAATTACTTATACATATTTCACTAAATATTTTAATTAAAGATATCTGTACCATGGACGATACGCAAAGAGATACGCAGTATTCCAGGGTTGCACGACAGTGTTATTGTAAAAATGAAGAAAGGAATGCTTTGATGGTTCGGGTACATAGAATGTGTGGTAAAAGACTGACGAAAAAAATCTACAGAGCGAAAGCGAGTGGTATAAGAAGGCAAAGAAGACCAAGGCTGACTTTTAAGATCAAATACCCACCAGAATGTTAGCCGACGGAAATGCCAAAAGCACTCGCATACCTAGGCGAAAATCTGTGAGTAGAATGATGAAATTTGAGAAAACGAAAGAATAATGTAAGGACCGCGACGCTTGATGCTGCGTCCTCTCTGACCACCCCGGTAGGGATACAGCGTGAAGATATGTATGTATGTACCATGGACGTACTGTTAGACTGTGCAATAGTACCATGATCTGTACACTTCATAACCATCAAATGGAAACTTTGAAAATCCATACAAAAAAGAAAGCTGATACTAGCTTTCTTTTTTGTATGGACTTTAAAAATTTTTTAATTGCGACAGTCAAAAATCTTTTCACAGTTGGGGTTCAGAGCTGAAGACTAAATGTGATCGATTTTCGAAGACGTAGCTATAAAAAAATCACATGCAAGTCGGTTTATCGCTTTGAAAGCTACGGTGTAATGGCATCAAACACAATACCTCTCTTTTTCGATGAAAAATAGTAGGAGGTCTATGTTTATTATACATGTATTGTTTGTGTTTAAAGTATATAAACGTCATAATAATACCCAAAACTGAGTCTAATATATAAAATAATTACCAAATTTTAACAACAAAAGTTATCTGCACATATTATCAAAAATAATTTAAAATACGTAACATTCACACACTTCTACTGTGAATTTACCTCAAGTGACAGTTGTTTAATGGAATAAAGATGAGTTCTTATAATAAATTTGCAAATGGATAAATGAATAAGATTGTACACAACGCATAATATACATAGCAGTTTTTAATATATACCTATATTTTATTGGTGTGTTCTGTGTTATTATAGTCGACTGAGTGACTGGCCGTCAACAATTTAAATTTTAAACGAAAGAGTAAGTTTTGGACTTAAAATATATATACTATATATGCTCATATGTAGAAATGCCGATATTATATTGTGTAAAGGTGCTGATTATGTGTAAATTTACAAGCTTATGAATGAATAACACAAAATTATTATTCTGAGACAGATTGAAGTTACAGAGGGTATCATTTTAAAATTCACTTAGTCATTCAAGCATTATATTTGTGTTAAAAGTTTTTATACATATGAAAAGATGGATGATTATGTTAATAAGAAACCACGACGTTTAACTAAATCTTATAATAACTTAACGCTTCTAATGTCAGATAACGAGGAAGAGACTTACTCTAACAGTTCACAATCAATTTCAAGTTTACCTATTTTTAATGATGAATGCGAGGAAATAAAAAAATTAAAATCAGATATTGAAAACTTAAATTTGAATTAAATAGAGCTCACACAGAGATTGAAAATCTTTTAATTGAAAATGGTCAGTTAAAAAAAAATTCATATTATTAACAATAAATTAGATACTTACAAAAAATAGGACTATGTACTAACATCAACAAAATCTACACCACGACATAAACGAGGAAAATTGAAAAATGTAACACCAACTACACTTAATAGTAAAATAAATAAGAGTGTACTGTTGGAAAATATAACTAACAAAAAGATGACATAGGAATCCGGTAAAAGCGAAAATGAAATTCAATCGATAAATAGACATATGAGAAGACAGGATAAGACAGTAGAGCAGATATTACACAAGGACAAAAAAGAAACAATTGATTCATTTCAAAAAAACGAAAAGCAGAAAAAAATATTAGTTATAGCTGATCAACAAGGGAGAAACATTAAAAATACGTTACAAAAATTAGTAGGACTGGAGTTTAAAGTAGTCCGTATTTGGAAACCCGGGGCAAGTGTGAGTGACGTTTTGAGGGATACAGATAAGGAAATCAAAGACTATACATTTAATGATTATGTCATTGTTTTAGGAGGTATTAATGACAAAAACCCTTATATGTTTCGGTTGGCTTTAAATGTGTGGTTAGCTTCTGTGACTAATACTAACATTATTATAAGTGAGATTCCGTATAATAGATATTTGAATGAACAAAAATTAAATTATGAATTGAAATTTTTATGTAAAAACTACAATAATGTTGTATTTTTGGACATGAATTATGCTTATTGCACAGTCAAATCTTATTCTTATTATTACATTTCACTTTCAAACAACTTTTATATAAACATATGTCGTTCATTATTGAAAGAAATATTACATATTTATTACTAAATAAAAATAAAAAAGCACAATGATTTGCAAAAATGTCAATATAGAGGTCTCTCTTGTCTAAGTGTATTGTATGCAGATAAATCAACTCAAACAATTACAAAAGAAGTTAATGTAATACTTGACGATGCGTATGCAGATAAGAATTATAACTCTAATGATTTATTTCGTGTATAATAGTATTTACATGTTACATCAAAACATTAATGGACTCATTAACAAATCAGAAATTCTACTAGTATGCTTGTGTGAACTCAGGGACAAAGGTAAAAATGTAGACATCTTATGTATAACTGAACATAACATGACTGAAGAGGATAGAGATAGGCTTCAGATTCAAGGTTTTAAGCTTGTATCGGCATATAACAGAAAAAACCGACGTGGTGGATCTTGTATTTTGATAAGGCATCATTTTAAATATACAGAAATTAAAGATTGAACTAAATAATCGGTGTCTAGTATTTTTGAATGTTCAGCCATAGATTTCGAAGAACACAATTTGTACGTAATTTGTATTTATAGATCTCCAAATAATAGTTTAGAAACAGTAAATTTATTTTTCCATAAATTGGATGAAATGTTATCTTCATGTTGTTACAATAGAAAAGTTATTGTGTGCGGTGATTTTAATATAAATATTAATGACAATTCAAAAAAAAACTTTGGAACTAGAACAATTACTATTGAGTTACAATCTTAAATTAGAAATTAAAGAATCTACAAGACTGAGTAGCAATACATGTATTGATAATATCATACATAATGTACAAGGGTACACTAGTGAAGTTATCGATTTAGCAGTGTCTGATCATTCGGCTCAAATATTATAATGTCCAGTTGGTAAAAGTTGTACATTGAAACACTTATATACAAAGAAACGCGACTACAGTTTACAAAATAGGTTAAAATTTAAAAAATATGTATCGCATCTTACATTCAACGATGTATATCATACTAACATTGCTAATGAGGCCTTTAATAATTTTCATGACATATTTAAACTTATTTACGACTTATGTTTTCCTGTAGTAACTAAAAAAGTATCAACTATGTTGAAGCCGAAGTGGATACCGAAAGGCATTAAACTATGTAGCAAACGAAAGAGACAACTTTTATGCAAATCTAGAATGTTAAAAAGCAAAGAGAGTGAGCTAGAATTTAAAAACTATTCAATGAGATATAAAAAAATCATTCAACAAACTAAGAAAGCTCAAAATAATTACTTTATTAATAGTGCTAAAAATAAAGCTAAAGCTACATGGAAAGTCATTAATAATTCTAAACATAACATGCCGAAAGAAGAAATATTAAAAATAAAAGTTAATAATTGCATAGTTACTGAACCGGAATTAATTACTGAATCATTCAATGACTTTTTCATTAAACTAGTAAAACCAAACAATAATATTAATAAAATTTATAAAATTATATCTAAAAATGTTAATTCTATGTTTATTAAACCGGTATGTTCATACGACATCATTAAAATTATAAATTCATTGAAAAATACTAACAGTGTAGGTTTTGATGAAATAATTACAAAAGTACTGAAAGATGTTGCGGTTCCTATTGCCCCTGTTTTTACTTATATTATTAACTTATGTATCGAGCATGGTACTTTTCCAGATAAACTTAAAATTACCATCATTAAACCACTATTTAAAAGAGATGATAAAGAAGACATGAACTTCTATAGACCTGTAACACTTATACCAGTAGTGGCTAAAAAATTTGAAAAAGTTATTTACAATCAATTGTACTTATTTTTAGAACAAAATAATATTTTGGTTGACGAACAATATGGATTCAGGCAAAATAAATCTATTAATATGGCTGTCTATAACTTCTTAAATAAAGTAGTAATGAATATAGACAATGGGATACATACGATTGCATTATTTATGGATATGTCTAAAGCGTTTGACCATGTTGACCATAAAATATTGACCCAGAAATTGTATGCTTACGGTGTAAGAGGAAAAGTCCTAGATTTATTAAAATCCTACTTAACAAACAGGAAACAAATTACACAAATAAATAGAATTTGCATGAAAACGAAACAAATGAAAACTTTCAGTTCTAAGAGTAAAACAATTAAATATGGAGTACCGCAAGGAAGCGTGTTGGGGCCACTACTCTACAATTTACTCAACAACAATACTATACAATTTACTCACTACAATTTATATTAATGATTTTCCAAAAGTAACTAAAAATTGTATGACATTGTTTGCTGATGACTGCACTGTATTATTCCATGGTAATGATTTTAATTTAATTGTAAATGACATAAATGTCACTATTACTCATATAATTGATTGGTTGACATCTAATAATTTGAAAGCAAATATTGACAAAACCAAAATAATGTGTTTTAAAACAGGACGTAATAAATTAACATTTGACATTAATTATTTGGGTAGGGAGATTAGTGACATAAGTAATATAAAATTTCTTGGATTGACTATAGACAGTAAAATGACATGGAAACCTCATATTGACATATTAAGTAAAAAAATATCACAATTTTCTTTTGCCTTGTACTAATTTAGCAAAATAGTTAGTTTAACCACCACACTCACTGCATACCATGGCTGTGTTGCGTCCATACTCAGATATGGAATAATATTCTGGGGTTCTTCTTCACAAATACTAAAGGTATTTAAGGCGCAGAAACGCTGCGTTAGAGCAATTTGTAGGTTAAAACGGACTGATTCATGTAAACCTTATTTTAAAAGTTTAAAAATATTCACTCTGCCTTCCCTGTATATATATATATATGAATCACTAGTATTTGTAAAATCAAACATCGACATGTTTGCGAGACATATGGAGGGTAGACGTGAAGGAGACTTATACTTGGCGATTTCGAAGAAAAAATTGAAACATGATAGTATATTTTGTCAGGCTCAAAAAATATACAATAAAATACCAAAGGCAATAAGAAACAATAATAATATTCTTTTAAAAATAATATGAAAAAAATATTAATAGATAAGGCATATTATACACTTAATGAGTTTCTAGACGACGGTAATTTATAAAAAATGACAATGTATTTGATGATTTGATGTAACACTTTTCCTTTCTTTGCTTTTCTTTTCTTTATAATATAATTTTAAAAATAATGATGACCTATGTATGCCCTTAGGGGTGGAACACAGTGAACGGAATATGTATTATAATTTATAACAACATTAATACCTGTGATTCACATGTTAAATAAATTAAATAAAAAAAAAAAAAAAAAAAATGTAATAACATGGAAGCAGGTTGTAGTCGGAGTACTTATAATAAATATACCTAATTATGTACATATTTTAAGGTAATTTCAATGTTAATCTATTCAAATATAAAACAAAAGGCAGAATATTTATTCATAAATCGATGAAGTTATGTTGGCTGCGAGTAGGTGAATCTCACCGCTCAAGCGTAATTATTATTAGGTCCTTACATATGAAATTAGCGTTTTGTTGTACTGACCAATTTGATCTGAAATATCTCCTCTTTGGTTAAGAATTCCAAATTCAAATTTATAAATTCATTTAGCTGGTACATTTGAGTTTTGAAAACAGTCATTCATTTGTTTTTTTTCCTCATTATTTTTTTCTTTGGCGTCGCTTATTACCGCACAATGGAAAACATGAAATATCGGTATATTTACGAGTACGAGTTCTACCGTGGCACCAGTGCTGCAGAAACAGCTCGAAGGATTAATGATGTGTACGGCACTGATGTCGCAAAAGAAAGCACGGTACGTTTTTGGTTTCAACGTTTTTGTTCTGGAAATTTCGACCTTCAGAACCAACCCCGTGGACGGCCGGAGACCAAAGTGGAAAATGAAGAATTAAAGGCTATTGTGGAAGCGGATCCATCACAAAGCACTTCAGAGATAGCTGTAGGCTTCGGGGTAAGTGACAAAACTGTATTAATCCACTTGAAGCAAATCGGGAAAGTAAAAAAACTTGAACGATGGGTACCTCATGAATTGAGTGAATCGAACTTGCAAACACGCGTCGACTGCTGTGTTACTTTGCTCAACCGACACAATAATGAAGGGATTTTAAATCGAATCATTACTTGTGATGAAAAGTGGATACTGTACGATAATCGGAAGCGCTCGTCGCAATGGCTGAACCCTGGAGACCCAGCCAAATCCTGCCCTAAACGAAAATTGACTCAGAAAAAGTTACTTGTGAGTGTTTGGTGGACTAGCGCCGGTGTCGTTCACTACAGCTTTCTAAAATCTGGCCAAACGATTACGGCACATATCTATTGTCAGCAACTGCAAACTATGAAGGAAGAACTAGCTGCTAAACAACCGAGATTGGTCAATCGCTCTAGGCCACTGCTGCTTCACGACAACGCAAGAGCACACACTGCACAACAAACAACCACTAAGTTAGATGAGCTACAATTGGAATGTCTGCGACATCCACCGTACTCCCCGGACCTTGCTCCAACAGATTACCATTTTTTCCGGAATTTGGACAACTTCTTACAAGGAAAAAAATTCAACACCGATGCGGCAGTCCAAACGGCCTTCAAAGAGTTTATTAATTCTCGCCCCCATGGTTTTTTTAGTAAATTGATCAATGAACTACCTATGAGATGGCAAAAGTGCATAGATAACAACGGTGCATACTTTGATTCATTAAATATATTTTACAAAAAAAAAATTGACTTTATATTCCTCCCGTACAAAACGCCAATTTCATATGTAAGGACCCAATATTTTGTATTATAAGGAAAGTTTATTCCCTAAATCTGCCTGCCATGCAATTTCATAAAAATAAATCGGCCAAGTGAGACTCGCGCGACAATTCACCTCACTTCCCATTCGAATTCACTTCGCCTTCAAATGGAAATCTCTGAAGTTTAGAGAATGCCATTTGGTTTGGTTTAGAGTTTAAACCAAACATACTAGCAGCGAAGTGAAGTGATCTTGAATAAGAGTGATAGGAATTGCTTTAAGAGTAAACATCTCAGCCGATATTTCGTCTTAGTGTATTTTAACTTCTTCTGAGATAATTACGATAAATAAAACTTGTTTTATTTAGATTTATTCAAACTACGTTTTTAAATTGAGCAGTCTCAAAAAATTAGTACGACTTGCCGCCGCGCTCATCGAGACGGCGCTAGGATCTCTGTCGACTTGAGAGATTACCAGTTCACTGTTCACGATCTCACCGCGGATTCAGAAGTGAATTCGACTAATTTGCGTTAGAGAATCGCACTGATGATCGGGAATGAAACCTAGGCCCTGACTTAGAAGGTAGATCCTCTACCACCGTGCCAACGGGGTAATTAACTTTTGTATGAACAAATATCTTTAACATATCTTCACGCCGTATCCCTAATGAGGAAGTCAGAGAGGATGGGGCGCCAAACAACGCGGTCCTTACATATTTATTTCGCCTCTTTAAATTTCGTTATTCTCCTCACACACTTTTGCCGAAGTATACGAGTGCTTTTAATATTGCCGCCAACAGACATTCTGGCTATTCGATCTTTATAATTCAGCTTTTGTCTTCCTTGGTTTCTGTTACTCACTTTTGCTCTGTAAATTTTGGGTTCCAAGTATTATTTAAATCCATTTTTAGGTATATTATTCGTAAATGTTTACATTCTTGTGCAGCGTTTTCAATGTTGATGTTCAAATGTTGATGTCCTCTACCAAACTAATATGGCAGGCGCGTTATGCGAGTGCCGAACAGGGGCAGCACACAAGAAATTTATTCCCCCTTCCCTCTGATATAGAGTAATTCTTAAGTCACACTGAAATATAATTTTACTTCAGTCAATTCCTCACCGGCCACGGCTACCATAAATCATATTTACACCGTTACAAAATCACTGACAACGATACCTGGCCTTGCGATGGGACCTCTGTGCAAACCTTAAATCATTTATTCGAGGAATGCCTGATTTATGGCAAACAGCGTCTTGAACACATTATGCTGTGCGATAACGTAAGGGTATCCCCATTTAACCTTCTGGATTTAATGCATAAGGAAAGCGCTTTAGATTATTTTATCTCACTAACTAACTCCATCCTCAAAACAATAAAAATTATTAATAATAGTAAGTAAATATATTTACCCAGTTTTTTTCTTTTATGCTCGGTTAATGTTAATTTACAACATAATAGTTCCTTTTATTATCGCTGTTTGTTTATATATTTATAATAACATAGCATAACATTCACGCTGTATCCCCAACGGGGTAGTCAGAGAGGACGGAGCGCCAGGAGTCGCGGTCCTTACACACCTCTTTCGCTTCCTCAAATCTCATCATTCTCCTCACACATTTTCGCCTAGGTATGCGAGTGCTTTTGACATCTATTTATAATGTTTGTATTTACTCTTTAACATAGTATTATCCTTAATAGAATCTTACATATTAATATTAATTGCATTGCTTTGTATTCAATGACAAATTCTTAATTTATTCTGTACATTTACTCTCGTCTGCTCTATCCTAAAGTTATTGTTATTGTAACACACTATATTTTCCACTTTTTACGAACACGCAAACATACATATTCTCTCTGTATATTGCCTAAAAGGCTTTGTAAGACAGATTGCTGATGCGTATCCAAGCGTTGACGTAGTCTGTTAAAATTTTGTGAACTATATACAAATCGCAAAGATCGCAAATAAATAAAGAAACAAAAATCAGTTGTAACAAACATACATAACGAACCATAAGGGTTCTGTTTTTACCCCTCAGCCACGGAATCTTAAAAAAGACTCGCTTGAGTTATCTTTGACCCGCATAGCCTTTAAGTGTTATGTACACACTGAGTGACTTCATGATAAATCTTGCGGAGTCTTACAACGGATGGCTATTTGTGAGCTATTTATTATACAGTCCAATTCTAAAATAGCACAAACGTTTCCTGTGGTTTGATCAACTATATCAACTATCAACTCCGTTCTCCCTGACTACCCCGTTAGGGATACAGCGTGTATGCATTTATGAACTATTTGGATATGCCCGAAATCGTGTCAAAGTAAGATAATAATTGTAGAAATGCAACCTCTTAGAAATATGTGCGGTGTCAGCCTCACGGACAAAATGAGTAACGAAGAGTTAAGCAATATGATAATGTTTGCACAACAGTCTTTTTGTAAAAATAAAGAAAGGGATGCTTAGATAGTTCGGGCACATAGAAAGAATGAGTGACGAAGGATAGACGAAAGAAATCTACAGAGCGAAAGTGAGTGGTGACAGAATCCGAGGAAGACCAAGGCTTTGAAATGTGGAACTGAAAGAAACTTTAATTAAATTAAACCAACTTCAAAAATAAACACTAAAAAGTATGAAATAACTATCCTTTACTAATCAAAACTCAAGTAAAAAATTAAACAAATTCCTGTATAATTACCTGTATAACAGTTACTGACAGACAGGTCCCAAGCCTACCAAATTTATAGACTTTACTGTAAACGGTTCATTTTACTGAACAATATCAAATATTAATGATATAAATCCTACTTTTTGCTAAGGTGCACTGTAACCAGACATTGATTAATGACATGTGGTTCACTGTATAACTGGCATAGTAAAAATAACAAAGTAAGATGACTCAGACAGAGGCCTACCTCGAATTAATTACCTATTCCGCGCTTGGTTATCACGAAAGGGTACCGCCAAGAGTAGGGCTGTCTCGGTCACAATATTTTATTAATGTGAATATAATTGATAAACAATTGCGTAATTTACCAACACACAAATAAGGGAGACGTTCATAAAAAAATACCAATAACAGTATTAATACTCCAGACAGTCATACAAATTCTGCGATCACAAAATAAGTACTAGACTTGTACTATGGGTATTGCATACCGAATGAACCCGAGATCGAACCCGCGACCCCAGCTTGGGAGACACCTGCCACCACGCCCATGGATAGTCACAGGATATTTCATATATCATCAATCAAATTTATGTACTTATTGTATAAAGTCAAAATATTAAACAAGGATAATCGCAGGCGCGTCGGGGTATCGCTAACTAAATAAGGTAAAATTAAAAAACGATTAAAAATGATAAAGTATGTATGAAATTTAAATACAAACTGTAATTTACTTAGCAGCTTCGATCACAAATATATAACTAGATTTACAATCCTTTATAAAATTGAAACAAATTATTGTCTGAATTGACATATACATTTCTAATATCATATAATATTATCTCAATATTGTGTTAATTTAAAGTAAACTTTACTGTCAATGCATATAAAGGTTGTAAAAGCTTGTAAAAGATTCTCCCATTGCATTGAAACGACGTTTGTTAACAAAAATATATTTAAAATTCAATCTTACACTTCATGCTTAAAGTGTAATTCACCTAATTTATTTGTTTCGCTATTTACGTCATTATAATTTGTTAGATGAAAGTGCCAAGGATAAGACACATAGAAATTATAATGTTAGACAAGGAATAAGATGTTGCATGTCAGGCAATGACATATTCAGACGCAAAGTAAGAATAGAAAAAGGGAGGGAGCAGCATTGTTATTAATTTTTTTTTTTTGGTTTTTCGATCACAAATAATAATCTAAATACATAATTACTGTCCAAATTGACTTATACATTTTGAACATCTTACAGTATTATTGATAATATTCTTTTAATTTAAAGTAGACCTTAAAGGTATAAAGTTGTAAAAGCTCGTTTAGATCCTTGTAAGGCATTGAAACAAAGTTTGTCAAAAAAAACTTACGTTTCGTGCTTAAAGTATAATTCACGTAATATATTTCAAAGGCTGTTTGCATCATTTTGGTTTGTTACGTGGATGTGACAAGGATAAGACATAATATTTAGATTAGGCGAGACAAGGAAAAAATATTGGATATCAGGTAATGACGTAATCTAGGAATACAGAGTGAAGTCGCAATAAAGTGCTGATATTTTTTTAATTTTTCAATGGGAAATCGTCTGCTAGTCATTATTTAATATATACATACATATTAACACGCTGTATCCCTAACGGGGTAATCAGAGAAATATGTCATGACTAGAAATCTTAACTTTGATAAAAAACAATGAAAGGATCTAAAATCTTAGTTTTAAACGATTTAGTGGCAACGTTAATCTTCTAATAATGACACAATACAAATAATAACACTGTCAAATAGAAATGCAGTGCAGGTTGAAGTTAACACGTAATATTGTGTAGCCTTTTTAAGCCTTTCGCTGTGACTATTCGTCACTTTCTAAAAAGTGATCAGAGCAAACTACGCTTCGTTCATTTGGTATGAAGTATTCATCGCATTTTTAGCGTGCTACTATAGAAGTCTATTTTTCACATCGCATAGGATCTCGAGGAAAGCTATATATTTTTTTATATGTTCGAGAAAAATATTGCAATAACTTGCAGTGTTTATAAAAGAATACATAATTACATAAATTACATTAAAATTGATAATTAACAGCAAATCTTATATTACAGTCATAATTGAAATATCAACACCAAAAATATATTTAAAAAAATAAAAATGTAAGACTAAAAACTCCATTCTATAATTTTAGAACAGAGATAAAAGTATAATCCGAATGAATGAGATCGGAATGCGGTAGTATGGTTCTCAATGTCTTATTCACGATCGTATAATTAATTGTATTATGTAGCTGTCATTTGAAAAATATTATTATGAATTTAATAAAAAGGAGCTATATAACGTTATTATTATAACGAAATAATGAACACGTAAATAAAATAATCCTAATTACTTACCGAAAGTAAGAAACTCCATCTTTTTTTAACGTTCTAGACGTGTCATTTTTACAATTTTTGAAGGAACAGTTTGTCATGTATCCTTTAGTGTTCGCAAATTACTACTAAGACCAAGTGCGCTAAAATTCTCATTTCAGCGCACATTTGGTTCGGACGTTTTTGGAACGCTGATTGTGTATCTTGTTATATATTTGTGATCGAAGCTTAGCAGTCACCCGACGCGACGACACTTGGATATGTTACTCCTACTATTTATATTACAACTTAACAAAACCTTAAAGTGCCAATAGGTAAATATATTTTTTTTACTTTCCCCGTTAGGGATACAGCGTGAAGATATGTATATATGTATGTACTTTGTAGATTTTTAGAGTCGGTGATTTTAAAAATTTTTTGTCGAATTGATTTCAAATTTATCTGCATTTTAAAAAATATTTGACAACCCTACACCGCGTCACTTTCTCTCCGGTGGGCGTGAGCCGTAGTTCCGTGCACCGGAAACCATCTATGCCGCCCTAGCTACCTTTTCCGGTGCCAACGCTCGCTTGTTCACCAACTTTAATTACGTTGTAGTTGAAAAATCAATACTGTTTTGTAACCATTAGTGTAAATAAAAAAAGAGAAAACGTGTGATTACATCACAAATGGAGTCTATAAAGGACTCAATAGATTCATCCCTGAGCGGTTTCAATCAAGAATCTTTGAATCTAGCTGGATACCGTACTCTTAAGAAGTAGTTGTTGAACAAATTATATAAACCCCAGTAACCTTTGATCACGAACGTTTAATTTGTGTCTCTTTCTAACTCCTGGAAATACACCTATTAATATACATAAGATTGTTACATAGATATAGCACAGCATAAGACGAAAGGAAATGGAGGGATAGAGAGATGTTTCAAGATTAAACTCGACTTCAAGTACCACATCAGAGTGCGACCTCCAGTTTAAATGCTCCATGATTACAGTGATGCGATTAATCAGTTACAGTGAATAAAGATCTTGTTCGCTCTCATTTAGGGTTGCTAGAGGCGGGATCGGTCTAGATTATAATGTATATTATTATCTGGACATTTCACATGATCTCCCGACTCCCGACAAAATAAAAAATCTCCCGACAGTAATCATTATGTAGTTTGACTTTACTTTGACTTAACTTTTTAATATGATTCTAGTGGTAGACGGTAATTGAGTGATGTGATTAAGACTAAAACAATTGCTTATAGTATCTAGCATGAACTAACTAACAATTTCTGATGTTAACTAAATACTAGAGGAGTTTGGGTTTTTCTTCGCTTATAGTCAAAGTCAAATCAATTCATTCAAGTAAACCCAATTGCAAGGTATTTTTGAATGTCAAATTTACTTTAGCTCGGTTCGAAAAGAAAACCTGACCACTGAGAAGAACCGACAAGAAACTCAGTCAGGTATATTTTTTTCACATCATTGTACAATAGTTATTTAAAATACAATATTCATAAACCCAATAAATGCGTGTGCAGAGAAGATTATTTCCAGGCTATTGTTTTTTCTCCAATGAAATCGCTAACTTTGTAGTATGCTTTCCCAATATATTTATTGTATTGTCTATGTATAAAGTTACAATGGCGGTGGGCCCCCGCAAAACACAGCACAAGCAATTGCTTTTCCAGCCGCACAATATAGTCGCTTATATATTTAAATAAAGCGTTCGTGCAACATAATTACTTAATTGTGAAGACAAATGTCCAAGCGCTGAGAAGCAGCAGCGTTGCGTCGATTACGAGACGAAAGTAGGACGATGCACACTGAGACAGCTTTCCGTAGACTAAAAAACTGCTCGTACGCAATGATCGCGCGCGGCACGGCGGTAAAGAGACTCGCCGTGGAGAGAGGCCGCCTACGTGTCAGATTTAAGCAGTATGCTACCCTCCCTCAGGTCAAAAGCCCAAGAGGCGCAAACAGCTATATTTGACTTGCATTTGTTAAGTAAAAATAGGACAAGCTTTCAATAAGCTTTTGCTAAAGTACAATCACACGCGACTCAGGTTTTGCTTTCAAAAATGTTAGTAAAAGCATATGCTGACGTTTTATTCACATCGCCCATTGGCTATATATCTAGTGTACCCGCGACTTCGTCTGCGCGAAAAATTTTTTCATGACTCTTCCGGATTAGGTTAGGTTACATGTACCTACATGTATGTTTTTGAAAAAAACCTAAGTCTGCCTCCGGCCACATACTATCTCTGTACCAAATTTCATCATATTTGGTTCAGCGGTTTAACATTTCCCATTCAAAGTTTCATGCCTCTTTTCACTCCCTTAGGGATATAATAAAAAAACATCCTATGTCCGTTCCCAAGTGTCAAACTATCTCCATGCCACATCACAATCAGGTCAGTGGTTCAGCATTCCCCACACGAACTTTCATCCCCCTTTTAACCTCTTTAGAAATAGTTTCATGATAAAAAAAAGTAGCTCATGTTCGTTCTTTAATGTCAAACTATCTTCTTTTAGAATTTCATCACAATCGATTCGGCGGTTTAACATTTACCATGCAAAGTTTTATCCCCCCTATTCACTCCTTTAGGGGTAGGTTTTTTAAAGAATAAGTAGCCTATCATTTCCGCAATCACATGTTCTTACTCCGCACCAATTTTCCTCAAGATCGGTCAAGGCGTTCTAGAGTTATAAAAAGAGATACGAACACAGACAAAAATTTTAAAAATGGTAGAATAGAAGTCAGTGAGTCATAAAATGACTATCTATGACAAAATTTGACAGTAAAATTGTAATTACAGACAGAAGCTAGAGATTTATAGAGTAGTATAAATAATGCTGTCTTCAAATACATCTAAATATTTGTCTAAAGAGGAAGATAAGTACACCTATAAAATTAAAAATAAAATAATTACTGAAATACGCAATACATTCTTGTGTCATAATAAACACTATAAAACCCTATTATAAGTTTTAACCCGAAATTATATTAATTACCTCTTACAGAACATGCTTTTGATTTTAAAAAATATTAAGTAAATTTAAGATCCATTAAAGCTCGCGAGATATAATAATTAAGTCGACGTCACAGCTGACGCGACGCTTCCGCTCGTCAACGGAACAAGAGATATGTCGTGACATGCGACACTCTGTCACAGATTAACTCAGGTATACACAACTGCTTGTATGAACACCGAAAATTTGTAACATTTCACTTCATTTTGAAACAGAGACTGTAGCTTAGTGGATTATCCATTAAAACAATGAACTTCACGATAACTTAATTCCGCACTGCATAATACAAAATTCAGACGACAATTGACTTCCGACTGCCCCCGAATTCTATATGTACATATAAAGACTTCTAGATTCTTTGCAAAGCTATGGCGGAAACGGCAGGATCGCCACAAATAAAGAATAATAATAATACTTTGCTAAGCTACCAAGAACATCAACTGAGTGACTCTTTACTTGTTGCCGTCCAATAACTACAGAAATACACTTTCATTTATATTTCAACAGCCACTAAATTAGTTTTTATTACTCATGCGGGATAAAAAGTATCTAAACGCACATTTTGCTGTTGATAAGTAGCTATTTTCTCATTTTACAATTTGAGTACGACAAATTTACTTGTCGCACGCAAATTTTGCTTGGCACACGCAAATTCACGATTTAAAAAAGAATGTAAAATGAATATCTAAAAAAAAACACAATCGATTTTAGTACTCATTGACATCGGTGTGAAAGATAAAGAAAATCTTGATTTGGAAGTTTTAGGTCAATATAATAATAAATAATAATATAGTTATTACTTTCTATAATTTTTCTTTTTACCAAAATTATCTCCGCATTAGTAATAAAAAATACTCGCTTCGCTCGTGCGCTCAACTTTGTTCGAGTGGGCAATCAATAACTTACCGCACTTGTTGCGCAATATATAGAAATGTATTTAAATACATATATCTAATACCATTAATATGTAAATATTACTATTATCACGATTGGATTAATATTACACGTCAAAATAAGAAAATC
This sequence comes from Zeuzera pyrina, assembly GCA_907165235.1. Lineage (NCBI taxonomy): Eukaryota > Metazoa > Arthropoda > Insecta > Lepidoptera > Cossidae > Zeuzera > Zeuzera pyrina. The sequence continues at coordinate 14,025,797 of OU015640.1, forward strand.
GACGACCAATTCGATGGCGCAGTGGTTTATAGACGTTGCACCCAAGCGCGGAAGGTTCCGGGTACGATTCCCAGTCGGATTAATTTAGGAAACAAACTTTTCTAGATTGTCTCTGGTCTGGGTGTACTGGGAGACGCCCTCAGTAGTCGTCGTCTGGTTCTCATAGCACAAGGAATACCCCCTAGTTAGAGATCAGACGGTTGGTGTGTATTGTCTGGGGTTTTATAATAAACAGCGTATTTTTAACTTTTAGTCATTTAAGTTATTCTTTTTAATGATTTTGCAATATTCTGCGTATTTTACGTAGCTTGTAACTAGTTTTGACTTATGAGAATTACGGTCGTATATTCTCTTTAAATATGTTTACCTATTACTATACGACTACTTCACGATTCACAACTTCTTTCATTTATTTAAAAAATTCATACGTGTAGGAGGAAGAACAAATTTCCATAAAACGTCGGGTCTATTTTTACGATAAGTACACAGTTGGAGACATGATTAACGTTGGTTTTGGTAATTAAAATTGCCTTAAGTACCGCGATTCCTAATTCTGTTTTTTCGCTAGTTCATATTTTATATTCATCAGTGAGAACAGTTTTACTACAGGCACGTTACTACATAAAATATACATATCTTCAAGCTGTATTCCTATTTTCCCAATGTTCCGGACATTTTCGGGTTTTCTCGGGCGACCGCAACGGGCACCCTGAATCTGGGACAGTCCCGAACAATACGGGACGTATGCGTGGTCACGGTAAGCATACTACTTGTCCGAAAATGCAAAGTCATAAGTTAATTCGAGTTTGAAACTCTCTTGACTTGTTTTTTGGTAAACTCGCAGCCGGATTGTTTATGTGTTAATACCTACTTATGGTAAGTACTATATCATACAATATTTAGTTCACACGTTCGTTATAACATAGGTAAAAAACTTTTACTTGGCACAGATATCGCGTCTCTAAGAGTTCGTTTTAACATAATATACCACGAACGCTCCAGTAAGCTCTGAATCAAGAAAACTTTCAGATGTCACCCATCCAATTAGCGCTGGACGCAGATTTAAATAAATCTATCTTTACTGGATGTGTCAAAACGAAGTCTTTTTTGCAAGTTTGCGGTTTAGTGCAAGAATTTTGTTCTATAATATTTCCAAAAACAGAACGGAATTTTGTTTTATTTTTCATAGATATTTTACAATAACTGAAAAATAAAAGTTTTTGTTTTACTTAAAATACTCAGTGAATAATGCGTTCGCGTTATACTCTTAAATACCTATATATTTGTCTTAATATATTTTAATAAAAGATCATGTCTCTTTTTGTCACAATCAATATAAAATCTCATATCTTAATTATTTCTTGTAGAAAACCCCTTGTAGAAAAATTTTCGAAATAAATTCTAAATATAATATTGTTTAGAATGCTTCGTGAACACAATGTCTTTGTGAGGTTAACATAGTTGGACATTTTGCGGCATACATACATCATAATAGTTCTTTTTTTTTGTCAAAGGAAGGGGCAAACGAGCAAGCGAGTCTCCTGATGGTAAGCGATCACTGCCGCCCATGGACAAGCGCAACATCCACGGAATCACGGGTGCGTTGCCAACCTTTAAGGAAAGGAGGGGGAGATGGGGAGAACGGAAGAGTGAGTTGGGCCACCGGCACTCTCACTCACCGAACGAAACACAATAGTAATAGATGCTGTTATTTCGCGCTGACGTTCTGTGAGAGGGTGGTATTTCTTCGGGCAAGCCAGCCCAATTCGTGCTGCAATGCAGCATGGCTCTACCACACAATATTCATAATAGCCGTTAAATAGTATTTGCGTACAATTTTTTTTTACCGACTTCAAAAAAAGAAGGAGGTTCTCAATTCGTCTGTACGTTTTTTTTTATGTTTGTTACCTCATAACTCCGTCATTTATGAACCGATTTCAAAAATTCTTTTTTCGTTTGGTAGATAGTACTTTAGAGGTAGTCCCATTTAAATTTCATCGATATTGGAGCTTGGACTTTGAAGATACACTAGATAACACGACCTGGTTATAACCTTTATTTATATCGACGATTCTCTTGTATATCGTTGCGCTCCGGAATTAGAATGAAGTTAATTACAGACCTGCCCTAGATATCGATTGAGCAAGACCACTCAAAAGGGAGAATTAAAAAAATTGTATTAAAATAAAATTAAACCACCTTCAAAATAAACACTGAAAAGTATAAAATATCTATCCTTTACTAATCAAACCTCAAGTACAATTAAAATAACTTTATAAATACGATACACATACCTATATAATAAAATTTGACAGTTATTGAAGTCGGTGTCAAATCAATGTGCAACAGCATAAAGTCTATTAGTTTGGTGGGCTTGGCACCGACTTCAGTAACTGTCAAATTTAATTATATAGGTATGTGTATCGTATTTATAAAGTTATTTTAATTGTACTTGAGTTTTTATTAGTAAAGGATAGTTATTTTATACTTTTCGTGTTTTTTCTGAAGGCGGTTTAATTTTATTTATTTTTATTATGAATTTATTTAAAAATACTTTCACTACACTTTGTACGTACTATTGCGGAAAGGGAATGTTTAGAAGGTTAGCCGTCACTTTAAATTATCCGTATTATACAATCACGAGATAACGCAATTGATGACGAATAGAAAAACACGAAGACATATCTTTATATCCATTTTTAACATTTTATGAGTATTTATATGAGAATGAGAATGACATCATGTTTAGTTGCAACAACTAAGGATTTTTGCAAGAAAATGTTTGAGCAAGTTTTTTCTAGAGATGGCCAGTGACTTGGAATGACGGACGTGAGAAAGGTCATTCCACAAGTTCAATGTTGCTCACATTTGAAAAAATATACAAACAACCGACATTTGCTATCAATATCGAGTGTATGCAGCCTTGTTATCAATAACAGCTTAGAATCTCACAAATTTTCTATTAAATATTATATTATGATCAGGCGATTTAGCTGGCTATGGAATCATCGTAATGTCAGGATGTTGGAGGAACCAGGCATTGGTTATCCTTGCAGTGTGTGTTCTACTGTTACCGTGCACGTAGAACACCCTGGGCAGTTCTTGCTGTGGATACACAACTCGTAAAGTGGACAGCATACTCTCCTCCAACATGACATAATTATAGCATAGCATTTGACTATTTCTTACAAACTGTAAACATATGTTATGCTTGCTTATTTATTAGTTTCCACTATAATAAGTTGTAATCATATGTAAATATTGTATTTTTGTTACTGTAAGCCTATCGACAAGCTGTTAAACAAATAAATAGATTAAAAACATTAGATTTAGATTAGATTTAAAACAGAGTCACGATCCATTGGACTAGTAAAATACCATTTACATTATTTTTACATACATTTACAACATATTATGTAATGTTTAACAAAAATTTTACCTCCAAAACTCTTGGTACGTAGTATTATATTAGTTACGCTAACGATGGGACACATCCAGTGTAATTTTATGTCTGTAACATCCACAATTAAGCTAATGTAAGCATAGCAAAGGTAAATTACAATGTTTTGATCCAAATGTAAAAGTAATTATTATCGAAGTTTGTTAGCGCGCCAGGTCGACCACGAAATAAGGATTAGCTTTTAAAATGAATAACCCAAAATATTTTGTTTGAGCCAAGGACAGAGGCTTACCACCATCTCTTATAGCGTTATTATTTTAATGTCACTTGACTTAGCTAGAAATTCTGACAGTAGGTTAGGGATTAGTTTTATCATTCGACATTCAATCATCAGTATGCGAAAAAAATACGTAAGAACCGCGAGCCGTCCAACCTATCTTAGCTACTCCATAAGTCATGTCAAGTAACATTAAATAACAATGCTAAGAGATGATGGTAAGGCCCCAGATCTGGAATATTCTAGATAAGGCGTTTTTCACCTGTATAGAAGGCCTTAACCGTATTAAGGTCTGATTTAAATTACATGAAGAAGTATATACGCTTATATATATATATATTATAGTTAAATAGTATTTGCGTGCAATTTTTTTTTACCGACTTCAAAAAAGAAGGAGGTTCTCAATTCGTCTGTACGTTTTTTTTTTATGTTTGTTACCTCATAACTCCGTCATTTATGAACCGATTTCAAAAATTCTTTTTTCGTTTGGTAGATAGTACTTTAGAGGTAGTCATTTAAATTTCATCGATATTGGAGCTTGGACTTCGAAGATACACTAGATAACACGACCTGGTTATAACCTTTATTTATATCGGCGATTCTCTTGTACATCGTTGCGCTCCGGAATTAGAATGAAGTTAATTACAGACCTGCCCTAGATATCGATTGAGCAAGACCAAAAGGGAGAATTAAAAAAATTGTATTAAAATAAAATTAAACCGCCTTCAAAATAAACACTGAAAAGTATAAAATATCTATCCTTTACTAATCAAACCTCAAGTACAATTAAAATAACTTTATAAATAATTAATATCTTAATATCTATATATATACGTGAACATGAAAAATTCTAGTACCTCCTTTCAGTATTTATTAAAAAGTGGAATTGAATGTTTACTATTCAAAAGATACCTCTCAGTGTGCCAAAACAGGTAAAGTAAAGTAAACATTCACACATGATTTCCAATTCCAATGATTTCCCAGTACACAACGATTAAACCAATTAAACGAAAGCATTTTGATCACGTTCGTGGCTGTAAGCTTATTTTGCCATCTCTACGCAGGAGGTTATTAAAAAAAAGTAATGCGAACAAATACATATACGCATATTATTTTAAACGGACTTTTTGGCAGGAACGGGAGAAGTAAAGTTGGGATTTTTTGGCATACGCCTCGGCTTCGCCCTGGTGGGAATTTTTATATTGAGATTTTCATACAAAAGTTCTATCCAAATTTCCGACTTCTTTCGAGGATTTTTCAAAAATTTTCATACATACAAACCTTGTCCTAACAATTACAAACCCAACAAAAAGGAAATCAGCCAAATCATTTGAGTCATTCTCAAATGATGCCCTGTCATACATGTGGCAATTGATTCAACAACATATCAACGTAGACTTTCTGTGCATGCTTTTAGGAATTCTAAAGTACAAAAGAGATTATATAGTATATTGATTATATATTACATAGTACATTGTGCGTTAAAGCTCTGCGCAAGAATTGGAAAATCTAACAGACATGTGCAGCTGAAGTTTTCAAGTTTCATAAATAATAGTTCTACGCATAATAATGGAACTTTGAAGTAATTTATTCATTTGACGACCTGTGTGGCGCAATGGCTTAGCGCGTCGGAAAGTAAACGGGGGTTGCGGGTTCGATTCCCGTCTCGAGTCTGGGTGTTGGGATGTATAATATGTATTTATTTACAAAAGAAAAGTATATAAGTAGTATATCAGTTGTCTAGTACCCATAACACAAGCGCTGTGCTGCTTACTTTGGGACTAGATGGCGCTGTGTGAAATGTCTGTTCATTATGTTCAATTATTCATTTTGAATTACAGTTAAGTACGATTCACTCAATTCTGTATAAAAGCAAACGGAAAATATATTTTTACAATATGCCTTTGTGGTAAATAATAGTTTTTACTATTTAGTAAAAAGAAGTAGGTATGGTCATCCTCAGGATCTACAGTTTTTTTATTTAAATGCAAAATTGCCAGTTGTAAATGTCAAAAGCACTCGCATGTCTAGGTGAAAATGTGTGAAGAGAATGATGAGATTTGAGGAAGCGATAGAAGTATGTAAGAACCGCGACGATTGGTGTTCCGTTAACTCTGACAACCCCGTTAGGGATACTGCGTGAAGTTTGTAAATTAGAAAGCAAGCTGCATTCTTGCAATATGCTTTTGTAAAGCTGTTACGCTTAGAAAATTGAAAATTAAATTCGTTATTTCATAGACAGAGTTGCTTAAATTTCGATCGCAAGCAATACTAGTTTTAATTATTTTTTGGGAAGTCTAAACCTACTATATTAATTAATATTATACCCCAACATTTTCAAAATTGTAACGAGAAAAACACCTATATTTGAAGAAAAAATGGCCATAGGCGTGTGAAATATACATTTACTTAGGGTACTGCATCAATTAAATTTCAAAAATAAAAAATTGGTTCTAAAATACTCATTATTTCCTTTAGTGTTGTTCTTTTCTTATTTTTGGTCACCAAGTAATGTCTTTGTACCAAGTTAGAGTTCAGTAGGCGTAAAGTTAACATAATAAATCACCTGTAACACAACGGAGAGACACAACCAAACTAAAGGCTTTCATTTTTGCCGCCTTTCTAGACTGTCATTATAGACAAGACTATTTAGCCTGAGCGTACTATGTACATACAACACGTGCAACTTTATTAGAAAATACTCAAGAATTCAGTTCACCCTTAGATACACTTTACCTATAAAGACACTCTCAGATATAAATAAAGTCATCGGTTGACTACACCAAGAACAGAATATGGTGAAATAAGACTAAATTATTAAAAAAAAAACAGACTGCGTTTCACAATTTTTATTAGCTATTATACGAGGTGTTACAAAAATACCCTATACTACCGAAAGGGAGTTGACGTACCCATGAAACTGAACAACTTTCCCCAAAGAACATGGGTTGAAATATGAAAAAAAATGTTGGTTCTCTCATACAAAATGAACGCTCAGCTGATGAACTTAGTATGAGAGGTCCAAAATTCTTTTTCATATTTCTACTCATGTTCCTTGGGGAAAGTTGTTCAGTTTCATGGGTACGTCAACGCTCTTTCGGTAGTATAGGGTATTTTTGTAACACCTCGTATATTCGTAATTGGCTATTTATTACCTTTCATTTTATACCCATATTGTTATACTTTCCCCCTCTACTTTCTTTTTCTCGGGCGCCATTTTGAAATTTATTACCCTATGTCACTCCCACAATTAAGACAAATCTAATGACATCTCATATGTTAAAATCTGTCAAGCTGTTTAGGTTACAGAGCGTGCCAAAGAAATGACATACATACTCACACACACATGCACTCTAAAAACATAACCCTCCATCGCGTCGGGTAAAAAACATAATATTTGAGGGAGTACAATTGTATAACTCCTTGCCCGAAATTATTAAAAATTCAGTAACTATGCAATGTTTAAAAACCAATTTAAGAGCGGTTTGCACCAACTATATAAACTCGATTTAAGGATTTGACATCTCGCTTGCACCAACTATTAAATATTTGGTACAAGCGAGATGTCAAATTCCAAATTGAGTTTAAATAATTGGAGCGAGCCACCCAAAGAAACATTTATAAAAATCAGACGAGTTTTATTAGTTGAGTGTGTGTGTCAACTCCGCGTCTGCCATTGTCATCATTCTGGTAGAATATATTGTTTTTGTTACTAAAATGTTACAAAATATCACACGTGGGTACTTTATCTGATTAAAATTAATGCGGAACTAACAATAGTTAAAAGGAAGAAAGACGTGCACATCACCAATGGAATGTAAATTTCCCGAGTAATTCACACGATATATCAGCTACCTCGGAAATTCAGCTTCCATCTCCTTCAAAAATGCAGAAAAGCATTATGCGACTGTAATGATAGCGACGATCTTCCGAGTCATACGTGCGACACAACAACCACTTCGCAAAACTAATCATCACTTCCTATTATAAAAATGAGAACAAAAGTTGTCTGCATCTCTGCTGGTATTGACGATATCCCAAATCACGCATTGCCACACATAAGCCAAAGCACTCACATCGGCCACCTCACCAGTGGAACCGCAATCTAAAACTAAAGAGTCTAAAAGGCAAAAGAAGTAGATAAGAAAAGCAAGAAAAATAGAATAAGCGCCCTATTTTAGCGAGAAGAAGCGTGTGCTGCATCAGATCCTTTAAGATCTTATTATTATTATTAAGTATGCATCGAGTAGTCCGTCGGGTCGTGGTCCTTACATACTTCTTTCGCTTCTTCAAATCTCATGATTCTCCTCACACATTTTCGCCTAGGTATGCGAGTGCTTTTAACATTTCCGTCTGCTAATACTTTGACTATTTGATCTTCATAAGTCAGCCTTAATCTTTCTTGGCCTCTTTTATCACTCATTTTCGCTCTGTAGAAGTCTCTGTTTTCATCTCTGTTTCTTCATTAGTCTTTCATCACTCATTCTTGCTATGTGTCCAAACCATCTAAGTATTCCTTTCTTTATTTTTACAATAACACTGATTTAAAATCATATTGTATATTAAATTTGTCGTTTAAAGAATGTGTTTTTAATGAGAAACAAATATCTTCAGGGTGTCTTGCACCAACAATTTAAACTAAATTTAAGGATTTGACGTCTCGCTTGCACTAATTATTTATACTTGGTGCAAGCGAGATGTAAAATCCTTAAATGGAGTTTAAATAGTGCAAGCAATCCTTAATCTGAACATTAATTAAAAAGCGTTTTATGGAACACTTGAAGGCATTTCGGTAAAGGCAGACACATTGTTAAAGGCTTCGATATTCCTTTTAAGATACGAAACATGAAAAACTAAGTCCCGAAATTCCATTAAACGTTAACCAAAATACCTCTCGATAACAGTAAATAGACGTTACATAAAGATGTGCATCTAAGCGAGTCGGCGGAACGTTGGTTTATCAGAGGCAGGCAGGATGTCCTGAAAGGCTAATGTCAGGGAAGTTAGAATCTTTACACAGAGTACCAATTTAAGGTAGAATTTATAAAATGACTGTAGCTTTGCGTACGAAATACCTTTTTATCCTCTGACTGAAAAAGAGATGTTATAACATCACAGTTCGACGCCGTTGTGTATTTGTATATCTGTATATGTATTTATCTGTAGCGTCATAGCGCGGTAAAGTGTTAGCCAACGGAAATGTCAAAAGTACTCGCATACCTAGGCGAAAATGTGTGAGGAGAATGATGAGATTTGAGGAAGCGAAAGAAGTATGTAAGGACCGCGACGCTTGGCGCTCCGTCCTCTCCGACTATCCCGTTAGGGATACGGCGTGAAGATACGTATGTATGTATGTATGTCATAGCGCTCGAACGGATGATTGGTTTTGTATGCGATTTTTTTAAAGTGGCAATTTTATGATAATTAGGTATGGTGAGCCTCAGGATTTTCAGTTTTAAATATTAACTAAGAAAAACTCGTTGCAAAAAAAACCGTTTTCAATTTCTTAATTTTCGTGTCCACAATACTCAAATTTTTTTTCAGTCATATAATGAATTTATACTAGACGCTAATGTTATTTATACTACACATTCATGTTTATTAATATATTCTAATGTTTTTGTAGATATTAAAGGCCGGCGACGCACCCGTGACTCGCCAGACATTGCGGGGCGGTCCATGGGTGGCGGTGATCACTTTCCATAAGGTGACGCTTGCTCATTGGCCCACTCCTTTTATAAAAAAAAAAGAACCTATGGAGGATTCGCTTCAGTTTCGATCGATTTCAGCAAAAAAAATCTAGTTTCGGCTACAGTTCCGGTTTCGACCAAAAATCGACTGAAACTTCGGATGCGTCAAAACTCAGTGTTCGTGAATTATGGCGCGTCCTTCGTCTAACTTCAGGTGAGTTTATTGCTCATGTGTGGTTGCTTGCCAGTCCAGTTCCGTTGTGTTATTCTATATTTTGGTTTACATACTTCAATATTCAATTACGATTTTTATTTCATTTAACACGATATGTAAATACATTAGATTTTAATTAGAATATAAAATTTAACATATCTAAATAAGTTTCGGTATTGACCGAAACTGATATCAAAACCGAAGATTCGGTTCCCAACCACAGGATTTTTGGAAATCGAATCTTATGGTCGGAGACGGTTTTTGTGTTTTGACGTGTTGTGATATATACTTACGGTTAATTACATACAAATTAGAATCGATCACAAATTTTATTTGCATTCCACAGTAATATTTGTTGAGGTTAGTGTGTGACAAATGACAATTGTCTACGATACAATGATTAATAGGTAACGCGTTTGGAAAGTTGTTCACAATCGAGTACGTAGTACTACTTCATTTCCTCTCAGGTGAAATCAATAGATATTGCACTTTAAGTGTATATTATTTAAACCAGAACATAATACACTAAACTTTTAATTATTTAGTTGTTTCATTATAAAGTTCATTGGTACTTTCGTTAAAATCTACATTTATTTACGTTACGTTCAGTAATAACATTGAATGTTTGGAAACATCGATAGTAATAAGTATCGTGGTAACAAATCGATAATCGATTTTCTTTTGTATAAAATATAGTTTTGTTATAAACAAAATAAAACAATTTTAGGTGATAATACTTTTATTAGATATTAATATAATTTGTCCAGGGTGGCCCTAAAGAAACCCAATATCCTGAGTAGTTCATGCCTACCAATAATAGAACATTCAAAGGTAACATCACCGAAGCTGCGTTATAAGTATACGTTTGTTGTATTTTCACAGCTAAACCGCTGAACTGATTTTAGATGAATTCGATATGGAAATAACTTTAACCTTGGCGAAAGACATAGGCACTTTTTTAATCACGCGAACGAAGTCGCAGGTAAGAATTAATATTATGAATACACGTATGAATGATTATGTTAACTTCCCATTAACTCTGTACAATGATTATAATTTTTTGATCAAGATTCAATATGTCCCAATATGTCCACTTTAGTACCTCCTGAACATGTGTGAATTCACTATCTAAATGTTCAGGGTCACATAGGTCATACGCTCTGTTCACCAGTGAAAGTATTCACAGTTAAAGTATAAACGCGATATAAACCCGTGATTAAATATTGTAAAATGTGTACAAGTCGTGAAAGTTTAAAAAGATTCAATATGATTAGGTAGGTATGTTGTTATATATATAAAATAAATATCTTGATAAAATATTATCTCATAATGATTAAATAAAAATTCAAAGTAACTTTTAAGCAAACCCAGTTATACAAAGCATTATTTTTGACATTTGCGTCTCAAGTCGAGGTTTTGAGTTTGTTCCTAGTCAGTTTAATGTAGGAAAAAGAACTGTTCTAAATTGGCCTGACGTTAGAGTATTACTGGGAAGTCCCCCCGTTTCGTTGTACAGAGTCCATAGTATTGTAATGTAAACGTCTGGTGCAGTGGTTCTACACAAGATTTTCCTGAGTATCATTCCAAGAACGAGCTCTAACTCGCCGACCCTTTTTCACCGAAATGTGTCTGTCGAAATGTAACCAAAATATTGTATTTCAATATTGTGGGTACTTACAACCGTTGTAATGCACAAACTGACCCAAAATATATTTGGCGATTGTAATATTTCTTTAAATTGGTTTTTAACAGACTTCAAAAAAAGGAGGAGGTTCTAAGTTCGTCTGTATGTATGTTTTTTTTATGTATGTACACCAAAAACTTCATCGATTATAGACCGATTTCGAATTTTTTTTTGTTTGAAAACCCTTTCAAACAAATACTTCCGAGGTGGTTCTATTTAAATTTCACCGGTATTGGAGCTTGAACTTCGAAGAGTTATAACCATTACATTGATGATTCTCTTGTATGTCGTGCGCTCCAAAATTAAAAATAAGTTAATTGTAGACCTACCCTAGATATTTATTTAAGCCAAGGTCACTCAAAACGGGCCAATAAAAAAAGTTAAAAAAAAAAAAATTAAATCGCTTTCAAAAAAAAGCAATGTACAAAATAACTATCCTTTACTAATCAAAACTAAAATAAAATAAAAATAACTACAATTTTTTTAACTTTAATTTAATTTTTAGGTTTAATTTTTTTTACTTATTGAATTACCTTAGTCTAGAAATTGCTAGATTACTGGGTACCCTTTAACCTACCTCACGTATTTACTTTTAGGAGTATACAACTAATTTAAAAAAAACACTGGTGCGGAATAAACTATTGTTATTATTTTTCAAGTCGAATTTAGCACTTCTTGGGAAAATTCGTTTAAAAGTAGAAATATTATGTTTAGCTTCAGGTTATGCAGGTAAATTTCAGAAATCGATTCCAAGTGATGAATTTCTAGCATCGAATCATTAGCTGATCGAAATACCACATATAGTTTTTTTCCATCTGTGACTCGCTAAATATGAGGAGCTCGCTATCGGATACGACGTGCGAGCAACTCTATACACGTTATTTCTAATGTTTCACTTCATTAAACTTAGTTTCGCTTAGGCATGAAAATACTTAATACATACATACATACATAACTTCACGCTGTATCCCCAACGGGGTAGTCAGAGAGGACGGAGCGCCAGGAGTCGCGGTCCTTACACACCTCTTTCGCTTCCTCAAATCTCATCATTCTCCTCACACATTTTCGCTTTAAATACTTTAAATTTTAAATACTTAATAAAGGTGTATAATGTATTATAAGTATATATCTTATAAGTATATATCTACATATATTGTGTATTATTTTGTAAATATGTTTGCGATTATTACCTATATATTCAAAGATGCTGCCAGTCTGCTGGGCACCTTAGCAATAACAGCTTTCCGAGTGTCTTTTTAAATATTTTAAATGATAGACTTCGAGGAAGTCTATCATTTAAAATATTTAAATTATAATAAAATCAGTTGTATTAAAATATAACTCCATATGTAAATATGTTTTCCAATATAAATTCTGCTGTCGTCTTAACAATGGCATTTGGCCGTTAAGTAAAAAAAATTATTGCTCAAACTAATAGTTAATGGTTATGGATATTCATATCTTGTCATCATTGACAACTGTTTGGCTCTTCTTTCTTAAAATTATTTTAACGTCCTTTCGCCTTTTTTTGGTCAAATTTCATTACCATCATTTTCCCCATATCTGGTTCTCACAGTGGTGTTTTTGTTTCAGGTGGTGGACGCAGCTGCAGTCCACATATTGCTGGGTTTTTCTCATCCGGCCGGGTGTGACAGTTCTGCCATAGCAACGTCAACAAGAACGGTTGCTTAGAGATTTTAGCGCTTATAGCTTATTTTTCACTGTAGTTTTTTTGTAATTTTTCGTAATATTATGTCGTGATATGCTCCCGGCCCTCACATCCTCACCTTCCTCTAGCTCACATACTATAATTAATGACACATCGTTGGAAAATTTAATAAAATGTGAGCAGTGTTCCCAACCTCGTTTTTTTCGTGGAAATAGGGGCTTGAAGATTCATGTCGGCAGGGTACACAAACGGTGTGACACTGCCGGCATTGCTTCGGGCCCCACTTCCTTATCAGTGCCATCTCAGTCCAATAATTTGACTAATTCCTCAAATTCCAATCACAATCGCACACCTTTTTGGAAATATATTGGTTCGCTCAAAAACAATGTATGCTTAATAAAGCGTATTCCACGTGGCGCACGCATCAGCGTTGCCAAATCTCTTAATTTAATAATACAAAGAATATTAAACCGAAATGACAAATGCGATTGGGAAGAACTGCTCATTTTCGGTTATAGAACATTATGTTTGGAACAAAACGATAAAGACAAAATTTCCTTAACACAAAAAATTAAACATAAGTGCTCTAACTCTTCAGTTCCGAGCATTCATGTTCGGCCCATTTATAAATCTTTCAATTCTGACAGTATTCCAAAAATAGAAACAAAAATTAGCGACGGCGATCTAAGAGGTGCCGCCCACTTGCTATTTTCCAGCGATGTTTTGGCACCGAATACGGCCGAGACTCTTTTTGCTCTCAGATCAAAGCATCCCTCTTCCTCTGTGGCTTGTTGTCTGCCAGATCCCCCACATCCAAATGATGTGTCGACTCGAGCTACGGAGGAAGATGTGCTTGCCGCAATAAATTCTTTTAAAAGCGGTTCCGCGGGAGGTCTCGATGGCTTAACGCCACAACATTATAAAGATCTGATTACAGGCTCTGTCGGTGATACCGGTAAGACACTCTTATCTAGTTTAACAGCTCTAATAAACGTTATGCTGGCTGGTAAGGTGCCCCCGGAGATAACAGACATCCTGTATGGTGCCAATTTATGTGCCCTGAAAAAAAAAGACGGTGGCGTTAGGCCAATTGCCGTAGGTGCAACTATACGCCGCATTGCCTCCAAAATTTGTTGCCGTCACATTCTCTCTACCGTATCAAACTATTTTTGTCCTACACAAGTAGGTTTTGGCTCAAAGAGAGGATGTGAAGCGGCAGTGCATGCGGCGCGTGCTTTCTTGACACATGATGGAGGTGAGGTACTCCTCAAAGTAGACATAAAAAATGCATTTAATTCTGTTGATAGATCCACCTTGTTGACACAGATAAAACAGCATGTTCCGGACATATATCCCTACCTCTGGCAATCTTATAGCAGTCCTTCAAAATTAATATATAAAGATAATTTATTACATTCCGAAGTTGGCTGTCAACAAGGTGATCCTCTCGGACCAGCTATTTTTAGTCTGGCTATCCATCCTGCGATTTGTAATTTAAATTCCAAATTTAATATTTGGTACCTTGACGACGGAACAATAGGAGGTAAAGCAATTACTGTTTTAGAAGACCTTAAAACCCTCATTCAAAGGTTTAAAGATATTGGCTTAGAATTAAATTTTTCTAAATGTGAACTCTTTGTTTCCGATTCTGTTCCAACTATTACAAAAAATGAAATAATTAATAAATTTAACAATCTGGCACCAGGTATTAAAGTCTTGTCAAAAGAATCGCTGTACCTCCTAGGTGCTCCCGTCTTAGATGACTCCATACCCTGCTTTATCAATGATCAAATACAAAAATTTAGCCAGTCTTCAGACAAACTTTTCAAAATTAATTCCCACATGGCTCTCCTCATTGTCCGCTTTTGCCTTTTTGTTCCAAAATTTACATATGCTCTTCGCTGTTCTCAGCTTTTTAAATTTCAAACGCTTTTAAAATCTGTAGACAATATTCTAAAAAATACATTATCTAAAATATTAAATTGCTCCTTTGTTGATGACAGGGTCTGGAATCAAGCCTCGCTTCCCATCTGTTATGGAGGCCTGGGCATACGCAAAATCTCGAGTGTGTCACTGCCAGCTTTTCTTTCATCAGCCTACAGCACGGAAAACCTTTTCCTATCTGTTATTCGCTCTTCCTTAGGATCGGTTGAGGTGCCGTGCTTGACTGATGCTCGAAATGCTTGGTTAAGTGTTTGTCCGAGTACTAACCTGCCTACCTCGACCTTTTCTCAAAATCACTGGGATGAGCCTCTATGCAAAAATGTTCATTTACAACTTTTAGATTCTTGTAGTACCGAAAAAGATCGGTCTCGCCTCCTAGCTGTTTCTGAGAAGGAGTCAGGACACTGGTTGAAGGTAATACCTTCAAAAAACTTAGGAACCTTAATCGACAATACCACGCTTTCTCTCATAGTATCCCTTCGTCTGGGGGCCAGGACTAACCTTCTTCACCGTTGCCGCTGTGGTGATCTCGTCGATGTACTAGGTCACCACGGTTTATCCTGTTTACGTAGTGCGGGCCGCATGTCACGACATGCTGCCTTGAATGACGTCATTCGGCGGGCTCTTGTCGCCGCTGGCGTTCCTGCAGTCTTAGAGCCTGTAGGTATTGTGCGCAGCGACGGCAGGAGACCGGATGGTTTGACGCTCATTCCTTGGAAACTTGGAAGATCGCTGGTGTGGGATGCCACTTGTGTCGATACACTTGCTGTTTCCCATGTGCCGGCGACTTCCAAGTCAGCAGGTGCCGCGGCCAGCACTGCCGAGAACTTGAAGCGGCGTAAGTATGCGACTCTCTCTGAGAGTTTCATATTTACGCCCTTTGCAGTCGAAACTTTGGGTCCCTGGGGCCCCGAAGCCCATCGACTGGTTTCTGATATTTGTAAGAGACTGGTCGAGGCTTCGGGAGACCGCCGGGCTGGCAGCTTCTTCCGCCAACGAATCAGTTTGGCTATTCAAAGAGGCAATGCTGCCAGTCTGCTAGGTACCTTGAGCAATGACAGCTTACTAAGCGGCAACTTTGAGGAAGTTTATTATTTAAGATAATGTGTAGTTGTAAGTTTGTAAATATTAACATATGTATGTACTTTTTGTTAATAAAAGTCAGTCTCATGTTAATGGTTAAAAATGATCAATTTATTTTGTACTCTACTAATTTTAACTTGTTTAATAGGAATTGTTTATTTTATATATTTATAAACTGGGTTGTCGGTTCTTCTCAGTGTCCAGGTTTTCATTTCGAACCAAGCTAAAGTAGATTTGACGTCCAGAAACACTTCTATAATTGGGTTCACTTGAAAAATTGATTTGACTTTGACTTTGAAAGGTGTGGATCGAGTTACTAATTCATATTGAAAAATAATGCGCGATTTCGATTTTTCCATGGTCACGAAAACATCGTTATCAAAGAAAAATCGAACGGCGGGAAAACAAATGAACGACTAATTTAAAACAATTTTTATAAAATTAATTCGAATTTCGAATTCTGAAGATATCGATCTTCGCACTAGCCAGTATTAAAAATCAGCAATTTCATAGTTAAGGACTTAATAATAACTAGTACTATTAGTATTCTGTCTATGATTCGTAGGTTAGTTTCATGCTAACAGTGGGTACTTATAAAAGATATCTTAACGCCTGGCGCTTGTAGCTAACCCCAGGCGTTTACAAAAATTCTGCTCCAAGGTATTCAACGTGACAAGGGTCCACTATGTAAATGCTATAACATTTCAACAAACACATATTTACTAAATAATCCATCTATTCAATCGCGATTGATATCTTCAACGCTCCATCTCAAATCTCAATTATTAAGGTTTACATTAAAACCGCCGTATCTATGGTAAAACAAATATATAGTTTTCGGGCGGATAGCCGATAATCATAACAATTTATCATATGAAGATAACGCCATAATCCTTTATGTCTAAACTAGCGACCCGCTCCAACTTCGCATGGGTAGAGAATTTATTTGAAAATGAAATATAGCCCATGTTCCTTATGGATAATATAGCCTTGTATAGGTGAAATAATTTTTTATAATAATAATATACATAAGTTCAGCATGTTCCGCCGCAGAGGCATACAATGATCACAGAAAACAACGAAATACAAAGAGAGTAACGTTATTAATATTTATGATATTTTGTCATTTAAATTTTGTTTTATTTATTTTATTTTATTTTATTTTATGTATTTTAGGAAGATTTACAGACAAATTATCTTATGACTACACTGATAGCTTTAAAACTATGCTATTTAATCTCCTCCTTTAGAGAGAAAGTAACTGTTAAATATGAAATGTAACGGGAGCACTGATCACTATGAACACACTATCAATTCTTCATCATAACTATTATGTACTTGACTATTCGACGGCTTCTCACCGACTGAACTCTTACAAGACCAAAATCAGGCTTTTATTCAGCCCCACTACACGCAGGAAATCCATTCTACCCTCGTTATTGTTACTGAAATGGTACAAAATATCATACGTGGATACTTCGTGTGATTAAAATTAATGTGGAACTAACATAACACAACCGTAAACATTTTATCAATATTTTACCTACTTTAAATTTATATTATTCAAAACGGTACACGGTGCAGCTAAGACGTATGTTACGCTTGTACTTATGACTCATTATTGAAATATATGTCCGCTAACATGCGTTTTACAATCGCTGTGTTTGAGCAGTAGATGTCTATATCATGATTGCTGCTTAAGTGGTTAAACAGTTTCATACTACGTAATATGTAAGAATTTTGTCTATACTTTGTTTTGGTAAATAATCATATACATTGTAATAATACTTATCTATAAGTAATTTACATAATTTCGTTTTATAAATAATCTGCTTAGATTTTCGATCTCTTTTACATTTATAGGAAGTAAATAAATATTGAGTATTTCGCAAAATACACTTTTGTGAAACAAAGCTGTTTTGTGGGGGTTTACTTTCATTTTTTCCAAATGTCCTACGCTTTTATGAAATTGAAATAAATCAATCTTGGTTTTGATTGATTTTTTTGTAAAATTTGTAATGGATTTTATATCTTTTGGAATATTTTATTATTTTAGAATTTCAAAAATATTTTTATTTTTTAACGTAGGATTCATTCTATATATCCATAAAAGTTATTTTCTACGCTTGCTACATACGAGTATTTTAATACCTCGTGTTACACTTCGGCCGGTTATTGACAAATTTCTTCACTTTTTTTGAAATAGAAACATAGGCCATAAAACAGTTTAAAAGTTTCATGAAAACGAGAGAAAGTATCGTTAGGGTCCGTTATCTCATAAACGTCACTAGAACTAAGTTGATTTAAGCATTCCTTAAATTTAACCTTATTTTCTTTGCAATAATCTCTTTGCTGAGTGTACCAGTATTTTATAATGCTATGTTTCTTAATTGGACATTTAAGTAATTGTGCGGAACGGCCAGAAAGAGCAAGTTCGCATATTTCGCCTTTACAGCTTCTGATATTATGTGCAATGTTATCTATGCATGTGCCACTAGTTACACGAGTTGGTTTATGAAACTGAAGACGTAAGTTGTATAAGCAAATTAATAAACTAGGAAGGTACTTCTTCCGCCAACGAATCAGTTTGGCTATTCAAAGAGACAATGCTGCCAGTCTGCTAGGTACCTTGAGCAATGACAGCTTTCTAAGCGGCAACTTTAAGGAAGTTTATTATTTAAGATAATGTATAGTTTTAAGTTTGTAAATATTAACATATATAAAAGTTGGAAGGTACTTCAGTCCTCTTTAAAATATCGATATTGAAATCTCCATATAAAATTACTTTTTTGCCCTTTAAGGCATAGTTAGTGAAAATTGTATGTAATGTAGAAAAGAAAATATCAAAAGCTCAAGGTTGTTGTTAGGAATCCTATAAATACAAAATACATATATTTCATTGTTCAATATTTCAATTCCCGAGCATTGGATTACACTAGGTACCGATACCCCGATTACATCGTGTAATACTCTGTATTTATAATATTTTTTTACCAAAATACAAGAACCTCCGCTTCTCCTATCCATACAAAACGCAGTAACTAGCCTATATGTAGGGATATTAACAAGCAAACCATCACTGGTAATCATATTATGTTCCGTAATACACAATACATAAATGGATTCATGTCCAATTTCAATTAAATAAACAGATAGTGTATCAGATTTATTAATTATACCGTTAATATTTTGATGTAGAACGTGCATATAATTATACAAGAAATAAGCAATTATTATCATCGGTATTATCATTCAATTCGCAAGCATTTAGTATATTCATTTTATTATCGTTATTTTTCCACATAAATTATTAACATTATCATCTATATTTTTTTCCACTGTCTGGACTACTACTGTTTCTGTTTGAGTGTATTTCTCAATTAAATATTTTTTGTGTGCTTTTCTTACTTTCATTGCATGATAAAGTTCGAAGAGAGGTCAAATATACTTCTTTTTTCATTTTATAGACAATGTTCAATATTTACTTTAGAAAAGATCTGGCTGCATTTAGTATATGGCAAAATTTCGCTTAGTATATGGCAAAAATTTACCATAGTTCATATCAACAAACAAAGGACCTGTATAACGCTCGCAAATATATTTTAATTCGGGGTTTAAAACTTTTTTATTTAAATATTTGTTATAAAGAACTTCGCTTATAATGGTATTGGCATTAGTCGTAGATTCTTACCACATACCGAGTGATAGTTTCGTATCAAATGGATTTTTGTCATTTACACCTCCCAACAAAATAACAGTCGTTTTTCGAGTTTTATAATCTCAGTTTTCATAGGTGTTACCACCTCTCTAATTAGTATTAGGTTTAATGAAGCTGAGAACATTAAATTTAGAACCCAGCAGCTCTTGTAATATTTTATTTACATATTTTCGTTTTTCGTCCTACACAATCAAAACCTTCCTTTTGTTTGTACTTGAATCTTCATTAATTTGTTAAATACAGGATGTATTTCGCTTACACAATAATTTTATAAACTTTTTAGAATTGGATGATAAAATCGGGTGAGTAGTTTTTGAATTCATCCATTACAAACAAACAACCAAATTTTTCTATTCGTAATATTAGTTTACGTTAGTAAACTAATTAATCTGTGATATTAGTATAGAAAATCCCAAATATACCCACCTGAGATGAAGGCAAGCCTCCCGGCGCTGGCCGAGCGACAAGTAGCCGCACGCATGCGCCACACTGCCTCAGTACGGCGGCCGCTTGCCGAGCGCACATCCCTACCACCGACACTGCGCCGATGCGCAAGAGCATGTCACCGCTGCGTAGGCGGCCGTCCTGTGAGAAAATATAATATATTGTGTCTTTTACTATGAGATAGGTTATTTATATAATCATATTGCTAAGAGATACACTATAATATACTTTGAGTTATCTGTTTTGTTATCTATATTCTTTTCGAGCTGATTTTAAAATTACTTGTATACGCTTTTTAAGACTAAGAACATCAGTCTCAGGCCATATGTTATAGACGGAGAGTCAACCTCATCCATTTATCATCATCGTTATAAAAAAATGAATATTATAAGATTTAAAAATGCGTAATTGTCACACCTACATATATACACACATCAAAAGTGTCTAGGAATCAAGTACATTTTTAACTATAAAAAATTATCCAATTAATATTTATCAAATCTAGTGGCTTCTAGTCCAGGCTTCTTACTTTAACTCCTATGTTTAAGTTAATAACTTATCACTATATTTTGTAAAAATTAAGAAAAATTACATTTTTTGTAAATTGTGGTAAATTAACCTAAGTTAATGTCGTCAATTAAAGGGCAAAAGAAAAGGAAAAATGAGGGTTTTTTAAATTTTTATTGTAAAGGTAAAAAAATTAATAATCTGCTTCCACCATTGACACGAATTACACAATCACAGCGATTTGGCATGCTTAAAATCAGTTCATCAAAATCACTTCGAGGAATGGTCGTCCACATTCTTTCTAACAAGTCAAAAAGTTGTTGTGGGGTATGCACGGCATCCATACTCGGCAGAGCTTTTCTTTGAAGCATATCCCATGCGTGCTCAATTGGGTTGAAGTCTGGCGATTGAGCAGGCCACGGCAGAACGTTGATGTGAGCTTCGGCAAGAGCGCGTGTTACGACTCTAGCCGCGTGTGGACGTGCATTGTCGTGCATTAGTCGAAACGAATCATCCAACCGGCTTCGTAGAGGGATGATCACGTCTGAAACAATCCTCTCCGCATAAATCTGAGCATTGAGGTTGCCCCTGACCCAAATGAGATCGGTTCTTCCACCGATCCAAATACCGGCCCAAACCATTATTGTTCCCCCTCCATATGAATGAACTTCCTGACAAAATTTCAAACGTTCTTGACATCCAGAGGTCCTCCAAACTCGAGTACGTCTTGTATCCGGCCTCATACCGTAACGAGATTCATCGGAAAAGCAAACACAACGCCAGTCTTTTTCCTCCCAACTTCTGTGTTCGCGAGCCCATTGTAAACGGGCCCTACGATTGCAGGGTGCTATAGTCAGAACTCTCAGCGGCCTTCGGGAACGCAGACTCACTTCACGTAAACGATTTCGGATGGTTTGGTCGCTTATCAGCAAGCCTAAAGAGCTGTGGAGCCTCGTAGCCAACATCGTGGCGGTCATAGTACGATTCCGTCGAGCAATATTTTGGATGTACCGGTCCTGTCTGCGAGTGGTGATGAGAGATCGTCCTCTATGTCGATCGGCCACGCTGCCCGTGATACGATAGCGTGTCCAGATACGGCTTATGACGCTCTGTGTAGTGCCAAGAGCGACAGCCACAGTATGGCTCTCATGATCTCTTCTCGTGTCAAATGATGTCGTCGCTCCATATCGATGCAATTTTTTTCAGTTCCGATGCACAAATTGTAATGGGTTTGTAAAAACGCTATTACACACTTTTATAGGAATTCTGATTGAGAGTTCATTTTCTATTTTTAATCAAAATTAAAAAAAAATATTTATTCAAATAGTGAAAATCACTAAAAAGAATCAATAACGATCCAAAAAAGTTAAAATAATAATCCTCAATTGTGGCGATACTCTAAAACGTACATGATCCCTAGACACTTTTGATGATAGTATCATATAATATTTTAATAATATTTTAAAGTTTAAGGCTATAAACAGAAAAATGGAATACTTATATTCAAGTATGGGAAAGAAAAACAAAAAGTGGAAAACACTATTTTTTCTTCTATATAATACACAAAAATTTTGTAATACCTACAAATATAATTTTCTTTTTAAGATTTTATTAGTTAAAAATTACAATTGCTATCAATTTTTCAGCACTATGTGAAAACGCTAGTCGTAAAATTCATTTAATACATATATAGAACTTATTAAACGGAACTTGTTTAAGCGATGGGCTAGCAAATATAGCTGTTGAGCTACCATTAAAGAAAAATCATACAAGCTCAAATAATTACCACAACAAGCAGAAGCGGACTAGTTATAAGGTCAACTTGACCCAGGCCTAGGGTGGCCAGAAATTAGGGCCGATCGATCTACACGGCGCAGTGACTGCTAGTCAACGGTGCAATAAGAAAAGATTGTGCGGGGAACAAAATTAGCAGAAATTAAAGGCAGCTGATACTAAGCGGCCTAGAGCGATCAAGACTGCTAGTTTGCCCTTGACGACCAGTGCTCTCGAAGTGCGGTTTTGTCATACTTTGATGCTCTAATGCTATTCAACCCTAATGGGAAATGAGATAACGTTACCGGTACTGTGTACATATCTATACTGACTATACATATAAAAGAAGTTGCCTTGACTGACTGATTCGAAACGCCGAAATCAATGGGTTAGAAATTTGAAATTTCACACATACGTTTCTTATATAACGTACGCAATTAGAAGTTTTGGAAATTCAATCCCTTGAAGCCTTATTTACAAAATAATAATAAACACAGTTTCCATGATGAGATTTGGGGAAGCGAAAGAAGTATGTAAGAACCGCGACGCTTGGCGCTCCATCTTCTTTAACTACCGCGTTAGGGATACGGCGTGAAGATATGTATGTACATGTTTGGGTAATTTTGAAATATCGCCCCTTAACAGCGTGAAAAGGGCTGTCAAAAGGCATTATTGAAAAGCTTGTGTAAGCAATCTCAGATTCTAAGTATGCTTTTCCTTCTTCCAGAATAACGACGTAGGTGAAAAAGTAGAGTATAAAGATATAATGAAGATATGTAAAGATGTAAGAATGTAAAGACGTGCTTACGCTAGCTGGTGTGATTCTCAACTGACTCATTTTTAAAAATTGACATTAAAAATATCAACTGTCAAATTCACAAATAAATTATCGTTAAGTAGTAGCACCCTCAAACGACAGTGTTATCATCTATTAATGATTAAGATTGTAATATTTAATATCATGTTGATAAAATAGGCAAAACCTGCTTCTTCGACTTTGGGTGACTCTGAAGCACCTGTGCGAAACCCGGATGGATTACAATTTTTTTAATAGTAACGAGAGAACCCGTGCTACTTTATAGCATTGTGTTGATAATATAATTCAAAAATAACGCTCTTATATGATGCCTAATTGTAACCTAACCTAAGTTGAATACAGAAATTTAAAGTCAAGTTGAATGTTCACACCTAGTTTCCCTCCAACTGAACCAATTTAAGTGGGCAAAAGCTCAAATGAAAGAGCTCGTTCCAACGAGTGTTCTTAGACTATAAAGTACCTCAATTGGAACTAGAAAGAACAGATAGGAATGTATATTTATATAATACAAGAAGAGAATAAGAAATGTATAGGAGGAAATCGCGTTTGAGTTTAAGTTGAGAAAGGTGAAAGTTAGATGATTTCCAATGCTTGATGACAAATCTGTGCATCAATACCTTTCATTAAAAAAAATTGAGCGTATCGGTTGGAACCGATACGGACTCTTAATAGATTGCATAAAAAGTTTTAATATATATAGATGTTTAATGAAGGTAATTTTTTGAGCTCGGCTCTCGGTTTATTAACAACAGCAAAATAATTCTGAAATGTAAATACTTTTTTTTCTTTCTTTGTGGCATAGCGCACAGATTAGCGCATTTGTCAATGTCATGTAATGTATTAATAAGTAGAATCGTTATCACAAAACTCCTCCAGTAAAGTGATAGTAGATTTAACTGAAGTAATAAAGGACTTCTTGAAAGAGCTTTGAAGAGCTGAAGAACTTCAGCTGCACATTTTTATTTAGATCTACCCTATTGTTTTCATTTATACAGAACTTTAAAACACAATATACTATCACTTTTGTACTTTAAAACTCCCAAAAATGTAAAAAATAGAAAATCTAAATAAAATTACAACCTTACCTCTCCCGTTCCCTCCAAAAAGTCCTGTAAATACTTTTACACCAGTTCTGTGAATCGTTATCCTAACATTATTCTGTACACTAATAATCTGTCATAAACATGCTGTGATTGTAATCTGGTGTCGCAGCAAATATTAGCACATATTCAGTACCAGTGTAAATGTGTTAACAGATTCCTATACAAATTACATCAGCTATAACAACATAGTGGCGTACCCTTGTATCTCGCGTCGTAAACCGTAAATTCTGAGGTATTTTACGGCCATACATGTATGAGATATTATAAATCGATGTCCAGCAGTTCTATTTATTATTACCCGGGTGTAGGTATTATTAAAGGAAACATCTAACACTACAAAATTGGGAAAAAGTAACGATATCCAGTACTATTTATTGTCTTAGGGATGTATTTAAAAGCGCTTCATAATTAGTAAAAATATACATAAAAATTCTAATAATCGCTATAAAAAATTTAACCCATTAAAACAAAATGTTAGTACTGCGTTAAAAATACACTAAGTTAAAAACAACGCTATAAAATAAATAATTGCATGCTATAAAGATAATGAAACTATAAAATAAAAGTGTACAAAATGAATAAAATTCAATTCTATTATCATTTTCTCCGATATAATTTCTATCGACATCCTGACAAGGCATTCTCTTCACGTATTGTTGTCATTACATATGTAATAACATGTATAACATATTCATGTAGAATAGTATACAAAAGAAAAAATAATTAATTAAAGTAATCCAATACCCTTGAGAAGCAGGAGCGAGTCTCTAATCTTATATGTACAAAAGATTAACAGTTATATTCGTCTCACTCCGATAACTTTTCCAATATTTCCAAGACTTTCAAGCTATCTACCAAGTTCGGTACTTATCTCCTCAAAGGTAATATTGTTAATATGAGACGTTTCAGTAATTAAGATTACACAGTGTCAAGGCGATAACACAAATAACATAAGATAGTGTAAAGCCCAGATTTTTGCAATGATACCCACTCAAATCAAGTGTGAGTCCGATGGATAATAGATGATTAAGTACCATATTTATTAAATATTAAGTTTCTAAAATAATTTTTGGAGATTTATTTGGAGATTTGTAATTGGTAACCCTGTCAACCTAAGATGTTGTGCCTTCTATGGCAGTTTCACCCCTTGTCTTACTCTCCATACTGGCACACAGCAATGCACGAACTGCTGTTTAGTGGCAGAGTTAGAGACTAAGATGGTGGTAGCAATTCAGACAGACCCAGCCCAAGGTCCGAAATCAACTCTGATCTATTCTCATTGCCACCATGTTACCATCAGTCCCATTTCAGCCAGGAACCTAGCAGCACATACTAACCAAATGTGTGCCAGTGAAATTACATATGCACATTGTCCAGTGCCCAACAAGTTTTATAACAATCTAAGACCTCGGTACAATTTTCCTATTTAGTTCGAATGAAATGATATAACCCTTTTTTGGGAACGCTGGAGAAACCTACATATAGATACCCAGCCATCCGGGTTATTAGAGGTTTTTACCCACAAAAACACGTGCGGTCGTTGTCCTCGAGGCGTCGTCGAAGGGCTCTGAGATCTCTTACGGAAAGCACCGGAGCCTTTCAAGCATTGTGCCGAAGCGCTTTTCAGGTGGACAATTACAGAGCCCCCCGGTACTCTCGCAGTGCCACAATAGCGCGCACCACATGTGCTGTCGGGGTATGAATTTTGTCGTGGAAAGAATTTTTGAAATCGGATGAGTTATTTTGGAGATTACCTCCTACATCCAAACCTACAAACTTATAAGCTTACAAACTTCACCTCTTTGTAATATTATTATATATAATTTAGATTACTTTAGATAATGGGATCGGCCGCTATTTCGTTAGAAAACAGCACCCACACATCTACATTTCATTTGATTTTATTTGCCTCACTTCATAATACTGACAGGCAGTCTACGAGTTATAAAGAGGGTAGACTGAAATATGTGCTCTCGAATATCCATCCGCAGTCTCGCCAGTTAACCCGTGTACATAGTGCTTGCAACAGCATCGAAATATCGGGAAACTCAATAATATTTAATATCGCGGTAAGAACCCGTTGATTCATTGTTATAATACTAGAGTTATAAAGTCTATGATTATTGTGCAGACATTTTTTAAGCAAGCTAAGCTATTACATAGTTTTAAAGAAAAACGACTGAACTAAACAGGCGTAGAGACGACGTCGCGAAATCTTGACAGATTTACACACGACTTTTCCACAAAGTAATGGTACTTTAACCTTTCCACTAACGACATTATCATTCAATCGTTTTTGTGAACTGTACGAAGGAGTATCACTAATAACTGGGTAAATTGTTGGCGAAGATTACAATCGAAATCTATTCCGAAGTCGCAAACTTAGTTATGGAGATATTATCTGTTTTATTAACTCACGAGGACCCTAAAGTTGGAGCAATATTTCAGTAAACACTACACATGTACACGTATTATATACATAATTGAGTACATCATCATGTATAATTTGTAGCTTAAGTTTCGTGCGAATTTACGTTCTTTTGTTGAATATAATAATCGATCTCCTCTCATCAAGAATTTATTGGAATATTCCAATAATTCTTAAAGAAGAAACTCTCAAAGAAGATATCATTGCCATATTTAAATCGGATAAAAGTGTAGCTTATTGTTTACTAAACAGATTTCCATGGAACAAATAAAATAGAAACAAAAAATTGTAATGTTCCGTGTCAGAATTGGAAAACAGAAACACCTATGGTATAATTTCGGCATTTGTTGTTATTGTTGTTTTTCCCAAAGACCGGTTTACGTAAACAGGTAATATTAAGGATGGTTATTAGAGATGAGTTATAACATACAAAATGTGATGTCTGGTATTCCCGTTACTCCTAAATAAAAATAACAGGACCAAAATACACAGAATAGCAGCCTATTATTTTCATACGCCACAAACTGACATTAAGTACATACATACATACATACATATCGTCACGCTGTATCCCTAACGGGGTAGTCAGAAAGGACGGAGCGCCAAGCGTCGCGATTCTTACATACTTCTTTCGCTTCCTCAAATCTCATCATTCTCCTCACACATTTTCGCCTAGGTACGCGAGAGCTTTTGACATTTCCATCCGCTAACACTGGGTATTTGATCTTCATAAGTCATTAAGTATATCTAATTATATGAAATTTTTTTTAGTAGATACGAATTACAATTTATAACATAATTACTCTCTTTTTTCAACGAGGCTTAATCTTCTTAATAAGAATGAGAGGAACACTATAAGGGAAAAAATGAGAGGCTGTGAGACCAAATAATTAGTCATTTATTTACATTCTTCGTACACACTTACCAATTTTAATTATTAGAGTAATTAATACTATAATAGAGACGTTTCTTTTTACGAGTTTAAATCAATAACAATCCCCTTAGTAAGAATGAGATACCAAATGCAATAGTAATTTTTTTTTAATAGGTCTACAATCATTAATACATACATACATATCTTCACGTATCCCTAACGGGGTAGTCAGAGAGGACGGAGCGCCAAGCGTCGCGGTCCGTACATTCTTGTTTCGCTTCCTCAAATCTCA
This sequence comes from Zeuzera pyrina, assembly GCA_907165235.1. Lineage (NCBI taxonomy): Eukaryota > Metazoa > Arthropoda > Insecta > Lepidoptera > Cossidae > Zeuzera > Zeuzera pyrina. The sequence continues at coordinate 14,053,714 of OU015640.1, forward strand.
TCATTCTCCCCACACATTTTCGCCTAGGTATGCGAGTGCTTTTGACATTTCCATCTGCTTACACCCTGGCTATTTGATCTTCGTAAGTCAGCCTTGGTCTTCCTTGGCTTCTTTTACTTCTCACTTTCGCTGTGTAAATTTTCTTCGTCAGTCTTTCATCACTCATTCTTTCTAAGTGCCTGAACCATCTAAGCATTCTTTTCTTCATTTTTACAATAACACTGTCGTGTAACCCTGACATATTGCGTATATCAACATGCGTATGCCGTCATGTCATTACTTATTTTGTCCGTAAAGGTCTAAGAGATCGCATTTCTACTGCATTTAATGGTGGAATATATATATATAAGTGTTTTTCGGTAATGTGTTCCCGTATCTCTGTTATTTATAGGAACAAGTATTAAATATTGGAAAGAAAAGCTGTTATCTGTTAAATTTAAATACCAGTTTATTTTTTATTGTATGAGTTACCGAGGGCGAATCCGGGCCCCTAGTCAGGTGGAGAAGGATCATGTAGTCGAGGTCCTGCCAGGACAGGCTACAAAATTACAATTACAACTGAAGCGCGGTCGCAAACGAATGGGGCAGCGCGACACGGAAAAATCAAATTTGGAATTGCGCGGACAATGTTTTGTTCACAATGACCGAACGGCGGGCTTATAACCTAAAAATTTGCAGACAGCGATAGCCACGCGATCATTACGCGACCGGTGACTAATTGTAATAAAAAATTGGTATCATGTTATGACGATTGCATGTTTATTGCGATATAACCGTAAATACACTTTTCGCGGTAGATTTAGTACCACTATACAAATTACATTATACAAATTCTCGATTTGACAGCAGATATCTAGTCTAGTCATCTCTTCCCTAATACATACATACATACATGCACATCTTCACGCTGTATCCCTAACGGGGTAGTCAGAGAGGACGGAGCGCCAAGCGTCGTGGTTCTTACATACTTCTTTCACTTCCTCAAATCTCATCATTGTTCTCACACATTTTCGCCTAGGTGTGCGAAAATAATAATATAATAAATAATAATATCTTCTCTAATAATATTATAAATAGCACATAGACGTATCGTGACTACCTCGTATGTTTGGTGGTTATGGTTTATCATTCTTGTTTAATTAAAATTAATGAAATTAAAAATATTATCATAGGTCGACCTAAGTCCAGCCCAGGGGATGGCAGAGTTGGACATAATACAATAAGGGTAGTTTGCGCCAACTATTTAAACTCGATTTAAGGAACTAAAATCTCGCTTGCACCAATCCTTTAATAGTTGTTGCAAGCGAGATGTCAGTTTCATAAATCGAGTTTAAATATCGATTTAAGGAACTGACATCTCGCTTGCACCAATCCTTTAATAGTTGGTGCAAGCGAGATGTCAGTTTCATAAATCGAGTTTAAATATTTGCTGCAAACCACCTTTAATTTATTAATTTAATTAACATTTTAATACCAATTGAATCAAGTGAATCAATTGCAATAAATTTAATTCAATTTAACGTGTAATTGTGAAATACAATTACATTTAATTGCAATGAATTTAATTGTAAATTACTTTCATTGTTTATCTAATACGTCCCGCTGCAGTTATTATTCTGCCTAAGTAATAACGTCTTTTATTACAATAAAGCATTAGATACGACATAGAATCCATTACTTTATTAGTATATATATACCTACATTCATATCAAATAAAAACTATTCATTGGTTCATTTATTATTTTCATCTAAACTAATATATTTTCTCTTTCTGTCTTCAATTTTCTCAATTACAATTTATTAATTGTTAATGGTCGAAAACCGCAATTGCAATTATTAATTCCAATTGTAGTTCACAATTACAATTACAATTTAAATTGTTAATTGTTTTTTCAATTACAGTTTGCCCAACACTGGCCGGGACGGTCATAACCCCATGACAATCCATCCTTGTGTATTGTATTACCATACGCTTCAACGGTTACAGTAAATGACAACCCAAACACAGATGTGAACATAAAAAGTTGAGTTTTCTTTTGATAGACCATTCTGGAGGCTTAAATAGAAGTAAAAATAAGTTTTTGAGGTTCATAGCGTGGGATGTCAAAGGAAAGCTCTCTACATCATGAATATAAAAATGTATAACTAGTTTCTTCGGGTCACTCTCTTTTTAACAACTTCAAAAACTCTCTTGAAAAATGCCGTCTACCTTATCTCCATATAAATAATTTAAGGACAATAATAATTAATTATATCAGAATTGCACTGTTTTAAGTATTTTTTTATATGAAAGAAAATTACACTAACAACAAACTCCGTTTTGTATTTATAGGCGATTGATAACAAGAACTTACAAATTACTGATTGCACAAGTAATTTTTAATATTATCTAACTTCGATTACACAGAAAAAAAATTGAAGTTAACATTTCACATCTATTGACGAACGTTAATATAATAATTCGGTTTTTACAATGAGAACGCTTTATGAATGAACTTTATATCGATTTCCAGTAATCTCGTACGGTTCACGAACGACCTAATTCGCGAGAGCACTCTTCCAAGTGAATTAAGCGAAAATAGCGACGAATCTCGGCCTTTGTTTTTTAGTTCAATGTTGCTCGGCACACTGTGATGAAAGTGATAATTCATAAATGAACTAGTTAATCTCGTTATTGAACCGTGAATAATAAAAGATCGAGCTAGTTTCCCAAGTAACCTGAACTATCATACTCGTATATTGTACACTCTCAGATCTAAACAGCGTAAGACTAATTTTATTCATTTGAAGTAAAGAAAAAGTTAAATATTACTAAAATAAAATGTAAAATATGAAGTTAACATAACATAACATATCTTCACGCTGTATCCCCAACGGGGTAGTCAGAGAGGACGGAGCGCCAGGAGTCGCGGTTCTTACACACCTCTTTCGCTTCCTCAAAACTCATCATTCTCTTCACACATTTTCGCCTAGGTATGCGAGTGCTTTTGACATTTCCGTCTGCTAACACTCTGGCTATTTGATCTTCATAAGTCAGCCTTGGTCTTCCTTGGCTTCTTTTGCCATTCACTTTCGCTCTGTAGATTTTATTCGTCAGTCTTTCATCACTCATTCTTTCCAAGTGCACGAACCATCTAAGCATTCCTTTCTTCATTTTTACAATAACGCTGTTGTGCAACCCTGTCATACTGCGTATCTCATCATTGCTTATCCTGTCCGCAAGCGTGACAACGCACATATTTCTGAGAGAATGCATCTCCACAGCATTTATCATCCTTTCACTCGATTTCGGGCATATCCAGGCCTCACTACCGTACAACAAAGTTGGCACCAACACCGCATTGTGGATGGCCATTTTAGCAGTGTTAGATACATATATTCACACTACCCACTAATGCGGACAGAGCACCATTCACTTTATTGCCAGCTGCTAGCCGTCTCTCCACATCCAACTTACATCTTCCAGGCCTCGAAAACGCTCTCCCCAGATACACAATTTCATTCACTTGTTCTAGACATTTTCCATTTACACAAATCACACATTTCGTTTGTACCGCTTCTCTTTCAAACACCAGAACCTTAGTTTTGTTCACATTCATATTCAATCCTTTTACTTCACAATCTTCTTTCATACACGTGACTAGTGCCGTGCAACTCTGCTTCTGATGGTGCTATTAGCACAGCATCGTCAGCGTACAATAGGCAGTTTACCACTGTGTCATCACATCCCTCCTAGATGACCTCCGTGGCGCAATGGCTTAGACCGTTGGAAAGTAAACGAAGGTTGCGGGTTCGATTCCCGTCTCGAGTCTGGGTGTTTATGTATAATATGTATTTATTTACAAAATAAAAGTATATAAGTAGTGTATCAGTTGTCTAGTACCCATAACACAAGCGCTGTGCTGCTTACTTTGGGACTAGATGGCGCCGTGTGAAATGTCTGAGTATATATTATATTATTATTATTATTATTATCCCATACCACTCATATTACCTTTCAATCTCTGGAGGCAACTGTCCAAATACAGCACGAACAGCTAGGTAGACATCACGCAGCCCTGTCTGACACCGGAACAGACTTTAAACCAGGGCGACATGTCACCGCCTATCCTTACACAGGCTCTGTGGCCACGATATAATAACCTCGCAGCCTGCAGTAAAGAGCCCTCCACGCCATATTCAGGCAGAAGACTCCACAATTTCTTCCGCACTACTCTATCGAATGCTTTTTCTAGATCCACGAAAGTGCAGAAAACTTTCTGGCCTATAGCCAGAAACCTGCCCACGATAACGCGAAGCGAGAAAATCTGATCCATACAACCCCTACCGTTCAGTCAATACCTTAGTATAGACTTTACTCTAAATATGAAGTTAAATGTTAAAAATAAAATATAATAATTAATTAATGGTCGACGTGACTATATACTCTTAAAACTGGTATATTTTGTACATCTTATTGTAAATAATCAAACATTTTGAATACAATTGTGAAAAAACTGACAAAAATGGAGTTATTACGTTTTAAACTTTAGTAGTAGGAATAGTGGGGATAAGGTAGAGAGAGAAAGTTTTACATCGTTGTGACGTCACAAACGCATTGTCATTGCCCACCGCTAGGAGTGACAGAGACGAATAAGAAGCTATAAAGCTATCCACTAACAGCTTGCAATAATCACCTAAATAGTACCTTTCATACATTGTTAGTTTTTCAAAGTGATAGTTGGGTCAATTTGTAACAATAAAAAATGTGAATAGGTATGTTGGTATGTTATAATTTATAAATATGCATTAACTGCAAGTTCAATATATGGTACAAGTTTTGTTGTTTTATAGTCTTGTCTTGATATGTTTATTTATTTATTTTATTGATATTGTTCGGTATTCAAAACAAAATATCGCAAAATGTCGAACGCATCATTAGCCATACATTTCCGCTTCCTGCTTCCTTTACTTTCTCTTCCTCTCTCCCTCCCTGTTGCGCGAGACGTCTGGGTTCACACAAATCGTCGAAGGCACTTCTCTCTCGCATTTCGCGCTGGTAAAAAGCATAAAGAAAAATCTGCTGGAGCAGGAGCTCCTGCGCCAAGGCCGGCCCAAAGCCACAAAACAGACGCAATCTAATATATCAGCCATCACATCCGTCGGTGAATCTATTCCTTTAAATCCTATAATTTTGTGTTGCGCCAGTTCTAATTTGCTTATACGCCTGCCGAATACAGAAACCACAGCTCCACATACAGTCCACTTGAATATTAAACAAATTCATAAACAGATATATTGACGACTTGTAATTAAATTTATTCGACCGCTCACATTTTCAGCAAATAAAGTAATATTATTATTATTATTATTAATTATCCAAATTGTCCTCAATCATTGGAAGTGACAGGTGGGTCAGCTTGTAACAATCGCCCAATTTGTCTTCAGTCTTTCAGTGACAGACGATCCAAATGTAACAATCATTTTAATCTGCCCTGAGTATTATAAGTGATAAGGAACAACCATGTTATAATATGTCCTCATTCTGTAAACTAATAGATCAGAGACTGTCAAATTGTAACAAACGATTCGTCCTCAGTTTTTCGAAGTGACGGTTGATTAACATGTAACAAACACTTATTTTACTCTTCGTCTTTCGTATTACAGATGAGCTTGTCACTGCTTTTGATTGCATCTGAGCCTGACTTAAAGCTCCTTTTTCTAAACTAAGTTTCACTCGACCGAAAAACCTGCAATGTTTTCCTAAGAAAATTGAGCTGTCGATTAAATGCTAAAACCTAGAATCATTATGCTGGATCGGTCCTTTACTTGACCCCTGTCAGTTTCGCAGCGCGCCATTTTGCAGGTAAACAACTTTCCAAACATCAATCACTGTTCTTGCCGGAGGATATTTTACGTAAATCCTTCGGAGATCTTCTTATTTACACGGTAAGCGAGACGATCATTGAACAGCGGCGTTAAAACTTCTCCTCTAACATGTCGTGGAATTGTAGTGTGTTATAACTAAGAAAGTATTATATTAAACTACGGCCCGCCCCGGCTTCGTACGGTAATTTGATTACGACTCATCAATTTCTCAACCTCTACAAACTGAATGAAAATGTGTCACATATGTAACCCTTCCTCGTTAAATATATAAATGCATACAAGCCCTCACGCTGTATCCCTAACGGAGTAGTCAGTGTCAAGCAGTTGCATACCTCCGGCATTTAAATACCCAAAGCTCGTAACGATATTGATGTTTTTATACTTTCACGACTTCTATACATCCTTTTGTATTTCTAACAAATTACGAATGTTTAAAATAATGATTATAACTGTATGCAAATCTATTAAGAAGCAGCAACAATGGCAATTACGGATACACAGATAAACGCGGATTGCGACATTTTTATACTATTCAGGGACATAAGACATATACATAGATAGATAGATAGATAACTCTTTATTGCCAACACATCGAGGTAGAAACAAAATCCACATTAAAGTTTATAAAAATAAAAGTGTAACAACAGGTGGTCTTATCGCTTAGAGCCTTAGAGCGACATATAATATGACCGTTCAGAATTATAATAATAATAAAAAAATTATTTCGGACATAATCCATAGATGTTAGTAACAGTTGACTTAAATTAATGTTAGTAAATAAAAATACAATAAACAAAAACAAAATTACATTAATTAATATATTTACGAGTTTTAGCACCACATACTACAGGTTATAAATAGGTAGCATGTAGGCGCATCCAGCGTGCCAGCAGTGGAGAATCCCATCTATCCGCCAATACGCGAAGGATACTGTTTGAGCTACCACGGAGACGTCTCAGCAGTGAGGCACACCGCTTTCCAATGATCGCATAAAAGCAATCAGTGTTAGCTTCAGCAAACATTGTTGATGCACTACAAAATCGCCCTAACAATATCCTAAATGCGTTATTATATTGTACGCGCAGAGCGCTGTATGCCCTTTGCGTAAAGCTAACCCACAGACCGCACGTGTAGAAGGACTGGCAGTAAGCTTTGAAAAGCGTCACCTTTACCTGTTTACTACAACGTGCAAATCTGCGAGCCAACATATTGCACCGCACATCCAGCGCCCTGCACTCTCTCTCGATATCAGAGTTATCACTGAGTGTGTCGGTTACCCAGTGACCTAGATATTTAAACTTTTCAACTTTTTTCAGTGGTATGTCGTACAAAGTAACGGGCATAGTGGAATATGTTTTTTTGCCAGCTTTAAATATCATAAACTCACTTTTTGTAGTATTGTATCTTAGGCCATGGGTTTCTGCATATGTTTCGCAAATATTTAAAAGTTTCTGTAAGGCATCGATTGATGGGCTCAACAGCACCATGTCATCAGCATAGCTTAGATTATTTACACTAACCCCATCTATATGACATCCGACACTTGTACTGTTGAGCTCACCAATCAGTCGGTTCATATACAGATTGAAGAGCCTGGGCGAGCTCAATCCCCCCTGCCTCACCCCGCACTCCAACCTATATACCCCCGAATACCCGTCAGCCCACTTAACTGTGTTCCTTTGGTTATTGTACCAATATTTAAATATTGATACAATATCCTTAGGCAGAGCTGTCTCGTTTAGCATCTTCTGCCATAATGTGTCATAGGTCACCAAATCAAATGCCTTTGATAAATCCAAGTAACAGGCAAAAACCGGCATGTTTCTAGATGTATAGTACTGAACAGTCTGCTTGAGACCCAGAATCGCACTCTCAGTAGACAGGCCAGGCCTAAAGCCAAATTGATTGTCACATAGTTCAATGTGCGCCTCCAAGCATTTATCAAGCAGACCGTCCAGCACCTTCGCAATAACAGTAGCCAGTGATATAGGCCTGTAGTTTGACAGATCCGAGACATCACCAGTTCTATTCTTCATTATAGGCACAACAATCGTGTACATAAGATCTTCAGGCAGATGACAATGGCTAATACACAGATTAAATAGTAAAGCAAGCACCCGTGGTAGATGTATACCCGCATACTTCAGGTGCTCGATGCTCAGACTGTCATGCCCAGGAGACTTTCCTCTGCTCATCTTTTTAATAATAGAAGCAACTTGCTTAGCAGTGAAGTGTACAGTTAGCTGCTGTTGATTAATCAAAGCATCGCACACCCGGGACGCTGGACCAAGTTTTGATTCGACGCGGAAGTGACGCTGAAAAATATTGCTATACTACAAGGCTCGCTCACGCCAGCAACACTCACAGGAAGGCCCGGCCTGAGATTCAATTTATTTGTATAATAGATTTAGTCTTTCTACTGAAGTCAATAAAACGACGATAAGCAATTCCCTCTGGCCAAAAGTCATCCTTTAAAAAAATTTCTAACTTTTGACTAGGTACAAAAACTTTGTAAGCGTCATAGTCCTTCTTTATTTTCATATTCATTTTTACTAATGTAACAGCAATGTTTGCCTTTTCTTGTACATATTTAGTAATATGACACGCAGACGTTCCCTTCGAGGCATTGTAGATATAAACAGGGATTTTGGTTTCGGCGGCTTTAAACTTATTCTTCTCTCCAACTGCAGCACTCCCTCGACTTGCTGCAAAACGATTCCGCTTTCGATACTGCACAAGCTCCCAGTTCTCATCCCGATGTTTCTCCTTTTCACCTCCCTGTACCGCCTCAGGATACATTGTCGAATTTAATTCGACTCGAGGAGCGAACAGAGCGGTAGTGTGTCTCGTAGCTCCGAGTGCCGGCGGATCGAGCCCATGAGTAATCGCACTAGTCCCGCTCGCGGTGCACACCGGCCGCTCAGCTGATGCGGGGGCGATCGTTGTTATTACGCCGGTTTGCACAGTCATTATTTCGCAGCTACCCTCCACCGTATTAATGTTATTAATTGAGCTACGAGTTTGGTTTATTTTCTGCTCTATTTGTACATGAGGCAATCCTATTGGGCCACTATCACAGTGAAAACTGTTCATCAAGCCCGCTCCCCGCTTGGTATTATTAACATTTAGAGGGAAATTATTCACGATGGAAGCGCTTTTTAAGTTTTCAATTTCCAATCACAAATCTTCCAATTGCCTCTTCGTGGCATAATCATCAGTCACAAAGTCAATGTCAGAGCGCAGTTTTAAATTATCCTTAAGAAGCAGAGTCACATCAATGTGATCAAATGTCACGGGAGGCAACTTATGAAGCTCCCGAGCGACAAATATGGGGAGCTCTTCCGGAGGAGTCTCCTTTAAGATACATATAATATCATCGATTTCACGTAATGTCTACCCTTGCCTCTTCCTCATTTTTTTTCTGTTTATTTGTAGATATAACGCTGAATAAAATATCCTTTGCAGCTTTTATATCTGCATCGGAGAATCCAGTAACACACAAGCGACCAAGGCTTTCCTCATCCATAACTTCCATTTTATTACAAACGAAAGCTAAAACTTCATTTATACACACATTGCAGTTAGCACATTTCACAATTTGCAACATCGTTACCGTCGCACGATTGTCACTACGTGATTCACGACCGCTTCGCAACGCGTGCGTGACACGACTGATTATAAGTATCATCAAACAAGAACAAGGAAGCAAGTTCTATACCTAACAGAAGTCGAAAGAACAGTTTTAACATTTATCTGTCTGTATGTTTGCACACACATCACAAAAACTACTGTTTAAATCGAACAGGCGGGGTTATTACCTAAAAATTTGCAGACAGCCACGCGATCACTGCGCGACCGGTGATTAATTGTAATAAAAAATTAGTATTATGTATGACGATTGCGTATGCATTATTCTATGACCGTAAAATGCACTTTTCGCGGTAGATTTAGCGCCACTATACAAATTACACTACACAAATTCTCGTTTTGACAGCAGATATCGCGCGATATTGGCTGTCGCATGCTGTCTGCAAGTTACGTAATAAGCGTGGAGATCTCTGCAATTTCGTTTCATTAAAGTTTAACTTATATAGTAAAGTTTTGACATTTTCTTTTTTAAAAGTACCAAAATTTATGGCATTGAGGTTTTTATAATTTTATACATGTTAAAAAAAATTGTTTCTCTTCATATGTTATTCTACAGGTGATTTCGAAATTATTCGACGGATACGAACTTTATACTATGAAACAAATGAATCTGAGAACAGAAATATCTAAAAACAACATCTAATAGGTACATAGAAATAACATCTAATAGTGTTTGATATCAGCGACCCGACCCGGCTTCGCTCCGGTGGGACGTTGAATGTTTGCAACATACGAAATTTTTTAATTGAGATTTTCATTCAAAAACACCATCCAAATTTTTCTTGGATTTTCTTTCATATAAACCTTGTGACAATTACAAATACAACAGAAAATAAATTGGTCGAATCGGTCGAGTCGTTCTCAAGTGATACTTTGTCATACACGTGGCACTTAATTTGTATTTATATATAGATTTTCCATATCATCGTATGAGTTTATAGTACATAGGTGTGTATACATACCCTGTCGGCGACTCCACCAGGCAGCACGCTCTTAACGACGACACCGGAGGAACGCCCGCCTACGATGCCGAACGCCAGTCCGGAGCCATCATTCACCAGCTCCACCACCTCCACTTGAGCCCATTCGCCGAATACTTGCTGTTCGAACAGAGGCCTTTATTAGTCTACACGTTTAGAGCTGGGCGGCGGGGTTATTACCTAAAAATTTGCAGACAGCGACAGCCACGCGATCACTACGCGACCGGTGACTAATTGTAATAAAAAATTGGTATCATATACGACGATTGTGTATCTATTATTCTATGCCCATAAAATGCACTTTTCCCGGTAGATTTAGCGCTACTATACAAATTACATTACACAAATTCTCGTTTTGACAGCAGATATCGCGCGATATTGGCTGTTGCATGCTGTCTGCAAGTTACGTAATAAGCGTGCCGGTTGAACTAACAAAGTTGTTTCCTTATAAACCTCTCATTCAACTTAATATAAATCTAATTACATAATTTTTAATACCTGTAATACGTGGAAGACAATCGGATAGACAATCCGAGTCCACTTGACGGTAAGTGGATCGATGTCCGTGAACATTTACAAAGTAAAGGCTTAGAAAATCCTTCAGATTGCAAATGCGTTGGCAATTGTGTATGTTTTGCCTCTACAACACAACAGCGGAAGCACTGCTATTTGCAGACAGGATTAGCGAGTATGAATAGATTACGAGATGGTAGCAATCCGGATTAAAGGTCCCGCAAGGTCGTACCACTCGTAACAAATTGAATTCCTTGAAACCAACTTCGAGTAATTTTAATTATTATATCAATCGTTATTCACACGGATATCTTATCCAACGCAAAAAGAATGGATAGATTAATTATAATTATTATTGTCACATTAATATTTTATTCATGACTTCTATACATCCTGCAATAAATTAAAAACAACTGGGTCTTTTTTTTTTGTTACGCAAAAGAAATCGGCGCACAGATTTCCAACTCTTCATGGGAGATATTGGCTTATGTGGGGCCCCTAACTACCGAATCCTGCAATCCTGCACTGTCCGGCTCCTGGATCTCCTACTGAACGCATGGGAGCCCATCTCGCCTTGCGCTGAAACACTTCTCGATAGGGCAGTAACAGAGCCCTCACTTCGCACTCGCAGAGCCACGACAGCGAAGCCTACACGCGCTGTTGTCCACCTAGGAGTCACATGGAAGGACTATTGAAGCCCCCAGTCCAATAGGTCGCGACCCAGAACGCTTCTTATAACAACCAGGAAAAACCGTATCCTTGTTAACCGAACCGTGTTACAGGATTGAAATAACCGGGTCTATGGCAGCCGTCATACGCTAGGTCGGTTGTCCAACTAAGGTCTAAATTAACGTGTATTGATGGTAGAGCGACAAATATGTAACGAAATATAATACAAATTCTCATTCATTTTGAATATGCATTAATGACTGAATCATTGAATGTGTCCAGAGCCGCAAAACCGGAAGTCGCCAGTATGCAGACGTCGTTACTATGGTGAGTCGGAATACTGATAGTGACGATAATAAAAATAAAAAACAACAGAATAAGGGTGGGTAGTTGCCTGGAACCGCGCACTACGAAGACGATACTAATCCTCATCAGTCTCTTCGTGACCACGATCGGTGCAATCGGGTCAAAACGTCGGGATAAAAAGGTCTTACGACATAAACGCAGATTCGGTTAGTTAAGATTACAAGATGCATGAATGATGACTGGATCAGCGTGTAACGGTGTAAGGTTATCGAACACCTTTTCGGTACAATCTAATCGAAATGTAATTACGATAAGTACTTAAATAAAAACGAATAAGACATAGATTCGGTTAATTCAAATTGTACATCACAATTAAATTATTGTAACAATATCAGCGATCGCTTCTAATTCTTACCTACGCGATGGCTCAGGAGAAAATTTTTAAAAAGGAAACTACTTTATTTTTAGTGTTTTTGTTGGACTAGTTATCAAAAATTTCTTTATCTCAGTGACAATAATTAAGAAATGCTTGGGAATGTTTCATGAGTAATCGTGGTACAGCTGAATTAATGTTGAATGCTGACTCCATATCCGTATGAGCCCATAACGAGCTATCGATCACCATTATTTTTTGTCAACTAGAACCAACCAGCTTAAATCGTTAGCTATCCATTAATTCTCACTGACAATAGACCGATATTACCTTATCTTTGTGTTTTTATATAATATGTACTTACACATATAAGTATACTAAAAGTTCCTTTCATAAATGTCATAAATCAGATCTGAAAATGTTTTTCTTTTGATATCTTTTTCTAAAACAAAAATGCGACGGAAGATATCAATTTTGTTTGCGCCACTAATTTCCAAAATAATTCAATGCCAATTGTTATCTTATTTTATTCATTTGTCTGTTAATTCAAGAAAAGTTGTCATATTTATAACTTGTCTCTAATGCTCGAATAAATAAACAGACAATAAATCTAAAAATATCCGTTTTAACCTACCTATATATTTTATAAGCACGGGTGGGGCTCAACGTCAGGATATTCTATGTCTCGCGTGAGTTATCAGACGAGGAGATTAATTTTAAACATGGAGCACTCAACCTATAGAGTGGCAATGTCATTTATTTTGTATGAAAACAATTTACGTCTAAACACTGTTGCGGTTACTGCGTTCTGTTTTATAGTTTGATTTTTTAACAATAAGCCATTATATAAATATTTAAATATCTGTCGGAATATACAGAGATGTACACACATGTTCAGTAGTGGGTATGTACTGCTAATGCGAGCGAGCGTTAATATTTGTTAGTGGAAATAAACTAAGCAGTGGTGAATAAGATGGTCCGATATTTGGTCTCTATGGGTTGAGTGCTCCATGATTTTGAAGATATAAAATAACATTGTATATCACAAAGTGTGAAAATATCTAAGACTGTTTAGGATTCTTCTAATCTACATTCCACGGATATATGCATATGTACGAGTCGCCCTGACGTCCGCTTTGATCAAAGTATGCCCCGTCTACCACAGATTTACTATTAGTAGATATAACGTTGATGTGGTCACTATAGCCTTACTCGCTTTGACGTCTATGTTTGTCAAGTCGGCCTTTGCAGCCTAAAATAATGCAATCTACCGCCACGCCTAAAAGAGTCTCTATCTATATCTATACTTCTATACTTTAATATTATAAAGAGGTACACTTTAGTTGTGTGTATGTAATGCACACATCACGCCTTAAAGAGGCTCTGTCTATACTTATCTATGTCTCTACTTCTATCTTAATATTATAAAGAGGCAAACTTTGTCTGTTTGTATGTAATGGATAAATTCAAATACTACTGAACTGATTTCAAAAATTATTTCACCTGTAGTAAGCAACGTTATCAATGAGTAACTGTATTTGTATTTTGTTTTCAAAAAAATTTCTACCCGTGCGAAGTTGACACGAGTCACTAGTCTCACATACACTTACAAAAAATTTTACATTTAAAAAAATCACTTGTAAAATTCAAAAATAATTAAAAAAGTTAGAAGTAAAGAATAAAGATATATTTGGTTCTTATGTCTGTCAAATGCAAAAGCTAACAATCTTAAAACATTGAGCACATCGACAAAGACGAAATGTGTGTATTCCCATCCCTTTCTATGACAAGCTTACGTCGTATCACAGATTAATTAGTTACTAACGTAAAGTCGTATGTGTCTTTCAGTCTAACAATTTGTGACTTGTGAAAGACGATGTCTGTTGGCAGTAAATCTGTGCCATCTACCAATAGTGATAAGAAGAGCCACAGAACATGTAGAGCGTTCGTTTGTTGTTCTGTGGTGAGAGCTGAGCCGTACCTAATTTCAATGTGCTGTTATACGTCAAATAATAAATACGTTAACAATCATTGATCAATTTGAATTGAAACATCATTCTGAATTTAACATCTGACAGTAATCCGATACAGAAGGCGGTGCTGCCAAGCCCATTTTCCCGACGCATCATCAAATTTCTTATCTATTTTTAGAATATTTGCAATTAACAATATTACTCTAATGTTTGTTATAAGTAAAGTTACGACTATTTTACTTATAAAAGTATAGATGTAACTTAGCATGTAAATTAAAAATATTATTATTATTGAAATTATATTTTAATTACCATGATCCGCTTGATTCGCCGCTTGCTGTTAGGCTTGCGCGCGTGTATCTCCAATCAGCTGACCTTCTCCGCCATTTTCTTTTCTCACTGACAGCTCTCACGGAAACATCCGAACGTGCCCGAATGCGGTACGATCATCGTAGACTGTATCAATAATTTTTCGCACATTTCTTTTGACACTTTAGATAAAAACACTTCGATTTGTTTTAAAAATGTGTATGAACCAAAATAAGTAAGTTATACCCTGAAACAAAAGAAAAAACAATTTGAAATCTTTTACAAATTGCACGGAATACTGTTTTGATAAATACCATCATATTCATTTCTATTCTTATGCGCATTTGCAGAAAAGGAAAATGAATGAAAAATGGCCACTTTTAAATGCGTCGTAGCCCCTAATGGATTTCTTCGTTTAAACATATTGAACCAGTTACCTGGTTACGCAAAAAAGATTTAACCCGCAATGAATGGAAAAGAAAATCATTGAATTTTGTATAATTGTCGTCTGGATTACTGCTTTTTAAATTACACATGTACTAATGCATATTCATCAGAATATGATAAATATTTTTATTCAATCAAATAGAATGTGTGTTTATGTACTGTTAGGGATTGAATTTCTTTTGGATAACACTTGACAAATATGCTCACGCAAACGTATATAAAAATGGCGATGAACTCATAATGAGAGAACAAAATCGATCTGAATATGAATTTCACTCTTTGGAAGTGGTTCCTCTTAAATAAAAAGACATGATCATTACACTACCTTTGTTAAGTACTAGTGGTCGCCCAAAGGTCGAAATTCGACCATAAACATAAAATAAACAGTTTTTTCCATTTACGCACACTCCACAGACTCGAAATAGCTCACGGCCCACAAATCACAGAAAATTCACAGCTTGAAGCTCAGTCAGTTAACAATTGTGAGCAGAATTTTAAAATTCTCTAGCAACAATCTATCTATAACTTCGTGTGTTTATTTGACCATGGTTTGACCACATGCTATTAGATGTTTGACATTGACAGAACAACTATAATGTGTTTGACATTGTGTGAGTATGAACGTGAACAATGAATGTTTTATTTTATTTTATTTATTTTATTTGTAACACATATAATGCATAAATGTTAGTTTCTGCACTCCTTTGGCATATATGCTGTGTGGTAGAGTCATGCTGCATTGCAGCACGATTTGGGCGGGCTCTCCCGGTGAAATACCACCCTCTCACAGAATATCGGTGTGAAATAACAGCAGCACAGTTGTTGTATTTCGTTCGGAGAGTGAGAGTGGCGGTGGCCCTTTGCTCCCCTCCCCCTCCTTTCTCTCCTTTCTCTTTTTCCCTAAAGGCTGGCAACGCATCCGTGATTCTCCGGATGTTGCTAACCATGTTGATGACCTGGAGGAAAGTGATCACCGCCACCCATAGACACCCATGGGCGGCGGTGATTACTTTCTTCCAGGTGACTCGCATGCTCGTTTGCCCTCTTTTATAAAAAAAAATATATACTCATATATATAACTGTGCTAAATCTCGCGCATTGTGCTTAAAAAGGGGTACATAGTTTTCTATTCACGTAATCAGATAATCTATATCTATACATTCTGTCAAGAAAGTATCGGGAATTGATGATTTGTTTATGGTTCCAAATTCAATTTTTTATTTTTATTGTTGTTGTTAGATTGGCACAACTGTTTTCCATTTTGGCGCGGAGTTTGCGTTGCATCTGTTATTTAGATTAAATACAGTGCTGTTTTTAGTTATATCATTCTAGTGTATATTGCGAATTTCATAATGGACAAAAACATCGAACAAAAAGTTTGTCTTAAATTTTGCATCGCCAATGAAATTTCGTGTTCGGAGTCACTGAAAATGTTACAGAAGGCTTACGGTGAATCGACTTTATCAAAAACACGTGCTAATGAGTGGTACAAAGCGTTCAAAAGCGGTCGAGATGTGATGGAAGATGTGCCTCGCTCTGGTAGGCCATCAACGTCTGCAACTGAAGTTAACATCGCAAAAGTGAAGGAAATAGTGACTGAAAATCTTCATTCAAGTTTGAGAGAGATAGCCGCCGAACTTTCTGTGTCTCACGAGTCGATCCGTACCATTTTAAATAATCGCTGGGGTATGAAACATGTTGCCGCTCGGCTAGTCCCAAAAGACCTGAATTTTCTCCAAAAACTCAATCGCATAAGAGTCGCTGAGGACATGCTAGAACGAGTCAATTCCGATCCAACATTCATGAAACGCATTGTTACTGGTGACGAGACGTGGGTTTACGAGTTTGACATGCAAACTAGTCATTAAGCTTCGGAGTGGCGCCTTCCAACTGAACCGAAACCGAAAAAACCACGCCAAAGTCGATCAAAAGTCAAAGTTGTTGACTGTTTTCTTTAACTATCGCGGTGTTGTGCACTCTGAATTCTTGCCGGAAGGTCAAACGGTAAATAAAAAATATTATTTGGGCGTTATGCGGCGTTTAAGAGAGCAAATTCGACGAAAAAGGCCAGATTTGTGGAAAGAAAATTCTTGGATTTTGCACCACGATAATGCGCCTTCGCACAAGGCCATCATTGTGAACGATCTTTTACCAAAAACTCAACAAATACCATCGAGCAACCACCTTATTCACCAGATATGGCTTCAGCCGACTCCTTTCTTTTTCCTTAACTCAAATTACCACTTCGTGGCACCCATTTTCATTCGGTAGAAGACATAAAGGAGAATTCGCGGCGAGCACTGAACTCAATTCCGGAAAAAGCGTTTAAAAAATGTTTTGATGATTGGATTATTCGTTGGCGTAAGTGTACCGTTTCTGAAGGAGCATATTTTGAAGGTGATTAAATAAATTTGGATGAATAACTAACATTTCGTGTATTATTGATCTTTTCCCGGTACTTTCTTGACAGAGTGTATAAGCGAAATTCTGATTGACCAAATGACTCATCATGAGATCTCCGAAATTATACGTCCGATTGACTTGAAATTTAGCGTAGTTACTCCTCTCGTGGTGTAGACGCTCACTAAGAGCGGATTTTACGAAAGTCCTGTCGAAAATGGCTCTGCTAGCCGTGCGAAGCCGGGACGAGTTGCTATTTCTAGTCAATTTTTTACTTACATGTAATAAGATGTAAGTAAAAAATTGACATTCCATAATCTAATCCCCTTGCGAAGCAGGGACGAATCGCTTGTTAAATATGTACAAGATTAAGTTATATTCGTCATACGTAATAATATGTAGATAATAGAGAATAATGCCATGAAACTGTGAAAGTAATATTCGATATTTTTTCTGTATTTCGTTCGAAGTCTACGACAAAAATTCGCACACCTGATATTAGCCTTTAGGTTTCTGAAAATATTTATTGCTTAGCGATTGACAGATAAAATGATGGCCGAAAAAATTGAGAATTCGTAGATTTTAACATTAATATCCTGTATCAAATAACCAAAGTTCAAAACTTCGTAGAAACGTCCAAAGAGAATGTAAAATTTCGGAAACGCCGGCGATGTCATAATGCTAGAATTTCTGCCGAACGCCGCGAATAATTATTTTGATCCATTTAAAACTTTGCTATTATATTCAAGTGCCAAATTTATTTAGGCAAATCGACTGTGAATTTTGGAAGTTTGAATTCTTTTAGAATTAACTTTAAGATGAAATGAAACTCGGAAGATCAACACGCAACACGAACATATCTATTTTATCTGAAAGGTCACTAAGAATCTTTAAAGAGACCTATGATAGTGTAATTTATTTATTTTATGAGTCAGTATCCTAACGTTAGTATTTACAAACTTAAAATTAAACATTATCTTAAAGGTTAGAGAGCTGTCATTGCTTAGGATGTCTAGCAGACTAGAACCTGACTGAAACTCTTTGAATTACCAAACTGATTCGTTGGCGGTTACGTGTACATTTCATACATAAATATTGCATTTGTCATAAATCTGTCTCATCAAATGATATATTAAATTAATTTTCAACGAAATTTCATATTTTTCCCTACTCTAGAGGTTGTCTAGACTTGTCTCCTGGAACTCTTGTCATTGAAATATTCCAAATTATTACAGATGGCTATAATCAATGTGATTAAAATCTGTGTGATGCTAACAATCAATCTTCTCTTCTATCAATCTTCTTCTTAATATCAATCTTCTCTATCTAATATATAAAAATTAACGTTTGTTTGCTTGTTCGTTTGTTCGTATTTTATGCGCTGCCATATTGTTCATTCGCCATCTTGTGGTGTCAGTTATATTGAATTTAGTGTGACGTCATTTTATTTTTCGTATTCTTCTCAGCAAACCCTTTTATTTAATACCCATATCATGGGAGTACTTAAAAAATAAGTAGCACAGTACCTTGTACTGTGCAATAGTTCGTCATTTTTGGGAGTCCGCCATATTGGATTTAGAATGACGGTCATTTAGCTAACCATGCATTGTCATGCAAACTAGCTAAGAAAAGCTAAGCTAAGAAAAACGTGTTAAAAAGATGTTACATAATAGACAATCGCATACCTAATGTGTATGAGGTATAGATAGTGTACGAGGACAATGACGAGATTTGAGGAAGCGAAAGAATTATTTGAGGACCGCTATACTTGGCGCTCCGTCCTAATTTTATCTCTAACTACCCCTAACCGGGTAGTCAAAAATCAAATAAGACATCTCCTTTTCACCGAGGATAAAGTAAGACCTCTCTTTTTCATCGAGGATAAAATGAAACCTCTCTTTTTCACCGAGGGTAAATTAGACCTCTCTTTTTCACAGAAGGTTAAAAGAACGGTCGAGAAGATATATTACGCGATTTTTTTTTAAATTTTTTGCTAGAACTGTTTAGAATTATATCCCCATGACGTTCATTTAAAGATCCATAACGTTCAAATTTCCCATTCGGGATGTATAAAGAACCAAGATTTTCGAAAGTAAGTATTGGAGCTTACGGGAAAAGAGCAATCACGTAGTAACAGACCGTTACCCTTTGCCTGTACAATCTGCACGGCAAGAAAATCCTATCAGATCCTTCTAGAAAAATACCCGTTCTCTAATCGCCTTAAGCCTATATAAACATATTGTTTGTTATTATCCCATCGACCCGCCCTAACTCAGTGAGGAACGTAGGCGACAAGTAATCGTCGTCACTTTTTCAAAGGTATCTAAGCGCACCCCTCCGCTCCTGTTTATATTACTCTCAATGGATAACCTTTATTTAATACCGCCCATTGTGAAGGAACTAGCGGGCCTAAATCATGCTTTGTTGTGTTTCTTTTAACCATGAATAAAAAAAGGAACAGCTTCTTTATTTGTGAGGAGAATGATGTTTGGAGAAGCAAAATAGATGTAAAAGTACTACAATACCTACGCTGTGTTATTTATGCATTTAGATCTGAAATCAAGAACAAACCTAATAACTTAGAATAACAACGCTTAGATACCGATTAACGGCATAAAAGGGAAAATATTTACTTGGAGCCATAAGCGGCTCCATAAAAAACACTTGTCGATCGCATCTTTCTCCAACAAAATATAAAAAATGACGGTCTATGCAATGAGATGTTGTAACTCATAAACGCGGCGTGCAGCGCGAGGGTCATACAGTGAATAATGGACTTTACCGCGGTCCAATCTAGATCTTTTTTTTTTTTTTATTTATATGATAACAAAGCAATACATAAAGTTTTTACATTAACAGTATAATATAAACTTACATTAAGTTTCTCCTTATACCTATTGATTTTATCGTTCGAGTAGGTAAAAGTGTCTAAGTTAAGTTCTCATCCTTTGTTTGACCGATAGGCTATACATATTTTTCTGTATAATAGTATAATTACATCATTTTACAAAATATGTGGGTAAATAACAGAAAAACACAACAATGCACTAAGTAGACGGATAATTCGTCGTCATACACAGCGTGTTCAATATTGTTAATACATAATGGGTTATTATGATTATAATTCTAAAATTCTATTACAATTATACGAGACTACCGCATGGTCTTTTATATATGCAATACATACCTACACATATACATATACGCAATCACATACGCACATATACATACATATACACAATAATTTCTTCATAGGCATATATATATACATATACACATACATACATACTACATACATATACACCCACATATGTCAACAAACACAATCACACACACGCACATACGTTTACAATGCAAATATTGCTCGATAGGAATCTATTAGAACTTGTAAGTCGTTGAGGTTATGTATTATTTAATTTATTAAGAAAATAAAATTTGAGTTTATTTTTTTCATTTATTTCTGTTTTTAGGTTTTGTGGCAGTTGATTTATTAATGTAAGTACTGTATAGGACAGCAAATTTTTACCATACATATTATTATACTGGAATATTTAGCTTTGATTTCAGAGAGTTTCTTGTTGTTCTGTTAATAATATACGGTACTTGAATATCTTTGTTAAAATACTGCTCGGTTAAAAGATTATAATTAACTTTATCGTGTATTGGAATTAATTTACAATGATAAAAAAGTCCTTCATTGTTATTTTTGCACTTATTTCTAACTTTTATTGGTAATATTGTCTTTAATACTCTCAGCTGAAGTTCATATATTTTATTAAGGTGATTTTTAAATGTGCGGCCGTAACTACTTAAGCCATAGGATATAATGGATTCACCCAGGGCCTTATAGAGTGATAATGCCGTATAATAAGGAATTTTATTTTTAATGAGTGAGAATTTAGCCAATATAGCTTTCAGTCTGATGCAAACATTATTGATGTGTTCTGTCCATTTCATTCTATTATCCATTAATAATCCCAAATATCTGTGTGTACTAACTATTTCTATGGGTAAACAATTACACTTAACGTTCTTACTATTGCTGTGAATACAGTTATGGTCATGACCATCTGACGCTATAAATTAACATTTCATATAGTGGCTGATGGTTCAGTGAGGAGTATTTAGCGAACCATCATGCAATGGGGAATATGCATAATATGAAACAAATAAGGTTCAAATATCTTTTTATGCAAACTTTATTACTACGGTACTATGATTACATAGAAATTTTGTAATTTAATTTCTTTTTTTATTAAGAAATTAATAAAATATGTGTGTAAATTTTAAAACAGTTAATCGCAATGCCAGATATTGCGATTAACTGTTTTAAAGTTTACACATTACATTACATTAGATAGTTTAGATCGGACGTGACGTCAACGTTTACAATAATATCAATAAGTGAATATAGGTAAAGTAATACAGTACTTATAGGTCGGTTTAAGCTTCTGAAAGCTACAATATTCCTGAGTAATATAGGAATTCAGTAATATGTTTGTCAATATATACATACTTTTTTTTTCTAAAAAGAGGGGACAAACGAGCAAGCGAATCATCTGATGGTAAGTGATCACCGCTGCCCATTGACACCCGCTACGTCCGAGGAATCACACGTGCGTTGCCGGCCTTTGGGGAAAGGAGGGAGAGGGTGAAGATGGACCACTGGCACTCTCACTCCCCGAACGAAACACAACAGCAATAGATGCTGTTATTTCACGCCGATAATCTGTGAGAGGGTGGTATTTCACCGGACTAGCCGGCCCAATTCGTGCTACAATGCAGCATGGCTCTACCACTTTTCACGCCATTTTCACACTGTATCCCTAACGGGGTAGTCAGTGAGAACGGAGTGCCAAGCTTTGCGGTCCTTACATATTTCTTTCGCATTTTCGAATCTCATCATTCTCCTCACGCATTTTCATAAGTCAGCCTTGGTCTTCCTTGGCTTCATTCTACTACCACTCACTTGCACTGTAGATTTTTTCGTCAGTCTTTCATTACTCATTCATTCCATGTGCCCGAACCATATAACCATTTCTTTCTTTATTTTTACAATAATATTGTCATGCAATCAAATAGCCAGGGTGTTAGCGAGGGAAATGTCAGAAGCACCCACATACCTAGGCGAAAATGTGTGAGGAGAATGATGAGATTCGAAGAGGCTAAAGAAGTATGTAAGGACCGTGAAGCTTGGCGCTCCGTCCTCTCTGACTACTCCGTTAGGGATACGTCGGGAAGATATGTAAAAGCAAAAGAATAATTCCATTTAATATACAGAAATCTAAGAACATACCAATTATATACATTACATACAACATACATTACAAGAAAGATCTAGCAGTACAAGCTATAATGTATCCTTCCCGTCCTTGCCCTGCAAAAAGCCGGGGTGGATCACTGGGTGATATATAGTATTTTAAACATTTTTCTTTACTCCTAAAAAGAATAGGCTTATCTCAATCACTCCTTTTGCTAAATCAATTGACCTAGAATAATATCGAGGACGCAGGTCCGACAGCTCTACCATTACTAAATTATTAAAAGGCGTGCTTTAGTTTCATTACATCGTCATTGTATTTTGGACATTCTCTCCCTATATTCAACTCTAAGTAGTACTAACAATATAGAACTAAGTCAATATCTGTGTATGTTAAAAAAAATGTCTGTGTATCCCATAATAATTTCTAAACTTCTGACTGAATTTCAATGCGGCTTCGCCATTATTTAGGATATTTAACGATGAGGGTTTGTATGTAATAGTGGTCGTCCAGAGGTCGAAATTCGTCCGCAAATATAAAATAAACGTTTTCTCCATTACCATACACTACAGATTCGAAACAGGTCACAGCTCGGAAATCACCCAAAATTATAGCTCGAAATTCATTCAAGAAGTCTTTCCGTAATTATTCGTTGGGAACGTGTTGGCAACATTTTAAAATTCTTTAATATGTGTGACTGTTTTGATCCTCGGACGAAACATATGGACGGGGCCATAATGAGTTTCCGCTCTTATTATCGTGTGTCTAAACTTTCGTGTCTCTATATGTCATTTAGTCTAACCACGAGTAAAACAGTATGGTATACTATGTAAACTCATACTATCCGTGTCATTTCATGTCAGCTCATGATCGACTTGACGTACAAAACATTGCAGTACTGTGTATCGAAATAATTATTTGCATAATACTCACAAAAATAAAAATATTCCACGTTCCGTTTTATATTGTCGTACTGTCTTTAGTCACGCGCATTTGTGAGTCTAGAAACTAGGTCAACAAAAAACGGACACGCTTTTAGAGCAAAATGCTCCGTTCTATTTGATTCTTGATCCGAGGTTTGACCACAAATTATGTTTGACATTGACAGCATAACTATTATGTGCTTCATGAATGGAACGTTCATATTGCGTAAAAATATATTTTTAATTGTTAAATTTCATTGATTATATAATACATGACGATTTTCGGGCTCATACTCCATGTGCCCTTATGTTTAAGACAGAATTGCCTAAGGGGTTGAAAATTGTTGTCAAGTTAGTATGAGAGAACTAGCCAAGAGCAAGTTGGACATATATTTAACTTAGGATTCCACAATTTTAGACAAAGTAATAAAAGAAAAACAATATCGCGTAAGTACACATAATAAAACAACTATATTTTATAGAGAATCACTTCTATGTCAATACCGTTTGTCTGTTACAGAGTTTTCAAAGATTCCACACCATAAAAGTTGAAGGGCTGCAAGTAATAGCCCATTACAGACAATGTACAAGAGAGAGCAATGTTGAAGAGTTTTAAAGAACCGTGTAGTACCGTGTATTCCCAAAGTGGGCGATAACGCCCCCTTGTGGGCGCTGCAGGCCTAAAGGGGGGCGGTAAGAGACCCAGAAAAAAAATGGGGGCGTTGTGTACAGGCCTGGGGGGGTGATTTGTAATTTCATTTAGCTAGGAGGCATCTTAGACAACGACTGCATGAGCTCTCGACTCAGTAGACAAAATAAGTTTGGGAACCAGTGGTGTAGGGTCTCAATTATAAAATGAAGTGTGAAAAATTTGCATTTATGAAATACTCCTACATAGTTTTTAAAACTCAAACGTGTTCCCAAAAATAAAATACATTTATAGTATTTAAGTCAAGTTTTAAAAATAAACGAAAGTTAAAATAGCAAATATGATTATTTCATTATTATATCGTTGTATGTATAGTACGTATATGTAGGTATATATGTTCATAATTCGTATGTTTTCATTGACATTATGTTTTATATTGTTTCTGTTACTTTTATGACAATAATATAATTTCTCCTTTTAGGATTCTCACTTTTAACTATATGTACTGCCAATATTTTCTCTGTTTAGGCCTATCGTTGACTGGTAAACAATGCCATTTGACATTAAGTTCGTCATTTGTACATTTTTGTGCAATTAAGTTTAAATAAATAGTCAAAAATATTCTTGATGAATTCTATGGAAAAATTTCAAAAATATCCAAAATATCTGTAAAAAGGAACAGATAAAGACTATCCCGCTTTTTATTACTGTGGATAGAGTGGATGCTTACTACGTTATGCTGCACAAAAAATCTGAAATTCTAGTTGGCGGGCGATCTCTATTGATTTCTGTTTACTATTGAGACGTGTTGCGCATATTAGAATTCCATTTTTTTGTTTGTACATAAGCCACACATTCACGGTAATGCAATAATGTGAGTACACAGAGTCATTCGAATTCTACGTAATTTAAGAATACTTTCCGAATAAAGGTCACGTGCTTCCGGAGACCCTGTAAAAGTCAGAGTTTTTTTAGTTGGTTTAAGTCCAAACTACTCAGTCGGCGTAGAGTCCGACTGAGTGACCGTGGGTCTTTTTCCCTTCTAAGAACCAAAAAAAAGCACGTGCTGTCTATTAATACAATAGTCTGGAAATGATCTCCTCTGCACATGTATTTACTGCTTTCCTGAATATAGTATTTTAATAAACCTTTTGAAAAATGATGTCGAAAAAGTGATTCCCGACTGAGTTTCTTGTCGTTTCTCAGTGTCCATGTTTTCTCTTTGAACTGGACTTAAGTAGATTTGACGTTCAAAAACACGTTGTAATTGGGTTTACTTCGATAAATTGATTTGACTTTGACTTCGAAGATTCTAAAATCAGACAGACATTAAAATAATGTAACATTTGTATAGATTGAAGCGTTACTTAGCGGAAATCAATTCCATGCGATGAATTCTCATAATTTTTAGCCATCTTCCACTCAAAGTTCCAAACCCACTAATGACACGTGTTTCGTCTCTTAACAAAGCATCCTCAGAATATTACAAAGATCAGAGACGGTCAGCTAATCTAATAAGAAAATAGATAGATTATACTTCACCTCCGCCTCTGTTCGATTCAACCCGTATTTTTAGGGACAATCTGTATATTCTGTTGGACTTGATCCATTTTCATTTGACTTTAGATTTATCATAGCAGGCCATCGTTACTAGTATGTCACAGAGATAAGGACGCACAATAGTTCAGCTATCCACTAATAACCATCCTAATCGATCATGTGTTTGTGTCCTCGTTAGGCTGACCTAGCTTCATATTACGCAGTGATGTCCGCATTAATAAAGTTATTATTATTATCGTTCAACCATTCTCCATTCCACAACATAAATTGTTATTGAAGACATTTAGAGGTCAGTTCTACGTATTATTACGGAAATTGATACTGGAACATAGACTTTATAAAAAAAGACGCTTTTTTTATTTTTTTTTTATTTTTAACGCTATATCCCAAACAGCAACTATGAAGTAAATCAGATAAACTGACTCACATGCACGTACGACACACACTTTTGGAACGAAGTTCTTCAAGGTTTGAGTTGGTAGAAATCATCACGTAAAGAAAAAGTGTTACGTGGGGCGTGACCCGCGCGTCGCACGGCGTTAGGTCCGTTAGTTCTGTACATATTTCACAGTGATATTTCTGTCTCTTTCTATTATAACAAGTATATATGTGCGTACGAGTATCGAAATTTTTATTTTTTGTTCTTGTTTTCAATCATAGGTGAGTTTTATCGGTCTCATTATTGCACTTAAGTTGTGAGAAATGGAAACTGCCGCTAAGAATCTTCGCTTCCGACGGGGGTCCCCGGACCGCACACGTTTTTTTTTTATTATCAGATATGCCGATCGACCGCCATTTCGTTACAAAATAGCATGCACACATTTATATTTTATTTGATTTTATAATAATAATAATAATACCTTTCCAACACAGGCATTATACCTGTACAAATTCATCAATCCATAAACATTAAAATTACCACCACACACTTATAGCCATCTATAAAAAGCGATAATACTTAACACATGTAGAATTGTTAGAAAATGTTTAGATCATGCAGTAGACCAAACGCTATATATAAGTTACTCTATGCCAAACGCCTCCTGTCGTGCACTTGGCTTAGGCCGGTATAAATGTAAGCCGTGATTTTTTTGGAATAATAATAATAATAATAATAATCATTTTATTTGCATAAAAATTAGTATGACATTGATGTTGACATTGTACACATAATACAGGGCTCTACGTAATCTGCTAATAATATAGCATGCAAATATTTAGTTGAATGAGACAATAATAAATGCATAAAATGTCAAACACAAAAATTATTATTCAGTGCCATGCATAATCAAAGTCATAATGATACACAAATACATTATAAAATGTCAAATAATTGTATTAAATGTCAAATAAATGTATAAAATGTCAAATAAATGTATAAAATGTCAAATAAATGTATAAAATGTTATTATTAAATGTCATGCATTAATCAAAGTCATAATGGTATTATGTATATCAACAAATTAAAAGCATTATTTAATATTATCGTTAATGAACTCATGAATATTACAACAACATTTGTCTTTTAGCGATAGAAAATGTCTTTTTTTTAAACAGTAGCGGTCTCTCAGATTTATATTATTCCGGAAATTTATTATATGTAGTGATTGCCATACTATGTGAGTTTCTAGCAAAAACTAATTTTTAATATTTTAATAGGAATACATAAATTTGCCCTTAAGTCGGCCTATTGCTGTTGAATGAGACAGGGTATTTGGAATTATAAAGTCTATGTACTGGAAGTTATTTATGAATAACAACGCAATAACAATTATTACTGTAAAACTAAAAGGAACTGTATTTTAAACAATCATAAGTAATTTTTAAAACTCGAAGCTAAAACCTTCGAAACGTGAATTCGTATGTCGTTAACTGTCATCCGTTCAAGGTTTCAAATTATATTAATTGACATATATTTTATTTCTCAACGAAGTATGCCCAGAAAATGACCAGAGCCCTGCCAGACTAGACCAGACCAGCACCTATGCTGGTTAGTAACCGACTCTATCTCTGCAATTTTCTGAAAACTCATTAATATTGTTTATGGTTACGGCAACTTCTTTACAACGTGTTATAAACAACAATATCGATATGCAATTAATATAACTTCACATCACTATTTACATCAGCGCGATACGAAAACCAATAACACTTGTTCAGGTTATCGCATAAACACAATATTGAACGGCAATTAACCCATCAGGGAATGAATTTTATTTACGATTATATTTATGTCATACAAGCTAATATAATTTCGTCCTATCGATCTATCCGTCTGTCTGTCCGTATGTTACAGCCATTTTACTCAGACACTATTGGCAATATACCTGTCTTGCTATAAATATTGTTACAAGGAAAATAACATCGTTTTTTTTCTATTACATAAAACATTTATTACTGCAGTGCGCAATAATTTGAACATTAATATAAAAGCATTTTAAAAATATGTAGCTCATACAAAATGATCTCCATTGGCCTTAATATTGGGTCCTTACATATGAAATTAGCGTTTTGTCGTACTGACCACTTTGATCTGAAATATCTCCTCTTTGGTTAAGAATTCCAAATTCAAATTTATAAATTCATTTAGCTGGTACATTTGAGTTTTGAAAACAGTCATTCATTTGTTTTTTCCGCATTATTTTTTTCTTTGGCGTCGCTTATTACCGCACAATGGAAAACATGAAATATCGGTATATTTACGAGTACGAGTTCTACCGTGGCACCAGTACTTCAGAAACAGCTTGAAGGATTAATGATGTGTACGGCGCTGGTGTCGCAAAAGAAAGCATGGTACGTTTTTGGTTTCAACGTTTTCGTTCTGGAAATTTCGACCTTCAGAACCAACCCCGTGGACGGCCGGAGACCAAAGTGGAAAATAAAGAATTAAAGGCTATTGTGGAAGCGGATCCATCACAAAGCACTTCAGAGATAGCTGCAGGCTTCGGGGTAAGTGACAAAACTATATTAATCCACTTGAAGCAAATCGGGAAAGTAAAAAAACTTGAACGATGGATACCTCATGAATTGAGTGAATCGAACTTGCAAACACGCGTCGACTGCTGTATTAGTTTGCTCAACCGACACAATAATGAAGGGATTTTAAATCGGATCATTACTTGTGATGAAAAGTGGATACTGTACGATAATCGGAAGCGCTCGTCGCAATGGCTGAACCCTGGAGACCCAGCCAAATCCTGCCCTAAACGAAAATTGACTCAGAAAAAGTTACTTGTGAGTGTTTGGTGGACTAGCGCCGGTGTCGTTCACTACAACTTTCTAAAATCTGGCCAAACGATTACGGTAGATATCTATTGTCAGCAACTGCAAACCATGAAGGAAGAACTAGCTGCTAAACAACCGAGATTGGTCAATCGCTCTAGGCCACTGCTGCTTCACGACAACGCAAGACCACATACTGCACATCAAACAACCACTAAGTTAGATGAGCTACAATTGGAATGTCTGCGACATTCACCGTACTCCCCGGACCTTGCTCCAACAGATTACCATTTTTTCCGGAATTTAGACAACTTCTTACAAGGAAAAAAATTCAACACCGATGCGGCAGTCCAAACCGCCTTCAAAGAGTTTATTGATTCTCGCCCCCATGGTTTTTTTAGTAAAGGGATCAATGAACTACCTACGAGATGGCAAAAGTACATAGATAACAACGGTGCATACTTTGGTTAATTAAATTTATTTTACAAAAAAAAAATTGACTTTATATTCCTCCCGTACAAAACGCCAATTTCATATGTAAGGACCCAATACAATCCTTTAAACGTTTTGGTCAGTTATCGATTGAAACACGCACTTTCTCCATTGGAATATTCGTCACTGCCAATGTTATGGAATGTTTTAGGGACTTCAAATTATCATGGCGATTAGAGCATGCCATACTCTTTAAAAGAGACCATAGATTATAACCAAGTGGATTAAGATCGGGTCTAGATGACGGCAGTCTTCAGCTTCGATGAATTCAGATACATTCCTTTCCAGCCACGCTTGTGTGGATCCAGCTTTATGATCCGGTGCTGAAAGGACCATTCTTGGTTATGGAACATGATATTGTTAAGAGGCTTAACTATCTTTTCAGGAATAGTATCTTGATTACACCTGGGCCGATGTTTTTATACCTTTCACAAAAATATAGCTCAGTCACTTCTTGATAGCTAAACCCCACCAAACCATCACTGAAGCCGCATAATATCCACGTTATACCATAGTGATTAATTGAGAAGCTTCTCTAGAGCATTGAGCATAAACTCGGTCATTCTGCTTATTAAATTTTGCTCAACAGTACATATTTTTTCGTCAGTAAATAAACTTTTTCTGTGACCTCCCTTTGCGTACCGCCTACGAAGTTATTTTGATTTTACCACCTTATCCATCTTTAAACTATCGGTTAAGTATTACTAGTGCGTCTCTTATAAGATGCAAGTCCTAAGTCATCTTTTGAAATACGCGACATGGTTCTGGGTGCTATATTTATTTCACTAGATAAAATCTTTTGCTTTCGGACAGGATTTCTTCGAATTCTTTCCTTCACTCTTTGGTCCCCATTTTACGAATACTACGTGAACGGCCAGATTTATTCTGTCACAAACAGGACGCTTCATTATCTCGTGCCTATCAATATTCCGGTAGACAAACGTTCGACTAATACCAAGCGGATGGAGAGTATCAAAAATTGCATTTAGCTTCATATCTACTTTGTGTAATGCTATCATAGCAATTCGGTTCTCTTTATCACTCAACTCCATTATTATCACAAGAATATTTAAAAAGGATTCGCGCGAAAATGAGAAAACGCTATGAATATTAATATGAGGATGACAGGTTCCAAATTCAAATGTGTTATTATTGTTTTTTTTATTGTAACAGTATTTATGGGCAGACTGTGTACAGATTATTGAGTTTGGAAAGTAGATGTATGTATACAACGATGCAGTAACATTTTGAAATAAAAAAAACTAGGGGTGTCACTCTGTACATGTAACTTTGGAATGAAAAACAAATGTGGGGTAAGGTTGGATAAGTCTTCAAAATGATATAGCGGTTTCTGAGAGATTTTTTATTTAAGTTAATACTCGCTGATAGATACATATCTATACGCTTCTAAAGTCGTAAAAAATGTATCCTCCCGTCTTTTTAACTACATCATATCTAGTGGAAATTTCTAAAAAAGATTTGAAATAGTAGAACTTATGAAGCACTTTCAACGAAAATTGATTTGAAT
The DNA here is from genome assembly GCA_907165235.1 of Zeuzera pyrina. Taxonomy (NCBI): domain Eukaryota; kingdom Metazoa; phylum Arthropoda; class Insecta; order Lepidoptera; family Cossidae; genus Zeuzera; species Zeuzera pyrina. The sequence goes on from OU015640.1 coordinate 14,084,835, forward strand.
GAGATATGCTGTGCTGTTTTTGAGATATGTGGTATTTTCGGTTACACGCTCAGCAACCTCAGAAATAACGTTATGAATTTACAAACTTCTTTTGGCTGCCTATTCATTAAATACTATGCATCCTGTCTACGGAGCCCTTGTTTCGATACACTTGGCCGATTTCTTATTCACGGCTTCATTACTTCATGGTATTGGGTACTAGCGAAGCCAATGTTTTGGCTTTTATGTGCAAAATTTAATGTTGATTAATTTTCAGTAGTTTCTGCTTAAAAAACTCAGCTCAGTAGAAAAGTATGAAAATACATATTACAGTGTTAATGATACAGTGATATAAATGTATGTAAAACAATAAGCAGTAATTTCAATACTTGACCAGTTTCTAGGCCGCTGATCGGCTTATCTGATAGAAATATGTGCCATTCAGAAAAGTTGGCTTGATTTAAATTATTGCGATTGCTTCATTTATGAAGCATGCAATGCAGAGTCCGTTCTTTTATCATAAAAGGACCTACGTAAATTTTCCTTGAATTCTTGAGAGTTTATACGCATTTCAAATATAAATTATTTTTAAACACAATATCCTACCTACTTACGTACCAACTCAATAACTCTTTCATATGGTAATAGCAAAAATCGTGATCGGATTAACGCAGAATTAGATTCACCGGCAAATTTCCCCCGGGTGTCGTACCTTCATACTCGGATAGGCTGCCAGCAGAAAATATATACCAAAATGTTATATAGGTTATCGTCATTATATAGGCATATTTCTGGATCAAAATACGGTACAGCGGCGTTAATATCCGTCCAGTGCGCTTTAGGGCATTCCTGCGAAATCAAAACGCGCTATGATGTTTTTGCAATACGGTACAGCGGCGTTAATATCCGTCCAGTGCGCTTTAGGGCATTCCTGCAAAATGAAAACGCACTATGATGTTTTTGCAATACGGTACAGCAACGTTAATATCCGTCCAGTGCGCTTTAGGGCATTCCTACAAAATCAAAATGCACTATGATGTTTTTGCAATACGGTACAGCGACGTTAATATCCGTCCAGTGCGCTTTAGGGCATTCCTGCAAAATCAAAACGCGCTATGATGTTTTTGCAATACGGTACAGCGGCGTTAATATCCGTCCAGTGTGCTTTAGGGCATTCCTGCAAAATGAAAACGCACTATGATGTTTTTGCAATACGGTACAGCAACGTTAATATCCGTCCAGTGCGCTTTAGGGCATTCCTGCAAAATCAAAACGCGCTATGATGTTTTTGCAATACGGTACAGCAACGTTAATATCCGTCCAGTGCGCTTTAGGGCATTCCTGTAAAATCAAAACGCGCTATGATGTTTTTGCAATACGGTACAGCAACGTTAATATCCGTCCAGTGCGCTTTAGGGCACTCCTGCAAAATCAAAACGCGCTATGATGTTTTTGCAAAACGGTAACGCGGCGTATATTATAGAAACTTATAGAAACGCTTGCTGCCGTTATTGCTCGTCAAGAGAGCAATTTGGCTACGTTTTATATGGCGGCTTTCACACGAATTTACGTTTCGTTTGATTGAATAGAAAGTTAATAGCGTTTGGTTATCAATTTAAAATTCGTTACGCTAGATCACGCGGTATTTGTCATTCTATTTTTACTAGCGTTAACGACAATTGAGCCACTTGTCTCGGCCCCCGGAACGCGTTATAACATTTCTATAACTCTAAATGCATTTAAATTCTATAACTGTAATTGCGTATAAATGCGTTCTCATGGAACAATAACTACTCGTATTTTATGGTTTCCAGTATAACGAAACGCGTTTTGAATCTTGCAAACGCTTCCTACCAATCACCAATTTGTGTACAAGTCAAAAGAAGCTTGTGGCAAGCGTTTGTGCGGAGTCCACACGTTAGTACATCTTCGGAACTTTCAACGGATCGACGTCGTTATATACGAATTCTATGAATTATAATCACCCACCTTCTTTTTTGTCTAATTTTTGTTTTTACTTAGTTTCATTTTATAACAATATTAAATGTACACGCCCACAATAGACGTCGTAGTAGCTTCAAACTCCGCCATGCTTGGATGGTCAAGACCAACGATATCTATTAAGTAATAGCACAAAACAGAGAGTAACAGAAGTAAATCTGTATACTTCATTTTTATACCTACTCTCGGGCATAGTGTAAGGGTTGTCAAAAGTGTAATGCAGAAATTTGATGTAATATTTTAAATAGAAGTAGAATGTAGTATACATGCTTTTGTTTAACTTGCTATGTTCATATTTATTAATTATTAGTGTAAAACTAGTACTAAATTCATTAAAAATATATTTATGGGGTATGAATGGAACCACTACATAAGAAGAAATACGCGGTACCTATCACGACGTCTTACAAAATTCACTGGTACTTATGTTTCTCAAACAACTGGTAGCTTAAAAAATGTGCATTCACTGTTTAAAGTGGGGTTCAAACATCCACTAACTGAGCAGTTATAATATGTTTTCTTTCTTTGCTCCATTTCCCTCGAAAAAATCTCGTGAAGCGTACGTTTGCAGCGCGCGGGTTTTCGCGTGGCCAATCGCGCTCAGACAAGACGATCCGAGATTTCGTGTCCGTGAACGATGTCTATGTGTGCGTTGCTTTAGCGCACTTTGTATGGAGCTTTAGTTCTGTTACTCTCTCTGTTGTGGTACTAGATAGAATATTCGAAAGAATCAGATTTCCACTCAACTGTAGTTCGGGAACCACACCTAGCTCACATGCACTTTGACGCTTACACAGTGAACACAGAATTATTATTACTTATTAGATATCGTTGGCAGTGAACAAGGTAGCGAATTTCACTTCATTTCGTAATTATAACGATCCATTAATAAACAATTGAATGATTTTACACTTGTGCAATGCTTTTATGTCAAATAAAAAAGAAAATTGATATTCATTATTATTGGATTGCATAAATAGGCATAATTAATACGTCGTGGACAAGTCCATTGTCGCACATTGCATTGGACATGCCTACTCAGAGCGACGAAACAATAGCATTGTCTTGCTATTACTTACGGCCAAACGCCATGCATTAGAGGAGATAGATCTACTTCTCGCGCCACGCTCTGCCAGCTCGCGGCGCGTGGCATGTACTATTTTATTATAACGTACATACATAGGTATAATTGAATACTAAGGACATACTCACGCGCTAGTAAGAGATCTCGTTATGTAGATCTCGTTATTTGACTCACTTGCCAAATATTTGGCTAAGTGGTCTGTAAACAAGCCTGTAAAAGCACTACTCACAAGTGAGTGGTAAAAGAAGCTAAGGAAGACCGAGGCTAACTTATGACAATCAAATAGCCAGAGTGTTAGCGGACAGAAATGTCAAAAGCACTCGCATACCTAGACGAAAATGTCTGAGGAGAATGATGAGATCTGAGGAAGCGAAAGAAGTATGTAAGGACCGCGATGCTTGGCGCTCCGTCCTCTCTGACTACTCTGTTAGGGATACGGCAGGAAGATATGTAAAAGCACCAAAGAATAATTCTATTTGACATACGGAAATCTAAGACCATACCAATTCCTTAATGTTAATGTGCATGTATTACTTGAAAAAGCTTCGTAATGCTGAATTACCGACATAAATCTTTGCTTTAATGACAGATTTCCCAAAAGTTCTCTCATTTCAATATGAAAACTGTGCTCCGAAAGAATTTCAGACTTACCCGTTATAATTAGTAGAGCCTCTAAAATAAGACGGTCAACTTTAGAATGCAAAATAGGACAGCCGACATCTTGAATCTGTACAACAAAGAAAGACAGTTCTGAAGAGTTAGTCCTCGAAGCATTTTACACAGATATTAACGAACCGTTTCATTCGAAAATTTAAAAATTGAGAGAAATAACAGGATATCTACTTTGGCCTTGGTACTGTAATAGATATTCAATTAAATTGTACCTACTGTTAAGAGATGGACGAAAAACTATTTACTCGACTTTGAACAATCTACTGTATCCAGAACTTATTCCTATTTATGTATCTCAGCAACTGAGCTTTACTCGGAGTCTTTTATAATAGGTTTAGATTTTATAGCATATAATGAAAAGTCTGACCAGATTGCAGGATTCGAACCCGCGCACTTCGGCAGTATATGTGTTCTGTGACTTCGGCGTGGTAGACCTACGCTTTATCCACTGTGCTATCGAGAAGGTAAACTATGTTGCGAAATTACCAATCAATACCAATTATTAACTTCAAGTGTGTGAAAAAACGGAGAGAATGAGTTTTACCAGAATTGACATCTAGATAGTTCGATTTTTCGGCCCCATAAAACACTATATTGCAAATTTTATCGAAATCGTTAGAGCCCTTTTCAAATTTACAAATATTGCTCGTAGATGCACAATTTCATTCATATTATACTTATAGAAATAGAGATAGAGCCATATAGAAATTTTTGCAGATATTAGGTGCTATTTTAAAGTATAAAAGTTAAGATACTCCGTTAGGGATACAGCGTGAGGATATGTATGTATGTATAAAAGTTAAGATTATTTTTTGAAACGAGCTCGCAAAAATTACTTAACAAGTCTTTACTCCGTATGCTATTTATTACTGAAGACGTCGGCTGTATGGGCATAAATTCCTTTGCCTTTCCTCTCATTGGAGAATTAGAATCGTACGGTTATTTACGGAGCGTGATGCTTAGCGCCCCGTGCTCCTTGTATAGATATCCCGTTAGAAACATGCTGTGAAAAATAACCTCCTGTAATCTTACAACGCCCCGGACGTTGCGGGTGACCATGGGTAGCGGTGATCACTTTCCATCAGGTGACTCGCCTGCTCGTTTTCCCCCTCCGCCGTAAAGAAAAAACAACGAAAGATTATCCGTTTTTCTGTTCGTTTTTATATCACATGAACTGAACCGACCCAATCAAGCTCTTTGTAAACAAAGTGGCTTCCAAATGTGTGATGGAATGGTCAATATTTGCAGATTTATACTGTCCATCTTTTTCTGTACCTGTCCAGTATAGAATCAGGTATCTGCATTCAAAACATTGCACTCCAGCCACTGGAATAGTTCGCTTAGTTTACTTCACATATTTAATCGTTATCCCTATGAAATACATTTTATGAAAATTACTACGCAATCGACTACGCGACTCTATAGGATATAGAATAAAATAGCGCCTGCAAAGGGAAATAATACGTGGGGCGGATATGAACTCAAATATAGGCAGACACGCAGACATATTCCACTCCTTGACAACTACAATAATATATTCGTACCATATCATATTCGGCGCTAAATATTAACTCCTGTACTGAATCTAAAACTCTGAAACGCATAATAGAATTTGAAACTGTTAAGCATAATAACGTCATGTCAACTATCACTATGGTTAAAAACCTGCAATAAGAACTAATAAAAAATTCATAAAACAGTAAGTTTTCTTGCCCACGGTAAGAATTTTAGCCGGATACGCGTAAGAAATCTATTTGACATCGTCCACGATATTTGCCGAAAGTATTAGCTAAAGTGTAAAGCGAAGGCAAATTCAAGCGCGGCCTTAGTAGAACTATTTCAATTATGTCACAAGGATGTGTATGGCAACTTTGAAGACGAAAAGAACTTATGATTGCATGTTAACATTATTATTAACAAAAATTATTTAAAACTTAAAATAAAATTTAACTAATTATTGCTACTGAATTCAGTGAAATGTTTTTGTGAAATACATTGATGCTCGTATATTCCTTCCATGCCTCAATAAGGGGTTTATCTTTATATTCCTCAACGGCTTAATCCCATAGTACGAGCCTTGATTCTATTAAAGACATTAGTAGGTCCTCGGGGGTTATTCACAAACGTCGGAAACTTTCCGTGGCGGAAAGGCCGATCGTCGAAAAGCATGAATTCAATCCGACGGCTTGGATTTGTGAATACGACTATATATAATTTGATATATATACATATAATATAAATATAATTCGATTGCGGATTTGCGAACCGCGTATAGACAAAATCATCGAGTCCTTACTATTAATATCGTTCTATTTTTGAGAATATTTTACACAAAATCATTCGTTCAGCCCAGGGCTAGAATGCAGTAGGAAGTTCGTACTAGTTCCAGCTAATAGATTAACGTAGGTAATAAAATCTTCAACAGAGCAACAAATTAATATTGAATTACAAAGAAAAACAACTTAATTTAATAGCGTATTATATCTTGATTTAAGTATGCAGACTATATAATAATAATGAAGATAAAGATTATTTACATTCACAGATAGTAACTATTAGCAATTTTAGAACAAGGATGCGTTCAAATTGATCAATTACTTAAACGTGCGTTCAGAATACTGATGATAACGTATCGCAATCCGGGTATTCTTGAAGCGCAGGTACGTTTATATTATGTATTTATATAGATACTAGCTGTACCCGCGACTTAGTCTGTGCGGAAAATTTTTTCGTGGCTTTCCCGGATTAGGTTAGAGTGTTAGAGTATATGTACATGTGCATAGTATGTTTAACGATTGTTTTTGAAAAAAGTCTACGTCTAGCCTACGTCTGTCTCCTGGCACATACTATCTCTGTACCAAACATCATAATTGCTCATTTTCCATTCAAAGTTTCATCCCCTTTTTCACCCCATTAGGAGTAAGTAGTTTTTTGATTAAAAAGTATTCTATGTATTTTTGATAAATAATGTCTTATCACCGCACCAAATTTTATCGATTTAGCGTCCGCCATACAAAGTTTCATCCCCCTTTTCACCCCCTTAGGGGTAGATTTTTAATAAAAATAAACCTATGTCCGTTCTCTGTTGTCGAACTATCTTCTTGCCAAATTTCTGCATAACCGGTTCAGCGGTTTACCATTTCCCATACAAACTTTCATCCCCCTTTTCACCTCTTTAGGGGCAGATTTTCAAAAAAAATAACTAAGCTAGCATGAGCACAATCACATGTTTCTACTACGTACCGATTTTTATCAAGCTCGGTCGAGCTGTTCTTCAGTTATAAAAGAACACATGAACAGACAGACAGACAAAAATTTTAAAAATGGTAGAATCAAAGTCTGTGAGTCACAAAACGACTATTTATAACAAAATTGTCAAAAAAATTGAAATTAAAAACAGACGCTAAAGATTTATATAGTAGTATAGATACTATTAATATGCCATATATAACTATTTAGTATCGTACTAAAGAGAAAGAAAAATACGTGCAATTTACTATAACTATTCATAAATTTAACCAGTTTACGTCAAATGGCCTGAAAAAAACCTCTAAGAGACGGACAAACATAGAAACATTTTTAGTCAGTTTTAAAACGGAACCAAATATATCTTACAAAAATTGTATTCATATAATATTAACAATAGATTTCCTTGTGTAAAAGAATATTTGTAATGCAAATAGGAAAACACCTTTAATCATTCATTTATATAAATACGCAGGGTGACCAGTACTTACCAGCACAAACATAAAAAATATCATTACATACATACATTTTCTATAGGCGTACGGCGTCTGTTAGATGTGGATATGCCAGGGGTGTATATAAGGCGGATGTTTAGGGGGTCCAGACCCCCCCCTTAGCGTACACGAAAAAAATTTTTCGAGGAATATTCACTTCATGTACCTATGGTCAGAAAATATATATGCACGCGCCGCATGAGAAGTATGTTTTATATTAGTAGTGCCTTCAAAATTATGCATGTACTTATACGTAAATGGCGGTCTACAACTGTACGTTTTTTACAATTCCTACCACGTACGGCAATTTTATGGAACCAGCTTATAGCGGCGGTATTCTCGGACCATTACGACTTAGGGACCTTCATGAAACGAGCCTACTCTTTCGCACCGCACCGCACCGCACGTGATTCCCCGGACGTTGTATCCATGGGCGGCAGTGATCACTTTCCATCCCGTAACTCGGTTGCTTGTTTGTCCCCTCCGCCGTAAATATAAAGAATTACACACACACACACACGTACACTTAATTACAATTTCACAAACTTTCTACTTTGTTACTTTTTTCATAAATAAAGCAACTTAAGCCGGGTTCACCGACATTACTTACATATTAATTTTATTTCAATGTACTAATTAATTATTGTGTGCACGCAGCTTAACTTGCGTGTACTTCAAGGTTTATCTAATTTCTAATTGACTAAGATTATCCTTTAGATTTCGGCCATTTCTGGGTGAAGTCCGTGCAAAAACTAGTTTATCTTTGTACATTTTTGGACCCTTGGACCCTCCCCATGTGAAATCTATAGCTACGCCCATGGAATACGCTTATGGGAATTTATATGTAATGATATATTTTATGTCTATGCTGGTACGTGCTGGGTACGCTACGTGTCTGCAGATATGAATGTTCCTATACAGTTTTGTCCGGACTGTCTATCTGAAGTACACGTCACAGCCAATGCATTCCATCATCTTACGACGACTGAGTTGAAATTTGGCATAGAGATGTCAATTGGTCACCTAAAAACAAAAATGACAAAAAAAAATAGCGAGATTTTGAACACATTTTCATTTCTAATTTCATTACAAATATCATACTTAATGTGTGCGAATGACATTTCGCTTTCGCCGCAGTCAATAAAATATTGAGAACGTTTGTTATTGTTCAATTAACATCTGCTGCCATTAATCACGGCCCAATAAACTCGAGGGTTATTATGAAAACACTAGTATACATTCAGTCAAGAAAGTATCGGGAATGGATGATTTGTTTATGGTTCCAAATTCAATTTTTTGTTTTTTTTGTTGTTGTTAGATTGGCACAACTGTTTTCCATTTTGGCGCGGAGTTTGAGTTGCATCTGTTATTTAGATTAAATACAGTGCTGTTTTTAGTTATATCATTCTAGTGTATATTGCGAATTTCATAATGGACAAAAATATCGAAGAAAGAGTTTGTCTTAAATTTAGCATCGCCAATGGAATTTCGTGTTCGGAGTCACTGAAAATGGTACAGAAGGCTTACGGTGAATCGACTTTATCAAAAACACGTGCTTATGAGTGGTACAAAGCGTTCAAAAGCGGTCGAGATGTGATGGAAGATTTGCCTCGCTCTGGTAGGCCATCAACGTCTGCAACTGAAGTTAACATCGCAAAAGTGAAGGAAATAGTGACTGAAAATGCTGATTTGAGAGAGATAGCCGCCGAACTTTCTGTGTCTCACGAGTCGATCCGTACCATTTTAAATAATTTCTCATTCTCACCACTTTGATGGATGGCGGTCTACAACTGTGCGATTCTTACGACATTTTTTACCACGTACGACAATTTTGTGGAACCAACTTCTAGCTGCGGTATTCCCGGACCGTTACGACTTGGGGACCTTCAAGAAACGAGCCTACTCTTTCCTTAAAGGTCGGCGCACCCGTGATTCCCTGGACGTTGCGGGTGTCCATGGGCGGCGATGATCATTTTCCATCGGATGATGCGCTTGCTCGTTTGCCCCCTCTGATATAAAAAAAAAAAAAAATTAAATAATCACTTGGGTATGAAACATGTTGCCGCTCGGCTAGTCCCAAAAGACGTGAATTTTCTTCAAAAACACAATCGCATAAGAGTCGCTGAGGACATGCTAGAACGAGTCAATTCCGACCCAACATTCATGAAACGCATTGTTACTGGTGACGAGACGTAGGTTTACGAGTTTGACATCCAAACTAGTCAACAAGCTTCGGAGTGGCGCCTTCCAACTGAACCGAAGCCGAAAAAACCACGCCAAAGTCGTTCAAAAGTCAAAGTCATGTTGACTATTTTCTTTAACTATCGCGGTGTTGTGCACTCTGAATTCTTGCCGGAAGGTCAAATGGTAAAGAATATTATTTGGGCGTTATGCGGCGTTTAAGAGAGCAAATTCGACGAAAAAGGCCAGATTTGTGGAAAGAAAATTCTTGGATTTTGCACCACGATAATGCGCCTTCGCACAAGGCCATCATTGTGAACGAATTTTTGACCAAAAACTCAACAAATACCATCGAGCAACCACCTTATTTACCAGATATGGCTCCAACCGACTTCTTTCTTTTTCCTAAACTCAAATTACCACTTCGTGGCACCCGTTTTCATTCGGTAGAAGAATAAAGGAGAATTCGCGGCGAGCACTGAACTCAGTTCCGGAAAAAAACGTTTAAAAAACGCTTTGATGATTGGATTATTCGTTAGCGCAAGTGTATCGTTTCTAAAGGAGCATACTTTGAAGGTGATAAAATAAATTTGGATGAATAACTAACATTTCGTGTATTATTGATCTTTTCCCGGTACTTTCTTGACAGAGTAGTTATAGGGATGAGTGTTCAATTCAACAAACTAGTTAAATAATGAGTAATCAACGGTTAATCATTGGTTAACGAATTAAGTTTTTCATACTTTAAAAACAAACTAGTTTCAGTTAGTTTATTTACGAAATAACGGCGATATTAATTAAATTATTAATATTCTTAAAACATCCTCTTTCAAGAGTAGTCGAACCAAAAACATATCTTTTGTTTTTCTTTTCATAAAAGAGGGGGCGAATGAGCAAGCGAGTCTTAAGGAAAGGAGGGGGAGGGGGCAGATGGGCCACCGGCACTTTTACTCACTGAACGAAGCACAACAGCAATTATAAATATTCTTTGAGAGTGTGGTATTTCAGCGGGAGAGCCGTTCCAATTTGTGCTACAATGCAGCCTGGGTCTACCACATGTAAGTATATCTAATGGCATTGCCACGATTAAGACGAATCTAATGACATTCTTATATTAAAATTCAACAATCCACAGTTGCTTCAAATGAACCGACATACATTACTAGTATTAGGCTAAAAGTCCGAATTCCAACCCTTTTGAGCCGAGTGGTGACCGCCTTTGGCTGTAAAATCTTGACTTAAGCATTGATGTGTTCTTACAAGCTCCAGTGTGTTAAAGCGCTAGTGAAAGTATGTGAAAAAGGCGGTTTAAAAGAGACGTCTGCAATCAAAGCCGACTAGCGGGTGTGGCTCAAAATATACTACTGCATGTTCTTTACTAATAGTCCCATCTAGCCCTACATCATGTGACTCTTCACATGTCGTGCTTTTGGTGTTGCCGGCGTCCATAGACTACACTAACCGCTCACCATCATTTCTACTCTATACTTGTTTGCCAATTTTTGAGGTATAAGAAACAGACACTCGAAATATGTTACCCTCCTTCCGGGGCAGACTGACTAAAATGTAACATATTTCTTCAATAAACCGTAGTTTTTGTTAAAAATTACGGAAATCAATACTTTGTCTAGAAAACATTTTTAAAAATACTTAAAATTGGTTACATTTTGGATTGACCGCTAATGAATAATAAAATGACACAGTAACTAAAAAAGACATTTCCATTAAGATCTCAAAATTCAAATCTTCAGTTGAAAAAATTTAGCACTTTTGAAAACATTATATATAATCATAAAAATTAAATTTTAATTTAGGTTTTGTAAAATTTCGTATCGTGTTTGATATAAATATACATAGACAACAGTTTTTTTAATTTATTGAAATATTGACAACACGAATCATGTTAACAACCTAATCCTCGGGCCATGAAAAATTCTTGGTCCGACATTTAATCCTTTCCGAACAATTTTTTGTCTAATATAATTCTTAAGAGGCAAAGCTCCTTTAATAATAAAATAAATACCTTTGTTCCGTCATTAGTACTTGGCGGTCACTAGTGCTACACTTAACAACCTAACCTAAAAAAGAATATTTTTATAGAGCGGATTCTGTTCTGGCGCTTAGCCGGCCGCGGCACGCTCGCTTCGAACGCTCGAGTCGCGCGTTGTGGTGTTCATACTCGCCTAACCTAACCTACCCAAAGAGTATTTTTATAAGGCGGATTTTGTTCTGGCGCTTCGCCGGCCGCTGCCGTGGCACGCTCGCTACGCTCGCTCGGGTCGCGCGTTGTAGTTAATGTACTAACCTTACCTAACCTATCCAAAGAGAATGTTCTTATAAGACGGACTTAGTTCTGTATTAAGTTTCCTAATAATGTAAAAGATATTGGTTATTTAAGTATAGTTTTCTTTGCCTACTAATATAATTAGACAATCCTAAAAATAATATCTATGATCAAAATATTAATATTAAATCTGTGATTAAATCGTATAAAATTTTCAGTTTATAAAAGTTTATGAAGTTAATATCATAAAATATTAGATCCCTTAACGTAAAATCTTAAACACATATAGGGAGTGTCGTCCCCGTTCTCTCATTACAGAAATATATGTACATACAAACGATAAAACACGTAGTAGTTGCGACTTGCTATTGGAATTACAAAATTATTATCTTAAAAAATATAATTGTGTAATGTGACGCTTTAAATCTAAGATATTTATAGTGATCGTCATGTATTATGAATATATCATCATTTTGTTGAATTTTACAAAAGAAATTTACAAAATTTTACCAAGTGTGAAGCAATGTAAAACTTAGCCAAAAATATATTTTTATATAAGGGATCCTCCATGTCTTGCGTGGGTTATCAAGCGAGGAGATTTTCTTAGAAATAAAGACGGGGTAACGTAATCTACAGTAGAAACTGTAATTACAAAACGCATGAAATAACTATGATTAATTAGGAATCTTCTAAACTAGGATCCAACGAACACACGTCACACGTACGAGCCGTCCCGACTTCAATAAGAGAATCAAAGAGAATGTAAAATTAAAGAAAATGATCATAGACCACCAGTTACAGTGACAGCTGACAGCTGACAGCTGACAGCCAAATCGCCATTACAGACTTTATTGTGGAGATCATGCCACTGCGATTATGAACTATTTGTCTTGTCTACTATTATAGTTTCCCAACTTCAAATATTACCAACATAGGAGTTTTTATATACCCAATGCTTTACCTACGGTAAGGATGGTAAGTAAGATAAGTATTAAGTACGTATAATAAATGACAAAAGTTTTTTATGGAAGCTCACAGAGCTCTCGTTATATTTTTTGCTGCGAAAGCTCTTCTTATAAGCTCTTGTCAACAAGAAAATTAAATGAACAAGGGTACAAGGGCACATTGTCCGCATAATTATGTTTCTGTATGACTTTACTAAAATGCAACGTTTCAAGGCGTTCGTAGCCTAGTAGTACTTCGGTATTTAATATGTTAACTGAGAGTAAATAGCGTTGCGCACGGTCTTCAACTAGATGGGTGATCTAGCCGGTTGATCCAGACTATTTCTATATGGGAGTAGACGTTAACCGATGTATGAGGCTGGCCATTTACTTACTGTCAAAAAGACCTCCATATTGTCTTCGTGCTTTGAAAGACACGCTTAGCCATTGTCGGTCTTACGGTGCTTAAAAAGTACCTAATCGCAAAATCCAAATAAACCATTTTTAAATTTGATGGTATGTTGATACCATAGGTATAATTAGCGTAGTATAGGAACAACTCCGTTTCAAACGGCCAAAATACAAGTAGATAGGCTTATTAAAAGATATAAATGATTAGGTACCTAAAAACATCAGCACTGTAGCCTGGGCCATAAAATAAGGCTATGGTGTTCCTCGTCTGTCATAAGAATCAACTAAAGGGGACTTCGGGCTCGCGGACCATCCGTGCGTATCCGGGGAGGACGACAGCTTGTGTTGTCCGCGTTATCGTGCCGCCGCGAGGGTGCGGGGGACTCCGTAACTGCCCCTGAAGTCCTAAGAAGTGTTACTGCACAACACGAAGGGAGCTCCCGACAAAAAGTTACCTGAAAACCTGTCACCATCTAGTTGGGTTTTCCCATCCAAAACATTTTCGCTAGAAAGGGCATAAAGGAATGAATCAATCCCTGTTCGCTCCGAATAAGTATTGGTGTCAAAGTCAAGCACAGAACATGCAAGTACTATAAGAACAATCGTTTCATTTTTATAATGTTTTGTGGTGTCAATTTATCGGGTCGCATAAGCTCAGTGGGCCACTGAATGCGATCCATGAGTAGCAAGTATGCATGCGTTATACGTATGTTTTCTATGTTAGGTATACCTACTTCAGTACTAGGGATGACCGATATTGATCGATAATATCTAATCTTAGATGTTGAGCGTAAAAATATGGGCATTGATGTTGTGAACAAAAATGTCGAAAATCAATGTTTCCACATTTCTTTGCTATAAAAACCTCATTTCAAACTTTGACGAACGAAGTATTCATTAGATATTAGTTTTTATGCTAGACATCACTAATGTGTAGGTATTTTCATTAAATATTTTAGTTTAGCATCTAAAGATCGATGTTTTATTTCGACATTTATCGGACATTGATGTCACAGTACAAGTAAGCAAGCAGTATTCTATGTCGGCAGTGTCCTAACAGGAGCAATCTGCACACAGATACCCAGACCGGTGGGGAAAAGGCTGGGTTATGTGGGGCTTTTACCCACCAAAACTCCTGCGGTGGTCGTCCTCGGCGCTCTATCGAAGGGCTCCGGGAACTCCTACGGAACGCGCCGAAGCCCCTCTCGCGCTGTGCCGAAGCACTTCTCGGGGGGAACTACAGAGCCCCCCGGCACTTTCGCATTGTCACGACAACGCGGACCACACTCACTGTCGTCCGCCTCGGGATTGCATGGACAGACGACCGGAGCCCCCACTCCGATCGGCTGCGACCCGGAAGGTCCCTTTAGTCGATTCTTACGACAGGCGGGAAACACCGTAACCTTATTCTTTGGCCCGGGCTACAGGGCTAAGAGATAATTACAACCCGTTCGCGCTAAGTTTGCCGGTCCGTGGAATGCACGTCCCCTCCCCCAACCGCCTACCGCACCGCTGAATCGCCCTCTCAGTATCGTTGGCAACGTCATCGCATGCGCGCGTGGTTATTAATGTTATTATTCATAAAAATTCTTTGCTTTTGACATTTCTTAGTTTTTCGCTTTGTTTAACCTAGGGGTAAAGGCAAAACTTTAAGAAGTGATGTACGAAATACGGTGTTAAAGGTTATGACTTATTTTGAAAATGAGAAGAAAAACCGTTCTTCTATAATATCTGTCGATCAAGCTATGAAACGCACGGCAATGGCGACTGGTATATCAGAACGCACGTTACGAAACATAATACAAGAGGTTAAAAAAGTAGCGTCAGCATGGTCGGAAGCTGGTGCAAGTACGAGTACAGAAGCTATTAAACTTTCGACACCACGTAAAAAAAAAGAAAGGAAACCAACATTAGAAATTGATGATTTTATGATTTGCGCTATTACAAATATAATAAACAGCTTTTACACGGTGAAAAAAGAAATACCTACACTGCGAAAAATTCTAGCCGCTGCAAAGGCGGAATTAAATTTTCCTGGGCAAAAAACGACCTTGTGGAAAATATTAAAGGACAAGCTGGGCTATAAGTTCAAAAAATGTAAAAAGGCTCGCGATTTTTTGATACAGAAGCCAGAAATTGCTGCCTGGAGGGCAAGTTATTTACGACGACTGCGGGAAAATGATGAATGCGGGAGCAGAAAAAAACCGGTGTTTTACTTAGATGAAACTTGGATACATAGTCACTACACCGTGGCAAAATGTTGGCAAAATTCTACTGATGCAAGTGGAAAAAAAAAACCATAATCCTGGGCAGCCATGGATAATTGTGCATGCTGGAGGTGACAATGGCTTTATCCAAAACGCAGAGCTATTGTAATAAATGCAAAAGTAAAAGTGGAGATTACCACCATGAAATGGATAACAGAAATTACACCAAATGGTTAAACGAGAAACTCTTGCCAAATCTGCCGCCTAATTTGATTATTGTTCTTGACAATGCACCATACCATAGTAAGCAGATTGACAGACTGCCAAACTCAAATTCCTTAAAAGAAACTATGCAAAATTGGTTACGCGAAAGGAACATTGACTTCCAAGAACATCTCACAAAACCTGAGCTATACTGTCTTATTAAACGGAACGCGCCACCTAAAAAATATGAGATAGACGAAATAATTAAAAGTCATGCTCACGAAGTATTGCGGCTACCGCCGTATCAATGTGATTTAAACCCAATGGAGTACATTTGGAATATAATGAAACAGCGAGTGGCCGAAAAAAACGTATCACAATCAGAAAAAGAAATTGAAAAGTTAACACGCGATGCTATAAGAAGTATATCTGCAGATGATTGGAAGAGAAAAATCAACCATATTGATAGATTAAGACAGCAATATTGAGAAAGTGATCGACTGCAAGAATTAAACGAGAGAGAACTCATAATTTCAGTGGGAGCAGACTCAGAGTGATACGGACTCAATTTTTAGTGACAGTGAGAGTGAAATATCTGGTGTTGAACCTATGAACGTTAGTGATTAAACGCAATTAATGTGTCTAATTTTACCCAAATACACAATTTTTATTAATAATAATAAATAAAAAATATTTTAAATATAGTTTGTTTTTTTTTGCTGACGCTACCCTTCGAGTGACGTCATATCGCCAACGGCAAACTTAGCGCGAACGGGTTATACCTACGGTCGCTCGGTACGTAAACACGCAATAGGGTTACCGACTTGGACTGAATGTTTTTCTTGGGTTACGTATTTGATAATAGGTACTATATTCAATTGTCATTTTATCTTTTCATTTTGTATTATTGCAAATTTAATAAGTTTTTATTTAAATAATTCTACTAGTATTTTATTTCTAGTTTCAAAAGTTTGTGAGTTAGTATGGTGGAAATGGACAAAAAAAATGTATTTTGTGTACAGTATAATTAATAATCAGCAATAAATTAAGTAGATCATTATGATAATATATTTCCTACAAATTAGCAACAGAGAAATATTTCCGATTTCGATATAGATGTATTCAAACTTCCATACACTGAACATTATGCTCGAAAACTTGATTGACATAATATTTCGTCAGTAAATGCGCGGGAGCGTTTCACACCGTCCGACGACAACCGCGGCGCACTCGCAACTGTCGTATGCCGAAAAATGCCGAGATTTCGAGGCGCGTCGTTTGGGAGCGTTTGTATGAAGATAGAATACTGCTTGCTTACTTGTACTGTGTTGATGTTTACTTATCGATATTGATGTCGATGTCAACATCGATCTTTTTTCTAATATCGCTTTAAATGTATTCAGTATGCCCTTCTGCTTTCTGACTGAAATGTATCCACTTTGTTGAAGATAATTGAAAATCGCTTTGAACTCGAAATCGATATTGATTGTGAGTTATAATAACAAACTTTCGCGATTGAAGTTGATATAATTTAAGGCCTTTGTAATTCAGTGTCTTGAAGATAAGAATCTTAAGAACATAATCTTTTCGTTATGTATTACGACGTAATACATAAGGAAACGTAATAATTACATTATGAAAGAGAGATATAAGCTGCAGATAGCAGAAACGAAGGCACAAGGTAAAGAGAAGCGTGAAAGGTGTTAGACGAAAACAAGATGTCGGACAACTTCGAGGAAAATTCCAAATTATTTTGGGAAGAAATACATAGGTACCGAAGTGGTCTGACACCTTGCAGAATGAATAAAGTGCGTTCGAAAGAACATCTTTTACTAACAGGCAAAAAAGATGTTCTGCAGCGATGGAGTGATTATTATAGAGAATTGTATGAGAATGGCGACTCTATCTCTGACACTGAGAGCGATCCTAACGAATCGCCTCATTCGGGTCTGGAACTAGAGGAAGTCATTAGTATGAAAAACGTAAAGAAAGCGATAAAAAGTCAAGGTATTGACTGAACGTATGAAAGGCATTTCTGAAAGATATTTGTGGGAGGCACTTCGGCTAGACCAGAATAAACCCTGATAGTGGTTGAGGTCCTGAGTGACTGTTCGATAGCGCGAGGTGTAATTTTGGAGGTATACTCTCTATTCTTTGGTTGCACGACTTGTTTATTTCATTTATTTATTTCTTTATATTATCTCATTTATTATTTTATTATTATTTTAAATTATTTTGTTTATTTATTTCTTTCTATAGTAGTTGGTCATCATAACATTTTATTATAAATTAGTATTTATTTATTTATTCTATAGTATCATCCCATTTAGGCGTGACAGAATATCAGTGTTGCTCTTTCTGTGAGCTAAGAGGCATTGGAATTGAGTCGTTGGATTTTCACTGCCGCGGCATAATGTTATACCGATGTGTAACTTTGTTGCCATGGGCTGTTGGTTGTCATTGTGGGTAGTGAATAACTGTTTTCTTTCTTTCTTTATCATAGGTCTGCTGGAAGAAATTTCATTTGCAAATAAGCCTTTGTACATTACAATTACATTTTTTTGTCTCTTTAATTACTATATTAAGTAGTTTTAATGTTTTTACAACGAAAATGGCTTAACTTAGAAGGAAATATATGAGCAACAGTATTAGTAATTCGAACTACATTTCATTACATTTGAAAATAATAGTTTCGACTATAAATTTACTATTTCTGGCTACAGTATATTTATTATTTTTAATCATTAACTACTATGTTACTATAAAATGGCTTTCAATTCTGCTTGCCTCTTGGCAAGATCTTCGGAATCACCGAAGCACCGAATCGGGATTCGGTGCTTGTTAGCCGACCGACTCCTATCTCTGGTATATACTGAGGATGCTTCGTTGAGAAGCGAAACACGTGTCGATTGGTGGTTTTTGGAGTTTGAGCGGAAAATAATAGCTAAAGAATTTAGGAATTTATCACATACCTATTTTTATTTTGCATCTGAAATACTTTTTTCAAAATGCATTTTGTTGTGCATGTTTATTTGAAATAATCTACATAAATATTTAATATTTGAAGAATGCAGAATGGTTCGTTAATTTTTTTAATTCATATTTCGTATTTTTCATCCTTAAATTCATAATTACTTTATTTAAGAACGCATCCAACCTAAATGTTGCCAACAATAATGCCAACATTGCAAATCAAACTGTTTCTGTACCAATGCCAATGCCAACAATGTCGATCTACAATAGAAGGTCTATTTTTATTTGGTGGAATGATTATGAGGCCACATAGACGGACCATGAAAGATGAACTCTTCGAACAAAACTAGTACCTACTCAAATTAGTGGAATAAGTATTTTATTTGAAGAAAGTATTTTGAAAATATCTATTTTGTATTTAAATAATTTTATTCAAAACTATTTTGTATTTGTATTTGAAATAAAAAAATAAGTAAGCATTTGCATGTTGTATTTAAATACTTTTAATAAACTATTTTGCACATCCTTGGTTACATATAATATGATAACAAATTTGACAATATTCCTGCAGTCTTATAATTTTTAGTAGGTATCGTCTTTTTTATATTTTGCTTCCTACTTTTGTATTATACCACATAATTCTCTTTTGGTACGACAACTCCAGCACAAAACACTATTTTTTATGTCAACATTGTGTCAACAATATTGGAAAGGCTTTTGTCCAACTGTGGACGAACACGGGCTGACGATGATGAACATGATGAAGATGATGTGTCTGTGGCGAGGTCACTAGGAAGTTTAATTTAAACTTGTGTCTGGTGTATACAGTTACAAGGCAAACTTGGTGCACGTCTGGTTCAATTTGAAATTGCTATCCTAGGTACATATATAGAGAAAGCGCATTAACAACAAAACATCTAAAACGGTATTTAATAACAGTTATTGATGTGAATAATTTTGCTGTGAAATTAACGCAACTATTTTTATAGTGACTTTTAAGTTTGTGAGTTCCTTCTCTCATTAATTAACCTCTTAAGCCTGAGGACGAAATAATGGGTCTACGGCATAGAACAATAGTGCCTAGAGGTTAAGAGCGTTTATTAATAAATCATATAAGCGACATTGAACAAATGAAGCAGTTTATAGAAGAATGGCGAATTTCGGATTTAGTTACCGAATATGATTTCTGTTTCGTGAGGATGCTTCATTGAGAGGCGAAACACGTGTCGATAAAAAGTTTGAAGCTTTGTTCAGAAGATAACTAAAACAGGTTTGACGACCTCCGTGGCGCAACGGTTAGCGCGTCGGAAAGTAAACGGGGGTTGCGGGTTCGATTCCCGTCCCGAGTCTGGGTGTTTATGTATAATATGTATATATTTACAAAAGAAAAGTATATAAGTAGTGTATATCAGTTGTCTAGTACCCATAACACAAGCGCTATGCAGCTTACTTTGGGACTAAATGGCGCTGTGTGAAATGTCTGTATATTATACGAATTCACCACTTCAAATGAATCTCCTCAAAGTAATCAACAGAGTGTATACAAAAAATTATACTGATACCCTCTTTCACTAAAGTCCCCTAATACTTAGTGAACCCCTAATAAGAAATAGAGGTTTCACGAAACGTTAGGAGCCCTTATGTAATTAAGATCCCCTAAATTTAAAAACTCGATTTTCGAACCCGTAACACTATGTGACAGTTTTGTATTAGTTTTCAATAATATGGAGAATACATACATACATACATATCTTCATGCTGTTTCCCTAACAGGGTAGTCAGAGAAGACGGAGTGCCAAGCGTCGCGGTTCTCACATAATGACATAATAATTTATTATATTATATAGAAACTTACAAACGACATTACAAACATTACAAAAACAATAGTATCTGTTTTATCGATAAACTTTTGGAAACGAATAGTCACTATGGAGACAATAAAACGTCACATAACTTATGTCTGACATTACTAGGGACGGTTCGGTTCGGACGGACGGTGAATGTCAGATTATTGAAAACCAAAACGGTTTAGGGGTTTTTCATCTGTCTCTCTATCTATCAGTACAGATAGTACCGACATAGTAATTTGACGGCTTAGATAGCGTTGGCGAAATCGGGTATTAGACGTGTCCGTAAGCAACATTTGATTAAAATGTTAAGTTAAGTTAAGTTAAGTTATTTGCTTGTTTAATCCACTGTTACGAATTTTTTATGGTTTTCCGTTGTATTATGACGTCATTTCACTGCACGTATCATTGTTCTATTTTATTTGAGGGAAATCGGCTGTTTCATATCAAAATCTTGCAAAGGCTTCAGAGCAAGTTTTACGAGAAAGCGCAAAAACAAAAAAACAAATGGGCACAGCCCTTATAGAGTTCTAACTTTCATGTAAAATATATTATATTATTAGATAGAGTAATCATCACGAATACATAATGGCATAAATAATTTCCATAACTTTTTCTTATGTATAAGACGAAAAATGAAAACGAAAAATGTCTTAAAGGTACTACTTTCTTTGGTTCGATATGGAGCAGCCGCGATCGACAGTTACTTTCCCATCAAACGCAAAGAACTATTTATGCTTCTATGTAAGTTACTGCAATTTCCTGCGCTTAATCGGTGTCTAAGCGTGAATATTTTAAAAACTACGTACAGGCTTTTTCTTTTTGTTTGCAGTAGTAGTAATATAATTCTCCATTAGGAAGGAAGGTAAAGGGATCTTAGCCCATACAACCGACATCTTCAGTAATAAATAATTTCTTTCTATTATTTCATCAAAATGTCGACGTAATACATTTTAAATTTTTTTTGGAGTTTTTGGCGACAAATAAATTGAGACATTCTTTTTAGAGGGTCCACTAAGGCGGACTAAGCCACTAAAAAAATCTCAACTCCACACTACCAAATAAGCACTTATTTCAACAATTTCACATAACAACACAGCAGCGTAGATACTTGGGACGCAAAACTACGCCAATTTTACATCACAATATCCACTAGAAATCATTTGCAAATAATTTAAATAAACGTCCAACCTTCTTTCTTTTTTTTGTTTACGCAGGATAAATCTGCACACAGATACACAGCCCCCTGAGGAAGAGATTGGGTTATGTCGGGCTTTTACTCACCAAAACTACTCCGATGATCGTTTTAGGCGTCGAAGGGCTGCGGTATCTAGAGTAGGTACCTATCCTTGGTCAGTCGCACAAGGCAACGAAAAGAAACCTTCGAAGTCGCAGGAGACCACAACAGAGCTACGTGCCGTGGGTGGTCTATGATAAATTTGAACTAAGGTACCTGCGGCTAATAAGACCTAGCTAAGGAAGATTTCAAATTAAATGAAATATAACCAATATAATTAACAGAATTTAATAATAATTAGTCTAAAACTTCAATTACTATAAAATATAAAGGGAAAATGGCATTTTTTACCATAAACAAAGACAAAACTAAACATTATTGAAAACCTTGCCTTATTTTACCATGGTAGGGTAACAAAGCCTACAGCTCTTATATAATTAATCAAACTACACGTTTATACATTTGATACTTGAGATCAATAATTGGATAAACGCAGCAATTATATTAAAAATTATTAAAAAATCTATAATTTTCTCCGCATAACAACCAACTATTTGAGTAAATGCTCGTTCGATAGGCATCGTGGTCGTAGACACTAAAACTAACGATTGTTCCATTAGCAATAAATTACACACTATTTGTTTGCATTCGTAAAACTTCGAAAGTTATTAAAATATATTATGAAACAAATAAAATTTGATTCATGATGTAGGAGGAAAACAAAACTTATGTTTAAATTTGGTAGGCCTTAATAGTCATCGACCATGAATGTAAGAAAAACAAAATTGAAAATATTTGAATCACAATACGTTATTCAAGTATTTATTATAAAAAAATCTTAAAATGATTGAGAACTCTACACAGCAAATTTACGCAGATAAGTGAAACATGACAATGAATACTTCCGACTGATTTGGACCGATTTTTATTATTCGTACCGCGCGGTCGTCTCTCGCAATGTATGACACAACCCTGGAGACGGGAAGAGGAGTATTCCGCATTTGTAAACTCATAAAGATACCTTCGTGTGTTAGGTGTCTGTGAGTGTCTCCTTGAGCGGGAGCGCCCATTTTAAATACGATTTTACTCACATAGGCCTTATTAGACGACAGGCCTTAATACCCGCAGGTACCTTAGTATGTTTTAAACAAAAAAAATGAGCCGTCGCGGGACGCCTGGTAGATGTGAAACATCGAAACTATTTTGTACAGAAAATATGCATTTCATGGGAGACGCCCTCAGTAGTCGTCGTCTGGTTCTCATAGCACAGGGAATACCCTAGTTTCAGATCAGATGATTGGTGTGTATCGTCTGGCGCATTATTATTATTATAAATAAATATGGCACAATTAAAAACAAAATAATAATTTTTTTTTTAAAGAAAAAAAAATTATCGATTTAAAAAACACAGGCAACGTGTTCTAAAGTGAATAACAACAACGTATACGCTATAGATATACAAGCTCAATACAAGCGCGTGGCGACGCGCCGCCACCCGCTTCGCCGCCACAAAACATGAGTGCGTGTAAAGATCATTACATGTAAAAGTCAGCTGCGATCAAGCTATGACTACGACCTCAGGCTACGAGATACGGATAAATCCTTTTATCCGTATCTCGTAGCCCGTTTACATTTAGAAACAGAATGCAACTACAATTTTTAATCATTTAAACTACACTCACAAAAAGGTTTCTTGTGTTTTATCAAAAAAAAAAAGCGTTAATTCTTGTAAACAATGCAGTCATGAGCGTCTTCGTTTACAATACGTAAACGTTTTTCGACCCTTTAAGCACATATTTTGAGTATTTATTCATTATAACATTCATAATATGTATCTTATTAAAGGTAATTATTTATTAGCATCAACCGATATTTATTAAATTTACCGCGACGTATTCCGTCGCGACTTATTTTATTTATAATTTTCATGTTACTTCCAAACATAAATTGGTCAACTATTTTAATTTTCGGGCGTGAAGCATTTCAATGGCTTTTATATCATAATATTTTTATGCAAGAACCATCCATTCAATTTATAATTATTAATTCTAATACGTAGATGTATTGTAAAATTTTAAAATAAACCTAGAAATAGTAACAGCGCAAAAGAATTCGAGTACCTAATATTTTTTGCTCTTCAGTTAATGCTCAAGGCCAAGATCTCAAACAAACCTGAAAAAAATAAAAATAAAACTGGCTTTCAAAGTTACGTCATGTAGAAAAAAAAAATTATCAACATACCTAACAAGAAGTCACTCTTACACAAAAAATATAGGCCTGATTTCTAAAAAATAAAGAAAATAACGAGTAAAGTTATCTTCAGACGAACCTAGCCCTATCCTATTGTTCTTATTCAAAAGTAGACGTCGACCTAGTTACTAAGAATTGCCAAACATGTTCCGTCATACCGTAAACAGATTTCCCAAATTAATCATCCAATATAAAAACCACATACCTACCACATTACATAAAATTACAGTAGGTAAGTCAAACAAAAAAACAAAAAATAAACAAGTTCTTTTTTCAAACTCCATAATAAGAAATATGTGCATTTTTTTTTAATTATTATTTTTAATTATTACATTATTATGCACTCATCGTCGCCAACGTTAACGTGTTACGTACATAAATATATATTGATTTATAATAAGCAAAAAACGTACCAGAAAACAACTGTAGGAATCCAGGAGACACTTTATATGGTCATAACAATATTCTCAAAACATATGTCCATTAATATTTCGATTAATTCATATTAACGATTTGTTACTATTTATCACAAATCTATGTCACAAATCGGTTTTCTTTTTTTTTTTAAATATTTATTGGCTGAATGCATACATCATCGCACGCGACGTACGCCACAGTACAATGGCGGAGCGTTACTGCTGAAATGGCGGGAAATCTGACATGCGCTTTAGGAAATCGATGGGAAAACGGCTTGTGGAAACGCGGTCCATACGAACTTTCGTGCAGTCAGCAAGTCACGACAATAACATTGTAAAAAAACAATGTACAACATTCCACACCTGAACAATTTCACTCTACGAAGTGAGAACTCTTTCAACGCTGACATATTATTTATGCACGATTTTTATTTATTCTTGTATCAGAGATGTTAAAATCAAAGTCAAATCAATTTATTCAAGTAAATCCTATTACAATGTTTTGAAACGTCAAATTTATTTTACTTCATTTCAAAAAGAAAACTTGGACACTGAGAAGAACCAACAAGAAACTCAGTCAGGTATCATTTTTTCAACTGTTCTAATCTCTTGCGTAAACATGGGTTGAAAATTTCCGAATGCGTTGGTAAAAAAAATTAAGTTAAAAATTGTCATAAATACTTACCTACACATAATTTTTATAACACAGGAATATTCCTTCAATTTTAAGGAAAAATTGTATGAGCGATTAATCTTTATATACAGAATTCCGGTGTGCGTCTTTTCGTAACTCTTCTCCTAAACGGCTTAATGTTGATAAAATGTTTTGTTTGTACTTATGGGGTCACCTGGATCGTTCTTAGCTGTAGTTGAACTACGCTACGGATGAACCCGGCTGGTTCCGCGCGGACGAAGTCACGTGCAACAGCTCGTATTTTCATAAAAACTATTTTTGAGTTTCATAATACATACGTACATATCTTCACGCAATATTCACGCGGACGGAGCGGCAGGCTTCGTGGCTCTTACATACTTCTTTCGCTTTCTCAAATCTCATCATTCTCCTCACACATTTTCGCCTAGGTATGCGAGTGCTTTTGACATTACTGTCGGCTAACATTTATAAGTCATATAACATACAACTAACATAATAATGAAAATAATGTAATAGAGCACCATATATATTTTTTTACATAACATATATAAGTCACAGGTAAAAACATTACGTCACTTTCCATAGGAGGTGGACAGAGCCAAGACGCACGGAATTAAAACTTTACACTACTTTCGACAATAATATTTATTTGAACTTAAAACTTCAAGTCGTGAGCCTGTCGCGTACCAATTCGTTATGGCTTTAGTACACGTTGGGCCATATGTTAGGCCAGTTAGGTACTAGTAGTACAACAAGGACGCTCATCATGAATTGGCCTTATTCAATATTGGTTATTGGCGCCAAAATCTTTGATGAAAACCGGACAACAGTATGTGGCCTGCCAGCGTTTATCCATGTAGCCAAATCTAGGCCAGCGGGCTTTCTACACACTGGTGGCCCAACGTATACATACAACGTATACATACGACCTTTACAATAAGCGCGATCCCTTATCCGGCTTCTACGGCCTGCGTGAGAAAATAAACACCTGATATTCCTTTTACTTACCAGCAGGGATTACTTACCTATATACCTACGTAATGCTTAAATTTAGTCACACATTTTTCCAAACAGGTGAAGGCTTGATTTTTCCCAACTACGGAGAGTTGTGATTTCAGAATGCTATGGTATGCATGTTCATCTGTCCCGCATAATTTCTAAACTAGCTACCGCAATTTGGCAAATGAAGTATCGTTAGAACCGTCTTGATTTCCCACTGGTTATAGACTATGTGAAGTAACCACTAAATTTAATATGGCGCCCTGTAGAAGATGAGTTTTGTATAAAAAAAAATTTTGAAAGGGCTTAATTAGCACATTTCAAATATAAATATGGCTGCTGCTGTCATCCAAATGTTGTCAAATGTCACTAAATCTCACCCAAGGATACAAATAAAAAAAAATAGCTCACGTAATTAATGGATACTCCCTAAAACTCTACATCTATATATATTTCAAAGTGATCCTTACAGATGAACATATGTGGGTATTTGTATTATAAAATCATAATATTTTCGTAGTGGTATAGTCGGTTAATAAGCCTCTGTATTTAACGTCATATACATTTGAAATATTGAAAACATGGTAAAATTTTAAATAGTCAAACCACAGAACTACATCTGCTTACAAAGCTCGCTACGTATCAATAACATGCACCTAATGATAGCAATTTATGAGTTAATAATAACACATGAATGAAATGGTAAACACATTACCATTTTCAAAGAATACTGTTTTGAAATGCTTTTATGCGCAGAATCTGTTAATTTTTAAACCTATTTATGTCTGATTACGTGTATAATCGTATCTATATTTAAATCTGTAACAGCCTAGAGTCCACTACCTTGCAGATTTTATCGCAAATGAAGTAAGATTTTTTGGTTTTGGTTTCCGAGAGGCAAAATTAAATCCCCACGGACACAGCCGGACTCTACGCCGACTGAGTAGTGTCAGACTTGAACCGACTAAACAAAACCCCTCTTTGCTGTTAGCCCTAGTGGCTTTTACAGCGTCACAGGTCGCGTTGGGGTAAGCGCTAAAGGCGCCCTGCCAGATAATGAAGTAAGATAGATGATGCGAACGGTATAGGATAGGCTAAAAGACGCCCCGCATTGTTGTCAACATCTAAATTCTCCCTTAGAGTGGTCCAAATATCCCATCAAATCAAACCAAATCCACGTAAACCAAAATTGTCGGTATTTTTTACCTTCAAATTACAGACAAGTATGACCATGCCTTTAATATTTTAACCAGTTTTATCCTACAGATTCCTTTTCTTTCAAGTAATACCGATTTATAAAGAAAACCCCTAATTTAGCTAGCCTCCCGTAAATCATAACCTAGTATCTGCAGAAGGCAATTGGTTATGGAGTACTCAACCTATAGAGACGAAAATCGGACAATCTTATTCACCACTGCTCAGTTTATTTACACTAACAAATATCAACTCTCGCTCGCATTGAGCAGTACATAACCAATACTGGACCTGTGTGTGCATGTCTGACAGATATTTAAATATTTATGTAACGGCTTATTATTCGGTAGTGTGGCGAAAACAGCAAAAAATCAAACTATAAAACAAAACGCAGTAACCGCAACAGTGTTTAGACGTAAATTGTTTTCATACAAAATAAATGACATTGCCACTCTATAGGTTGAGTGCTCCATCTTTAAAATTAATCTCTTCGTCTGATAACTCACGCGAGACATAGAATATCCTGACGTTGAGCCCCACCCGTACTTATAAAATATATAGGTAGGTTAAAACGGATATTTTTAGACTTATTGTCTGTATTTATTCGAGCATTAGAGAAAAGTTATAAATTGCATTTTGAAAGTTGTCATACGTTTGTATGACAACTTTCAAAATGCAAAAAATTAAACTATAAAACAGAACGCAGTAACCGCAACAGTGTTTAAACGTAAATTGTTTCCATACAAAATAAATGACATTGCCACTCTATAGGTTGGTTGCTCCATGTAATTGGTTCATCGACTAGCGCCATCTACTAATAGCCGAGCGATAACAGAGTCAAACAGCTTAACAAGCCTTCTAAATTCTTCTGAAACCTACACATTATATATGAAATGTTAAATTATAAAACGAACGTTGTATATTATTCACTAAGTAGGTACATTTAATTTTGGTTTATGCATTACCGTTTATTTTTATAAAATTCTAGTTTATTTTCGTATTTGAAAGACTTCACTTTCAAGATTACAAGATGTAATGATTAAATGAAATGAATTTATTAGTATATCAAAACAGAGGTCGTGTTGTGTAAAAATAACAAAACTGTTCAAATTCATATTAATTTATTTATTGTAATATACATACGGCAGCTCACAGCGACTACAAACCTAGTGGAAGATATTACATATACATAATATAGTCTGCGGTGCGCTTGCGGCGACTTCTCTTCATAGATTTATAAATATAGATAAAATAAAAGTGGATTTTAAAATTTACCACTTTGATAGGAATCAACAGTAGAGCTCTATATCCAACTATTTGTATTGAAATTACTTAACCCGTCCGCTGATTTTTGGGTTTAAAACCTAAAAAGTATAAGCCAAAAAATCACTAGGGTCATAGCAACAATAAACCGTTTACATTATTTGAATAGTCCCTGTTCCAATGGTACGACTAATCTTCATAATCGAAGTCATTCAAAACGTACACGAGTTCACTAATATATCAAAAATGAATAGATGTTTTAAGTCTTTAAATCAGAAAATATTTCAATGCCAAATACTTTAACGGAAATAGCACACTATTAATGCAATACCATTGGTTTAATTTTAGATCTCTTCAGTTTCCTCGGACGTGCCTCATACGTGTTTTTAATCAAAATACATTGCGGTATTGCCCCAATTTATGGAAATCCGTGTTTCATAACTTCACACGTGTGCTCATTACTCCATCAACGTTCGCAATTCTCACAATAATCTCACAATACAGGTGTTATTAGTTCACTAGTACAGAGGTTAATTAATGCATGTGGTGTGTGGATTCGATTCCCGACCAACTTTTAGAAAACGATCCTAGATTGCTTGGAGTCTGGATGTCATGCGAGTCTGAATAGAGTCCATAATACATGATTACATGTATATTTTGGTACCCACGATACAGGCTTGGCCTAGTGTAGAGGCCATTAATACTTCACAGATCATGTTAACACATTTTAGAGTGAAATAATTAACTTTCTATTGATCAAACAGTCTTGTAATGTTAAATAAAATTTAGCTATTATTTTTTATTTGTTATAGGTATTTTAGAAAAAAAAAATTAATTTCAGTGTTACCTTTTATAAATATTGACATCGTATAATTATTCTGTTAATTTTAAAATGTTTTAATTATTTCATATAACTGGTAATTTAATTTATGGTGTTAGTATGTCAAGTCATTGTATAAATAAATAAAATAAATAAATTAACTTGTTTGAAATCGCACAATTTGTGTGATTTTCTGTAGATTATTAATTACTATAGCCGTGTGTCCGGTGGGATTTACCATCGCCAATGACAAACTGTCATACAAACTTTCGTCTCTAACTATACCCCCTCAGGGGATGAATTTCCAAAAACACTGATACAATACAATGGCCACTTTTATTATTTACCGTTGGGCGTTTTTATCGCCACGATTTTATCGTCCACGATAAATTATATTATTCCACGTGTGGTGGAAAAAGATGCTTTTTCAACGTCCATGGCATGACGTTATCGTGGACGGAAATTTAAGTGTCTTCATATATCTGCATACATATTGCTTCCCTATTGTGCCGTGAACGTTAAAATCGTGGCGATAAAAACGTTCAAGGGTAAGTTATAAAAGCGACCAATGACAAAACTTCCAAACAATCTCTAATTACCTATTTAACTTTTTTAAAGATGAATTTTAAAAAACCTCTCATATCTCAACTATGTCATATAGAAATGCCCATATCACCTACAAAAAAAACACCTGAAGTGGACAGTAATGAAATATGGCGGTACCAAAATATAGGTCAGTTTTGGTTATAGCCATCCAATATAAATTTTTATTTAAAAATTTCACAGACGGCTATATTTTAAATTTTTCAAAAATTAGGTCAGGAATCTGAATTGACATTTTTAAAAGATACTTTTTTCTTTACTAAATTAATATGTTCTTAAAACTTGTTTACTTATGTAATCTTATTTTAAATAACATTCTATAGGATGTAACATGTTTTTGTTACTAATATTATCTTTGGGAATAGCAAAGGAACTTCAGTTCATACAGACAAGTTAGATGATGCATAAAATAAGACTAATAAATTAGTGTTAATCTAATTTATCAAGAGCTTATTATTTTAAAATAAATATAACACGTATTAAAAACAATAATAATAAGAACTACCTACTCCTTGGAAGCTCTTGTCATAAAGAAAGTTCGAGAAAAATGATATACCTAAAATGGAACGTTCAAATTGATACGCGCGAGCGGTCAATAAAAATGCCAAAAAAATATGTAATTTTTACGCCTAGTCCAATAGAATTTATTAAATTCCAAAAATATATTACCGTAATAGAGATTTTTGAACAAGCCATTATTATCCCTTTCAGGATTTTTTCAACTTCAACTTATAAATAATGGCTTCTAATGCGACTAGCACATTAATTCTGCCAATGTCACGTTTTGCAGAAGACCTCGGACCAGTATCGCAATGGAAGGAGTATTTGTTTTAAAAGCGAGTCCTTTTTTAACCAACTTTCCAGACTTTTATTAATGTGCGTGACTAGGGAAGGTCAGGGTGCAACGACACAAAGCTGAACATGACATATTTTTATTTTTACAAATACTTGTACCTAAAACACTTAAGATTGACGAGTATTTTGCAAATAATGATTTCATGACCAACTCATAAGCTGACACGAAATACACCGACAGTGCGAGGTTGCCACACTTACTATAGCTGTTTCACTCGTGGTTACGCTCAGTCAGATAGAGACAAGAAAATTAGTTTGATACACGGCGGTAAAGTTGCATCTTATTATGAATCCGTCCATTGTATTTCTTGGTCCGAGGTACTTTTTGTTTATGACTACATTACTTCTTACAATATTTACTAACGGGTCTATGTCGCATTTATACTTTAAGGCTAATTACTTAACTATCCCGACGTTTCGACCGGATTGCACCGATCGTGGTCAATCCGGTCGAAACGTCGGGATAAAATAGGTAATTAGCCTTAAAGTATAAACGCGACATAGACCCGTTAGTAAATATTGTAAGATGTGTACAAGTCGTGAAAGTTTAAATACATTACTTCTACGTATGATTATTTTGGCCAATGTACGAGCATTTTACGACAGTCATACTAAATTACGTTCAACGTCAACGAATGAATTGTAGTTTAGTGCGTTTAGTAACAAAGATAATGAAATACTAGCTAGCAAAAGAACCCAGTGTTAGTAACGCCAACGAATAACGAATAAGAGAACTGGCGCCCTCTAGTAGACTAGCAGAGCGCGACGATGTTCGTGACGTTATCAGGAAGAACGACCGACTGCTTGTTTTCCACTACCACTGGAGATTATAATATAAATTAAAACTCGAGCACGTCACGGCTCTCTCTTTTGTTTTTTCCCTTTGAGACTGCAGCATAAAGCGTTTGAATGCAAATTAATTAATTATTAATTGAAGTAACGTTTTGGGTGTTCCGTTTCCATAGGTACCTATTATAACATATCTAATTCTATCGTAGACATCACCAGTTTCAAGTTATTTGATATTTTTCTTCTACGGACTGTTCTGGAAAATTTATAGTCAACACATTCCGAAAAAATATTTGAATTTCATTGATAAATAAAAAGTAATTGGGTATTAAACTCCAGCAGTGGGGATGAGGTATAGTGAAATGACGCAATGGGCCTCTGACCTTAATATCTCGTAATAGTATTTCCCAAGAGTATAATCTCTACTTTAAATTTAGTCAATAATCTCTATATTTTTCGATGAAATCCGTTTTCATACTATTGTGTCCATGGTTAATAATCCTTTAGTTAAATAGTCTATTAAATCACCGACAAACGTAACGCAGACTTTCATACAGTAATAATATTGAAATACACTAACTCGGTTACATTACAACAAATCGACCAACAACCGGGACCCAGCGGGGCTATTACCTAAAAATTTGCAGACAGCGACCGCCGCGCGATCACTGCGCCACCGGCGACTAATTGTAATTAAAAATTGGTATCATGTATGACGATTGCGTATCTATTATTGTATGACCGTAAAATGCACTTTTCGCGGTAGATTTAGCGCCACTATACAAATAACATTACACAAATTCTCGTTTTTACAGCAGATATCGCGCGATATTGGCTGTCGCATGCTGTCTGCAAGTTACGTAATAAGCGTGCCGAAGACAATTACACTTAGTGGAAAGAAAATATTCATCATTGGCACTCCAGTCGAAAATATCGGTGGGCGAATACACTTCGGGCCACGATTGCTGGCCACGTTTTTATTAACATTAAAACTGCACATTTCATTATTTATTATTGTATTTAACGAAAAATGTAATCTCCCAGCCAGATACATTTATGAACCGTTTTATTATTAATAAATGTCAATTTCTATCTGTAACTCTTACTATGATATATTTTCTATAATACTTTATAATGTAGGTATGTATGTATATTTTTGCTTTCACACATAACAGCAGTTTACAAATAATATCGAAAATAACACTTAAACGTTACCTATATTATATTATTCCAAGTACCAACAGATCTTGCACTTTTACATAAAACTATCATTATATCATAAACACATTTACAAGAACAAATAAATAATGGATTACTACAAACAATAATAATTATTTTTCTATTATTACGTTAATTTACCTATTAAACTGTTGTTCATGTGAACAAAACTTAAATTAATATATTATATATATGTATAAATGCTAGTATTTTATATATTCACTTTACATTTTATGCATATTTCATACAAAAACCGATTACGTAAAAATTTAT
Organism: Zeuzera pyrina; assembly: GCA_907165235.1. NCBI lineage: Eukaryota > Metazoa > Arthropoda > Insecta > Lepidoptera > Cossidae > Zeuzera > Zeuzera pyrina. Next base: position 14,117,934 of record OU015640.1, read on the forward strand.
ATATGGAAATGACATTTCGGCATCAACGAACCACTAATCAGTTTTTAAGAACAAAAAAATATATGAATAACAAAAAAATATTACAAATTGACATACTGGCTGACTGATAATAGTCGCCAGTGTATTGAGATAATAATTAGATAACAATGAAATCAGGTTATTATAATGTAGTTTGGGAACGCAGTGTCACAAAATGTATTATTTGGTTGTGTATGTAACAGTACAAAACTATCAAAAATGAACTTTATCGTTCAATAGATAAGAGTAAAAATCGAATAACAACGCCGCTATTTAATACACAACAGTAAATTAAATTACCCTGTTTAAGAGACATTGTATATCATAAAATTGCGACCTCAGCCTTTCAATGATATCATTTTTATTTTTTAAATCTTGACAGATAATAATTAACTGCAAACCGTCAAAATGGCCGCCACCAACTTGATTTTTATGAAAAAAAAAGTGATTTCGTAGTCTTTTAAAATCACAGACAATTATTATCTATCAAAGAGTAAATTCTAATTTGCTAAGGGATATTTGAGTTACAGGGTTAAAAAAATAATAATAATAACAAAAATCCTACACCGCGGATATTAGTAGACGGATAATTGTGATTAATCGTTACACTTAAAACTAGGCGGGGGTTGATTAATATCTCAATTGAATATTAATCTTTCAATTCGAGTATTTTATATTTGTAATATTTATATAGGATATAGGATAGAAAATAGTTCACCTACACAGTAGGAAAAGGGAAAAAAATAACCTAAACATCTCTACTCTTCGCTATAAAGTGGAGGGATAAATTCGAAACAAAAAATGCATAGAATCAAAATGCAATATTATACAGAGGAATCATAATCATTAGGTAAAAATTCGTTTGGTACATAAAAGTAACCTACATTTTCATTCCTTAAAACTACCGTCACGCTATTAGCTTCAAAAAGTTAATCGAAATTTTTTAATCTATGTTCAAAGTCCCTCTTATTTATTATATTAAAGTACACAGTTTTCTTGCACCTCAAGTGTACCAAAGGGATCGCATCCTATCGAAACGAATGTAAAACAAGTTATGTTAATAATGTAACATTTAAGAACAGAGTGGTCATATTTAGTATTTAAAACACAAATTGTTTTCCATTCGCGACGTCAGATCATGGCTTCTTAATTTGATTATAGCAATTTTTAAATTTTAATTTTAATAATACCAATAGGGAATAATTTAATATACACATAATACTAAGACATGGCACAGCCTGTCCATTTTTTTTAATCAGACGAAGAATTTTGGCTCATTCACACGCCACTGCCAGGGTTTAAGAAAAAGTCTTAATTCCAATATTATGTTTTTAAAACATTTACGGATAATTATGTCAATGGCAACTTTTATCTTAATTTTATACTGGCAATACACATATTTTTATTCACTGAATTCGTTCTAATATCTATCATATAAAAACCCCATTGTCGTGACGTGTGAACCGCGTATAATGCAATAATTTTAAACATTCTAAAATATCGGTATTTCACCGTGCATCCAGTTACTGTCAATACAAAATTTTCGAATAAGTCCTATAAAATACTACATAACAATAAAATATGGGCTTTTTGGCATATTGTGGTAGAGAATTTGAGAATGAATTATTTATTTACATTTGATATAAAGGTGGGTCGTAATAAACTTAACAATACAATTTGCTAAAAAAATTGTGATAATTTGTCATGACCTTTGTCATTATTTACACTTAAACATATAAAGAGAAAGAGAAGTGGACATCGGTAACATTTCTATAGCTAATAATTTAGAAAAAACAACACTAACAATTTTTTTAACGACTGGTAAGTATTTCAATATGTCACGTTTAACATTTGAACCAATCTAAACACGAAATTAACATTTTCAAAATAAAAAGAAAACATCGGTACAAGTAGCTATACATTTGGCTATCTTGCCTTAACAAAATTGAATTATGCATATCTCCATACTAAGAGCGACTAAAATTGTTGTCACTTCTGTAGAATAATGAAATAATTTAATTATTACAATAATCCATACACAGCATAAAATTTAAAAGGATTGTGTTCTTGACCTATTATTAACCACAAAAATAAAAATATCATATAAACTTTTAAACTTCCGCGTTGCATTATAAAATATCTATAAAAACGGGAAATTAATGCAATTTTAGCTGTTATTTTCGCTTGTCGTTTCGGCCGATGCAACTCGGCCGAGACCTCAAGCGATAATAAAAGGTAATCGCGTTAATTTCCCGTGTTTTTAGATATTTTATAAAAACACCAGTCGCAAAAAAACTGAAGCAGTGTATATAATAATTTGAATATTAAAAATCAATTAAGAAAAAATGACATAGGACTTCTTTATAAAATAATTTTAATCAATAATGTTTACATATTGTGATCGATATAAATCAATATGAAATAAATTAAAAAAGATTCACCAATCAACATAAAAATTTAAAAAAAACATGGAATCAACAAAAAATGTACAGTTCAAAGTACATCACACACGCGCAAAGCGAACTATCTTTCATATATCAATCAATTATAAAAACTATTTTCGTACAAGTAACAAGTCGAATTTATAATCGGGCCAATATATCTTAACACCCATCGAAACTCATACAAGAGAAATATCGTATTCGTGTGTGACGAACTTTATATAACTTTTAATACCTACATAACAATTACATAAAAAAAGAGTTCATTGAAACAAAAACAAAACATCAATGGATTTTTTTTTCAACGCAAAAATGTTTTAATGTCAGAGCGAGATACCAACAAAATCGCCATAGGGATTTTCGAGTAGTTTCTGATAAGGTAACAACGTAGAAGTAGAAAGTACATTCATTTAGTATAGTATATAGATGATTTAATTCGTCACGATATGAGGTAGAAGATGGCAACTTACGTTGCAAAAATTAATAATATGAAAATTAAACATCAATTTGATTAATAACAATTAAAATAAATATATATATAAATAAATAGTAGACCATCTTTCGCAAAGAAATTGATCTAATATAAATAAAATTAAGATTGTATAAAATTTTTTGTAAGTTACTAAAGTTCTAAATATTTTAGGTTTGAACGCATTTTGTGTCGTCTCGCTCTGCCGATTCGTTCGTGAAGTCCCATTAAAAAATCAGTAAATTGTGAAATATAGCAGCAAAAATTGACAATTGGTAGTTTGTAATTCAGTGAACACTTTTTCTATGTAATACCGGAAGACAATAAATTAAAGTAGTAAATCTTTATTCGAAAGTACCGACGATCCTCCCCTCCCATTTTGCTAGCGATGTGTTTAAAAAAACTCGTGCACCTTGCGAAATACCGAGAGCACTCTTCATTTCTTGGCCCGCACGGTGACGTAGGCGGGCTCCTCGCCGTCCGCGCGCGCGCGCAGCAGCAGCGGCAGGCTGCGCCTGCGCACCGCACGGCCCGCACGTGGTCACACACACGGTCACACACGGGCGCGCACACTCGCACACACTCGCACACACACACACACACACACAAACTCGCACACACACACTCACACACACTCATACACACACACACACACACACGTCACACGTTCACAAGCAATCACAATCGCACCTAGTAACGTACTAGTACACGGTCATAAGAAAGCACAATGATTCACAATCAATACACATTATCACTGCACACACAATCAAAATCGGAATCGCATCTATTTATTTATTTACTCAAAGTCCACAGCTCTTGAAAATATCAGTAATACAATGTCGTGTACTAAAAATACAACCATTAACGGACTCTGTTTCGCTCAACATTTATATTGACACTTGTTACTCGTCTCAACAAAACATCCTTAGAAAATTCCAAAGCCCTTAACTCTATCAAAAAATATATACCTAATTATGATTACAAATATTAATATTAACACTTATTTTACGTACATTAACATCCGTGTACACCCACACTCAATTAGCTAAAGCTAAAAGTAAAGCTATAGTCGCACCTACACTAATATAATATTGCAAATATGTTTTTATGCTCGTATGCATACAACTTTTAACATGCCTATACACACGTTAATACATCCACATAAAAACCGCACGCATGCATAAATTTCCAAACATTTAAGCATAGTATCACAAACAAACATACACACGTACATATCCTCACGCTGTATCCCTAACGGGGTAGTTAGAGTGAACGGAGCGCCATATTTCGCGGTTCTTACATACTTCTTTCGCTTCCTAAAATCTTATCATTCTCTGTTACTAATATACTTGCACACACGTTACAAGCACACACACATTCACTTCCCGCAATAAAAGAAACCAATATGACAAAATATATTGATTTCTTTTTGAAACACAATTTAAAATGCATAGTTATTCATTATCATAATACGTAATCACATATGTTATGGTTCAATTCTAAATTACATAAAACTACTTAATAAAAAATAGCAAAAAGATTAAGCACCATTCTGACTTTTAGGGTGTTACCATGCCCCCACCCGACCAACATCGATTAATGTAATCGATAAATGTAGATCGATTAATGTAATCGTTCAATGTAGTTGAATGACAGATACGAATCAATATAACAACTGATGAGCATTGATTTATAACAATCGAGCGACATCAAATCGAATTAATACAGTGAACAATGTCGTCTCTTTCAAAATGTATCCAGAAATAACGTGCTGTTCGCCAGTGATTTTTACTCTTACTTGTACTACGGAGAAATACCGCAATAGAATGCTATGGATGAGGCCTTATTTTAAAACTAGAAATTGCATAATTCTTATTTGGATATTTTGATAACTGATCGTTGATCGATCCTCGTTCAATGAGGAAGTAATAAAAATCTAATAATCGAGCAGATTAATTTAACCCCGTAAGAACTGTCGATCGATGGCAGCCTATCGATTAATCACATCGATTGACGTCAGTCGGTTGAGTGTGGTAATATATAAAAATGTAGTACACGAACGATTTCTTGTTCTGTAAATAGTACATTTTTTGTGACAGCATAAAATAAATTGTATCAATATCCCTCATACCTCTCTTTATTCACGCACGCATATATAGGCGGCGGCTGAATGGACGCCGCGTCTCATGTTTGCAACGCGGTGTTTACCTCGCGATGGATCGTTGTCTGGAATCACACAACATTACTATTAGCATTTCATGAAACCAACAATCACTTAAAGACTTGTTTGATAAGTAAAAATCAATCAAAAAATATATTATACACTATAAAGATGAGTTATTAAGATGTAATTGCCAGATTATAAAGCAGGAGTTGAAATTATAATTCGATTTAGTATTATAGAATTTTAAACTAAAACAATCAAATCAAAAAATCAATCTGCTGACTAAATGTGAAGATGTACTTGACAGACTATAATAAGCAAATTTCCTTTTTGCTTTCAATTTAATCATAGAACAAGAATGTAAAGACAGGGTCACCATATTATAACTACATTATTTTAATTGTCAAGCAAGAAATCATGGGTTCTTATAAAATTATTAGTGAAGGAGACCAACGAGAAAGAAAATAGATAACGATTGATCAAACAATTACAACCAACTTGAACTAATTTTTCGTCTTGATTTATACAGTTTTGTTCATCATATGATAAAGATATTTGTATAGTCTTTCCAAAACGGGAAATTTAACGCGATTACCTTTTATGTTGGCTTGATCTTTCAACCGAGTTGCATCGGCCGTGGTCTCAATCAAAGCAAAAGAGTTTGCTCGAGACCACGGTCGATGCAACTCGGTCGAAGCGTCAAGCCAAAACAAAAGGAAACCGCGTTCAATTTCCCGTCCCGTGATATTTTATAATGCAAGTATAAAAGTTTATACTTGTAGTCTTTATTGGTGTGTCTGTACTTGCATGGTTTTTTAGTGTAAATATACATATATGTATGTCGGAAATGAATTAACAATTACGTTGATTTCCGGGCGGATGGAACGCTAGCGCCATGTCGTGGCGCTCGACGGAGCCTAGCGATAGCACAGTGTGCCGGGGGATAGCAACAACATTCTATCTCTGACTCCCGTGAAGTGTGGTTGACTGTGTGTCGGTGGGAACTGCCGCGACTTATAAGTTTATCGAATGATATTCACTTTTTAAAAATTATAAATTATTTCTACACTTATTACAGAATTTAACATTGAAATGTAATTAAAATTTTAGAGACAAAAACTTCAGGCGATAATGTCCTGTTGTTAGTATGAGCCGTAAGTAGACTGTCCACTGTTAGCTGGAACATCAGCTCGGTCAGAATTTCTTCTCTTCGTGGGTGTACATAGTTTTCATATAACACTCGCGTTCTAAGTGTACAATTATTGTGATTATTGAGAACTACCTACTTTGATCAAAAATAGACTTAATGTAACTGTAGATTTCTTATTTCGCTTTGAACCAGCACTTTCCTCGTTAAACGCTCACAGTAATAGTTGTAAGTCCGAAAATAACCGATTAAACGAACCTACTCCGTTATGTACGTGTGTGTGTGTGCACGTGTGCGTGTACGTGTGTGTACGTGTGTGTGCGTGCGTGTGTGTGTGCGCGCGTGTACGTGTGTGCGCGCGTGTACGTGTGTGCGTGCGTGTAAGTGTGTGTGTGTACGTGTGTGTGCGTGTAAGTGTGTGTGTGCGTGTGTGTACGTGTGTGTGTGTGTGTATGCGTGTGTATGTGTGTGGGGCACGCACCAGCTGGTCGATCTGTCGCGCCAGCTGGTCGTTGAGCGCGTGCAGCACCTGCCGCTGCCCGTCCTGCGCCGCCAGCGCCAGCTCCAGCTGGCTCTGCGCCAGCTTCGCCTCCGCGTCCTGCCAACACACACCACCACATCTCACCCATGATATACATAATAGATTGTAAGATTGCCCTCCTGTGAGGATTAGAGGAAATAAAGACGAATTAGATAAGAAGTAAGCTTAAATACATACATACACACACACAAGATGACAATAAAAAAGTAGTGTGTGTGCTCTAGAAGTATAAATATAAGATAAAATGTATATAGATGTAAGGATAAATGCATTAGAATAAAGAACAAATTGTAAATAAAGATAAACAAGAAAATAAAATAAGTTTTAGGGGATCCTTTTCAGAAACAGTGAATGGACAGGAAGCATGAGGAACATGTAAGCAGAAGATAATAGAAAGGATACAGCGGGAAAGGCTCAAAATCAATCAATCTATCATATTATAAGTCAAGAGAAGCAGTAGTTATTTAATAAAAATAAAAAACCACATAATACCCATTGAATAGGCTAGATGACTGCTATTAAATGTAGTTTATTTTATACATTGTATTAAAATAATAAAACGTTATGATTACAATTGAAAAAAAAGTTATTGATATTCATTGGCAGAAACCGAGTTATTAGGTTAGGTTAGGAGCTGTTTTTCTTTCTTTATGGCATGACGCACAGTTTAGCGCATTTGCCAATGTCTCGTATTAATAAGTAAAATCATAAGTAAATTAGTTTTTTCATTACGTAAAACTCCTCCAGTAAAGTGATAGTAGGCTTTACTGAAGTTATAAAGGACTTCATGGAAGAGCGGGAGAATTTCAGCTACACATGTTTATTTAGACCTACTCTATTCTTTTCACTCACACAGAACTTTAAATACAATATACTATCATTTTTGTACTTTAAAACTCCCAAAAATGTACAAAATAGAAAATCTAAATAAAATGACAACCTCACTGCTCCCGATCCCGCCAAAAAATCGAGTTATTAGGTTTTAAACTTCAGTAGTGAGAGCAGTATGGGGATAACCTAGAGGGAGAGAGCACTACAAAGCTGTGACGTCACAAAGTCATAATGACATTGTACAGCCCTAGGAGTGACAGAGACGAAACATGTCCCACTACTAAATTTAAAAAACCAACTACTCTTATGTTTTTTATTGTATTTATAATATTTTTTCACAGTTTTGTTAGTGATTACTGAACCTAATCTCGGATGCACTGAAAATCAGTGTCGCGACCGCTCTCGGTGGTCGAGGCTAATGCTGAGTGCACTCCGTTTTCGCACGCCGCAACACAGCACGTGACAGCGTTGTTGTTTGTCGTCTATTGTATGTAATACGTTTCTATGTGTGCTTTTTGTTACAATCTGATTATGTTTTACTGTACTGTCTAAATATTTTATTTTATTTTTTTTTTTTTTTTACTTGATGTATTATGTTGTGTCATGTCATGTACTGTGTTGAGATGTCGAAATAAATAATATCTATCTATCTATCTAATAACTAGGTCGTGAAGAAATAGTCTACTGCAACTAGCCTATTATACGTTACACTAAAATAGTACATCAAAACAATAATCGTGACGCTACGCGCTAGCAGGGCGGGGCGCGAGAACGCCGCTTCACCGTAAGTAAGAGCGAGACAGTGATACTGCACCGTTGCTCCGAATGGTCGAAACCTGCTCGTGATGTTTCAATATTATATACAACAAAATATGTTTAATTCATTAAAAATTTCAAAATTCAATACCGAAATAATTCCGGGATCCCGGGATTGACTAAGTATAATTCCCAAATCCCAGAATTAGAAGAGGGCTTGAATCGACATCTATACATAGATATGAGGTCCACAGAGGCACAGATATTGTAATATGAAGAGACAAAATAATCTTGCCTGTTCGCTTTTCTTCGATTTCACGATCTGTGTTAATTCTTCATTCTTCTGTGCTAATTCCGCCTCCAGCTGCGCAACACGCTGCCTCAGCTGTTCTACCTCATTCGCCTCCCCACCTGAAATAATTTAATTCTGTTAGATCAGCAGTAAAGATAACACGATTGACTTGTCCGACTATATATGTATATTAGTTGAATAATCATGTATTTTATATAACATCAATCAATCAACGCTATTAAAACGTCCATTCCAAAAGTGCACTCAAAATGAATTTTGAGTGCACATTGATTTAGTAATATTTCAAAAACCTAATAACAAACATGTCAGTGCTCCTTCAAAAGTTATATTTATTATTAATATTTTTATTAATTATTTTTATTAAAGATTAATAGAGTCGAATTTTTAATCTTGTAGGTAATATATTTTTGGTACTGAATATTAAAGGTTGTAAAAAAGAATTTGCTGTACTTCATAATGAACTTATGAACACTGTAAATTGATTATAGTAACCTTTCCTAATAATTAAAAAAAATATAAGTTTCCTTCACTGACCGTACCCTCGTACAGGTATAAAAGCCCGGCTGGCCTTACTGAAATGCTCAGTGAAGAATTTATGATGAATAGGTAATCAACTTTAAAGCTTATTAAATGGTTTTAAAAATTCCCGTGAATTACTTGTCAAACGAAAACAACAGAAGAAAACAGCCGCTTAACCCCAAGTCGCGACCAATCAATGGCAACGACCAGCCAATAGACACTAACAACCTCCCAAGATACAATCATAGTAATCAGTTGTCTCTCTCACATGCTAGCTTACAGTCAAACTTTGTAAGCTGATTTAAAAATCCGGCTTCCGTACTGCACTTATTTATTTTATTTATTTATATATATTTATTGCACACACAAACAGTACAGGTTCATGGTAAAATGCGCACAGTAAGAATGAAACGTGAATAGCATCCAATACGGTTCGACTTTATTCTTCATTGTGTTTATTTGTCTGTCTTATTATATTTATGTATTTATTTAACTCTTCAGTCAAAGATTTTTATATATACTAAACGAACACGAAACGGTTGTAATTTGTCTGTCTTTCTATACATACATACACACATATCTTCACAGTGTATCCCTAACGGGGTAGTCAGAGAGGACGGAGCGCCAAGCGTCGCTGTCCTTACACACTTCTTTCGCTTCGCCTCATATCTCATCATTCTCCTCATATATTTTCGCCAAGGTGTGCGAGTGTTTTTGAAATTTCCGTCGGCTAACAGAGCGGCTATTTGATCTTCATAAGTCAGCTTTTTCTTCCTTGGCTTCTTTTACCACTCACTTTTGCGCTGTAAAATTTTTTTCGTCAGTCTCATCACTCATTCTTTCTAGATACCCGAACCATCTAAGCGTTTCTTTCTTCATTTTTACAATAACACTGTTGTGCAACCCTCTCATACTGCGTATCTCTTTATTGCTTATTTTGTCCGCAAGGGTAACACCGCCCATATTTCTAAGAGATCGCATTTCTACTGCATTTATCTTACTTTCTCTCAATTTCGGGTATATCCAGGCCTCACTACCGTACAATAAAGTTGGAACCAACACCGCATTGTACGAGGGCTGCTATTTATATATCCGGAATAACAAAGTGAAACAAACATATAGCATTTATTATAGTTTTATTGCTTTTCAAAATATTCAACATGATGATTGATGCACTTTTGCATGCGTTGGAACCAATTTTCGTAGCACTTTTTCCATTCGGATTGAGGTATCTCCAAAACGTGCATTTTGAACGCATCAACAGCCTCTTCACGGCTCGAAAAACGTTGACCACGTAATTTATTCTTCACGGTTGGAAATAAATAGAAGTCGTTGGGGGCCAAGTCGGGGCTGTACGGCGGATGACCCGTTAATTCGATCTTTTGAACTTCTAAATACCGAGTTGTTTCGGCCGATGTGTGGCAGCTAGCACTGTCATGATGAAGAAGGAGAATTCTTCATCCGTTGTCGGTTGTTCTTTCTTATTTCTTCAAAGACTTCTGGCAAACAAATGGTCGTGTACCATTCAGAATTAACCGTTTTACGATCCTCTAGTGGCACTGTAGCTACATGTCCATTTATAACAAAAAAATAAGCGACCATTTGCTTCAAAGTGCTTTTCGAAAGAATGACTTTTGTTGGGTTCGGCTCATCTTGGAACACCCAAACCGTTGATTGTTGTTTAGTTTCAGGATCATACGCATATATCCAAGATTCATCACCTGTGTAGATATTATAGACAGCTTTTGACGCACCCTGATTGTACTTTTGTAACATTTTTTCACACCAATCGATACGAGCCCGTTTTTGGTCAATTCTCAAGTTGTGCGGAATCCAACGTGAACAAATTTTTTTTACAGCTAAATGTTCGTGTAATATTTTATATATACTCGTCATACTTATGCCCAGAGACGCCTCTATCTCGCGATATGTAACATGACGATCTTGCATTATTAGTTCCCGCACAGCGTCAATATTTTGAGGTACAACAACCGATTTAGGGCGACCTTCTTTAACTTCGTCCGTGAGCACAGACCGCCCACGATTAAACTCACTAAACCAGTGATACACAGTAGTTTTCGATGGTGCTTCGTCCCCAAAAGTCGAAGTGAGTTGATCGATGCACTGTTTTTGAGTTAGCCCTCGCCGAAAATCGTAATAAATCATAACACGAAAATTTTCACGACTTAAATCCATGGTGATAAAGACTCGCAATTTTCAAAATGACGCCACAAAGAATAAACAAATGACAGCTACATGAAACAAATTGTATTCGTCAGCCAAAGAGTTCCATTTTTAAATGTTATAATTACTTTTTTAATATTGTTCTGTAACTGGCCAGTTCCGGATACATAAATAGCAGCCCTCGTATATGGCCATTTTGGCTGATTAAAATATATTTCACGCTGCGTACCAATGCAGACAGAGCACCGTTCACTTTATTGTCAGCTGCTACCCGTCTCTCCACATCCAACTCACATCACATCGTCTTCCATCCCTCGAAAACACTCTCCCCAGGTATACAATTTCATTCAGTTGTTATAGACATTTGCCATTCACCCATATTTCATACTGCCTGTACAAGTTCCCTTTCAAACAACAAAACCTTAGGTTTGTTCATATTCAATCCTTTCACTTCACAGTCTTATTTCATGCACGTAACTAGTATCTGCAACTCCGCTTCTGATAGTGCTATAAGCACAGCATCGCTATCGTCCAATAGGCAGTTGACCACTGTACCATCACATATCAAACCACTCATACTACCTTTCAATGTCTGGAGGCAACTCTCCAAATACAGCACGAACAGCCAGGCAGACGTCACACAGCTCCGTCTGACGCCTGAACAGACTTCAAACCAGGGCGACATGTCACTATCTACCCTTACACAGCCTCTGTGGCCTCATATAATGATCTCACTGTCTGCAATAAGGCGCCCTCCACGCCATATCCAGGCAAAAGACTGAATAATTTCTTTCGCATTACTCTATCGAATGCTTTTTCAGGATCCACGAAAGCGCAGAAAACTTTCCGACGTATGGCCAGAAACTTCCCCACGATACCGCGGAGCGAGACAATCTAATCCATACAACCTCTATCGTTCCTAAAATCATGTAGTGCCTACCACAAATATTTTTCAGAAATGACTCATTATAATCTATATATGTTTTATCCTCGTTACGTTCACGTAACAAATCATAATGACGTAAATAGCGATTCAAATGTATTACGTGAATTATACTTTAAGCACGAAGCGTAAGATTGAATTTTAAATATTTTATTTTTAACAAACTTCGTTCCTATGTCATGCAATAATCTTTTACAAGCTCATACAACCTTAGCTTCGACAGTAAGATCAACTTTTGATTAACACAATATTACCGATAGTACTATACGACAATAAAAATATATATGCCAATTCGGACAATAATTTCTTTGGATATCACAGAAGATTATAAATCTAGTTCTTTACTTGTGATCGAAGGCTGAGCCATAATAAATTGTCACTCTTATCACCATGTGTAGAACGAACTTTCGTGTCATTTTCCATCTAATTGAACACAACCACGAATAAAAAATTTAGCTATAGTAAGTACGGCAACCTCGCACTGTTGTCGGTGTAATTTGTGTCAGTCGGCTCATAACTGACTTCACGTACCTTACTGAAATAACTATTTGTGTTCAGCTGTGTACTGTGTTCCCTACCCTAACCACGGACATTAGTAAGTCTTGAAACTAGGATAATCAAAAACGAACACACTCATCTGGCAAATGCTATGTCCATTTTCAACCGACTTCCAAAAAAAGAGGAGATTCTCAATTCGGTTGACTGTTTTTTTTTTATGTTTGTTACCTCATAACTCCGTCATTTATGAATCGATTTGGAAAATTCTTTTTTTTGTTCGAAAGGATACACTTTCAGATTGGTCCCATTGAAATTTCACTGGTATTGAAGCTTTGGTTTCGAAGATACACCAAATAACGCGACCTGGTTATAACCTTTATTCATTTATATTGACGATTCTCTTGTATGTCATTTGTTAACTGTCGTTGTCCCCACATGGTATAATGGTAGTATGGTATAATGGTAAAGTAGGGAGAAGATATAAATTGGCTGTGATATAATAAATTGAGTCAGTAGAGTCAGTCTTGTGGCGGACAGAGAATATGGCTGGTGGCTATCGTCTTCGGATTGTAAAATACTGCTAGTGTATAATTATGATGCAACCTTTACACTGTTCTTTTATAACTGATTGATATTGATATGATATTATATTGACGATATTGATAATGGCCATAATGGGCAATAATATCCAATGTTTGATCTGTTCGCATCCTTTATTGTGAAAGGCCACGGTTTGTGCTCCTCAATAGAATGGAAGTTAACACATTGCGCTCCAGAATTAGACAATAAACGAATTGTAGACCTGCCCTAGATATTTATTTAGGCCAAGGTCACTCAAAAGGGTGAAATAAAAACTTTTATAAAAAAATTAAACCGACTTCAAAAAAGAACACTGAAAAATATGAAATAACTATCCCTTACTGATTTACAAACTTAAGTACAAAAATAACTTTATAAATACGATACAAATACCCATATAATTAAATTTGACAGTTATTGAAGTCGGTGCCAAATCAATGTTCGACAATGGAAAGTCTATTAGTTTAGTAGGCTTGGCACCGACTTCAGTAACTGTCAAATTTGATTATATGGGTATTTGTATCGTATTTATAAAGTTATTTTTGTACTTAAGTTTCGATCAGTAAGGGATTGTTATTTCATATTTTTCAGTGTTCTTTTTTGAAGTCGGTTTAATTTTTAATTTTTGGCTCTAGTTCCTAACCAATATTTAGTTTTTGAAATGTTGATCAGAACATTGGATAAGTACCCTCAAGCCTACCTTTGCCTGCATAGTGTCTCGCTCTCGCCACCTCCTCCCTGTACTGGTGCAACTGGCGCTTCCACTCGTCCACATTAGCGGTACTCTCCTGAAGTGCGGCCGTCAGTCGAAGATTATTGCTTTTCAGGGTTGCGAGCTCCACCTCCCATTTCTTTGCATTCGCCGAACTATAAGAAGGATAAATGGTTACTAATTAAGGATTTTTTATTGTTTTATGTTTTACAAAAAGACGGTAGAAATACTTCTGATATTCATAATTATTTAGGTCTCCTTGTAACCCAAAAGAAAATAATATATAAAATTAACTAAAACATCAATCGTAGTAAATTTCCTGAAAACTGTGCTACGTACTAAGGTGAAATTCAGCATCATACATTTTATTGATATAGGAATTGAAAAAAACTAAGATAATAGTTATTGTCTGGCCGCTTAGAGAATGTGTTCCTGACGTCTGTCAGTTGGGAATGGCTAGCGATAGGCAAAAAGTAACACTTATATTATTTCTTCAACCGACCCAAGAAAAGGGTAAATAAGTTACAATACTTGTTCGTCTGGCTTCTAATTTCTGAATGTAATTAGCGTAAAGAAAATAATAATGCGAGAGTAATATTCAGAAATATTGAATATAAAAATCAACAATAAAAATAGCTTAAAAAATATTTGCGACTAACAATCAAGTTGCCATTAGAGGAAATCAAACTCAGTGATTCTACTGCATTTAAGAAAATCTACTACGTAATACCTAACTAGATAAAAGAACCGTGTCTTTATTTCGAGGGGGTTAGAGAGGGTTGGTCACCCCCTTGGCCTAAGAATATTTAAACCTATAAAATCCATTTTATTAGTGGAATTCATTGTTATAACTTTCCAAAAAAAAATCAAATTCTAAAGGTGCAATAAAGGTTATTCTATCAAACATACGCGACATACATTGCACATTCAAATTAAACCCAGTAAAAACAGAGAAACTTGAAAATGTAAAACACTCGTGCCAATGCCACCTAATACAAATGCAACATCTCAACACTTTCGATCGTAAACCGTTATATTACACAACGCTCTATCGATACAGAATATCGAATGCGTGTCCATCTCGTTACAAAGATCTCGATTTGTCCGCACTAGTTACTCTACTGCATTAGGTATTTTAAAACGAAACGGTTTAGTGAATTTTACGATGAACGAGTTGAGATTAGGAAAACATAATACATTCATTATTTGATTTCAAAACCTTGATATAATACATTATGTATTACATTAAAGATACTATCGAGAAATAAAAAACGTAGAGAGTTCATTTGCCTTATGCTATAAAAAACTAAGTAACCTTTTCCTCTGTGAAGCGAGAGAAATGCAACGGTTAAGGTAGTTTTATTTTAAAAAGCGTTGTCTATGACATAAGTAATTTTCATTGATGTGATGTATTCCTAAAATCTTTAGCTATGTTGCCCTCAAACTTGAGGAGAAAATGAAAATTGATAAAATTTTAAGGAGAAAACTTTTAGACAGTATATCTTTCTTTTTGAAGTGACACAGACACAATGCATACACATAATTTCAAGCGATCACTGCGTTCAATATACATACGTAATACAGCTTCCACATGCTCACAAATACAACTTTTACGCAGATATTTAAGTAGATACCAAGAGAATAACTACGTTGCGTTGCCAGCAGGTTGTTATCTAAATTATCTAAGCCACGTACGATACGATGCTCAGAAGAAAATTATCAAGATTCAATATCGTTTGCACGGAATGTTAATCGACAGTGCCGGTAGACTACTATTTATTGGATCTTCTTCGTCAGCAAAAAAATTTCATATTTATATTGCCAAAGATTTGGTTTGATCTTCATAACCAACTGTTCTCATGCAGTTATTAGACGTATAAAACTAACAGATCCATGTCTGTACATTACTGATATGTATGAAAATATGGGCAGGGAAGGCCTAGTTGCACAAAATTCTGTATCGTCACCTGTTAAGTATATTAGTTACGCTAACTAAGCTAAGATAATGTTTAGTTTTAAGTTTGTAAATACGAGTATTAACGTTAAAATATGTACTGATTAAATTAGTAAATTTAACAAAAAAATTATTCGTCGTCCAGAATGTAAAAGTCTCCCAATTTGCTATACAAACCCCAACCCTGTTTCCGCACGTCTGCCCCACTCCCTCAACTTGTTCATTACCTTGAAATAACTGGGGGTTATTCACAAACGGAAACATTCCGTGGCGGAAAGGCCGATCGTCGAAAAGCATAAATTCAATCCGACAGCTTGGATTTGTTAATACGACTACATATGATATGATATATATATATAATGTAAATATAATACGATTTCAGATTTGTGAATCGCGTATAGACAAAATCATCGAAAAGTTTTCTGTCGGATACGGAAAGTTGAGTTTCCGACGTTTGTGAATAACCCCGCTGGTCTTAATAAGTGTAAAATGAACTTCGTATCTTTAATGTAACAAAATGCAATCCTGATAACTTTCTTCTAATCTAGGCCCTATTTGCAATAATCATGGTTTTTTTAATTTGTTTACATTTTTACAATTACATTTTTACAATTCATATACCTTTAGCCTTATATACATATACCCTTTCAAACAAAAAATGAATTTTCGAAATCGGTCCACAATTGACGAAGTTATCGATGAACATATCTACATAAAAAAAACATACATACAGACGAACATAGAACCTCCTCCTTTTTTTGAAGTCGGTTAATAAATCGGTAATGAGAGAGACAAATATGACGAAATGATATGAGGGTTCTATTTTTGCCGCTTTGGCCATGGTACCCTAAAAAGGAGCCTTAAACATTTATGCTACACAAACGAAGCCAGGGCATTCCGCTAGTACATCGCCAAACGTGATTGCGTACATTATGACCAACGCGTACAAATTATAATTGAGCTATATGACTGATCGATTCGTGAGCTTTCCGTATACTTTAATGAATGGCGTGAAAATCATATCGCTTCCCTATATATTGACCGATAACCTAGATACGGTGTAACACTTTATGTAACACAAAAATGTTCTAGTTGCATTCGAACAAAGTCGTTCTTATTCTTAATCGGTTTCTACATTTTTTTTATAAAATAATTCGAATTATCTTTGTAATTTACTTCGCAAAATTAAAAAAACACATTCGAGTTATTTTTCGCAAAACCTCTTTTTGCCAAAATAACACATTCTTGTAAAAAAAAAAAGAATACGGCGAAAAAGAAAGTGCTGACTCACCGTGCAGAAAATACCTCATTCAAAACAAAAACTGCATCCAAATTAGACCATTCTAATTAACAAACATGCGACAGTACCTCCACTTTTTCTGTAATCGTTAAAAATTCAGCACTATATGTACATATTTAGGCAAATAATTATACGAACACAGTGACAAAAAACAAATTAATATACGTCATGTTAACAATAAAAAAATATATAAAATTACTTATAACCATAAATAAAACCCTTGTAGTTTCATCACGTCTAACCAATAACTTTATCAATATCACCACCAGCCGATAACTTTTTGAACGCCCCATTTGAAGTATGGTTCAAAATAATATTTTATATTAGTTGAAACAGCCGAGTGAACTGGGGAAACAACTATATAGTTTCCGGCAACATACTCATTAGCAGTAATAAATCGCTACCAACGATACGAACAGGCATTAAAAACGATTGTACACAAGTAATTTTCTACAAATCGCTTCATATTTTTTTCTACGTAACTAACTATAAAATAAATTAAACGAACTTGAGTGATACGTGATGCGCTAACAGCCTATCATTATCTGGTTCCGCTTTGCCATTAAAACCTGAACAATCATTACTAGAAATACGTCAAGCTGTAATTTTATTGTCTTAATGAATTGTCCACCCCGAATATGAAATAGTTTGAAGTTATGTATTTTTTATTTGATCTAAATAAAGTTTTTTTTTATTATTTTCAGATTCCCTCCCTCACACAGTTCAAATAAAAAAAAAACATTTTTGCATACCCCATCGAGTGGGATTGCTTCAGAACTGCTAAAAACAGAAAATACGTTCTTCGACGTTTTGATTTCAACCCTTCAGTTTCAATATATGTATATTTATTATTTACTTACGAAGGACTGATATTAGCAAAAACGAAGAATTGATATTAGCATTACGGCATGAGCATTTAACTCTGTTCACCCCCTATATATGAGCGATTCACCCTACCTTTGGCTAAACCATCAAAGTCAAATCAATTTATTCAAATAAACCTAGGTATTTTTGAACGTGAAACCTTCGGTTCGGAAGGCAAACCTGCACACAACCGACAAAAACCAATACTTAAAGAGACATTGGCAAATTCTTACCACCTGATACAGATAACGGCTCTTACTATATTTTCTTACTTATACATAAACACTGGGAAAACGCTTAATTGTAATATGAAGTCTTAATATGTGTTTGTATGTGTGTGCTGCATGAGTGTATTGTGAATATATGTGTACTGGCATGTTTATTTATTTCCTATACAAGATTATTGTGAAGGGGTATACATCCGCCGGGGTTCCAACGTGTCACTATTGATTGTTACATTGCAGATATAATGATTACGGGATACGTTTATTTGGGTTTCCATACAAAAAAAAACATTATTTAAAAGGAAAAAAATGTCCAACCCTATGATTATGCCCTATATTCTAAATGTTTGCTAGCGACGTAAAAGCACTGATATTAGGGTTGCCTCACCTTTATTTTTTTTTAACCTCGAGGTGTTAGTTACACTAGAACTATCGACTTTTGGCGAAGTCGTAGAACGCAAGTTTCCCGTTGTCATGAGTACTTTTAAACCCTTTCGTATATTGTATAGACTCAGGCGGTGCGGAAATCCATTTCATGTGTTGAATTCCTAAAATCTTTAGCTTTTTCCGCTCAAACTCCAAAAACCACCAATCGACACGCGTTTCGCCTCTCAACGAAGCATCCTCAGGATATACCAGAGATCGGTCTCGGTCAGCTAACCAGCACCGAATCCATTTTCGTATTTACACATCCTTTCGAAATAACCTTGTATATCTAATAACTCGATCATTTAAGTATGTGTTTTTATTGTTTTTTCTCTCCTACTCATTTATACATTATTGCTATCTCAGATTACGCATGTGTGCGTATTTGTAAATTGCCTGTGACTGTCGTGTCGTTACTTTAATATATTTTAATTCTACTGTAAAATCCGTTAACGGCTGTATTTTTAGTACGCGACATTGTATTACTCAAATTCTCAAGAGCTGTGAATTTTGAATGAATAAATAAATAAATTCAAGTATCATTTTTTCAACATCATTTTACAGTATATTAAAATACAATATTGAGAGAGCCAGTTAATGAATATGCAGAGAGGATTATTTTCATACCATAGTTTTGTCGTCGATGAAATCGTTTATTTTACATAATATGATTTTAGACTGACGAAGAAAATCTTTAGAGCAAAAGTGAGTGGTAAAAGAAGCCAAGGAAGACCAAGGCTGACTTATGAAGATCAAATAACTAGAGTGTTAGCCGACAGAAGTGTCAAAAGCACTCGCATATCTAGGCGAAAATGTATGAGGAGAATGATGAGATTTGAGGAAGCGAAAGAAGTAAGGACCGCGACGCTTGCCGCTCCGTCCTCTCTGACTACCCCGTTAGGGATACGGCGTGAAGTATCTTCACACATGTATGTATGATTTTTCCATAGACTTCATAACCAGACAACCTGCCTGTACTACGAAGTGAGACAAATAAAACAAAATGTGTAGATGTGAAGGTGCTGTTTTCTAACAAAATGGCGGACGATAAGCTTAACTGATAATAAATGTGTGTCGTATATATAGGTGAGTCAGCTTATCTGATTTGCTCACCGTTGCGACACGGCCTCCGGAGTTAATTTTATATATAAACTCTATGGATTTTCCAATCAGTGTACGTTTTATAATCAGTTTATACTTCTTTTCCGTTAATTCCATGATTTCTTAAGGAATCTTATTACAAAAATCGCGTGAAAAATATTACTAAACCCTTGTTTCTTTCGCCATGTCAAAGAAATCTTTAGCCAAAACCAACAAAACCATTCTTTTGTTCAGACAGACGTGAAAAACACGGCCAGCCTTGTCGTATCGCGGCTGAACCAGATTTAGGGGCGGTGGAATATAAAAGATGCCCGGATAAAAGATTTTTTTGTCCTGAAGTTGCACAAAAACTAAATTCTAGTTAACAACCTCGTCAGGGAGAGAACATCGCCGTTAAAAAGTTTAACATTAAACGAAAAGTTACGAATAAAGCATTTAATAGACTACATGCATATGTCTCTTAACGTTGTATCACAAAAGGGGTAGACAGCGATGATAGAGCGCCATCGTGTCCCTACAGAAATTTTAGCAAATCTTCGAAAATTGTGGCACAGTTATGCAAATACTTTTGACATTTCCTTCATTTTAAGCTTTATATATCTCGAAAGACAAAACGGAAACCTTAAAAAATCATTGGCAGTCTGTTTATCACTGCCGATATTACCAAAACTCATGCGACTTAAAAAATTAAATTACATAGGTAATACATATTCTTAGCCCGTACATTTTTCACCACTTATAACAACATATGCGTATATGAAATACAATAAAATACAGCCTATTTTATTCGCTGATAATGTATGAATTTTTGAAATCGATTGATTGGTTTTTGAGTTTATCCATTACATACAAACGAACAACGTTTACCTGTTTACAATATTAGTATATATATAGAAAAGTGGCAAAATGTCTGACTTAGGTTC
Source organism: Zeuzera pyrina (assembly GCA_907165235.1). Classification (NCBI taxonomy): domain Eukaryota; kingdom Metazoa; phylum Arthropoda; class Insecta; order Lepidoptera; family Cossidae; genus Zeuzera; species Zeuzera pyrina. The sequence goes on from OU015640.1 coordinate 14,138,841, forward strand.
GATGTGGCCATTTTAAACCGCCCAAGTTAATTGTAACGCCGCAACTATTCAATCCTAAATATAACGATACAACAACCAAAACACACACAACACAACAACCAAAACACACACAACACAACAACCAAAACACATACAACACAACAACCAAAACATTCGCAGCTGAATAAACGGCACCACCTTCTCCAATTTTTAGGAAAATATAATTTATTGAATTATATAAATGAAGATAGAATTTATTGAAATATATTATTATTATAACATTGTTATTATAGCAAGAAATTCTAAACACTACTGTATAAATAACTAATTTTATGATTGCAACTACCAGTGACGATGTATCTTCAAAGCGCAATAACTAGGGATGGACATAAAGGTATCGATACTTTTACTCATTACTTCAGATCTTCAGAATGTGTAGCCTATTAAAAATTTTGACGGTAAAGTCAAAGTCAAATCAATTTATTCAAGTTAATCCAATTACAAGGTGTTTTAGAACGTCAAATCTACTTTAGTTCGGTTCGAAAAGAAACAGAAGAAACTGGACACAGAAGAACCGACAAGAAACTCAGTCAGATATAATTTTTTTGACATCATTTTACAAAAGGTTTATTCAAATACAATATTCAGAGAGCCAGTAAATGCATGTGCAGAGAAGATATTTTCCAGACTATTGTTTTGTCTACAACGAAATCGTTTATTTTATGGTATGATTGTCTAATCAATGTACGTTTTATAACAATCTAAATATATTTTCCGTTAATTGAGCAACTTCCTGAGGAACTTTATTATAAAAACGAATGCAGTTACCCGAAAATGAAACATTCGACTTATGTAATTTAAATTTTGAAATAACCAATTTATTATGACTCGGACTATTATATTATTATTATTCGGATTTCCATACCATTAATATCGCCTTTCTTTTTAAACAGATCCATATTATTCCTCGTATACATAATAATTTCGAAGATGTATAAGGACGGCAAGTTGAGTACATCAATGTCTTTAAGACGATCTTTAAGTGATTCTCGTGCATTCATACTGTAGATGGCACGTATCGCTCCTTTTTTGTAATATAAAAATGGAGTTAAGACATTAGGCTGTGGAAATATGTAAAAAATACTATCGAATCAGACTGGCCCGTTGGCGCAGTGGCATATGCATCTGCTTTCCAAGCAGGGTCCCGGGTTCGATCCCCGGTCAGGTTAATTTAGGAAACGAACTTTTCTAAATTGGCTTGGAGTCTGGCTGTTCCCTCCGCCAGAGTTCGTTGTGTGGTAACCATAGTACAAGCTTACTGCTTAGTTTGGGGTCACACAATCTATGTAATTGTCTGGAGTATTATTATTATTATTAATCAATAGTATGTATTCTTTACTAGTTTTTTTTTTATTTGATACGAAATTGGTATCGCAACTACAAGCAAGAATAGAGTACAAAATTACGTGGTATCGCTATAAAAGTATCTAATATGTATTCGTATCGATTTATGCCTAGCAGTAACAAACACTCAACTCGTAAGTCGGAAATCTCAAATGGCAACACATCGAAAGTTTCTCCTGACTTATAATCAACAGAATCCAAGGCCAACGACATGAAAACTACATATTTCTAATGCTCTTATACGGAAAGCTTATAACTACCAGAATAATATAGTTTTCAGAGCTTGTAACTAAGTAGAGGCAGTTTCAGTTTCGAAATATCGCGAATTATTCCTAAATATCGTATTTGCCAACAAAATTAGTATTTTGTCAAACTGGCCATTTTGCATTGAAATATCTCTACTACAATGTAATAAAAAATTAAACAAATTCTTACATTGTGTCTCTACCTTGGACCAACAGAATGGACGGAGCCATAATAAGTTGCCGCTTTTACCACCGTGTGTCAACGAATTTTCGTCTCTTTCTATCTCATTGAGTGTAATCACGAGTAAAACAGTTAGCTATAGTAAGTATGGCAACCTCACACTGTCAGTGTAATTCGTGTCAGCTAATGGAGTCGGTCATGAAATAAGTATTTGCAAAATACTCGTAAATCTTAAGTATTTTGGCTACTAGTATTCACAAAAATAAAAATGTCATGTTTAACTATGTATATATAGTCCAGAAACTCGGTCAACAAAAAACACACCGTAACAAAACACCGTAACAAAACACCGTAAGGACACGCTCTTAGAGCAAATGCTCCGTCTTGGTTACTTGGTCTGAGGTCTCTACGGTTTAACTTCGAATTCCAAATTCAAATAAATTTTATTTGTATAGAATTTCATTTTTTTTTAAAACATGTATTTTTTTATTCGCCTCTAATATAATTAACAACATAGCAAACATGAACCCAATTTAACTCATATCATTTTCGAATACTGATATTGAGTTATGACTTATAGACAGAAACAAGAATAGAAAGAACGAACGTTGGCCGGTCTATTATATAAATACATACATACATACGTACGTCTTCAAGCTGTATCCCTAACGGGGTAGTTAGAGAGGACAGAGTGCCAAGCTTCACGGTCCTTACTTATGTAAAATATTTATGTAATATTAAAATAGTACTTGACCGAGAAATTTACTTCAAAGACACGGAAAGACACCGTCAGTGTCCGTCCATGTTTTTCCAGACTTTTTTTAAATATCTTATGTTGCAGAGCTATCATAAGATTTCAATTTTTCTATTTTCTATATCAAAGGAACACTTACGGGGTAAGTACATTCCTTATCTCCCACGTGATCCATGCATTTAGTGAAATTAGTATTTAAATTTTGAGATACCTCAAGAGACTATTTGACACAAATATCAGAAATAGCCATACTCAAATACAGATGTCAATTTCAAAAGCCAAGTTTTGACTTTTGGAGGTTAGTTTTACGGGTTTAAATAAAAAGTTAAAAAATAAATTTTGATTGCAGTCATCGTGTTCTACCTATCACTAACTTACTTACTAACTAACCAAAACAATCACATAGAAAAATTTTAAAAACACACTGAATATAAGGTTATACATTGAGAGAAAGCTACATACATATCGGATCTTACATTAAAAATGCTCCACGACCACCTTTGTTTTGCGATAGGCAGTTTTTACACACAAAGCTCGACGATAACCTTTATTTTGCGGTTGTCAATATTTCTTATATACACGGAAAGCTCTACGATAGCCTTTGTTTTGCGGTAGGCAGTACATTTTACATACAGAGAATGTTCCACGACATTTGTTTTGCTGTAGACCAGCCATTCTCAAAGTGGGCGCTAACGCCCCCTTGTGGGCGCTGCAGGCCTAAAGGGGGGCGGTAAGAGACCCAGAAAAAAAATGGGGGCGTTGTGTAGAGGCCTGGGGGTGATTTGTAATTTCATTTAGCTAGGAGGCATCTTAGACAACGACTGCATGAGCTCTCGACTCAGTAGACAAAATAAGTTTGGGAACCAGTGCTGTAGACAGTACATTTTACATACAGAGAATGATGTACAACCTTTATTTTGCGGTTAGCAACATTTCTTGTATTCAAAGAAAACTCTACGGGAACCTATGTTTTGGGTTACACAGAGAATGCTGTACAACCTTTATTTTGCGGTTGGCAACATTTCTTGAATTCAAATAAAGCTCTACGGGAACCTATGTCTTGGGGTAGACTACGTTTTACATACAGAGAAAGTTCTACGACATTTGTTTACCTTTGTTTTGCAGTAGACAGTAAGTTTTACATACAGAAAAAGTTTTACATTTGTTTTGCGGTAGGCAGTACATTTTGCGTACAGAGAAAGCTCTAAGACAACCTTTATTTTGTGATTGGCGACATTTTTAAATACAGAAAGTCTACGACTACCTTTATTTTACGGCTGGTGGTCGGTAACTGACAGTACGGGGAGTGATACCGTACTTTTTCTGAGATTTTGACATTGGCAGTATGAAGATAAACAAAGAATGTTTTGTTTTATTTTATTTAATGTGTTTGTAATACATATTGTATATAAATTTTAACTCTCTGCGCTCCCTCTCCATATAAACTTTAGCTATGCCAAATCTTACACTCCTCCGTGCGCGCAACATGCTTAAAAAGGTTACAAAGTTTTCTCTTCACGTATTAATATTATAGATTCATCAATTCAATAGATTTCCGCAAAGTAACACCTGAATGTATATTTTATTTTTATTTTATTTTTTATTTGCGTCTAAGAGAAGAGAAGCATTGCCAATGACAAAAGGCAATGTTTATCTCTTTAAGAGATTTCTTCCAGCGAGTCTCAGTGATAGAGAAATTGAACGAGGGTAGTATGTGCTTAAAAATAAATGTTAGAAAATAAAATATCACCGAAATAACTAAATTAATAAGCATAGTCTAAAATTAATTTATGTATAAATAAATATAAAATATTTACATACATAATACATACATAAACATACACATATAGATACATAACAAATAATGTAATACATACATAATTATTGTATTATACATACATAATCATTAATCACCATACACACATATGTAAGTATAGATAACGTAACTTTATTCAGGCGCTATACATGAGATAATACGTATATTACAATAAATAAGTACTTATCATGCAAATGACAGAAAGTGTTCTTTTGAGAGCTTTTTAAAAGATGCTAGCTAGTGTTTATACAAAATATATAAGAGATATTCAATATACAGTTAGCGACTCCGTTAATTGTTTTATAATAGTCGATAGATATCCTATCCAGCTTGTAACAATTATATTCTTTATCTACATTACGTAAAAATCTAACATAAAAATTTCATCTAATAGATCACGTTACCCCTTCTGTCTATCACGGTTCGGTGGCGCGAAGTGGGGTGAGCAGAATTAACTATTTCTCGAGTATAAGTTGACGCGAACACGCAAAATGAATTAACATCGTTTCGTGATACGGAAGAAATAGTATTATTTTGTAAAAAAAATACAGTTTTCTTGTGAAAATGCAGTTTATAATTGTGAGTAAATTAGTGTTGTGGTGTTACATATATTATGAATAATAATTAATTAATGTATCCGTTAGTTTTATATATATATATATAAAACTATATATATAATATATTACGAAGATATATATATATATATATATATATATATCTTCACGCCGTATCCCTAACGGGGTAGAAGAGAGGACGGAGCGCCAAGCGTCGCGGTTCTTATATACTTCTTTCGCTTCCTCAAATCTCATCATTCTCCTCACACATTTTCGCCTAGGTATGCGAGAGCTTTTGACTTTTCCATCCGCTAAGACTGGCTATTTGATCTTCATAAGTCAGCATTGGTCTTCCTTGGCTTCTGTTACCACTCTCTTTCGCTCTGTAGATTTTCTTCAGTCTTTCATCACTCATTCTTTCTATGTGCCAGAAGCATCTTAGTATTCCTTTCTTTATTGTTACAATAACACTGTCATGCAACCATGTCATACGCGTATCTCTTCATTGCTTATTTTATCCGTTAGTTTTACTATTATTATTAAGTTAAATTTAACTACAACCTAAATCACGTAATGAACATCGATTTAGATGGAACAACAAACAAACCGGTTTCGCGCGGTTAGAAATTTTTAAAAATAAAATACAGCCTATGTTACTCGCTGATAATGTAACTTTCTATATATGAAATAATTTTTGAAGTCGGTTGAGAAGTTTTTGAGTTTATCCATTACATACAAACAAACAACGTTTACCTGTTTATAATATTAGTATATTGTTTTGTTTGAATTTTATGTGAAAAAAAATTAGAATAAGAGATAGATTTAGCCTTTATTTCAACCCAATTGAATTGCTCGATCAAGCAGTTCTGTCGTCAAAAACCAAAAAAGTAACACATGCAATAACTTAAGAGTTTTGTAGCAATGCTGGACAAAGTAGAAGAATAATTTAACATAATAACGTTAAATAAAAAGAATCAAAATATAACCAAAGTATTCATTACTTCATTTTGTGTCTAATTTCTTATTTCGAGTAACAAGACCAATTTAAGTCTGTCAAATTTCGACTCGATATGTGCTACAGAGATGACAGTATAAATCGACTTCAATATATGTACAGACGGACAGACAGATGACGAAACTACAAGATTGGCAAAGTAACTCTGACGGCATCAATACATATTACAATCTGTGCGTACGAAGCCGGGACAGATTGCTAGTTTCAATGTTTTTGAAACAATATTAAGTCAAATGAGTAATGTTATGACTACTAGAATTTTACAGATATTCGTTATAATTTAACTTAGAAATACGCAGCATTAAGGTTCATTTAGGATGATAACACCCTGTAACGTAACAATTAGCCCTGACTTTTTCAAATACGCAGTCAAATGTAAGATCCATTCGCACGAAGAGGGTTCGTAGTTCGCACCGTAATTATAAAATATTTCTATGAACTAATTTTTGGAAATCTATAACACAGGGCTTGCGTTGTATGATAGTTTTCTATAACCTTTAAGTATTTATGAGTTTTAAAGAATTATAAACTTCATCGAATTAAATTCTGATACCTAACTAAGCAATTTTTACTGTATACTGTATAGTACAGAATTATTTTAATATGTTATCCATTTGCAAAATACATTCTATGGATTGATAAAATTCAGAACACATGGATTTGACTTGACTGCGCTGTGGCGGAGCATCTACATTCCAAGCGGGGGTACACAGGGTTCGATTCTTGGTCAGGTCAATTTAGAAAAGGCAACTTCTCTAAATTGTCTTCGAGTCTGTGTTACTGGGAGCTTCCCCGGGTCATTATGTGATCAATCCAATCAATTTATTCAAGTTAACCCAATTGCAAGGTGTTTTTAAACGTTAAATCTACTTTCGTTCGGTTCGAAAAGAAAACCTGGACACAGAAGAATCAACAAGAAACTCAGTCAGGTATTGTACAACATCGATCTACAATAGTCATCTTAAAGTACAATATATAAAGCGTTTCCTATACAAAGTTTCATCCCCCTTTTCACTCCCCTATGGGTCGATTTTTGACCAAAAAAAGTAGTACCCTGGTGTCAAACTATCTCCGTGCCAAATTAAATCAAAATCGGTGCAGCGGTTTGGGCGTGAAATCTGACCAGACAGACACGACTCGCATTTACAAGTAAAGATTTTATTTTACTGGGAAATCCTGTATCATAATATACCTGCTATAATATGATACGGGATTTTCTAGCAAAAGAAAATAAATATTTGTTCTTTCATGTTTACTATATATGAACTGAAAGAAGGCACCATAAAAATATCGACCAGGACATCAACATTCCTAAAACCGTCACTGACTAGCAAATGGTAGCCTATGTTTTAGGTGAAAAATACAACTACTCTGTATGTAAAATTAAAAGCCAATTGGATAGTTTTTGCTTGATAGAAGAATAAAACAAACGGACAACGATCAAATTAAAATACATGATTGTTTTAAAATATGGTGTTTGCGTAGTTTATTATAATTTTTGCATATAATTTAAAATTATACGATTAAAGTGTCATACGCAGTATGACAGGATTGCACGACAGTGTTATTGTAAAAATGAAGAAAGGAATGCTTAGATGGTTCGGGCACAAGGAAAGAATGAGTGATGAAAGACTAACGAAGAAAATATACAGAGTGAAGGCGAGTGGTAAAAGAAGCTAAGGAAGACCAAGGCTGACTTAGGAAGATCAAATAGCCAGAGTGTTAGCGGATGGAAATGTCAAAAGTTCTCGCATACCTAGGCGAAAATGTGTGAGAAGAATGATGTGATTTCAGGAAGTGAAAGAAGTATGTAAGGACTGCGGCGCTTGGCGCTCCGTCCTCTCTGACTACCCCGTTAGGGATGCAGCGTCAGGATATGTGTAATTTAAAATTAATTTATTATAAATTTTTCAATTTTTGCATAACGTGTTAGCTGACAGAGATACAAAAAACACTCCCATAGCTCTGTGTAAACGAGTGAATTTTTTAAATAAATCATGAAAAGTCTAAAATATATAATAATTAATAAATTAATAATAAAATATAATCTGTTATTGCCGTTACGATTTTAGCATGAACATGAACGCAAATACAAATTATAGTTACTACACAAAAAGCATTAGCATAAAAGTATTGGAATAATAAAAAATTAAGTGAAACGCATTTCGCGTGACTGTTTGCACGCGATGCGACACCATTACCAGGAACCTGCGTTCTGATATTAAGGTTAGCTCACACTGTCGCCTGAATATGTAAACGTCGTTTAAAACAAATAAATAACCTATTTAAACGCACTTTAAAATTAATAAAAACAACGATATAAATGATATTTTATTTATCACTGTAAAAATATAGTGCCCTACAATAACATGTTATTTTACCACTTCATTGAAAATATTCTAAATTGAGAAAAAAGCTGGTGTAAGTTTAACTCGCACGCCGCGCCGTGCCGTTCTCAGGAACTACTTTAAAAATTGAAAGTCGCGTGTATATATAGGTATGTTGTTACAACTAATTAATTATATATTATATAAATAGATACCCATATCAAAAATAAAATAAGTAAAAAACAAAATATCATATTACGTATAAAATTTATGAAATTTTAAATCAACTGAATTATGTCAATACTACTCAAAATAAACAAAACAACTATCAATGTTTTAGTTCGAAGATAATGTTTGTTTCTTAGAGTAGAGCGAGTCTACCTTAGTTTATAAATTGAAGTCTTTGGTAGCAACAGGGAAGTTACTGCACGCAGCAAAATGGCGGATACCGCCAGTGACAAGCACAGACGCAAGTGTGCACTCGGCCTTATGCTAATTTTGTACCGCACACGCTAAATGAAAGTGAACAGTTTATTTATGAATGAACTGGCAATAATTAGACGCGGTGACTCGCGAACTGGGGAGTATGGCATGCAAACATAACGAGACGTGAAACGCTTGTGTAATGAACGAAATCGGTTATTAGATGTGACATAACTGCTTTGTTTAAACGGTTATGAGACCACATACGAACAAATAAGGACGATTGTATACTGAGACTAATGTTTAGCCGCGACTGCGTCTACGTACATTACGGAAAAACTGGCTAAGAGGGTGTCGGAAACGCATTAACTCAGGGTTCTGTCGTTAACGTTAACGTTACCCTAAAAAAGTATACATATATACTTATATAAAAGAAAATAAGTCCAAAATATCCATTGTTTTACAGTTTCAAGTGTTTCCAACTTGACCAATTGAGGTCATATTTCCACAATGTATATTATTTTTGTATGAGGACTACGGTTCAGAGCTATGCTAGGATCTAATAGATGGCGCTGTAGTCAAATTATCAAATCAAGCTCATCACGCCACCTATCGGAAGCGTCAGAACAACATTTATCATGCTAGACAATTAATACGTATATGTTAAATATCTTCTGCTCGGTTTGAAAATTATTGATTGACACGTGTTTTGCTTCACATCAAAATCTCAGAAAATTCCAGAGATCAGACTAGGTGAGCTTCCAAGCACTCGGTGCTTTGGAAAGTTTGAAACTTTTGGGAGAATAGAGCTAAAAAAATATATAAATTAACTAGTTGGCCTGGCAGACGTTGTTCTGCTCTTTCCAGCATGTGGCGCTAAACCAAACTCATTAGTTTGATTTAGTTAAACTAATTTGACTACAGTGCCACCTATTGGTTCCCAGATCTATGAATCATCATCTCGACAAATCAATTAAAATGTTATTGAATTCAATGCCAAACCAATAACAATAACATAAAGTCTACTAGTTTGGGAGGCTTAAGACTAACTTCATTAATTATCAAAATTAATTCTAACGTATATTTGTGCTGTATTTATAAAGTTATTTTTGTACTTGAGTTTTGATCAAAGGATTAAGGTAAAGGATAATTATTTGAATTTTGCAATGTTTTTTATGATCCGGTACAAAACCAGAAAACGAAACCGCGAGCCTGTTTGTCTGTCTGTCAGTTGTTTTTCTCGGAAATTATTTTTACATAAACAGCTAAATTAAAACAATTACAGCAGATAGTGATGAAAACACAGACTACGTGAATTTTAGGACTACACAGAGTTAACAAAAAACACTTAAAATTTCCAGAGATCTCTATCCCTACTCCTTATTGGATCTACCTTCGCCCAGTACGACGACATACACAGCTTCGAAGGTCACAATATAGAAGGCTATGAACTAAAGCAACCTTTACCACACCAGAGCCTGGAGGAGAACCATGGAGAAGAATATGACATTGACTACCACGTAAATATAACAATTAACCAATTAATAAGGTTTCTGTATAATATGTAACGTCAATATAAATAAAATATGGCGTATAGTCCACAATCACAAAATGGGTATCAAACGAAAGAAAATGGTAAGCGCAATAAAGAGAATACACCGGGGAAGATTTCTGTACGTGACGTATGGCATTGCAACGCGGCTTATATGATAGCTAGTATGATATACCATAATAATCGGGTTCTTACCGCAACAAAAATTTTCGAGACTCACAGATATTGTGACACTATTGTACCATGATCATGGGTAGACGGGGAAAATGAGGGTGATCATTTAAGAGTAGACATTTCTGTCTACTCTCTGTCTTATTCGTTTTTCTTCATTTTCACCACCACTACTGGAACTCACTCAAACACCCTACCACCAAACACTAACAACTTGGTCAGTTACAAAATTAGTAGGCTTTATTGATCGTATATCTATGACAGGATTCCATGGATTTGACAAATTGAAAGCGAATCCACGATAGAAATCTTCGTGACGAGAAATTTTATTGGCCTTCTTGATCATTTTAGATATAATAAACCTACATTCAGTTGATAAAATTTATAACTTGTGAGATTCAATGCAGTGATTAGGACCTGCCTGACACAAATGTTCTGGGATATTTTCAAAACGTAACATTGCTACGGGCCGTAGGCAGTAAAATGGTTAAGGCGACGCATTGATAAACAATAATTTAATCTAAAATAGACCTTTTTTCTATGCAAACGTGCGCGCGCTAGCTTACGAAAAATACGAAAAAACAGTTATTTTCGTTTATTTTAAAAACTATATTTAATTTTAAAAATCCAACTGTCATTTTGATTAAACTATACAGAAAATTTAGAAATACAAATCAATCCCGTTGCTCCGAAAAATGTAAATCTCTGTTTTAAACGAGGTTTCTTTGATATCGTGTATCGCAGCAACTGGCAAAATGAAGTCAATGAAATGAAGAATCAGGTTACTAAATATCACTGTCAAACGTTTTCTATACGGCAGGAATCTCAATTTTCATAAGTAACTACTTATGAAAATTGAGATCCCTGATGTCAACATTTCCAATGCGTCTCCTTCGAATTCAATATTATCTGTACGTCCTGCTCTCACTTATTTCGAGATGGGTAAATTAAATATCGAATCAATAACCTGAGATAAGAGAAGAATCTACATTTACCAATTCCTAGGACGTCTGATCACAACTTCTTCAGAATGAATATGAATAAAACATGTTTTCATCTCAATACGTCTCATAAAATTCTGCGCATTCTACCATTTATTTGTTTTTGTTGTAGGCACACCCTAAATACTCTTTTGACTATTCCGTGAAGGACCCTCACACAGGAGACGAGAAAGAGCACTGGGAGACCAGAGATGGCGACAAGGTCAAAGGTAAACAAATACAATCCTATTAGTTCGATTTTGAATATTTCAGCGAAAAGTACTGCTTGTATTATTTTACGCTCAGAATAGTCATGCCACGACCCTAAGATTTTATTAGTTACTTTCAATTTAAGGTTTTTTTTATACTATATGACATTTATTGAAATAAATCAGTACATACATATCTTAACGTTAAACTTTAAAAAAATTACGTATTATCTTAAATAACAGACTTCCTCTAAGTTGCCGCTTAGAAAGCTGTTATTGCTTAGGGCGCCTAGTAAACTGGCAGCATTAGATCTTTGAATAGCTAAAATGATTCGTTGGCGGAAGAAGCTGCCAGCTCGACGGTCTACTGAAGCCTAGCCCAGTTGCTTACAATTTTATTTCTTTATTTATTTTCATTTATATACGATTTATTATTAATTTAATGAAATTTTTCAAAAATTAAAGTAATTCAATTAATATCAATTTCCGCAGGCACGTACACACTCGTAGAGACAGATGGGACAAAACGCATAGTGGAATATGAAGCGGACGACAAAAATGGATTCAATGCTGTGGTACACAAGATCGGCACACCCAAAGAACACGAGCCAGTGAAACTACCCAAAAAACCCGTAATTGAATACCAACATCACGAACCGATACTCTTCGAACCTGAATACCAACATTTCGACGAAGGTTTTGTTCCAGTATCAGGTGGATTCGAACACTAATTTATCAATAGCTATAGTAACTATGCTTGGACTGTTACTAATTGACGAACGGAGTCGTGAAGCGTTTATGTCGGAACTTCTCACTCACATTTATGGGCCTTAGTTAGAATAAGAATGGTCAGGAGGTGTTTACTAACAAGCGATACAGGACAAATGAAGCGAAAAACTTTTACGTGTGTGCGTAAGCGGCGTATCAATTAAAATATTATACTTAGCTGTGGAGTGCAATATTATAACCTTGATGATTCATGGGCTCTATTATGACATTATTTCATCGCATTAGCCGTCATTTTTAATATTTTATTTGAGCTAAATGGGGTCGACTAGTTCTTGACCGGCAAACGGAGCCATTTGTGATTCCATGTTAAGTGCTTCAGTGTTGTGTGCTTAATTGGTTACTTAAATTATTAATTTAAGGAGTCTTATTTATGGAGGCACTTTTAATGTGCATTATATTACATCTAAAATGCGTTTCTATTATTTTTATTTATCGTTAAAATATATTATCACACAAAATCATGTCATTTCCCATTCGAAATGAACTGAGTATCACGGAACAACAAAATCACTTGGGCATGTGGGGCTAATGAGATAATTCAGACTTCTTTATTCATTCCAAGAAGTAAAAGATCTTGCAACCGGTATGTTTGAATAAATTTACTTTATTTTGCCTGTAGTTTATACTTAGGGTTGAGAATTTTTAGAATAACACACATTTTACGTGCAAAATTAATTCATAAAAATAAAAAAGCTTTTAAATTTTTTTGATGACAGCGCCATCTACTAATTCTTCTTGAACTGTATTAAAACATACTGCCACTAATTACATATGTAAATGTAAACTAGATACCGGTTCCATTATCAGTTTAAAAGTACAGGTACAGTTATAGTCCAACTTTTAATTCGATAGATTGATTTGATGTTTCCAGAGTAAATAGTTTTTCCAATATTTTAAATAGTGATGTACCCTTGTCGACTTTATTATTATCAGTCTGTAGCGGTTGCCCGGCAGCGCTATCCGCAAGAAATCTTCTTTTTGGATCATTCTTTTCATGAGATAGTGGTAGCGTCTAAAATGTATGAATATTTGTAGCAATAACGAAAGTGGGTAAAATAGTGAAAAAAAAATAAAAATAAATATGAACTTTATTGGAATCATTTAACACATTATGAAATGACGACGCTACAGGGTTATTTCAGCACCAAATTGAATGAATTAAATGTTAGACTAGTCGGTTTATTTAGTTGAATCAATATTTGAAGGGTATTACAGATGAAAAAGAGAAACCATATAACAGGTTGCCAGCTCATCTTTATTTCCTTATAATAAGCTTACAAATGCTGTAATTTGTATTGTAATTGAGTGAAAGTGAGATTAATGCGATGGAAATGTGATTATTCAGAAGAATGTGCGGTCAGAATACGAAATGAAAAAATAATCAGATTTGGATGAGTATTATTGTAAAAATGAAGAAAGAAATGGTATTATTAGTTTAGACATGTAAGGAGAGTGACAAACGACTGACAAAGAAAGTCGTCAAAGCGAATTTGAGTGGTAGCAGAAATCAAGGAAGACAATGGCTGACTTATGAAGATCAAATAGTCTATGTTTACTGATTGGAATGTCAAAAGCACTAGCATATAACTAAGCGAAAGTGTGTGAAGAGAATGATGACATTTGAGGAAGCGAAATAAGTATGTACGGACCGTGACGTTTCTCTGTTCTCTGTGTAAGGATACAGCGTGAAAATATGTGTTATATTTAAATACCGAGAAATTACTTGCGTTTAGCGGTAGAAGTCGTAGCCTTCATGATATCACGACTTATGTTTCTTATCGTCAATTGGTAACATTCCAAGTATAATTTAAGCATCACTAGTGTTATTTGTTTAATTATTATGTAGTCTTCAGAAATAGCAAAGAACCAATGGATAACTTATCGCGATAATTTATAAGCTTCTAACTCTAATTAACTAAATCTAATTTAATGTAAATAAAGAGGTCTTTGACAATTATTTGATCAGCAATTTTTTGTCTCGAATAAAATATCTGGGTATCTATGGTTGCACATCAGATTTGCAAAAATCAAAAGCATGAATAATTAGCTTGTCACTTGTCACCACATTATTTGCATATTTTATCCAAAATAAGTAATTTATTCGTATTCATAAACCTCAAGCAAATAACATGTAAAAAATTGTGATGTCTATCATCTTTATATCTTATGACAGAATTCAATTAGATAACTCGTTAAAGATGGTGACCAAGCTAAAAGAACTTGATAGTTATTTAAAGGCACAAAGGAAGACAAAAAATATATTGCATCCTATCACTGACATATAGTCTAATGCTAACCACGTGATAGCTTTATCTTCCTTCCGTACTTTAGACTTCGAATTCATTTAGCTCGGTCCCAACTGTACCTTGTCTTGTACACGTACAAAGCCGAGTAAAAATTAGAATACCTAACTTATTTCCGCTGTAAATCAGTTTTAACTTTTAATATTTTCTTTAGAACGCTTAAAACATACTTGCCAATTATTATTTATTAATTTTGTCTCGAAATTATTATACCCTGTTAGTTTACAAGACTGTACTGTGACCTTATAGAACTAAGTATTGTACAAAAATATTATGAAAAAAATAAACTATTGTTATTGTATATTTGTTTTAATTAGAAGCACTTATCAAAAAGTTTAGATAATTGAATCACTGACAAATAATAATATAATTAATTTTACTATTACTAGCAATTAACCACAATATAGTTGTACATACATACATACATATCCTCATGCTGCACGCTATATCCCTAGTGAGGCAATCAGAGGATGGAGCGCCAAGCAACGCAGTGCTTACATACATCTTTCGCTTCCTCAAATCTCAACATTCTCCTCATACACACTTTTGTGTAGTTATGTGAGTGCTTTTGACATTTCCGTCAGTGAATACTCTGCCTATTTGATCTTTATACGACAGCTTTGGTCTTCCTTGACTTGTGGTACCACTCGCTTTCGCTCTGTACATTTTCTTCGTCAATCTTTCATTGCTCATTCTTTCCATGTGCCCGAACTATCTAAGCATTCTTTTCCTCAATTTTACAATAACACTATAGTCTAACCTTATTATATTGCATATCTCTTCATTAACTATCTTGTGCGCGAGGGTAACAGTACACATTTCTTTGAGACGTACTAACTTATAATTTATACTTATAATGCCATACAAGACTCAATCAATAATACCGTATTTAGTCAGTCTTTTCAAAAAAAAACGACCTTATTAGAGAAAATCCTAACACCTATGAAAGATCTGTCAATTATTTTCTATCTCTTGTAATGTTCATGTGGGCAGAAACATGGGACATAAGGGAAAAACGCGTTTCCTCTACCTCATGTAATTCAAACTGATCTCATTATAGAAATTGCCATACAGAAATCTACATGTGCTCGTTGATTACATATCAAAAAAAAGCAAAAAAAGTCTGGTCACATTGCAGGATTCGAACCCGCGCACTTCGGTGTGGTAAGCCAACGTTCTACCCACCATGTTATAGAGAAGATAAACTCTGTTGCAAAATTAAAAGAGTTAAGAATTTGAAAAGACGAAGAAAACGAATTTTCCCAGAATTGAGACCCAGCTAGATCGATTTTTTGTCTCCTTAAACCCGTATATTGTAAATTTCATCGAAATCGTTAGAGCCGTTTTCGAAAACGCAATTATAAATATACAAATATTACTCTTATTAAAATAGGAGTTGTCATTTCATTATAAATTAAATATGGCAGATACTTCAAGATAGGGACTAATTTTTTTGTTTAGATCCCTAAACAATATGATTATCAAATGAAAGGGAATAACACAGAGGAAGATTATTTCTGTATATATTGATAATTTAAGTAAAGTTTGGAGTGTCCCATTGCTATAAGTATCTAATTTACTATTTAATTTTATCGTAGCTTACAATAGGTATTTAATGATAAGAAATAGTCAGCGAAATAAAAGGAATACGCTGAGGAAGGTTACTGTATAGGCGACGTCGTCATAAATTAAATATGGCGGATGTTGCAAAATCACAATGTGGGTATCAAATAAATAGAATGGTTAGCGAAATAAAGCGAATATACAGATGAATGGTGCTGAATGTGTGACGTCAACATAAATCCAGTATGGCGGATGCTCATAAATTACAATGTGGGTATCAAATAAAGAGAATGGTTAGCGAAATAAAGCGAATATACAGATGAATGGTGCTGAATGTGTGACGTCAACATAAATCCAGTATGGCGGATGGTCATAAATTACAATGTGGGTATCAAATAAAGAGAAAGGTAAGCGAATATGCTGAGGAACGTTGCTGAATGTGTAATGTCATTATAAATCCAGTATGGTGGGTGATTCAAAATTACAATAGAGGTTTCAAACGAAAGAGAACGGTAAGCGCAATAAAAGGAATACTCCAGTAAAGGTTTCTGTATATTTGACGTGCAACATTGCAATGTTAGCAGTGTACTACAAGTACATTCTTCGTACCATTCGAGACTCGCCGATACTTCGACACTATACCGACATTGGTCTGGAAAAATGTGGGGATAGTCATTTAAGAGCAGACGTTTCTGTCTACTCTCTTTCGTATTCGTTTTTCTTTATTTTCACCACCCCTAACGGAACTCACTCAAAAGTCACCCCAACATCAAACATTAATAATAATAATATAATAATATACTCAGACATTTCACACAGTGCCATCTAGTCCCAAAGGAAGCAGCACAGGGCTTGTGTTATGGGTACTAGACAACTGATATACTACTTATATACTTTTCTTTTGTAAATAAATACATATTATACATAAACACCCAGACTCGGGGCGGGAATCGAACCCGCAACCCCCGTTTACTTACCGACGCGCTTAGCCGTTGCGCCACGGAGTGGCACGGAGGTCGTCTATTAACAACATGCAATATAACTCGTGAGTCTAATAAAAAGCGAGCACGTACCTCTGCGCAAGCGCAAGCTTCAGGCGGTCGTTCTCGTAGCGCAGTTGCTGCTCGGTGGAATCCGCAGGCGGGTCGGCCCCCGCCCCCGCGGCGGCCCCCACGCCCCCCACGCCCCCCGGCGGCCCCCCGCCCCCCGGCACGCCCAAGGGCCCCGCGCCCCCCGCCGACGGCAGCGGCCCACGCGCCGCCCGGCTCGTCGTACCGTACCCGCCCTACACGCACACACACACACACACTATTAACAATCGTTTAACACTCATTTTATAGTATTGTACTATAAGAGCCTCCTCATACAATGCAAGCGAATCCATTTCTCATCTCTGCAGTCTATGAATACAGCAATAAAGTCGATCGAGTAAGTTGCGGTTCGATCATATTTCTTCATTCCATCTATTCGAAAAACGATGATTAGTTCCGCGATAAGTGCGACCAAAATGGTATTTTCTCTTAAAACTTTCACAGAGAGCAGAAATGAATTTGAATAAGGAACACGAATGGTGAATTGATAATATTGTACGAAAAATGTTACTGGCAGATGTTTATCAGGACGGCGGTAGCAGCGCACCAGAAAAAAAATTATAAATTTAAAAATATAATTTTTTTGTACTTTTACATGCCGAATAACATCTCTCATTTAATTTTCCCATAGATGGATATGAGTATGGGTCACTCAGTAGTAAAACTAATTTTTTGCCTCGGGCGACATACATTGAATCCCTCGCTGCGCTCAGGATTCTACTTTAGATTCCCTCGCTGCGCTCGGGATTCTACTCTAGGTTCCTTCGCTCCGCTCTGAACTCAAAATAGCGCCTCGCCGTAAAAATATTATTTTACTTCCTTGTTATACAATATACTATAATTTCGCTTTTCAGTTATCATTCATTGTTATACATAATTGTAATTGTAATTTGCAAAAATACTACAAAAACAATTAAAAAAGTTGTTTGAGAAATTTAGAATACAACCTGTACATTGCTATAAGAATTTTGATAGAAGAACATTGATAGAAGAATTTTTAAGCAAATCGGATCTTCGTGATATTTTTCCGTGATTATTTTTCTCCAATCATGTTTCTGTTTCAGAATTTTAAGATAAGATTGTATATTTCTAAATATCTAACGGTCTCTCGTCTTAGATATCAAGATCTTAGTCACCAAGCAAACCGAAGTCTGCATATACTGACTGTTAAAAAAAACTGAGCCTGTATAGATAACCTCGATGGCGCAGTGTATGTAGTAAGGACCGCGACGCTTGGCGCTCCGTCCTCTCCGACTACCCCGTTAGGGATACAACGTGAACATATGTATGTACGTATGATACAAAAATCTGCCTCGGACACGGAGTGAAGCTTGCTGCGACAATTTACTTGAGGTCATGGCCGATGGCCCGAAACATGAGGCAGAAATAAAAAGTCGTCAGTAATCACGTTAATTTCCCGTTTTTTTGATACAATATTTTGCAATTGTTAACATCTTTAAATATTATATGTATATTCTTTCGAAAGAATCAAATAAAAAATAAATTAGGTACAAAGAATATAAATATACTTCATGACTTTTATATACTGCACTTTATATTGTTCTTCAAATTCATAATAAGTTTTTTCTCATAGGGCAACACTCTACCCTCACCTCTCTCTTTCTGGCTGTCTGTATTGTATTGCAAACCTCGTTATAATAAGTTATTAATTAATTAATGGCTATTTATTGCTCTAAAAACATATTTATTTAAATTTGTCTGGAAAAACAACAGGAAAATCTTAGATCCCAAACTTAGGTTAAGAAAACCATTTTATAAATATCTATTACATACTCTGTATGCGAATCGAAATTGGTCTTGACAATTTCTTTCTTGTGTACAAAACACCTTGTATATTATTATATGACAATGACAATACCATACCTGCAGTGCGGATGACACAGAATGAGCTCTCTGGTGAATTATCATCTCATCGTTCTCTGTTTTGGTCTGAAACAAAACAGACACGTGAATAAAAACATATGGGCGCGTTGACAGAAACGGCTCGTTTGTGTTGTTTTCTATTTTATCAGAGTATTCATTTCTGAATGACATATTTTAATTAGTGATATGCCGGATCGTTAAAAATGTATATCCGCGGATACGGATCCGAATAAGGATATTTGGTGTCATGATTCGCGGATACGGAGACGGATCTTAACTTTCTTACTCGATCGGTGTCGATGCGCGTGACCTTGAAACGATAGTTGACGCCACTTGATGCTTTGCGTAACAGGACATGTTTCGACTTATATAGAATTTAATCTATGTATTGAAAATTAATAAGGTAAAAAAGATCCGTAAAAGATCCGCCAATAAAGTAACGGATACGGATCCGGATCTTTTTTCTCCCTCGGATATCTGCGGATACGTATACGGATATCCGGCACATCTCTAGTTTCAATTCGAATTAATAATTTGTAAGCGCATCTGCTATATAACGTAATAATGAACACTAATGGCAACTCGGTTGACGACTGTCACTGTAACGGGTGGTCTATGAGTATGATCATTCTTTTATCAACATTGGTGCAGATCGAACGTATCACACATATTCAGTGGAACATAGATTAGGTTCCTTAATAAATCAATATTAATTATTTCATGCCCTTTGTAACTACAATTGATCGTCTTAATTGAAGTGAAGACTATGTTACTCATCTTTATTTCTGGGAAAAATCTCTTCGCTTAACACATATGCAAGACAAGTAAGATCTTAATGCCGTCCCTCCCGTGTTTATAAACTTTACTATTTATAAACAACGCTTAAATAAACTCGGCTCTCGCGCTGTCTACAAAGCTTAACGTGGGTTATGCTCCATATCATTACTGGTACTATGACTGGACATGGTCCATATAATAAACATATTTTTAACATAGGTGTTTACTAACGGTCCTCTTTGCAGAGGGTACTTAGCGACAAACGAAAAAGCCACCCATGTTTTACTGCATAGTGAAGCGGTGACAATTTACCAGATGAAAAATCTTGGCATACCAAGATTGCTCCAGAGGCCTTCACCAACATAAAGATGCTGGGCTTTCTGGAGGAGCTATGATGGCAGAAGTAGTCGGTTCTACCCGCACGCAAAATAGGCGCTTTGGATGTCGGTTTGCGGAAACAGGCCAGTGATCAAGTATCACTGCTTCAAAAACAATTAGCGAAGTGCCCCAACTTTGCACGAAAACTGAATATTTATATGTCTATTTCTATAGCCTATTTCTGAAACTATTATACATACATATAAAACTTGCTCAATTAAATGTGATTGTGATTGCGCGGGTACAATGTATGAATTTTTCCACTGAAAACTTAATAAAAATGTAAAAAGGCTATATTAGACATGGATAATGTAGATTCTTAATCATGAAAAAATTTTCGAAATCGGTTCAGTAGTTCTAGAGATTACCCCTGCCAAACAAACACTCAATTTTACCTCTCTATAATATTAGTATAGATGTCATAAAAGTGAAGATTAATGTTCAGAAAAAATCTAAATTTATACCGACAAATCGTAATGAAATAAGAATCATTAAAATAAAATAACCCTGTAACAAGCAAATGTTACACAAGTTTCATTTATATAGTTTCAGTCTTAACCTTGAATTCCTTAAAATTCCTTTTACTATGTCAAGGATGTTCTTTTGAAAAATTCGTGATGAAAATTGGTTCAAATGCAAACCAGAAAACAATAGGACGATGTAAAGCAGCCATTCCCAAAGTGGGCGATAACGCCCCCTTGTGGGCGCTGCAGGCCTAAAGGGGGCGGTAAGAGACCCAGAAAAAAAATGGGGGCGTTGTGTAGACGCCTGGGGGGTGATTTGTAATTTCATTTAGCTAGGAGGCATCTTAGACAACGACTGCATGAGCTCTCGACTCAGTAGACAAAATAAGTTTGGTAACCAGTGATGTAAAGTATAGTAAATTACGGTACAGTATTAATGGATACGGTATGTATAGTATAAAATCGTGCAGATTAAATCAGTAACGTACTTCGATGACACAGCGCACGTTGTTGTATTGCATGTTTGCAGAGTGCATGTCTATGCAGTTCAAATTAATGCAACACAGGTGTTGGTGCGATACAGTACATATTGATGCAGTACATGTCGGTACAGTACGTATCGATATAGTACATGTCGGTGCAGTTTGTGTCGTTATAGAACATGTCGATGCAGTATGTGTCTTTATAGAACATGCCAGTGCAGTACGTGTCGGTGTAGTACATGTTGGTGCAATATGAGTCGATGTAGCACATGTTGTTGCAGTATCTATCGGTATAGTACAAGTTGGTGCAGTACATGTAGATATAGTACATGTCGGTGCAGTATGTCGATGCAGTAGATGTCGGTAAAGACAAGTGTAGTACATGTCGGTGCAGTACATGGCAGTGAGGACGAGTGCAGTAGACGCGTACGCGTGTGCGGGCTACCTGCGCGGGCGACACAGCGTCCCCGGGCTGGTCGGGCGGCGCGCGGCCCGCCAGCAGCGGGCTGGCCGTGGCGCTGGCCACGGGCGTAGCGGCGCCGCTAGTGCCACTGCCGTTGGTGGCGGCCGCGCCCGGGACCTTGGGCCCGCCGCCGCCCGCGCCCGCGGCCCCGCCCCCGGCCCCGCCTCCGCCTCCGCCCACGCCGCACTGCTGCGCCTGGATCGCCTCCTTCACTTCTTGAAATTTCTCGATGAACTGTCCACAATAACATCAATACAAATATATTGTTACGAGCCGAGGGTAATAAGATGCCGGTTAAAGGGGCAAAGAGTATATTTTCCTTCGTACAAGCAGGTGTCAAGAACAGGCGAACTTAATTACGGCGGTCCCTAGTCTTCGTAGTCGCCCTCGAAGTAGGCACTCGCGTAGTAGTCACCAAAGGTACACGCTTCACTCAATAACAACGTTCCCGAATCGCAGAATTCTTCTATCCCAGGTCGTCGCAGTAGTCGTCGTAGTGGTCTATGTAATTCGCCTTGATGTCGCCTCGATATATCGTTTCGATCGATAGTTGAGAAACACTGACTCGGCGTCGGACACGGAGCTCTATAGTCCGATAAAAATGAGGGTGGAAACTTCTAGACTAAACCCGAATGGTAGTAATAATAACGTAATAATAATGTACACAAAAAAACGTGGTAGTAATGATAAATAAATGCGAGTCGTGCAGCTGATTCATTTGTTGATTCGGTGCTGGTTAGGTGACCGAATCTATCTCTGGTATATCTTGAGGATGCTTCGTTGAGAGGCGAAACACGTGTCACGTTTTTGGAGTTTGAACGAAAAATAGCTAAAGATTTTGAGAATTTATCATATTAAAAGAACATTTTTCAGCAAATTTCATATTTTAAGAAACGAAAAAAATCAAAGGGATTATTTACCTTGGCAAATTGGCTTGAAACAGTAGGGCGAGCATGAACTTTCGACAGTTTCGTAACGTAATCGTATCGAGTTTACTATACGATTACGAGAGTCACGAAGCGCATTTTACCAACTATCGAGAGCTCGCTACGATTACGAAGGTGACGTCATCATAACGTAACTAGGGACTAGCAAGTTTGAGTAAACTACACAATTTATTGAATGAAGGGTGCGTCCTAAAACGAAATCAGAGAAAGTTTTAGATTTTTATTTGAAATCTAAAACTCTATTACAATAAATTTATTAAAAAAGGGAGTAAAATCTTTAAAAAATATATTGTATTAGATATTTATAACTTATAAATATCTAAAACAATATATTCTTGTTTTACAATTGTGCATTATTTTTCAAAATAAAATTAGTTTTTATATTATGGTTGATAGTTTCGAACGGCTTAGATTTGACGGTTTTTTGACTTGCTTGTCGTTTTAATAACCTCTCGATGTCACAGTCCTTTATGTTAACACTATTGAGACTTGAAATATTCTTGCGGAAAAGTTTATTGCGTTTTTTGTGTACGTTTTGATTTTAATTTCATCACATGAAAATGAAAACAAGTCCCACACAATATTATTATTATTATGAAAAAGTATTCGTGCGTCTGTCATCGAGATTTACGTTACCGTACGTCAAAATAAGGTTCGTGCTCGTGATTTTACTCTATTTCAATACAAATGGCTTACGTTACCTTTACGTTACGTTACAAAGGCGATACGAAATAGTTCTTTTTACGTCCTATAGGGCCGCTGCATTAAAAGTCATACAATTTGCTTACGCTTACGATACGAATACTTTGTCGATAGGATTCGTGCTCGCGCTACTGATCATTATTTACATAAAATAATCTCCCGAAAAAGCAAACTGTGACGAACAAACAGACACATAATGTTACTCTATTGCGAACTAACAATTTATATTTTTTATTTACCTTGCCCAGCTCCGCTTCAGACGCGAAACCCAGTCCATACACAGTGTTAGCCCGCACGTCACTCCACTGCCCAAACTTCTGCGAGGTCTTTGTGAACGTCATGTTTGCTGTAATGGTGCTATTTATCACCGCCTGTGCAAATAACAAAATTATTACATTCTGAAGGAACGGTGGAACTTCTTCCTTTATGTTTAATCAAAAATTGCGAAATATAGTCCAAGAATAAAAAGTATGCCAATCAACAGATTTTCTAATCACCACTAGTAACTACCTTCACTATGATGAGAAAACCTTTTCCTAAAAAATGACATGATATGACATGATATACACAAAAAAACACAAATGAGTGTATCCATCATTACAAGATTCCATAGAAATTTTGGACACAAATAAGTTTAATTTAGTTTTCGATTGGCCAATTGACACGATGGTAGTGTCTGCCTTTCAAACTAGAACCCTCGATATGGTTCCAGGTAAGGTGTAATTTAGAAAACAGCTTTTCTATATTGGCTTGGAGTCTGGGTGTTACTGGGAGCTCCCCAGGGAGCTGAGAGCTGGGAGTTCGTTGTGTGGTACCCATAGTACAAGCTACTGCTTAGTTTGGGGTCACACGGTCTGTGTAATTGTGTGAATACAAAAAAACTAATGTTAAATTTAAAAAAACTTTTAAGAAAAAAATTACACCGCCCTCAAAAAAAGAACACTGAAAAGTACAAAATAATTATCCTTTACTAATAAAAATTCAAGTACAATAAGAATAACTTTATAAGTACGATACACATACCTATATAATTAAATTAGTCAGTTACTGAAATCCGTGCCAAGTATACCAAACTAATAAAATTCTGTTGTTGCACATTGATTTGGCACTGACTATCTCTTGCTGTCAGGCGAGTTAGTGACCAAACATAGACCTATTTCGAGTAAAAAAAAAGGTTGTATAGGGACAGACAGACATAAGAAAACCATAAACGCATTTTTAACATTTTGACTAAAAACAGTAGAAATGACAATCCAACGTGCTCCAACCAATAACAGTACCTTAGTGCCTTCTACACTGATGATGCGATACAAGTTCCTAGAGGAGTCGTAGAAGAACGAGACGGAGACCGCGGCCGAACTCGCTGACATCCACGAGCGCTTCGTCTTCGGGTCTATGTGGAACACGTGTGCCTTACACGTGAAGATCGGCTGCTCACTACGACCAAACAAAAATAAAAATCATTGACTTTAACCCTACTTTTTACAGTTTAGAAGCTATTCTATATTACCTCACATTGGAGAAAGAGGGGTGGTCCATAAAGAACGACGAGGGAGTGGCAATATCTACAAATTGCTTACAATCAATATTTCGAAATATGGAATTGTGGTTTACCATCGCTATTTTGCAACTCATTCATTAAGATATCGTATAGATTCAGGTGATACCTTGCGGAAATCCATTTCATACGATGAATTCCTAAAATCTTTAGTTATTTTCCGCTCAAACTTCAAAAACCACCAATCGGCACGTGTTTCGCCACTCAACGAAGCATCCTCAGGATATACCAGAGATCGGACTCAGTCATCCAACCAGCACCGAATCAACAAATGAATCAGCTGCACGAGTATTTAAACCAATTGCCTCCCTACTCAACACCATCATTCATTAAGAATAGAGCGAGTGGAGAAGAGGTTTGTCCGTCACTTGGTTTACTCAGTGGGTATAAGTAACGCAAATTTTAGATATCATGCACGTCTAACGTCGTTGTCACTGTCGCCTAATACATGTCTAGGCCTACGATGTTGTAAGGAGCGTCGGGCTCGGAGGTGTAAGATAAACGCCCTAAATAAAGATAAATCCCCTAGTGGTCAGGACCAATGGGGATTCGGGTGTAGGGAGGAACGGTGAAAGAAGCGCTTCGACGCCTCCTTTAGATATTGAGCTATTGTGAGCAAAATTCTAAGTCGTAATAGAGATCTATTTTACGGATGTAAAAAGGGGCATGGATGGCTCTGCGCATGAATCTAATCTGTATTACTTGAAGGGAGCTGATATGGGTGGGCGCAGCGTGAGCGAATACTACGCTGGCATACGTCGTGATAGGCCTGACGCACGTCTCATACAAGGTTACTTTATGTCTAAGGGACATTTTGTTTTTCGCGTAGATGAGCGCGTATTAAAACGGCCGAGGACGAACGCGGTGCTATCGCTGACCGTTTTGATGTAGTGACAAAAGTTCATGCCACTGTAAAGGGTGACCTAGGGATATCCCGTTGAAAAGAAAAGTGTATCTGTGCAGAGGGTATTAGCGCAGCGGGCGCGATCTGTTGTTATACCCCTTAATAAATACGCGGCGGCGCTTTTCTCAGTGCTGACTTCGATTCTCCAACATCGAAACCACTACCCTAGGTTCGTGATAGCGACTTGGAGGAGTTGAGAAACTCTGAGACGACTACAATCTGATGTAAATAATGGGGTATCATCCGCGAATAGGGCAACCTCTACACCGGGGGTTTAAGAAATATGATTTGTGTAGAATGAGTAAAGAGTGGACAATAATGTGGAGGTCTGTGGGACGCCTGCCCTGATGGGGTGGGGAGAGGAGAGCACACTTTCAACTACATAGCGGAAAGAGGGGTTCGACAAAATGTCTAGTGCTATGTGTACGAGATCGTTGTAGTCTGGCATTGGCAACCCCCGTGCCTACGTAGTAAGGCGGGCAATTCAGGCCCTCTAGGATGTGCTCCATGTGCTCCACTTGTTGGACGCACGAATGCCGGTGGGTGAGCACGAGCTCGAAAGCCAAATTGCTCCATCTTTGAAAAGATCGGAAGCGAGTAGCTATTGTTCTGTAATCTTTTTAGGGTGAAGTAAAACTCCATAATTAAACCTGGAAACCGCTAATATACCTTAATGAACTTACCTTAATGAAGTGTTACTTGAAATGAATAGATTGAGCAATATTTCTAACTAAAAAGGTGTAAAAGTAAAAAAATATTTATAATGAACAGCTTTTATTAAAATGCACCAAAAAGAAAAAAATAAAGCAAGGAGTTCATGAAACCTGCGTAATTTCCGTAACCTATTGTGATCGAAGGTAACCTATAAAAGATTACGCGACAAGCTTTTAAATCGCATAAGAACATAAACATACTGATTATAGATAGTAACATAACATAACATAACATAACTTCACGCTGTATCCCCAACGGGGTAGCCAGAGAGGACGGAGCGCCAGGAGATAGTATGTGTCTATTTATCATACTTTTGCTGATGACACTTCTGTAGAGCAGCCATATTCAACCGTTTTGTAGGTTTGGGGTTTACACGATTTTACAGGTTTTATGAACTCCTTGCTTTATTTTTTGCATTTATTAAAAACTTGTTCATTACAAATATTTTTTTTACTCTCAATTTATTTTCAGAAATAAGATTCTGAATTCAATTAGTGGTATTTTCGTGATGCGCTTGCAAACAGAGAAAGTCTACAATTTTATTATACGTATAGATATGTGCGCAGTGTCTATGAGCAAATAGCTCCACATTCAGTTTTAAATAATATTTTAATGTAATATTTATGTTATAATATTACATAATATGTAAAATAAAACTATAAGTATAATGTACGGGTAATATAGTTATTACACATATGTATTACATGTAGAATATTGATATAAAATGATTTGTCTTCTATCATTATCTACACAAAATCTAATCTTCAAAACTTTCTTCAAGAATTTCATCAGGATGATTTTTCATAGCTATCTAGGCTACTTTATGTAACGGAAAAATACTCAATGCAAACCTACATTTCCTCTTGATACTTGTCCATTGTAAAATGTTTACTGACATCAGGCCTACTCTAATATTCTAATATTGTACTCTAATATTGATAATATCTATATTTATAAATATAAATTTCCCAATACTCCAATCCGAACCATTTTAATGTTTATAGAGTACACACAAGGTAAAATATCTTTCTACATGATTTTCATAACATAGATAAATACATCAAACGTTTTGACACAATGGAATGACAGGTCTTGATAAGATTATGGCACAAAGTGCATAGTTATTTAGGAGACTAGATAATTGAATGACTAATCCCCGGATGACATGTAGGTAGTGAATGAGGCCAAAATAATAAATGGCCGACTTTGCATACATTTTTAGCTAACTTCCATCAAAAACTTAAATTTGTTGATCAACATGTGTATTAAATCTCGACAAAGTATTCTCAGGAAATTTCAGAGATCAAACATGGATGGAAGTTAGTTAAAAAATATGTACAAATTGATGACTAGAAATTTAATTTGGAGTAACACCTGAATCTATAATATATCAATATCGTAAGGTAGTACAATCAGAGAAAATAGAAACACCCTCCTAAGCTTGTAGCACTCTAATTATTACAATGTTGTACTGAATAGACACCAACTGAAATTGAAGGTCTAACTTAGATATTTTACATACATACATATATATCTTCAAGCTGTATCAACAACGGGGTAATCAGAGTTCTTTCGCTTCCTCAAATCTCATTGTTCTCCTCACACATTTTCGCCTAGGTATGTGAGCGCTTTTGACATTTCCGTCGGCTAACACTCTGGCTATTTGATCTTCATAAGTCAGCCTTGGTCTTCCTTGGTTTCTTTTACCACTTACTTACTTTCGCTCTGCATACTTTCTTCATCAGTATTTCATCACTCATTCTTTCTATGTGCCCAAAGCATCTTAGTATTCCTTTCTTAATTTCTATTTGAAACATCTTAGATATTTTAACAGATGAATCTCATTTTTTTTAACAAATCGCTGCTTAAGTTCTAACACCGCGTAAGTTAAAGCTTGAAGGTTCACAAATATAAATTACTAGCAAACCCGGCCCGTTTCACTGGGCGTTAGTTGAAGTTAAAATAAATTAAACAGTTTTTATAATTATTTTGATACTGCAAAAAAAAAACAAAAAACAAAAAAATTCTACTGATCCGATCGCTACCAAACTTTACAGGAACACCCGCTAGGCCAATCTAAAGATTCCCTGAAAATTTCATCGAAATCGGTCTAGCCGTTTCGGAGTCCATAAGGAACATACATACATACATCGCCTTTTATATACATAAATTATAAATCATACATATCCTCACACTGATCTCTAAAAAGATAGTCAAAGAAAATAACTACAAAAGAAAATAAACTAAGAAAATAATAGTTTTTATAATCAAAATTCATGCCAGCCAATTCCACAATGTTAAGGACGTTAAGCAAATTACTGACTTGTACAAGCATGAGAAACTCATTGTTACAACATCCATTGTGAAAACAGTTTATCACCAATTGTACAGACAACATTATTTTGTAGCATTTAACTTTATGTGAGGATACAAAATCTTAAAAATGAATTAAATATGTTTTTTATATAATCTTCACAAGCTTGTATCGTAAACCCGGATGATTACTATATATTTTCTTACAAGAAATATATTATTTTTTATACCATAGAAATTCTGTAATTGATTTTAAAAAAAGAACATAGCTTTTCACATTTTCGAAAAACAATTTTAAATTTTTAAAAAAGCATAATGCAATATTAATATATAAAATTCTCATGTCAGTGTTTGTAACAAAACTCCTTCAAAATGGCTTGACCAATTCTTATGAAATTTTGTGTGTATATTCAGTGGGTCTGAGAATAGGACGTAAACTACTTTTCATACCGCTAAGTGATAAGGGTGGTCCACCCCAAAAAAATTTTTTTTATTTTTTGAACAAAATTTTTTCCTTTAATTTTTTTATGATTCGGCATTAAAAAATACATACAACCCTAAATTTTTACCCTTCTAGCAAAACCACATACCCATGCACTTACAATAAGTTAGTTATTTTTTATTTGACTACCAAAATATTCACTACGAATAATTTATATGGCAAAGCAACATTTGCTGGGTCAGCTGGTATATTTATAAAAATTATTATTATATTAATGTAATGAAAGATTATTACAGCTATTTCTGTGTCAATAAAATAGAAAACCTTAGTACATAATTGTAAATATCATACTCATTAACAAACATGTGGGTAGCCACTAAGCGGGTTTTAAATTCATTCATGTATGAAATATATAAAGCAATAAATTTAAAAATAGCAGGCTCTGACCCGTGCTGGAACGACCTTACGTTGAGGTGAGAGCACTCGGTCGAATGCAATCAGTGTACATTTACTCATTTATGCGTAAAGGATTGCACACTACAAGTTGAATATCATAACAGATGGGGGCGTAATATCAGCCAAACGGCGCTTTATTAGCCTTACAATTTATCCTGCTTGCCGCCAAAACAGCTTTTAATGTCATAAATACTGAGTTCTTCGAAGAAAAACCGAAAATACACCTTCGCATTGGCAAAATGTGATCCCCTCCCTAAAAATAACAAGGTATTCCGCGAAGCTAATTTCTTCGACTTTCCCTCGTTGTTTATGACTTAAACACATTGAAATATATAGTGGATATTAAGCCGAAGGAAACTCACCCCATAGTTTCTTTTCCAGCTGTCATTTAAACACAATAAATTAGAAAATATTTTACTTCATAATTTCCAATTTTTCAATAAAGAACTGTCAGAAGCGGTCGTCGCACCATAAACTAAAAAGTTCGCGTTACCAACTGTACAAACAAAATTGATGTCCCTACGTTGGTGTAGAATATTATCTATGAATAATAAGTTTCAATTATTTTATTATTTCTAAAATAAATTACCACAGTAAGTATAATCTTATTTGGTGGCTATTTGGTTCTGGTTTTACTTCATTTATCATATTTTTTTATATTCTGGTACGCGAAAGAAATATGTAGTCAGCTACCGCCATCTAGAGGTAGACATTAATATATATTTTTTTCTACTGGACACAAGATAGCGCTTTACACTTGACATTGTTGATTAATTAATAACTGCACGCTATTATTTAATTGCATATACATGTGTAAGTATATAACATATCTCACAAATTCGTATATGTGTTTGTTTAACACTGATGTTTATACATAATGTGAAGCGCGCTGTTTTATGCGCGCAATTGCACAAAGTGTGCTGTCACAGCAAAACGTAGTGATTATATTCTCTTTGGTCACAGTTCACACAGTTCTCTTTGGTTTCAAAAATATACAAAACATGACGGAGTAACTGACAATTTGACAAATACAGTAAAACAATTTTTCATTTACAACTTTTAGATTCTTGTAGTACCGAAAAAGATCGGTCTCGCCTCCTGGCTGTTTCTGAGAAGGAGTCAGGTCTCTAGTTTAAGGTAATACCTTCAAAAAAACTTAGGAACCTTGATTGACAATACCACACTTTCTCTCATAGTATCCCTTCGTATGGGGGCCAGGACTAACCACCTTCCTCACCGTTGCCGCTGTGGTGATCCCGTCGATGCACTAGGTCACCACGGTTTATCCTGTTTACGTAGTGCGGGCCACATATCACGACATGCTGCTTTGAATGACATCATTCGGCGGGCTCTTGTCGCCGCTGGCGCTCCTGCAGTCTTAGAGCCTGTAGGTATTGCACGCAGCGACGGCAGGAGACCGGATGGCTTGACGCTCATTCTTTGGAAACTTGGAAGATCGCTGGTGTGGGATGCCACTTATGTCGATACACTTGCTGTTTCCCATGTGCCGGCGACCTCCAAGTCAGCAGGTGCCGCGGCTAGCACTGCCGAGAACACCCGCTAGACCAATCTGAAGATTCCCTAAAAACTTCATCGAAATCGGTCCAGCTGTTTCGGAGTCCATAAAGAACATACATACATACATACATACATCGCCTTTTATATATATAGATTTATACTTATTTCTCTGAAGATTTAAAATCTTTTAAACTTTCCTTAGTTTTTAATGCAGTTGATGAACACAGCACAGGATAGAAAATTGAAACAAAACTAATAAAGAATTGCAATATTTAGGTACCTACCTAAACTATTACTTCCTACCTAATCGTGCGTGATCGTGAAATCGATAGAAACAAAAGAATGTTTGCCCCGGCCGCCGAAAAGCGGGTTCCTCGAATTCCCGAAAAGGGGGACTGAGCCTGTCCTGCGCGGGACTTTGAATTTTGCCCAAAAAATCGGGATGTCCCGCCAAAATCGGGACGTCTGGCAACGCTGACACACAGGACGTATCGAAGCAGTTTTTTGTTTGTTTATATAATTTGTATGGCAGCTGTTTATAATAAGCCATTAAAATGGCCAATTGGACAATTTTGCAAAGTATAATTATAAATAAAAGAAATATACTCGTACCGCTTTTGTAAAACGGTCTAAAATGTGTATTAAAATAATGTATCATGGTTTGTAATTGTGAATATTTAGGTTGCGAAAACCACAAATAAACCTTAAAGTTTAACCCCGTAAAGTTTGAGTAACAAGGGTAATAAAATTATTAGTGACTTAGGTCAACTATAATTCATACATGGAGCAATCATCTCTATTGCATGCGCCGTAGGCTTTTCGTTATATGTAAGTATCTTACAAGTGTTTTCATAGCTATCAATAGTTCATTACCTCAAATTAAGAGAAATTTTTAGTCCGTTTTAAAAACATATTTCGTATTCCTCACTCTCAACACTGAGAAGTCTAAATATGTCGCCTTTCACATCACCCGTTCGACTTCCCCTGATCTTTCTCACTATCTGAGAATTCATTCGTGTCATCAACGTCTGAGTCTACTATCTATATTATATAGATTCGCATTACTTATTCTTCAAATGAGGACCTTCTTTGCTGGACGATGTCCTTATCACCTGCTTCCCTTAATTTGTAAGTATTCGTATCGCCCGTTGCTGTAATCTTTCACAACTGTCTACTAAAGACAGAAAGTTGAATTACGACAGTTTCTTAGACAAACTTACTCATAGCCATTGTGCGATAAACACAAACACTTTCATATTAAAATATAAATATTCAGTATCAGTAATATTATCCCCTCATATACGCAACATTCTCACATTTCTTTACTCCATTTGGTCCCCACGATACAGGCTTAGTCAAGTGTGGGGGCCCCTGAGACTTCGCAGATAATGTAAGTATGTAGATAATAAATTTTTAGGTATATAGCACTAGTCTTGTATACATGAAAATCAAATGTTGCAAACAATTATAACATCTATCTCATAGGGAACATAGTTTAAAATCCATTTCAAAAACTGAACAAACAAACGAACAGACAAGAAAGCAAAAAATCAGGTAATAAAGGGTGACTTGCACCAATTATTTAAACTCGATTTAAGGATTTGACATCTCGCTTGCACCAATGATTTAATAGTTCGTGCAAGCGAGATGTCAAATCCTTAAATCGAGTTTAAATTGTTGGTGCAAGCCAGCCAAAAAGGCTTTATTAAACACGCGAAAATTTTGTTTATGCTTTCTCATTTTTTTGTGTGTATCCACTTATTATTATAGAAATAAATTCTATTGTAATCCCAATTAAGTAACAAAACGTTCTTCACTCCCATAAATAATACCACTAAACCTACACATTCTTCACTCTTATTGTATTGCCCGTAAAGTAATAAACAGCTACAAATTAAAGACAAATGACGCGTAATATTGAAATCGCGATAAAAAGCATCAATCACTTGGCACTGAATGAGGACCCTAAAACTAGATCAGTGGGTACTGCGTACAGGCAGTACAGAGCAGTGAAAGTTTGCGTTATGTAAAAAATGGAATCAATCGCTATGTGTGCGGTTTCGTTAAGGGGAAGTCACAATTATTTATTGCACTTAGGGTTGACAATTTGTTGGAATTCGTCAATAATAATTAAGGGTTTTAGTAAATATTTATTAGCACCAGTGGGTGCCATTGAAATCTCCAATTTTTGGGAGTGGGAAATACAGAAAGGATATAGTCGATATCATTTAGACTACGAAAAAGGTAACTAAAGAGAAGATAAAAGCAAAATCTTCCGGTGCGCATTTTATTTAAATTTTACAAATACTCCACTAATATGCTAATGAGGAAATAGTCATGAGTATGACATGTCGATAACCATTTCTTAAAACGGATGAATTGAATGTAAAACAGTTTTTACGTTTATTACAAGTATGTACTTAAGATTATGTCATGTCATTGTTGAGACGACAGACTATCTGTCACATTTTGGCCTTGGGTTACTAAGCGTAAATCAAAATATAATATTTGTTTTCACTGTTGACAGTGGTTTTAAAGATGTAATTTTGTTGCGTTTTCGTGTTCTGCACTTCTACTATGTACTCGATAGCAACTGCATCAAACTTTTGTATGACGATTTTTAGTTCACTGTAGTTACCGCTAAGGGTGCTGCACAATTCTTCATGTAATTTTTACGCTGTAGATAATGAGTAATTGGTAGAAGTACTGATCATCCGGTTCCTAAGGTAAGTCTATAAGATAAGATGACACCTTTTCATTGTAGAGTCAACAATCACTTCATTATGAAGACGACTATTGGATTCAATGGAAATAAAATAGGCGGCGGTGCTTTCACTATGGCGGATTTATTGCAAAAAGACAGAGGAGGGAAACTTATATTAGTATTGCCATATATAAAACTAACTTAACTTAATATACTGTACATAATATTTGTTGTATTTCTACAACGACGATGTACATAAGCGTAAACTTTTTTTATCATGAAATTAATCTTTAGACCTCTGAGCAAATGTATTCATTATCTCATGACATTATCACGGCTCCATATTGCTGGTGCTAATAGATGTCAAGATCATTATTTTGCTAATAGATGTCAAGATCGGTACTTTGTGCGTCTTCAACCTCCTTGTAATCTGTGATTTAGTATGGTAGTATCTAGACTGCAAAAAAAATGAGCCGTCGCGGGACGTCTGGCAGATGCGAAACATAGAAACTATTTAGTACTGAAAATATGCATGAAGGGATGGTTTATTAAAGGACATAAATATGGCATAACCAAAAAATATAGCATAATGAAAACAAAATATTCTGATTTTTTTTAAATACCAAAATTATTCTTTATCGAAAAACACAGCAACATGTTCCGAAGTGAATAATGACACCGTATACGCTATAGGTATACGTGCTCAGTCGCGTTGGCGCCACGCCAACAGCCGATCTGACCTGCAGCATAAGATGTTTCACATCAAAAAATGTTGCCTTGTTTGCAGAAGATTTATATCGACAAAGAAACAACGCTTCGCCTTAATAAACGAAAGGTCGACACAAATGACCGAATTTTTATAACAAAAAAAATTACCGTAAGTTCCGCGTAACAAACACTACAGAGGTTGTTGAACCGTGACATAACTGAAAACACATTTACTTACTTATACGTGTACCTACATATTTTATACGTGATGACAAATAAAATGCGAATAATTATTCAATTAGTGTCTCCGAGTACATATTAACGTCCTAATATGTAATATTGTTGAGTTACTATTATTGTTCATAATCTGTAGTGTTTTAGCCTAAGACGGAACGTTGACATAGAGATTAGATTAAATTAATGTTTTATTCTAATTTGCTTTCACTTTTTAAAGTTTTAAAGCACAGTAGTGATAGTATATTGAGTGTTAGAGTTCTGTGCAAAAATTGAAGATTTGGAAAGTTGAATAAATATATGAAATTGAAGTTTTCGCGTTCTGCCAAAAGGTTCTTTTCAATTCCAGTAAAGTACCAAAGTAAACTACTTATTCATCACTTTACTGGGGAGCGTTAGGGGACAGACATTTTTCGTTAGAGTTATACTACTTTTTAACATTTTAATAGCAAGAAAGTTTCTAATAAATATGAAACGAGTTGCCAGTAAATAAAAGAAAAGAAAAAGATAACTGAATAGACATTTTTTGGCGGGAACGGGTGAATAATTCTACTCAGTCATTTTGGTGTCATAGTTCATAACTCAAATGTAACTATATAGTACATAATACTTAGGTAAATATATATTATACTATATCAGTATATGGTAGATTATGTACCTACATTGTTAGGGCACAACTTTGTTGTAATCTTGTTTTGACACAGAAACTGATTTTGAAGAAATAAAATAAACGAATAATTGAAATTTATCTTCTAATCACTGCCACACAAAATTAGATATGTTAGCAGATGGTTTTTTTTTCCTTCTTCATGGCATAGCGCGCAGATTAGTGCATTTGCCAATGTCACGTATTGTATTAGTAAATTAGAATCGTTATCGAAAACTTCCTCTAAACTAACTAACTCTAACTAAAGTGATTGTAGACTTTACTGAAGTTTTATAGGACTTCTTGGAAGAGCGCGAGAACTTCAGCTACACATGTTTATTTAGACCTACTCCATTCTTTTCGCTTACACACAACTTTAAAACACAATATACTATCACTTTTGTACTTTAAAACTCCCAGAAATATAAAATATAGAAAATCTGAATAAAATAACAACCTCACTTCTCCCGTTCCTGCCAAAAAGTCCTTTAGCAGCTGTTCAATTGTTTCCTAGTACAGCATCGACCTAGTAAGTACAGTTACCTCCACTTGGCCTTTATATTTTGTGAATGCAAAATAATTTTTCCTCAGCGTTGTTACGAAGCCTTGATAAGGGACATTGTAATCCAATTTTTCCTCCATTAAATTCAAGACCCAAAATTGTAATAAGTACATTTACCTACTCGTATGATCTTCTACATTCATACGGCCTCCACGCCTCATGTTCTCTGTAAGGTCACGGTATTTCCATTTTTTGTTGTGGACAAAAGATCCGCGCGACACCAAATCATATACGTCGATACTATTTCTAGCAAGCAATAAGTAGGTATAATTCAGTTTTACAGATGGCAAGGCAAAAACTTTCGAAAACAGATAGTAACTGCTTATACACAATTACGTACTTATAACTGGATGTATATTAATAATAATAATGCGCCAGACGATACACACCAATCATCTAACCTCAAACTAGGGTATTCCCTGTGCTACGGGAACCAGACGACGACTACTGGGGGCGTCTCCCAGTACACCCAGACCCGAGACAAGCTAGAAAAGTTCATTTCCTAAATTGACCCGACCGGAAATCGAACCCGGAACCTTCCGCGCTTGGTGCAACGTTTAAACCACTGCACCATCGAGATCGCCAATAGTAATATAGTAACATAATAATAACAT
Organism: Zeuzera pyrina; assembly: GCA_907165235.1. Lineage (NCBI taxonomy): Eukaryota > Metazoa > Arthropoda > Insecta > Lepidoptera > Cossidae > Zeuzera > Zeuzera pyrina. The sequence goes on from OU015640.1 coordinate 14,175,667, forward strand.
TATAGTAATATTTACTTTAAGGCTAATTATCCCGACTTTTTAATTGCACCGATAGTGGTTAAGGGCAGACTGAGGACTGACGATCGGTGAAATTCGGTCCAAAGTTTAGGGTAAAAAACGCGCTTATTTTTTTAAAGTAAATATTAACACGACGCAGATCTGGTTATTTACAGGTAACTAGCTGTGCCCGTGGCTTCGCCCACGTGGAATTCAGTTTGTGGCTATCATGTGTGGGTATCATTAAAAAATTAATAATTAAAATTATAATTAAAATAAAATAACACTTTCGTTCGGTTTGAAGAATCAACAAGACACTCAGTCAGGTATTGTACAACATCGATCTACAATAGTCATCTTAAAGTACAATATATATAGCATTTCCTATACAAAGTTTCATCCCCCTTTTCACTCCCCTATGGGTCGATTTTTGACCAAAAAAAAGTAGTACCCTGGTGTCAAACTATCTCCGTGCCAAATTTAATCAAAATCGGTGCAGCGGTTTGGGCGTGAAATCTGACCAGACAGACACGACTCGCATTTACAAGTAAAGATTTTATTTTACTGGGAAATCCTGTATCATAATATACCTGCTATAATATGATACGGGATTTTCTAGCAAAAGAAAATTAATATTTGTTCTTTCATGTTTACTATATATGAACTGAAAGAAGGACATCAACATTCCTAAAACCGTCACTGACTAGCAAATGGTAGCCTATGTTTAGGTGAAAAATACAACTACTCTGTATGTAAAATTAAAAGCCAAATGGATAGTTTTTGCTTGATAGAAGAATAAAACAAACGGACAACGATCAAATTAAAATACATAATTGTTTCAAAATATGGTGTTTGCGTAGTTTATTATAATTTTTACATATAATTTAAAATTATACGATTAAAGTGTCATACGCAGTATGGCAGGGTTGCACGACAGTGTTATTGTAAAAATGAAGAAAGGAATGCTTAGATGGTTCGGGCACATGGAAAGAATGAGTGATGAAAGACTAACGAAGAAAATATACAGAGCGAAGGCGAGTGGTAAAAGAAGCTAAGGAAGACCAAAACTGACTTATGAAGATCAAATAGCCAGAGTGTTAACGGATGGAAATGTCAAAAGCTCTCGCATACCTAGGCGAAAATGTGTGAGCAGAATGACGAGATTTGAGGAAGCGCAAGAAGTCTGTAAGGACCGCGACGCTTAGGGCTCCGTCCTCTCTAACTTCCCCATTAGGGATACAGTGTGAACATATGTATGTATGTATTAAAAAATTAATATAGAAATTTTTATCATCTAGTAAATTAAGTATTTTTATTCAAAATCACATAAATGTTCATTGATAATTTTATTAACATGTACATGAAATTCGCGCGAATCGTTTTTAGAGGTTTTTAGATTGTTTATTATATATTTTTTGTACCAAATTAGACTTAGACTTAGACTTCAAAACAAGGAGAAGGTTTTGAATTCGACTGTATGTTTTTTTTTCTGTATGTTTGTTACGCGATTACTCCGCCAATTATGAGTTGATTACGATAATTCTGTTTTTGTTTGGTAGGTCATACTTCAGAGGTGGTTAATTTAAATTTAAATTTCACCGGTGTTGGAGCTTTGACTCCTAAGATACACCAAATAACGCGACCTGCTTATAACTTTTATTTCTATTGATGATTCCCTTGTATAACGTTACGCTCCAGAATTAAAAAAAGTTAATTGCAGACCTACTCTAGATATTTATTTAGGCCAAGATCACTCAAAAGAGAGAAATAAAAAAAAGTAGGGAAAAAAATTAAACCACCTCCAAAAAAAAAACACTGAAAAGTACAAAATAACTATCCTTTACTAATCAAAACTCAAGTACAATAAAAATAACTTTATAAGTACGATACACATACCTATATAATTAAATTCGTCAGTTACTGAAGTCGGTGCCAAGTCTACCAAACTAATAAGCTTCTGTTCTTGCACATTGATTTGGCATCGACTTCTACTAAAGAATTCGACAGTTACTTGTAGAATTGAATTATATAGGTATGTGTATCTTACTTAAAAAGTTATTTTTATTGTACTTGAAATTTCGTTAGTAAAGGATAGTTATTTTGTACTTTTCAGTGTTTTTTTAAGGCAGTTTAATTTTTTTTTTTAATTTTTACAAAAACATGATCATAAAAAAATTATTATTAAGAAAAATTAAACCGCCTTCAAAAAAACACTGAAAAGTATAAAATAACTATCCTTTACTAATCAAAACTCAAGTACAATTATAATAACTTTATAAATACGATACACATACCTATATAATTAAATTTGACAGTTACTGAAGTCGGTGCCAAGCCCACCAAACTAATAGACTTTCTGTTGTTGCACATTGATTTGGCACCGACTTCAATAACAGTCAAATTTATTTTAATTGTACTTGAGTTTTGATTAGTAAAGGATAGTTATTTTATACTTTTCAGTGTTTTTTTGAAGGCGGTTTAATTTTTTATAATAAAAATTTCTTATTTCTCCCTTTTGAGTGATCTTGACCTAAATAAATATCTAGGGCAGGTCTGCATTTAAATGTGACCACCTCTGAAGTATTACCTACCAAACAAAAAAAATATTTTCAAAATCGGTTTATAAATGACGGAGTTATGAGGTAACAAACATAAAAAAAAACAACATACAGACGAATTGAGAACCTCCTCCTTTTTTGAAGTCGGTTAAAATCTAAACTACTCGTCCAAACGATAATGCGAAAAAGGAAATTTTATACATATTTACATACCTACATATCTTCACGCTGTATCCCTAACGGGGCAAATTTTTATCTACATAAAATTTCCTAAAAATTTAACATTGTCTACTTAAATTACCCCCGACAGATTAAGGTTAATTTAAAATATATCTTCAGTCATATTTTATCAATTTGTATATTAACATTAACATATACATACATGTCATGTCTCATCTTTTTAAGCTCTATAATTTTTCTGTAGAAAGCATTTTTAAATGTCTTACCGATATTTTGATATGATTATTTAATGATGTTTGGATTTAGTTGATGTAAAGACCATTAGTATTGTGCACAAATCTGAGTAGCGTATACGGATCCTCACGATACAGGCCGAGCCTAGTGTGGGGGTCGCTGTAATTTAATCTACAGGAATAATCTGCTTTTAGTAAATAAATTATTATTATTATTAATTATTATTATCATTATTATTATTATTATTATTATATGGCAGTGTTCGTAAGAAACGCTTTCGCTCGATCGTTTTTTCGTCGACTTCTTTAGCAAAATTGATCTCCACGAAAACTCTTTTATTTTAAAGGGATAGTATACAGCCTATGTTCATTTTGAAGGTCCATTCTAAATATTGGTGAAAGAATTTTTGAAATCGATTTATCGAATGAGTTGTTTCAGAGATTACCTACTACATCCAAACTTACAAACTTTACCTATTTATAACTTTAGTTTAAATTTAGATTGTAAGATGACCTGAGGCACAGACCGTCAGTTGTTCTATTTGATTTGAAGAAGATCGATCTACAAGTGCTTGACCGGTAAATGGAGCCATTTGTGGCTCCAAGTGAATTACTTCAGTTTTGTGCGCTTAATCTGTTTCTAAGCCTTATTATTCTAAAAGCCATAATATACTCTGAAGTTATTTGTCTTAACCGTACTTAAAATGTAAAATTATTATTAGCATTTATCATAAATATTACACAGCGATAGATAATAAAGTTATTGAAGAGTAATAGATATATTAGATGCTACAGAAGTCACGGTTGTCGGGTCACGGCCGGTTTCGCGAGGTTATGCGCTTATTGTGTACCAAAGGAAGGAACTTCGAGAGAGAAAAGATAATTTACTATAAATTAAAGAGAGATTATTCATTCGTTAAATCATTATTTTGCACAGGTAAAGAACATTTATCTTCGTTTACTAAATAAGAACTTTACTTTAGAGTTTCATTTTGATAACAAAGAATAAAAACATAACAAAATAATTTTACAATACATAAAATTGTTGTAGACATTAAATACTTATTATGAAGATATTTTTCTATAAGCATTATTTCACATAAACGTTAACCTGTTTTATAACATCTGTTCCATTTGAAAAGATTCAAAAATATTGCTTAAGGTTTTGGCAAATTGAATTGAAACAGACCATACCTAGTTTATTTTTTTAGGATTCCATACTTTAATAAAAAAATGGAAACTTTGTAAGTTAGGTACTAACTTACAAAGTTTACATTTTTTTATGGCTCCATCTGTGTGTATGTCAGTCAAAGATGATTTTCGCAAAAACTACGTGACATACGGCCTTGACATTGGGCACAGTGATGATACAACTTATTACCTTTAGTAACTGCGATCTACCTCAACATCACTCGTGTGGGATCCATTATATCTATACAAAAACTTTTTAGAAGAAATTCTCTAAATTATGGTAAAACCGCATTAAAATCTACTTCGTAGTTTAAAAGAACTAAACGCACAAACAGACAGACAGAAATACCAATTTTGTTTTCTATATATTCATTTATAGAATCGAGGTCCTACATCATATGTTGATTTTTCGAAATATAGACTATTTCGAAAAGTCATAGGAGAATTAGGAAAAAATAAAATTGAGTTCAATGCCATTAAAAATAAAAATAAAAGGTGATGGATTCCTGTTTTCCTCCCTCCATTACTTTCACGTGTCAGATATGGAAGTACACACATCGAGTGAAAAATAAAATAAGATCCTGCCAGCGGAGTATAGAGAGGAGTATCTTAAACATTAAAAAGATACAAAAAATTCCCCATACCGTTATAAGAAATCAGACAAAGGTAACCGACGCCCTTAGCTGTTCGCTGGACACCTCGCTCGAATGAGTGACGACCGTCGGACACACCGACTAACATCATGGTCTGGTCCAATCGGTTGTGGAAAGAGAGGAAGACCTGTTTCACGTTGGGAAGACATACATACATACATCACGCTGTATTCCTAACGGGGTAGTCAGAGAGGACGGAGCGCCAAGCGTCGCGGTTCTTACATACTTCTTTCGCTTCCTCAAATCTCATCATTATCCTCACACATTTTCGCCTAGGTATTCGAGAGCTTTTGACATTTCCATCCGCTAACACCCTGGCTATTTGATCTTCATAAGTCAGCCTTGGTCTTCCTTGGGAAGAAGATATCATAAAGCATATAGGAAAGAAATGGATGTCGATAGCCAAAGATAAAGACCGTTGGAGGAAATCAGAAGGAGGCCTTCACCCTCATAACGAGAGCTTCTTGAAAATAATTGCTGAAAATTAGATATTCTATTCTTGACCGTATCCTCACATTATCTATGAAACAATTGAAGTTAGACATAAATTTCAGTTCCTAAATATGCCTAAAACCTTAAAATTTACAACATTAAGATATGTATGTACTCATTTAATTGGTGCAATATTTAATTGACTTGAATAAAAATGTTACTTTGAAAAACAATCAAAGTACAACTTATCATATTAAAAATTAATAATGTTCACTATAAATTTGTTATTTCTGATTCAAATTATATGTACATCATAATTAATAGTTCCCACAGTAAAATTACTTTTATCCACTAAATAAGGTAAACTTTAAAATTCAACGTTATCGCAATAAAATTTAGTTTTTAAGTTTAGTCACTTTTAACGAGCGTCTCACGACAGTACAAACCTGATTGCCGCTATTGTACATAGAGCAAAAAAATTCACCTAAAAACGACTTCAGAGTGTTAGATTAGAAGTCCGAGGTGATCACGAAGCATAGTGGGGTGATCGCCGACTTCGTTGTTAGATATCTTTTACCTGTCCAAAAGTCTCCTATCAGCGACAGCTAAGTTCCAATTGTCTTGAGATGCTCGTAAACCTTAAAGTAGACGTTATTTTCAGGGTTCAAGCTTATCAATCTCTCAACTTTATTTATTAATTTAATAGGGAATTTCATTAATTTTGTGATACAATCTTGTATATTAAATTATTCCCATTTTTTTGTCACGGTTATTTTATAGCAGCTATAGATTTTTAAATGTATTTTTAATGAAGGAGTTTTAATTATAGGAGTTTAATTGTCTATATTTTTACCAAGCTTGAAGTGTATTTAAAGTCTATAAACATTCCTATTTTTAATTTACAGAATTCCACTATAGTTTCATAATATGTACAATGTACATACTTAAAGGCGCTCATAATAGACTTAAAGATGGATCTTTGAAAGCCGATACTATCACCGATATTATATAACTTGCACGCAGACGGCAGCCACTACAGTTACAACTTGCGTGCGATTACACGCTAGGGATAAGTTTTGATTGAACTAGTTAAATTAACGGTTGAATAAGAAAACCAGTCGACGGATTCAACTAGTTTATTTAACAAAACGTTAACAAAACTAACCTATTCTGGGGACCTAGACAAGTGGCTCAATTGTCGTAAACGCTAGTTGAATAGAATGACAATTACCACGTAACCTAGCATAACGAATTTTAAACTCGTAGTCAAACGTTATTAACTTTCTTATATTTCGAACGAATCGTAAAGTCGTGTGAAAACCACCGTAAAAAACGTAGCCAAGCGGTACTATCGACGAGCAATAACTCCATCAAGCGTTTTACGCAGCGTTTGCCACTTGTCTAGCCGTTATGGTTCGTCCAAGTAGTAAAAAAACTAACTCGTTTTTCGTTAGTTTGGTTTCTAAATATACGGTCACGTTTTATCGACGCTAATAACGTCCACAACCCACCTCTATAACACCTACTGGACCCACTAACCTAGTGACATTCTGTTCCCCATGCTTCGGAACGGCGTAGTTAGGCCTCTATCGTGATTCTTTTCTTTAGCGACATTTCTTACAAATACAATTGAATTGAAAACGATTTTTAAGATAGGTCGAAAGTTTACTACAGTTTTAATTAGATTGTCTAATGTATCTACTTATTTTGTTACAAATCAGTACCATGTATATCTAAAAGTTACGAGTAATATTGTTATAAGTTTTTATTCAACTACACATAATATATCTATCCATAGCAGTATGTTTGAAACTTTCAAATTATTTTTTTTATAAATAATAAAATAATTATAAGACAACCTCCGTGGCGCAACGGCTAAGCATGTCGGAAAGTAAACGGGGTTCGATTCCCGCCCTGAGTCTGGGTGCTTATGTATTATATGTATATGTATTTATTTACAAAAGAAAAGTATATAAGTAGTATATCAGTTGTCTAGTACCCATAACACAAGCGCAGTGCTGCTTACTTTGCGACTAGATGGCGCTGTGTGAAATGTCCGAGTATATTATTATAAGAATTAAAAAATTTGAACTACACTTGTACTATTAAAAATTCAGGTACATTCCGCATATAATTTTTTCCATGTAATTTATTCTGTCACCCTAACAATGATTTCTGTCCGTTGTTGTACAAAAATTTAGCGTGAAATCTATTCAAGATTTATAATGGATTATAGTCAAAAGTCAAGAGTTACTGTGGAATCACTAATTTTAAATTGCATGTGATGTAAATGACAAAGTGAAATATTAGAATCTACTATGTTTAAATACAATAATCATAGCTATAGTTTGAATTACTAATTCATTTGCTCATTTATAGTTATATCCTCTGTAAAAATGAATGTTTATTTAAATGTTAATGTAATCTTTAATCCCCAACACCGTTTGATCGATCACCGTGAAACATGTACGTGCAAGTTTATGTATTTTTCATAGAGAAGGTTTTTATGCTATTCCCTTTGTTGTAAGTCGTCACCACGCGGACGAAGACGCAAGCGAAGAGGTAATGCTGCCAGTTTGCTGGACACTCTAAGCAATGACAGCTTTCTAAACGGCAACTTTGAGGAAGACATATTTTTTTATTTTTATGAAAGAGAGGCAAACGAGCAAGCGAGTCACCTGATGGAATTTGACCACCGCCCATGGACACCTGCAACGTCCGGAGAACCAAGGGTGCGTTGCCGGCTTTTAGGGAAAGGAGGGAAAGGAGGGGGAGGCGAAGATGGTCACTCACCGAAGGAAACACAACAGTAATAGATGCTGTTATTTCCCGCAGATATTCTGTGAGAGGGTGCTATTTCACTGGGCGAGCCGGCCCAATTCGTGCTGCAATGCAGCATGGCTCTACCACGTTAAAATATTATTTAAGTTAGTATTTAATATAATTTTTAGTTTTAAATTTGTAAATATTAACGTTGATGTACTGATTACTCCAATATTGTGTCAGGAAAAAGAAAAACTTTCATTTAGTTTATAATATTTGAAGTTAAAGTCAGTTAAATATCTCGTTATTTTGGTACAATAATTAAAGTACTGTGATTAAGGCGCGCGATTACACAATAAATATTATTATTATTATATAAAACCATTCATATTTTGAAATAATGTGATGGGATTCTTTGATAAGTCGAAGTAAGTTACGTTCTTACGCTACTTGCTTTTTTTTAATTTTTCACTCCAGTTATTGTATAGAGTTATCTAATCGATGTTACAATTTTATAACGATTACAATCGGTCTAATTAATCGATAACTAGTTCATAGTATACATTACACTTATTGTAATCGCTTTAGTGAACGAATATACGTATAGTAAATGAACTTATGGAAGCCTTAGGTAGCGTCTTTGTCCGCGTATATTTTTGTGCTCGATTTTTTTAATGATGTTTACCCAAAATGGAAAAACCTAATAGTTATGGTTTCGGTATGACTTTATTTATAAAATCCGTCTATCTGTAAACCTGTCAGTGTGTCACAACTAAATTATTCCGTCATCCTTACACTTACTGAGGTGAATTTGACACAGAGATGTAAATTAATAGCACAAAAAAAACAGAGAAAGAAAACATTAAATAAAAGTCATTTTAATTTTTTTTTTTTTATTTTTAATCTCGGAAAGCGTGTGAGGGGAATGATATCGTTTAAGGAGGCGAAAGAAGTATGTAATGATACATACATACATATCTTCACGCTGTATCCCTAACGGGGTAGTCAGAGAGGCCGGAACGCTAAGCGTCGCGGTCCTTACATACTTCTTTCGCTTCCTCTAATCCTTTTTGAAACAGATAATATTCTTAATGAAGTGGTAACATTTCATCGTGTCAATAAATAATTAAATAAAATAATAAATTTTTGGTTTCCAATTTTATAGGGCTATTAAATGTATAGCCCAGATATTAGTAACGTCCCATTCAATTCCTTTGGAATAGATGCCACTAGATCATCCATCCAGTAGATGATTCCACGCAACGTGAGATAACGTGTGATCATATTAAACCCCTAGCACCATTATGGTTAACTTCAATTTGAATATTTACTTAAGGTATTCTATTTATATGCTACCTAGCGAATTTTCTGCATGATTTTTTTCTTTTATCCTAAATTAGTCGTTTGGTAGGTTTGCGTAGAAGAGTTTGCTTTAGTAATAGGGCCGAAATTGTAATTATCTCGTTATATTTCCTTGATTTTGCGTATTATTTTCTGGTACAATAACATGTATTCTATACATGACGCTGAGACTCAATGACTACCGAGGGGCAGTCATTGAGGACGAAGCGCCAAGCTTCGCAATCCTTATATACTTCTTTCGCTTCCTAAAATCTCGTTATTCTCCTTGCACATTGTCGTCAAGGTATGCCAGTGCTTTTACATTTCCGTCAGCACACACTCTGGCTATTTCATCTTATTATATGTATTGGATATGTTGTATAATATTGTAATATATCTATTTATAACTATTAACATATTACTAAGATGAGTTAACATCCCATTTAAAAGTTCAAAGTGCTATCTATCGAACCTGTGACCTCTCAGTTAGCCAACTAACCGTCTAATGATCAGGGTCAAGTTGTATAATGTTTTAAATAATGTCTCATTAACGTGGGAATAAAAGTCGGTCTAACAAAGTACAATAGGTAACAAATGTTTGTGTTAACTTATGAAACAGGTTATCGTTCTCGGTTAACGTTATATTGTGTACTGACAGAGAGTCATAGATATTCTTTTTTATACGATTTTCCCTTGAGAGGAAAGGCAAAGGGATCTATGCCCATTACAGCCGATAAGAGTCATAGACATTTCATAGCTTTTAGTTTTTTGGAAGGCAAAGAGAATTTATATTTTAATATGTTTTCCTTTTTTTTTGTTCGTTTTAGTAATTCGTATTATTTTTTCGTAAATTAGTTCTCCATTATGGAAATAAAGTAAACTTTACTGGAGTTAATAATAACTTTTTCAATGAACATGGAAATTTCAGCTGAGTATATTTAGTTATATTTTTTAATTCTTATACACTTGTACGTAATTTCTACATACAATGATACTACTACTATTAACTATTGTACTCTAATACTACTATTACTATGTAAGTACTATGTAAGGTACTAATATTGACTATTGTATTCTAATACTTTAAAAATCGCAAAAAATAATCATAAAAACAAAACATTTAAAGCCACAAAAGTTTAAACGCGCAGACGAATCAAGATCGTTCTCCTTTTTTTGAAGTCGTGTAAAAAAGGAATATATCATAAGAGAATTTAATATTTCTTACCGACAAAAACATACTAAAAACACTCGAATAAAAATAATGCTTAGGGAATTACTTAATTAAAACTGGAATGTTATCTTTTTAAACTTACATAAATAATACTTATAATATCGTTTGTTGGTAAACAAGATTTAAACATTTCCTGATGAAATCGACTTCCCGAACTATAAACGTAATTAGCACATTATAAAATCTAAACCCTTTTGAAGGTTAACGATATTTTTAAATGAATTTGTATCCTAAAACCTACTTCAATAGTAATGTAACAAATATTGGAAAGTTTTTATTTGTTGTTCGCTTTTTTTTTAAGTTATCATTTAAGATAATTTTTAGTTTTAATTTTGTAAATATTAACGTTAATATACTAATTTACTCCAATATATGTGTAATGAAAAAGAAAACTTTCATTTAGTTTACAATACATGAAGTTAGTCAGTTAAATATTTCATTATTTTTCTTATAATATAAGACTTTATCATATGAAATTCTTATTAATTAAATTATTGTATACTCCAGACTGGCAATCGCCAGCGAAGGCATCGCGAAGACTCCGACATACTCGTAGCACCGTAGTTTTGATATTATTTTACTACTTTGTTATTGAAACAAGATAAACCAAAACCTCGACATTGCTCGCTTTGAAACCGGAACCGAAAGTTCAGTCAAACATTAATATTAAAGGCATTAAAGGAAAGGCCTATTATTGGATACGAGCCTGCAACTCTTAACTTAGGTATCGTATTTTCATTGATTATTTTATTTACTATCTTCAATTTAAAACGGTATAATACTTATTACATAGATTGTGTCAGTCACTTATTAAAAAGACCTCGTATTTAAAGCGATGGATTGGCAACATATTACTGTTTAGTTCTTACCAACATTGTGCCTAAATATTTATTGCTCGAGTCAAATATATCAACTGCAGTGCGTCCCCACACTACGCTAGGGAGCCGCACTATTCGTGTCTCAATGTCACTCGTTGATTTTGTATTCTGTGGTACAAAATTATAAAAAATGTTTGCAGTAATTTTGCTATTTAATTTAAGTGTTTCGCTATAAAACCTGTAGCGTATACTGCGATAACCCGTTCACCCCCTATTGCGCCTTAGTGCCCTATCAAGGGCAATGACATAATGATTTGTATATGGATATGTAAAAGGCGTTACCATAAAAATTTTCGAAAAGATAAATAAGATTCAAATGTTTCATTTAATTAGTTATATAAGACATGCTTGATACCTGAAATAAAAATTATTGTAAAGCATTTTCCAATTTTCAATTCACATACCATTTCCTTGATTTAAAAAACTCCAATAGATTGTTTTTCTTCATACTAAATTTGAATGAAACGGATCATTTGTGAAATATGTTAGTTCTTGTTTCGTTTAAAATTCGATTTACATATTGACGTGATAAATTCCTAAACTCTCCAGGTATTTTCCGCTCAAACTCCCAAAACCACCAATCGACACGTGTTTCGCCTCTCAACGAAGCATCCTAAGGATATACCAGAGATAGGATTCGGTCAGCTAACCATCACCGAATCGACACAATTACCTACCTATTGATTACCTATTGATACAATTTCGTTATTATATGTTATATTATGATATAATGTTTATCTTGTGGTCTGTTAACTGTTACACAATATCTTGAAAAATTAATTACTTCCTTACGTAACGATTACTTTTACATTACGTGCGAGTAATGTAAAAAATTTAAATCTACATAGGTAATAATTATTTCCGATAACAATAAATATTTCCTTAAAATTCCGATGTTGCGAAACGATTATCTGTCGCACCGTGAGAATCGATTCGTCAAGGCGAACTTGGGTCTAAAAGAACCCACTTTCCACCACCGAGGTCGCACAGATTAAAACAACACCATTACTGCAAATCTTATATATTTTAAAAATTATTTCTCTTTTATAATTACAATAGTTGCGGCAGAAGAGATGCGGTCGCCTTTAAAAAATTGCGAGAAGCACCGGTAAGTACAGTAATTGTGCCATAAGCAAAGACTGAGCGATCTCCCCTTAGCCTAAAATAAATTAAAAAAAACACACATAGGCCACGAAACCAGTTATGCAACCCGGGTGCATTCACTCACCTATCTAAAAATATACATCACAACAAACCTTAAGAATAACATTAAACACTTATGAAAAATAACTTGACATGGCGCGACTGACTTATATTAATTGATGACTTAATTTTTAGTAATAAAAATTTTATATTTTATGTTAGTTCCGTCGTTACGCACCGTGGTTCTATTATAGTTTTTTTTTAATGTAGACGGAATGACAGGCTGCATATTGCGACGCCCACACCTTTTACTTTTACTCTGGGCAAAGGTATTCAACATACATCCATTCGGAATTCGCTTATGCAATACTTTATTCGATGTTTTACATGTTACGCTCTGTTATTCCGCTATTACATATATCGAGTTCATCTTTACATTCAAGATGTTGAGTCTACAATCTCTTAGAATGTCGATTTTGTTATTTTTTAATTATTTTGTGCACACAACTCTGACATAACTGGACGAAAACTCTACCGCGGCGCGCGCACGGGTCCGTAATAATTTACGCGATTGGCAATAAATATTAATATAAATTACAAAATACATTACAAACTAAATCTAAACACAGCTATCTGTGACTTAAAAACTAATGAGCTTATTCAATCACATTTTTTCCTACAAATGAAAACCGATAAGTCAATAAATATCTTAAAAAGTAGAGACAAGTTTCGACCAATCAATTCTCATTACTAACATTCTATCGTATCTAAATTGACCAATTTATAGTAGTTTATTAAATTTCGGTCAATAAAGATAATATGCAGGACACTCAATGCTGATTGTCAAAAGGAAAATACAAAAATACTAATCAATCGGCTAGCAGAACACATGCGACCATTAACAATTCAGCGTTGCATCGCTTCCTCGTATAATATAGATTAAAAACTAAGCGGCCGTGACGTGAAAGGCAGTTATCCAACGTATTAGAAAGGAGTCACGGTTGACGGCCACTTTCAGCTTTCTAGCGCGAGTACAACGCGAGGTCCGAGATTCTTCGTTGGCGGGTAGCGGCGTGGAAACCTCTCGTGCCGTCCGGAACTAACGGCGTCCTAGGTTCGAATCTAGGGGCGCAAGACAGTCTCCTGCCTCCGCAATCGGCTCCTGTCAACGAGCAACCGGATAGTCGTCTCGACAACCAGCCCTCAGCACTACTCGCACTGCCAGTGCTCGCCTGCGACGTTCTTCTAGAACTACAGTAGAATGAAACACCAGAATCGGAGCTATGACTACAAGTGGAAGGTCTTCGTGGCACCCACGTTTGTATTTCAGGAGAGCGCGGTGCGAAGAAACCGCTGGAATTCCTTCTGAAGAATGGTGCCGCATATCTGTAGTCGTATTCCGCTTCAGACCCACTGCAGCATGACGAATATTCACATTCGTGTCGGCGGGGCGGCGGCGGACGACGAGCGGGAGGTTTTCGTTTCGGTTCCCGAGGGACACCGTTCAGTTCATACACTCTCATACCTTCCTCGTCCGGGCTCTGAAGACGCAACGCCCCCCTCGCAGCTTCAGATTCGGTGAACTCTACTAATGCACAAACACAATTTACCAAACTTGGATTCTTGTTCAAAAACTGTCTTACATCGGCCGGTACAGGGTTGCCCGGTCTTAATACGCGAACCAAAGCAATCTCCCCGCAAGTCGCGAACAATCTCGAGACGTTTTCGACCGTAGGACGATCTATCGGCATCCTAACGGCCACCACGGTTCTGGACGGAGTAGTTTCATCATATGGAGGTAGAGGCTCGATTCTGCGCAACTTAGTTCCGGCCTCATTAATTTCCAGCTTGGTAGACCTCTTCAGAGCTTCGGCTACGACTCGCCAATCCTTCGTCAGGTGCTTCACGCGTTTAAAACTCGATATCAGCTTGAGTGACACGTACCCCTCCTTATTCCTCCTCACGTGTTTCAAAAGGAACGCATCCTTCGTGATGTTGGCGTCTGAGAAATAGAACTCGACTTGCGCCACGATACGGTTGGCCAGTTCGTCATCCGGTGGAGTGTAGGGCGGCTCCTGAGCCTCCACTGCTACCTCGCAGCCCGAGTCTTTCCCACCACCGGAGCCGGCCTCCGACGCAGTGTCAGACAAGTCAGCGTGGTCGTCAGTAGACGGGCGGCGGTCACTAGCTATGCCTTCGTCGTGGTCTTGCACGTCCTGGGCAGGAGGAGTCCCCTCCATGTCGATCGCGCGTGGGTACACTATATCATAACAGGAGCGTGCGCCTCGTTCGGTGGCTTTTCGGTGACTGCGGGCGCGCGGCGCGGCGCTCGCTTTTTTATAATGTCGGGGGGATGTTCGAAAGGCGTGCTCGCTCGGAAATGAGATGAGATGACATTGCAGACTATGCGACGCTGTTTACACATAATTAGCTTACATACGCGTTAATGAATAGCAACATATTATGTGGGCGCGTTAAAGAGGTTACTTGCATACCATTTTGTGTATTATAAGTAGGTGTAATCACACGCAAACTCTGGCAGCTCGTCTTACAATTACGCGAATCTGTGTTATGAACACAAAAAAGTAATTGTTACAGAATAACATTGTTGAATTCGCACGATAAAATGATAATGATATGATAATATATTTTAAAAGGGCGCGCGAGTAATAATTTAGCATAAATTATTGTACGGATCACTAGCAAATCATTCATAATGAAAATCAACTCAACTATAACTTTATAATATTTGCAATTCGATTCATATACTTATATATACATATACTATGCAATACATAAATAATTCAATCCATTGTAAGTTTTCATCTGTTTCATCTGCTTCAAAAGAAGGAGGTTCTCAATTTGTCTATACATATGTTTTTTACATATGTTCGGGCAAAACTTGTTTGTTTATGACCCGATTTCAATGATTCTTTTTCTTATTTATATTTCACAGATATTAGAGCTTGGACTTCCAAAATACACCAAACAATCTTAACAGGATATAAGCTTTATTTATATTGATGATTCTCTTGTATACCATTCCAAGTTAGTTGTAGACCAACTCTAGATATTTATTTAGACCAAGGTCACTCAAAGGAGAGAAATAAAACCTTGTAAAAAATTTAAACTGACTTCAAAAAAAATATTGAAAACTACAAAATAATTATCCTTTACTAATGAAGCCTATATAATTAAATTTGACAGTCATCGAACTCAGTACCAAATCAATGTGCAACAACAGAAAGTCTGTTAGTTTGGTAGGCTTAGCATTAACTTCAGTAACTGTCATTATATAGATTTGATTAGTATAAGAAGAAAATCTACAGAGCCAGTGTGTTAGCCGACGGAAATGTCAAAAGCACTCGCATACCTAGGCGAAAATGTGTGAGGAGAATGATGAGATTTGAGGAAGCGAAAGAAGTATGTAAGGACTGCGACGCTTGGCGCTCCGTCCTCTCTGACTACCCCGTTGAGGATACAGCGTGAAAATATGTATGTATGTATTAATATAAGATACTTAATTCGTACCTTTCAATGCTTAATATTAAATCGGTTTAATTTTTTTATGTATACCAAACCCGATGTCCCGGATTCGATTTTCGACTGAGTCAATTAAGATTTGCAAATCTTACAATATATTGCAAGAATAAAACCTAGAGGTTTTATTGGGTTATCCCCCAGTTCGTTGTGCTTTAACTACAGTAGGTATAAGCCCAGTACTTAGTTTGTGGGCACAGAATTTATGGAATTATCTATTAAATGATCTCTATATTGTATACGCAGACAGATAGAGATACGCAGTATGACAAGGTTGCAGGACATTATTATTTTAAAAACGAAGAAGGAAATACTTATCTAATACTTATAGATGCTTCGGACTCATAGAAAGAATGAGTGATGAGAGATTGAGGAAGAAATTTTACGAAAGTAAGCGGTAGTAGAATTGGTATTCGAATTACGACTGGAATTGCGAATGACATTGAAAAATCAAGGCTGACTGGCTGACTTATGAAGAATACATATCCAGAGTGTTAGCTGAAATTTGCATAAAAAGAAGAATGATGAGATTTGAGGAGGTGAAAGAAGGACCGCGATGATTGGCGTTTCATCCTCTCTCGACTACCCTGTTAAAGATATGGCGTGACGATACGTTATGTTTTTACAGTTTACAACATACGGACAAACAGACGGACAGGGGGAAATTAAAAAGGTTCCATTTTTTACCATTTCGTTACGTAATCTTAAAATAATCGATTCAAAAGGTAAAATACAAGCGAACACAGACAAATATGACGACCTCGATGGTGCAGTAGTTTAGGTCTTGTATCTAAGCGCGGAAGGTTCCAGGTGTTCGAGAGCAATGAAGAAGGTAGCAGCACTTTAGCATTGTTTGACAAAATAGGAGATGGTTATGTGAAGTTGTTTGTATTGTTTTATTGCTGCTACACTTAATTTTATTCCTAGTACCTTAATTACGAATACTTTTCATAGTAAAAATCTTATCTTTAGTCAACGTGGGCCAAAGCCTTCGTAATTAAATTGTAATATATTATGTGAGCCATTACCATATTAAGTTATTGTTCCTATTTAATATTTATGCAAAAAAGGGAGCTACAGTCCATACTTTGTCATGTACAGTTGTAATTTCATGTATTTAATCAGCGCACGTTCATTGGGTTCGATTCCCGATCGAGTCTAGAACTTTTCTTGTTTGTCTCTGGTTTGGGTGTACTGAGAGACGTCCCTAGTAATAATCATCGTCTGGTTTTGTCAGCACGGGAAATACCCTATTTAAATGATTCGTGTGTATTGTCTAGCGCGTTTATTTTATAATTATTAATTATTTTATTACTTATTATTAATTTATGACTAGTTTTATTAATACAAAATGACGGCGTCATCTGATAACCTCTCTCTTTTCTATCGAGAGTTAAAAAGATGATGTAACAAATTCTTTGCCCTAAAAACGAAAGTTTTATATTACACTTACAACCACTGATACCTGCTGGTAAAGTTAACGAGATTACCGGTGCGGTCATCCCACATTGTGTAACTAATTGGATTTTTAGATTATTATCCAACGTTTGTTTTTGTTAAGTCAGTTGACGGGCGATTTATTGGATTCACCCATTTTCCATACCAAGACGATATAGAGGTTCCTAACCGATTTTGACTGTAACAACCGTTGTTTAGTTTAAAAGAAGCCAAGGAAAACCAAGGCTGACTTATGAAGATCAAATAGCTAGTGTTAGCCGACGGAAATGTTGAAAGCAATAGCGTTCCTATTCGAAAATGTGTGAGGAGAATGATGACATTTGAGGAAGCGAAAGAAGTATCTAAGAACCGCGACGCTTGGCGCTCCGTTCTCCCTGACTACCCCGTTAGTGATATGGCGTGAAGATATGTATGTACGTATGTATAAAATATACCACATTTAAGAGCAGTCATCTAGTCTATTAGTAGAAATAATAATATGAATGCTTTCGCTATTTCTTACTCTTGTTTTTAGGTATTCGATATTCGGCCGAATAACAAAAAATTTACCGAATACCTAATAGTAACCTAACACAAGGATCAAACATATGCCCAATATACTTACCTATTAACGTTTAGTTCAGCTTTGTCTTGTGATCGCGTACATCGTGAAACTTGATGTTCTGTCCACCCCAACTAGAAAAGCATGAAGATGTGTATGTAGGTATATCTTAATATCTCTATTATTTCTTCTATTATCTAAAATCTATAAATTATTGGCGGAACCACTTCGAACTTGTCAGTAATATGGAGCGAATTTAATTAATTATTATAGATACATCAGTCTGAACTCAAGCCGAATCCCTAACGAGGTAGTCAGAGAAGACGGAGCGATTAGCAGTCTCTCGCACTCTCTCGTACTCGTAAACGAAATATGCAATAACGTCATGTCCTCACGTCACAAGACTCCACTTTATGATGCGAACTTTAATTTTTTTTTTATTTGTGCGTATTTTAACTTAATTTTTTCTTGTTATGTTTATAATATGACGAGTTAACTTTGCGATACAGTCAGAAAAAATGAATACGTTCAAATTCCCTATCCGCAATTAGAATACGATAATGTCGTATTATGATTTATGACGATATTTATAACAATTAACTTCAATCAACAATGTAGCCAATTTTAAAAATGTATAACTTATAACTTCTTTAATCTATAAACAACATAAAAAAGTTATTCATATGTACATAATCAGTGGTAACCTTAATTAATATCTATCAGATTTATAAACAAGGAAGAAAGACAAGTTATTATCGTCTTGAAACATTATCTCTTACTGTGGTAATGATTACTTTGTACCACATAATTAACGCAGGTATATTCCGCAATTATTACTATTTTTATTTTACAAACTTTATTTTTATTTATGCATTTATTTCTTTGTGTTATTCAAAAGTAATATAGATTTTTTATTGTTATTTTTATATCGATCAATATTATACCTAGATATTACACTAGCTGCGCTCGCGACTTTACGTGGAGTTTAAATTTTGATTGGTATTGTGACGTATTTTGCGTGAACTTTTTTTTTATTGTTTAATCCATTTGGAAATTTGTCCTATACCTTATTCCTACGCCAAAATTCATTAAAATTTGTCTGATATGTTATTTGTTTGATAGGTTAGGTATACACTGAAAAACAGACAAGAGTATAAATATTTTTTTATTTTATATAAAATATGATTTTAAGCTCTCAGGCCACGCTGATTGACAAGAGCTGACGATGTTAATGATACAGGTATTCGATCCCTTATTTTTCCGATATTTGTTTTAAAACAGGTTAGTTTTTATGAATTTACTAAAATGAAGAATGTGTTCGTGCTTGTGCTTTTTAAGCATTTGTAAAAATACCATCCCCTGTCTAAGGATATTAGCTACAGGTCTACTATAGGCTGAAAATGTAAGCCGAAAACCAAAAAGAATTTTGAATGCCTCTACTTCTGACTTCAATTATTTATAAATATCTTCATTTGTGATCACATTGTACAGTTTTCAGCAGTACTGCTAAATTTGTAATAAATTTTTTTGTTCTAACTTTAATTACTACTTTTAAAATTTTGCAATTAAAAAAATACCAAAAAAATATATGAAAAAAGCCAAAGGCACTATAACGCTGTCTTAAGTTCACAGAATCTACGGTAAAATTACAAAATAAATCTAACAAGAACTATCCAACCTTCGTTCTTAATTTAAGTTACAAAACGTGTGACCGAGACGAAACGATCCGATTTCTCTTTCTTGAACAGAAAAAAAAACTTTGTCAATTATTACCATTTTTATTGTAATCAAAGTTACGTTGAATATTTCATACTTTATTAAAATATATTACAATACAATTTTAATATCATTGTTTGAGAATAACTCAATAGTAACGAAGTCGTTCGGCTTGCAATGGTTCATAATTGTTCTTAAAAGGTGTGAATATCTAATTTATTATTCATTATGATTATTAATTTAAATGTTAAGAGTATCTTAATCACACTATATTAAACTAATTTTGCAATATAAATAACTTTTACTAACGAAAAGAAACTGCAATCAGTTTATACACTTACAGATATTGTTACCAAAATATAACATAATATTATATAATTATTACATATCTATAACAATAATTACATGAAAAGAAAAAAAGGTGAAGTTCTTCTATATCGGGAATTCAAAAATATATACTTAAAAAATTGTCATTAGTCATGTCCCTATAAATGGAAATGAGTTTGCGCCACGTGATGTATTGTTTTTTTTTTTTTCGAATCAATTTATGCGTAATATTAAAATATAGGAGCCGCACGCATTACCTAAAGGTTTTGTAGCAATATGGCACAAAAAAGAAATTATATAAAAAAAAAGTAGTTCCAAAATTTAATGAAAATAAATTTTTTCGTTTTCATTCCTGGGTTCGGGTTTTAAAGCAATAAATCAGCTGTAACAAAAGGATATACAGATAAACAGACAAATGTAACGAAACTACAAGGGCTTCGTTTTTGCCAATCCCAATGAAACAAATTCATTGGGGAAAAAAAATAAAAAAAACAATGCCCCGGGTGAGGATCGAACTCACGACCTTAAGATTATGAGACTTACGCGCTGCCTACTGCGCTACCGAGGCTATTGACGTGGCAAATGAAACTACGCTATATTAGACTGCCATGTTGCCATTATTGATTATTATTCTTTATTTACATACATCTTGCGTAGCCAAGGTCGCGTCACGAATAAAAAAGTTTAACAGGTAATGTTGACGCTATATTGTTATACATTTGAATTAAAACCGTAATAAATGTTTTATCCTATGAATAAAAAACGAACTTTATTGAATTGGCTGGGAAATTAGTTTTATGCTAGACCAGTTGTGACTCGCGATTTCAAATTTGGTATTTTTCCGGTGTAAAAACTAGCTTAGATTACTCTCTGAAAATTCCTCTGCTTGTCAATGAAATTCCGGTCAAAATCGATTCAGCCGTTTCGGAGATTAGTCTGCACAAACAAACAGACAGACATGAAAAAAATTATAAAGTGTTGAGGTATGAGATTACGTGCAAATTACCATATAAGCTAAAGACAAAGTCTTTATTTCAAAACCACAGACAGACAATTCAATTTTATTTATGTGTATAGATATATCATTGATGTATGGTATACAATTTATAAAATACTAAGTTTTGGATGTTTTGGAGTCGTCATTGGCATTAGAGCTTTTTAAATTTTTGTCTAACGATCTGTTTGTTTGTCCGGGCTGATCTCTGAAACGACTGAACAGATTTTGACAGTGCATTCACTAGTATATAGAGGATCTTTTGATAGAAACAATTTGACTATGTATAATAAATTATAATGAGTGTAGTACGCAATTGGGTTTTTTTTATATAATTTCTTTTTTGTGCCATATTGCTACAAAACCTTTAGGTAATGCGTGCGGCTTCTATATTTTAATAACATAACATAACATAACTTCACGCTGTATCCCCAACGGGGTAGTCAGAGAGGACGGAGCGCCAGGAGTCGCGGTCCTTACACACCTCTTTCGCTTCCTCAAATCTCATCATTCTCCTCACACATTTTCGCCTAGGTATGCGAGTGCTTTTGACATTTCCGTCTGCTAACACTCTGGCTATTTGATCTTCATAAGTCAGCCTTGGTCTTCCTTGGTTTCTTTTACCACTCACTTTCGCTCTGTATATTTTCTTAGTCAGTCTTTCATCATATTTTATTTATTTTTACACCTATATTTTAATATTACGCATAAATTGATTCGAAGAAAAAAAAAACAATATATCACGTGGCGCAAACTCATTTCCATTTATAGGGTCTAATGGCAATTTTTTAAGTATATATTTTTGAATTCCCGATTTAAGAGAACTTCACATTTTTTACTTTTCATGTAATTATTGTTATAGATAGGTTCGTGGGACTGTAAGCCCCATAAATCAAGAACTGATGCTATGTATTGTGAATCATTCGCTGGGGTATCTAAATAAATAAATAAATAAATCTAGGCCAACGATTCCTAAAGTGGAACCCAAGGATTACGTGTAAGAAGCAATAGGGTTCCGCAAGTGTTACATTTGTCGTTGAATACTTAGTTAGAATATTTTGCTACTGCCATTTGTGATAAGGTTAGTTTTTGCGCGGAACATTAAACCATCTTCATTCTGCAAGGGGTTCTACACAATAAAAATTCTAGATTTTAGATCTATTAATAGTTTTTATAGGAAGCAGTGAAATAATTGAATTCATCACATTAGCCTCTATTTCAAATATTTGTAAATAGATTTTCGCTCTTATTTCAAATTGCAGTAGGTCTTTTATTTCTTATAATTAGGTTATGGGGCTCCATAAAATAAAATTGATTTGTTTAATCATCTTAAAAAAATAACTTCTGCTGATTTAAGCTACTTTCGATCCTGAAGGATTAATAAATTCAACGTGAGTAAAACTTCAGGTCACAGTTAGTTAATAAATTAAACAAGTGATTCAATGAAGTAATTAAATTATAAGCGCTAATAAACCGTATAATTAACCCGATCGTATGACAAGTTCATCGACTACACAAGACTGCACGCAACCCAACCGGACGACACATGAACTTCCTAGTAAATACACTTCCTGTTTTACGTTCAATGTCTATTATTTTCCTTATTTACCATTTTATTTTAGACTAGTTTATCCTACGTCTTCGCTCCCATAAACTAAAAAAGAATACACAGGTTTAATGGATCAAAAAATATTAAGAACTGATGATTGGCACTCTACTCATTCTGTCTACCCCGTTAGGGATATAGCGTCAAAATATGAATACATACACATGTTATGTCATAATTTGCCTCGGCGTGCGTCAATGCACGACGAACCAAGCTGCAGTTGCTTACTGCAGTGCAGTAAGTAAACAAGTCATAATTCCTAACTATTTAGTATTCGCAGTGGTCCAATGTCGGCATTGAGGTCATGTGCCAAGATCTCGGCCGTTCTGCACATAACAAAATGTTTATATTGTGTTTATTTTAGAGAACGTTCGTCTTTATGTATAAACAACATCGTGACTACATAAGAAAAGAACTTTTGACTTTTTGTCGACATAAGAAAATAATTTCGGACTTTGTGTCGACAAGTGAAACGAAATTTAGTGTTCTGTTTAGGTGTATGTCTTTTTTACTTTTTGGAATTTTAAAGTACAATAGTGATATTGTATGTTGAAGTATTGCGCAAACGTACAAAAAATCGAATAAGTGCCAGTCAACTCGAGCACAGACGCCATATTTACAAAATGGTAAATTAATTCCGTATACGATATTTATAAAATGTTTTTCTAAACTTAATTTCTGGAGTTCTACAAAACCTAGGACTTTCGTTATTTTCCTGTAAACTTTGTGTAAAATGTAGAAATCACGAATAAATTATCGTTAAGTAGCAACACTAACGAACGACAGTGCTGCCATCTATCAATGTAAATTACGATTGTACCATTTAATCGCTCACATTGACAATAGCTAACATTCATATTCCTTGAAATTTTTAAAAACCCAGGTCCAGTAGTTTTTAAGGTGTGAGGAGAGTTCAAATCGAGATTAATCACTCAATTTTCCCCTTTTGTAATGATTTTATAAGGATTTTGTAATGTTAGCTCAATTAATCAATTATTTTGCACTGGTTGGTTAGCTAGGCAAAATATTTTTATTTATTTATTTATTGCCTTAATTAAAAAGGTTAGATAACAAATAATTAACATAATATCTGTTAATCCGTGCTGAGTGACGTAGTTTTTAAATGAGGAATTATTATAAAATTTAACAAAACCTCAAAGAATTGTGAAATTGTCTTTTGGACATCGAAAATGCTTTGTCTCCACAACCACTAAAGTTAGAAAAAATATCTTTTTTTTGTAAAAGTTAATTTATATATTAATAGATTAAATATTAGCTTTATAATAAATACAATATCTTTGTATGAAATGAATACATAACTATTTTCCGCATAGTTTTTCTTAGAAATTCAGGGACCACAGTGAGACAAAACTTTATTGATTGTTTCAACTAATGCAACCAAAAAAGTTGTGTACTTACATCACATAATTACTAAAAATATCGACTATGGCAGATAGACAGATGTATGTATAGACTCTATATGAAGCCTCTATACTATAGAGGCTTGAGTGGTCTTATAAATGCTCCGCTCCCTTCATACGGAACCCCAATAATTGAGAAATCGAAATAAATGTACGACTGCAGTTTTTATGTTCTTCGAAGTATGTCTTTTATACAGAACAATATTTTGTTACAATTGCAAAAGCGATTGCAAGTTTTGTTATTACAAATCATCAAAATTAACTTTGCAATACTTACTTAAAAAAACCTTTCATTTATTAGTTTAGCTAGAATACATGTATCTATTTATTAATCAATACAAATCTTAGTTACTAACAGTGAAATATGAAATTGTACATAAGTATGTAAATTTCACTGGACAAAAAAATTGTTAAAAAATCAACGCAATATAAATAGTTCTTTCATTATGGAACAAATATATTGGAATAGATATGAATGTATATTTTATTAAACAATATACATATATATACAATAGTACCTATACGAAAGATAGTGACAACATAAAATAAGTTAAAAAAGTGTTAAAAATCGAACTTGCTTGTCGTTGATTGGCTGATTCAATTGTAATTACAGTGAACGCGCACGCCTATACGTAACTTGCAGACAGCATGCCACAGCCAATATCACGCGATATCTGCGGTAACATCGAGAATTTGTGTAATGTAATTTGTATAGTGGCGCTAAATCTACCGCGAAAAGTACATTTTACGGTCATAGGATAATAGATGTGCAATCGTCATACATGATACCAATTTTTTATTACAATTAGTCACCGGTCGTTCAGTGATCGCGTGGCAGTCGCTGTCTGCAAATTTTTAGGAAATAATACGGCAGTGTGTTGTCGCTGGTGTCGACGAAGATGCAGGAGGACAGTTGTAATCTATCTTAGCAGTCACATGATCTAACCTGTAATATTCACCGTACCGCCGCCGCCAATTAAAATAAAACGCGGCTCGTGTTCAGTTAGTGAACTACTCAATGTCATGACGCTCGTACCACAAGGAGGCGACTATGAACCACCTGTCTTATCGCCCGGTGTCTCAAATCAAAGCTCAACATCAAACTGGGAACTTAAGATAAATCACTTTATAAGGATCCTGACAAAATAAATATAAATCGTGTATGAAGAGTCAGTTACATTTCAGTTACTTATTGATTATATTTTTTAATTAAATGCGCATAACTCATAAACTGTGCGATTTTTAATAATTTTTTGGACCTGTATACACTTACCTATATCTTCCTTTTCCAATTTGACGTAGAGATTTGAAACAAGCGTTAAAAATTGGAAAGTCTGAATAAACATGTGCTACTAAAATTTTCGTGTACTTCCAAGAAATATTTTTAACTCTAAAAAGCCTACTATCACTTTACTGGAGAGTGTTAGGGACACAATAAGTAATAATAAGGAAACAGATATTTTACATTAAAGATACACCACTTTTTTACATGAGTGACAGAAATGTTCTAATAAATATGACACGAGTTGCTTGTACGTCAAACAAGAAGAAAACGAATATCTTACATGTGTATAATTCAATGCTCTACGTCGCGTGCGTAGCTGTAGATTGAAAGATTTTGAAGGGTGATAGAGACATGCTGCATTGCAGCACGAATAGGGCCGGCTCGCCCGGTGAAATACCACCCTCGTACAGATTATCGGCGTGAAATAACAGCATCTATTGCTGTTGTGTTTCGTTCGGTGAGTGAGATTACCGGTGGCCCATCACCCCTCCCCCTCCTTTCCCTATTTCCCTAAAGGCCGGCTACGCGCCCGTAATTCTCCGGATGTTGCGGGTGTCCATGGGCGGCGGTTGGTTGCTCTCCATCAGATGACCCGCTTGCACGTTTTCCCCCTCTTTTATAAAAAAAAAAAAGATTGTAGCTGAGACGAATGCAACACGCTAAAATCGAGTGATTTCAACGCTAAAAAGAACTAATGACTGTACTACTTAGCATCTGTCTACTACTACTGTCGGTGTAATTCGTGTCAGCTCACGATCGATTCGACGTGCAAAATACTGAAATAAGTATTGGCAGTACTGAAATAATTATTGGTAAAATACACGTAATGACTTATGAAGATCAAATAGCCAGTGTTAGCGGATGGAAATGTCAAAAGCTCTCGCATAACTAGGCGAAAATGTGTGAGGAGAATGATGAGATTTGAGGAAGCGAAAGAAGTATGTAAAAACCGCGACGCTTGGCGCTCCGTCCTCTCTGACTACCCCATTAGGGATACAGCGTGAGGATATGCATGTATGTATGTATGTACACGTAGATCTTAAGTGTTTTGACGAAAAAAAAAATGTGATAACATGACAGCTGCGTATCGTTGTACTATGACCCTTCCCTAGTCACGCACATTAGTAAAAGTTTAAAAATGAGATCAACAAGAAACGGACACGCTTTTAGAGCAAATACTCCGTCCAATTTGATTCTTGGTCCGTTACACGCAAACAGCTACGGATAATCCTTGTTATTGTTAATGTCTATGATTCACAGATATCGTCCGTTAGTACAAATCTGTTCACTCATTCATCTATATTAGGTAGAGAATAAAACATTTTTAGAAGTGTAGTTCACATTTACATTGATTACATTTCTTAAAAAGGAAACAAATACCACATTAACGACTCCACAATGCAACGATTACAGAACCAAGGTTTTACCACAGGACCCTGATCTTTATAGGAGTTTGTACATAAAAGAAATATGTATTAATCAATCACATGTTCAATTTGCAGCAGAGAGTTCAGAACTCATTTTTGAAATACTTTGTAAATTTTCCATTGAACTTTGGCTAAGGCATTATTTCATTACATTCTTTGAAATTCTAGTCCAGTAATTTCGTAGATAACGAGAGGAGGATGATCAAATACAGAGTTCTCTTCTCTTCTCTTTAATTTGATTAATTAAAAATTAATTTAGTTTAAGTATTTAGTAACAAATAATTTCATATTTACATATATAACATTATTTGACTAATAAGCTAATCACAAAATGTTTATTATGGATGGCATTTCGCTTTGCCATCCGTAGGACCCAGTTCAAATACAGTTGGAATTGAAAACATTGGCATCTTTTTAAACTAAGATTGTACTCTTGACAGTGAATTAATTATTATTATTCAAATATTTAAAATCAAAAATTACAAACAAATGTTACATTAAACTTAAAATATTAAACTTCTTTCTATTGTTCTTTTACTATACCCATCGCAAACGCTTTCTTCCACGTCGCGGGGACTATGCGTGTGTGTGGAGCGTAGACTCAGCTGAGAGCGCGACCGTGGACTCGAAGATCGGTGGCTGTGAATGCCGCAGCGATTGAGCAATACAAGTCAATACGAGCACTCGGGGCGGGTGGATTAAATGGTTCAATAGATACCTTTCTTTTGAAGAAGCCGCTCCAAACATCTACGGTCACCCCTGAGATGATCCGAATTCTTGGTAGTTGCAGCTCCTCTACTCTCTATTCTTGCTGTATTTAGCGACCTTCGAATTTAGTGGACGTTGTGTAGTAGATAGAGTCACAGTGACCAGCGTGGCGCGGTTAAGTAGACCGATCGTATAGCGACGGTGTCAGAGGTCGATCATAGACTACTCATAAAAACAAGTAGCAAAATAAAACTGCGGAAAATGACAGATACTATGACAATTGCGGGTATATATAAATAATTATTGTTATATAGGCATTTGGCCGTAACAGTGGCGTATGGCGTTATTACCTAAAAATTTGCAGACAGCAACAGCTACGCGATCATTGCGCGACCGGTGAATGACTAATTATCATGTCATGCGTGTACACCTGTACATTTAGCTAAAATACACGTTAGAGTAAACTCTTTATGTGAGTGTGGTATCGATGATGGTACCCTGGATCATTTATTTTTCTGCTGCCCGAAACTAAAATATTCTCTGTATGATATTCTTCCCCCTCTATTCCTCGTCCTGTAAAGTGTAAATTGGTTTTGTCTTTGGTAAATACTCCTTTTGTTAATGTGTTAGATAAATTTTTATGTGATAATGACATCAAGCTATGTGAAGTTTATTTGTGTTATAATTTATATACTACTATATTATAACTAGCTATACATTATATATAACTAATACTATTATATTATAACCAGTTGTGTTTGTGTGTCATGTGTCCTTACATAAACTTATTAGTTTTAGGTACCTACATTTGTCTGAAAAAGAGCAAATCAAAAATTTTTTTCCCGTATTATACCAACCCCTTTATAGTGTCTTTTGCAATACGTGACATTGCCAGAATTAATGTGCTTGTCACATTAGAAGCCATCACTGAAAAAAAATTGAATTGAACTATTTGTAATAAAAAATTGATATCATGCATGCATTGCTTGCCTATTGCGCCTCGACCGTAAAATGCAATTTTCGCGATAGATTTAGCGCCACTATACAAACTACATTATATGAATTCTCGTATCGACAGCAGATATCGTGGGATATTTAGCTGTCGGATATTGACTGCAAGTTAGATAATAAGCGTGTCAATTGTACATTATTCATATTTTTTAATTATTTTTAAAGTGTTTGCTCATATATAATTTACTTAAAACATTCACAAAAGTAAATAGAATTCTCCATTTTATTTATCCATTGATGTAAATTTCAACCTGTATACCAATAACATAGGTGGCGAAGTTTTACACATCTCACTGTTAATTTTTTGTAAGAAATGTTTAATGTGGTTGTGACATGCCCACTAATAACTAATTATAACTTAAAATAGTGAGAAAAGAATAAATTAAATACTCCTTTTTTTCAACCAGGAATAAAATTTTTACAGAACACTAACTGATGCCCGCGACTTCGTCCGCATTTTTTATTTTCAACTAGCCTACGTCCTTTCTCAGGATTCAAGCCATTTCCATACCTAATTTCATCGCAATCGGAAAAGTAGTAACCAAATACGAACAAACAAACTAACATTAATTTCTATTTATTAGATTATTATTTTATACTTATAATATCAGTTTTACTTACTCTTTTTATTTATCCATTCATGTAAATTACTTAAATGATAGAAAAGTCAATGCTACTTATGCTGTTACAAATTAGATGCCAAATAAGGAAAGCGCAATTCTGATAAAAAAATTTAAATTTCCAATTAAGACTGTGTCCAAATTTTTCTGTCGAGTGCCATTAATTTCAGCCATCTCTACCAAAAAAATACACAGACTACAATTAATTTTAAAAATGTATTTCTACTATCTTAGTTTACATTTCGATAACTATATTACTTTCTTTCCTTTGTCGTTTGAAAGTATACGCATTCCATAATTACCGATTAATTTAGGTGTTACTATTACGCATGTCGCTAATCTAAAAATGGAAACACAATCCAAAAACATTGCATAACCAAGTTTAATTTTTTACGATGAGAATACTTTCTTCATCAAGAGTCATCGCCTAATATCGACATGGTAATAAAATATTTATTTATCATTAATTTATCAAATATATCCGTTATTTTATAACTAAAGGTATGTACAGACTACAAAAAAATATAAATAAAAGAAAATTAAATTTCCAGTTCTTTAAAGGGTCTTTAAGGGGACTCTATCACATCATGAGGAGGAAAGATTAAAGCAGTATTCCGTACAAAAGTTGGAAAAACTGATCTCTTATCGATTTACCAGTGTCTGTCTGTTGCCGTCGTCTTTTTTAGAAACTGTTTGATTAGAAAGACACAGTTGTAATAAGTTGCGGTCCAAACTCAGACAGCAAACTCCGAAAGTTGAGTTTTGACTTGTGGTAGTTACTTTTAGGGCTTTGTGAAAGTGAAAACAATTTTTTATAAAGCCTCGTGTGGAGTATCAATCGGAGCTTTTTAAATCACGAATTCTAATTTCAAAAATGTATAAACATTTTTTACCATTCCTATATTTTTTTTTTCTTTTTAAATGTTCATAAATCATTACCAACTAGATCGCAATGTGGCGAAGCATTTAGCATATCGACATACGTATTACTCTCATCGATCTAACCAACTTTTCATTCGGCATAAGGCTGCCAATTTTCTTTCGACCTAAAAGAACAAAAGATCATGAAGCATAAAAATATGCATTCTCTTTTTATCCGGAACAAATAAAATATATTATTAATTTCGTTGTATTTAGACTTAAAACTACACTTTGTTGAAGACTGCAAGAGACGTACCTTTTTGAGATTTGATATATTCGTGAAAATGGAAATGCAATTAAAATCGTAATTAAACATGGTAAGCAATTTGATTGAAATTAAATTCAGCGTTTATTTGTTACGGACGTTGATCCGGTCATCATGCGTACGTATTTATTCAAATACAGGACATGGCCTATCCTGGCGGGATATTGAAATTTGTGCTAGAAATATGGGACGTCCCGTGAAATAAAGAAATGTTGGCATCGCTATTTGATACACATATTACGGCCAAAATATAGGCTATCATCTGTCCGTGTCCTGAGAGCGAAGTCACGGAAAAAAATACTTTTCATTGAGGTTTTTGATCGAATGAATTGTTCATTCATTGCAATGAATCTGAAACCACCTTAATATTTATAAATGATGAAACTTCCTCATTTTTATAGAGTCAATCTTATCTGTACACTTAATAAAGTCCGCTACACAACTGATTCAAGATAATTACTATGTATTACTTTTACAACTTTATGTAACAAATTGCTATTAGTTTTTGTTAATAGGACATAATAGGAAAGTGGCTTGCTGATTATATAATCTATTAATCGTTATTCTCATAATCAATAATTTAGTCAATAAGTTGTAAATAAAATTATCATAATACGATTTTGAAAAGCCTGCCTTAAGTCTCGACCCGAAAGTCCATGACACGGGACAATTTAATTTGGGTATACTTAATCTTCAAGACACACGGGACGTCTCTAGACCCAAATCCTAATTTCAGTGTCAACATATCTCACGGAACCAATGTGAAATTGAAAAAAACCGCTATATGTAAGTCCTACATTGTGCAAATTTAAAAAATTTTCGTAGAACTTTCTTTATAAACAATTTAAAAAAAGGAGGTTTTTAATTCGCCTGTATGCGCCTATATTCGCGAATTAAAAACCTCCAAAAAATTATATATATATAAAGTCAAGAAAATTATGTATATAATTGAGTTGTTCATGCACAACTTCTTTATTTGTGAACCGATTTCAATGATTGGTCGTGGTCTCATTTTTGTTTCATTAGTATTGGGCTTTAGACTTCGAAAATACACCAAATAGCTCATCAACTGTTTGTATGTTTTGATGATTCTTTTTCATGTACTCTTTCGGAATTAGAAAAAAGGTAGTTGTAGATCTACCTAAGATAGGTAGATATTTCTTTAGAACAATGCCGCTCAAAAAAAAAGTTATAAGAAAAATGAAACCGACTTCAAAAGAAAACCACTGAAAAGTAAAAAAAAATATAATTTATTGACATGCATAAACCAATACATTTTTTTTATATCAGAGGGGGCAAACGAGCAAGCGTGTCACCTGATGGAAAGTGATCACCGCCGTCCATGGACACCGGCGACGTCCAGAGAATCACGGGTGCGTTACCGGCCTTTAAGGAAAGAGTAGACTCGTTTCTTGAAAGTCCCTAAGTCGTAACGGTCCGGGAATACCGCCGAATAAGTTGGTTCCACAAAATTACCATACGTGGTAGAAAATGTCGTAAAAACGCATAGTTGTAGACCGCCATCCATTAAGGTGGTGGGGATTTAGGACAGTCGATTGCGTGACGTACGGTAATGGAACTCAGCAGCAGGCAGTACTCCGAACAATTCCTCAGAACATTCCCCATGATAGATCCAGAATAATATGCTTAGAGACGCAATGTCCCTCCTCAGGGCCAGAGCGTCGAGCCGATCAGAAAGTACCGGATCGCCGATAACCCAAACCGCTCTACATTGTATACGGTCAAAAGGAAAGAGTTGATACTGGGACGCTGGAGCCCTAACCTGTGCCTTGTAAAGTTGTAGGCGATGAGTCGGGGTGAAATACTGTCCTGTTCTGCTTTTTCGAAGCTAATTTAGCTTTACCCTCCAGATGACCGCGAAACTGAACGTCGCTCGAGATATCGACGCCAAGGACTCCAATAGTCGGCTTGGCATCAAGAGTACCTTCAAAATTGAGGGATACGATGAAGGGACGTCTTTTTGCGGTTAACGTGCTAACATACATATATTAACGTTAATATTTACAAACTTAAAACTAAACATTAAATCAGTTTGGCTATTCAAGGAGGTAATGCTGCTAGTCTGCTGGGGACCCTAAGCATGACAACTTTAGAAACGGCAACTTTGAGGAAGTCTATTATAATTTATTAATCAAAACTCTGAAAACTTCCACTTAGTGTGGTAGAGCCATGGTGCATTGCAGCACGAATTGGGCCGACTCGCCCGGTGAAACACCACGTTCTCACAGAATATCGGCGTGTAATAACAGCATCTATTGCTGTGTTTCCTTCGATGAGTGATAGTACCGGTGGCCCATCTCCCCCCTCCCCCTCCTTTCTTTAAAGGCCGGCAACGCACCCGTGATTCACTGGACGTGGCGGATGCGCAGCGGTGATCACTTTTTATTAGGTGACTCGCTTGCTTGTTACCCCCTCTTACATAAAAAGAGTTGACATTTCCCGAACTCTGACTACAATTAAATTACATGAGGTGTTATTTAAGGCGTGACTAAACCCAACAATTAAATATTTTTTTTTGTTTCTAATACTATTTCAAATAATGAATTCGTATATATTTTTTAGCTATCTTCTACTCAAACTTTCGAACGTGTTAATCGGAGTGTTTCGCTTTTCAACGAAGCATCCTCAAGAAATTATAGAAATAGATTTACTTCAGTTTATTTACTTTAGTTGGCCTTAACTTACTTTTTGTTATTACTGATTACGCGAACCTTTTTAAAATCGATCTATGAGACATCCCTAATTTTAAAATGCAAGTTGAAATATGAGAACTGAGCCATACATATTCATAAACATGTGTCATGTATTTATGTGTGTGTGTGTGTTTGCATTTTTATCGACCTGACCTAGACACGGTAAAGTACAGGAAGGAGCCTTGGCGCTGAGGAAATTGCAGAGCTGACACTAGGGGTGTGAGTAGAAAGGATAAAATTGAACCGACACAAAATTACCCATGTAAACAAATACAGGATGTTGAATCTTGTAAAATCGCATAACCTAGCAAAAGCACAGCTTTTTGAGGGCTCGCGGGCTCTATTAATCCTGTAGTTTCCGACAGATGAGGTTAGTAGTACAATAACACTAATAAAGTTTTACACACCACTGTTTCGTTAATTTTTTAATATTCGTTTACATTTTGCAAAAATAATGATAGATAACACATCTAGACATTACTTTAAAGTACTACGTTAAATTCCAAATTTAAAGATGTGATTTTTTCAAAAAGTGTACTAAAAAAATGTACGGGTTGCGGCCTAGTAGTAATGCT
Source organism: Zeuzera pyrina (assembly GCA_907165235.1). Taxonomy (NCBI): domain Eukaryota; kingdom Metazoa; phylum Arthropoda; class Insecta; order Lepidoptera; family Cossidae; genus Zeuzera; species Zeuzera pyrina. The sequence continues at coordinate 14,209,396 of OU015640.1, forward strand.
CGCTTTGCTCACGCAGTTAGTGTAGTATAGCTACAGATCTTAAGAACTTATAGCATAGAATAAAATATACTTCAAGGAAGAATTACAACTTCATACAAAAACAATGTAGTCTATGCGATTCGGAACAAGTATTACAATGGACAGATCAATTGCTCTAAGAGCGCGTCCCTAGTGTTCTTTTTTTATTGACCGAGTTCCTTGATTTTTACTGATGTGCGTGACTAGGGGAGGTCACAGTACAACGATACACAGCTGAATATGACATATTTTTAATTTTGTAAAGCCAAATAAGAAGAAATCAAAATATTTAAGATTTACGATTATTTTGCAAATAATTAGTTCATGACCTACTCACAAGCTGACACGAAATACACTGACAGTGCGAGGTTACTACTTACTATAGCTAAATATTTTACTCTGGGTTACACTCGGTGAGATAGAAAGAGACAAAAAAATTCGTCTGACACACAGTGGTTTTTCTTGTTCTTCTGTCTCTATTCTAGTTTCTTGGTCCGAACTATGTGCCATCTGGTAATGCTTCCATAAACTAAAATGGTGAGGTTTAAATCGTATACTTCACGAGTATTTTCATAGATGACTGAACCGAATAAAAATAAGCGTAAACTTACGTGATAACGTTAATCAACTAGTAAGTTTCGCTTATTTTTATTTAGATCAGCCGATAACAAGGTAACTGAAGTTGGAAAGTTAATAAAACCCACAGAATAGTGGTTATTTTATGATGTTCTATTTTTAATCAGGACTTTTGATTACAATGAAAAGTTGACGATTTTTTTTTATTTATTTTAGCGAACAAAAGACTATTTTCCTCGCAACTATTACCAGTCCAGTACCAAAGATAATAAAGATAAAACAGAAAAACTAAAAACATATACATACGTAAAATAGTAAGCCATTACAAAGAAAAATTTTAAATTTTTTGACATTCTGTCATACAGGGTTGCCATATAATATATTATAGAACTTGTTTAATAATTCATTCGATTATTTCTTTGTGTATATTACAGTTTGTTTATTATATTATAGTATTAGTAAAAGTAATCCTCTCTGACTACCCCGTTAGGGATACAGCGTGAAGATATGTATATATGTATTAGTAGAAGTAATTTTTTACCAGCTTTTATTGAACTCGAGTTGTTACTATGTGTGGGTATTTTGCAACTGAATTTTAAACCAGTTCCAATTAACCGAATGAAGTAAAATTTTGAATACTCTTGAGGCTAATTAAAATGCTATCGATTAAAAGCTTTTTTTTGGAAAACGTTTTTTAATACATAATTGTTAATTGTAAACCCGGAGTTTTATTTGATAACTTATAATACATTCGTGGACAACTTATAATATATAATATATTGTAACAATAATTTACTTCATAAACTTTTAAACTTTAAAATAATTTGCTTCAGTAATATATTGAATTAATTTCGTAGGGTTTATTTTCTTACGAATATCATGTTGTGCACACACACATACTCGTATATGATAGAAAAAGACAGAAATATCACTGTGAATCTATGTATAGAGCCAACGAACCTAAAGCCCCCCGACGCGCGAGTCCCGCCCCGTGTAACGCTTTTTCCTTACGTTACGATTTCTATCAATGCAAACTTCCTGCTAACCGCGTTAAAGAGCTTCGTTAAAAACATAATATTTAGTTATTTTAGTTATTATTAGTTAGTAATTTTAAAGTATCTTTACAAAATTATTTCTGCTTTCTCGTTAAAAACGTAAGTTCAAAGCAATATAATCCTACAAGCACAGTCATCGATTAATCAATTTCTTGGTTAATCTTACACATGTAACCTTAGGAACATCCTGTAAACAAACTGTTTATGGTAAGTAAACAACACCACAATATACTTGCGGAAAGTGACATTAATACCAACATACATTTATCCCCTTGAAAATCACGCGATCTTTATAATATGTTTTATGTCGTAGACGATAAGTTCGACAGACGAAATGATATATTTTAACATACGTAAAACGAAGTTGTAATGCATATAACATTGCCATTTGTGATGTACCAATGCCGACAACGGAAGGAAATAAGGTCAAGACAGTTACGCTCTATCAATTATTTATTTACAGTGTATTTTTTAAACAAAATCAATTCGTCATTTATTCAGGTAATAGACTTTGTTATATAATTAAGTTATATTGAATTAAGTTCATTAAAAAGTATTCAATTAGCTAGCGGATGTAGAGCACGGAACATAAATATAATAATACATTCACATATAACTTTCCGCTTTTAGTTTTATACATGAGAAAGCGAAGTGATATCATTAGATTATTATTAGAATATTTTCTAGCCACTAGCCTATTGCTTGTCACAAGCAGCTGGCAGTTTCTATATTTCTCTTTCTCTCCTAGATCAGCTAAGCACTATAAAGGTTATGTACTATAAAGTTTATGCACACACAACTACCGGAAAACGTAATCGAGAATTGAACCAGGGAGTCCAGGGACCACCACACAGCCTAAACCCTAGAACAATGTCCAATTTGAAATAATTGTAACATACCTAATTGTAACATATTTATTTATTTATTTAACAATTTATTGCACACACAACGTCATATACAAAGAGAGATACATACAGAAAAAAGACCAAAAGGTACCGCTTATTTCTATAAGAAATTTCTCCCAGCGGACCCGCGAGTGAGAAATTTTATAAAGAAAGAAAGAAATATAGACACTGTACACACAGTATTATCAAACTAAATATAAATAATGATGAATACGAAATACAATAACGAAAACACATACAATCAATATATCAGTACATATAAATATATAAATTTGACATATATAAATACAAATGTATATACAATATACATACATTCAATAACGATATATATTATATACATGATAATTATACCCAAGTGAAAATATTTGTTTTGAACTAACTCTTCATATAATGCCCTTTAACTGCTCGTTTAAAGCCTACTAGGGATGGACTCTCCCGAACGCAGGGAGGAAGATCATTCCATAGTTTAACGACAAGTACAGTGAAGGAATGAGAATAAAAGTTTGTAAAATGGGAAGGTGTTTGAAGAGAAGTAGATAAATGACTACGACTTGAAGTTCCAGGTAACCTTAAAAATTGAAAACGCTCCTTAAGATAAGATGGTGACGATGGGGAATGCAAAATATTATAAAGTGAGGAAAGAATATTCATATTTCTATGTAAACGGATGGGAAGCCACTTTAAACGCGTCCTAAATTCGGAGATATGGTCGAACTTACATAAGCTAAAAATATAACGAATTAACGAAAAAATACATGAATTTTGAAGTCTCTCTAATTTGTTTACCAACTCTTCGGTAGCATTGAGGAAACAAACGTCAGCATAGTCGACGATAGACATGATTAAAATTTGAACTAAATATATTTTGCTACGCAAAGGCAAAAAGTATTGGAGACGTTTAATGGAGTGAAATGTATAATGTACTTTTTTATTAATGTCGTTAATATGTGGTGCCCAAGATAGATTTTTGGTAAGAGTGATACCTTAATTTTTAACTGAATTAACAAAAGGAATAGTGGTACCGTCATAAGTAATTTGGGGTAGAGAGGAGTAATCAATTAAATTGCACATATACCTACTGCCAATTATAATAGCTTGAGACTTATTGGGATTAACTAAAAGCCCATGAGACGCAGCCCACGCTTTCACACTTTCGAGATCCCTATTAATCTCAGCAACAGTCATATCCACATCTGCTACAGAGAAATGTCGATATAACTGCAAATCGTCTGCATAGAGATGGAAGTTACAAGATAAAACGTTAGTGATAGTAATAATGAAAACAGAGAATAACAGAGGAGAAAGCACACCACCCTGAGGTACGCCCGCAGCAAGCTCGCACCAATCTGAAGCAGAATCATCCGAACGAACACACTGCGAACGACCACGAAGATAGGATTCAAACCAGGAAGAGGTTGAAGGAGAGACATTTAGGGAACGAAGAATACCAAGAAGAATATCCAAATCAACGGAATTAAAGGCGTTACTAAAATCAAGAAGAATGAGAATAGTGAGACGTTTATTTTCTAGAGCAAATCTGATATCATCAGTAACTTTTAGCAGTGCAGTGGCTGTACTATGGGCAGGTCGAAAGCCAGACTGAAAGGGATTGAATAAATTGTTGGAAGTGAGATAAGACGCAAATTGTTGATGAAAAATGTGCTCTAAAACTTTAGATAGAAAAGGTAAGATAGAAATCGGACGGAACTGTGATGGGGACGTAGGATTCGAAATTTTGGGGGGAGGTAAAACGAGGGCTTTTTTCAAGATAGATGGGAAAGTGTGAAAAAGTAAAGAATGATTAAAATGTGAGTTATAACAGGTAAAAGTTCAGGTAGAAGAATTTTTATCATTCGTGAGCATATTTGATCAAATCCTACAGCTGAAGAAGTAATAGATAGGATATGCTTGTTGACACCCTCTTCAGTCACAGTATTAAATGTAAATGGAGAAGAAGAGGAAACAAGAGGGAGGGATAGTTCTTTAAGAATTCTGTCATTAACAGATTTGTCGACAAATACAGGTTGTTTAGAAAAGTGAGAATTAACAGCATTGAGATTTTAAGATAAACCTTTATTTATAATGAAATTCTCTTGTATATCGTTGCGCTCCAGAATTACAAAGAAGTTCATTGTAGACCTGCGCTAGAGATTTATTTATGCCAAGGTCACTCAAAAGTGAGAAAAAAAACCTTCGAAAAAAAACACTGAAAGTAAAAAAATAACTCTTCTTTACTAACCCAAACTCAAATACAATAAAAATAACTTTATACGTACGATACAATATGCAACAACAGAAATTTTATTAGTTTGGTAGGCTTGGCACCGACTTCAGTAACTGACAAATTTAATTATATAGGTATGTATGTGTTTTCATTAGTATGGATAGTTATTTTGTACTTTTCAGTGGTTTTTTTTTAAGGTGGTTTGATTTTTTTTTTTTTTAAAGAATGGAGAACTAAATACATAATAAATACATGAACAGAGTTAGTAATTTGAACTAAAATTTGTTACATTTAAAGTTTAATAAATGTGAATTTAATAATCACGGTGACTGACTCTCATTATCCATTGGGTTCATCTATATATACATCTACAAGTCTGAACGACTTTACTGATTAAGATTCCCATAATATAGGATACAGGAGGGGCTCTATCACTGTCCCCCGAGAAGTGCTTCAGCACAGAGCGAGAAGGGCTCTGGTGCGCTTCGTAGGAGACCCCGGAGGCTCTCGACAACGTGCCGAGGACGAGCTCCGCAGGAGTTTTGGCGAGCAAGAGCCCCACACAACACAGTCTCTCACATAGAGGGCTGAACATGTAGTATTTGTGTGCAGATTTATCCTGCATAACCAAAAAAAAGTATTCTATCCGTATACCTATTCCTACAATGATACTCATTATTCTATGTAAAAAGGTGGATCTTTGTAAGTTATATGTAAGTGTTTTCATCTGCAGACCGAGATCATTTTTCAATGTATTTCAACATTATATCGAGTTGTTGCATTATTAGGCTGTTTTTTGAAAAATTTAATATGGCGTCAGAAGCAGGTATAACATAGAGTCAAAAGCTTTATAAATTACATCTCGCCTCATCATGATTGATCTAACATATGAAGCGAAAATTGACAATAGAGCAAGTGGATTCGGTGCTGTGATCTCTGGAATATCCTGGGAATGCTTTCTTGAGAAGCGAATCACGTGTGGATTGTTGGTTTTTGGAGTTTAAGCGGAAAATAGCTAGAGATTGTAGGAATTCATCACACAAAATGAATTTCCGCAAGGTAACACCTGAGTCACATAATATTAAAAGTGATTTATTTTTCAAATTTTTTGAACATTATTTTGCAATAAAAGTTCCCGAACACACTAATTTTTAAACTTTTTCAAAAATATTATAGAGAAGTAACACAAAGTTTTGAATCAGTGTAATCATCACTTGATTTATAAAATCCGTTGAGTTTTAAAATTGACCTCCAAAATAAAATTTTAAAATGAACCCCCAAAACTTTTGTAGTTTCACATACAACGTAAGATTCATATATACATATGTATATATAAAATTCATATATGCATAAATAACAGTTAGAAAGTATTGCATTCAAAAAATTACATCAGCCGTTCGAATATCAATATCAAAAAATTCTGGCCAAGGTCACCCTGTATGTAGAGATTGATTTTAAATAGACTTATTAACTACCACGTAAGACCTGGTATCCTTATACGAATGTTGTTCATCATGGCCTTAACGATAATTTAAAATGGGTGTTTTAGCGGCATATGAAGGTTCCAGGTTTTGTCGCTCGCGGGCAAATTATGCAAGTGATGAATTCCTAAAATTTTTAGCTATTTTCCGCTCAAACTACAAATCCCACCAATCGAAACGTGTTTAGCCTCTCAACGAAGCATCCTTAGGATATACCAGAGATCGCACTCGGCCAGCTAACCAGCACCGAATCAACAAATGAACACCTGAGACTATACAAATTATGCAAGGAAGAGAAACGCAGGATTGATTAAAAACGTTATTGTAAAAATGAAGAAAGGAATAGCTCAAGGACATGTAAGAATAAGTGAAGAAAGATTGACGAAGAAAATCTACAGAGCGAAAATGAGTGGTCCAGCTGACAAGGAAGACCACGTTTGACTTATGACAAATGGGCAATGTCGGTTGATGGTGATTTGAAAAGCATTGGCTTACTTTGGCCAAAGTGTTTGAGAATAATGCTGGGATTTAAGGAAAACAAAATGTATATAAGGACCACCCCTCACTATCCTACTAAGAACTACCACGTTAAGGATACAAAGTGAAGACATTTCGTATGTATAAAAGTCCTAATACTGACCATAGAATCCTTCTCACAAATCAGGCAGAAGGAGATTGATCGTACAGCACCATATAGACCAACCATTCCCAAAGTGGACGATAACGCCCCCTTGTGGGCGCTGCAGGCCTAAAGGGGGGCGGTAAGAGACCCAGAAAAAAAATGGGGGCGTTGTGTAGAGGCCTGGGGGGTGATTTGTAATTTCATTTAGCTAGGAGGCATCTTAGACAACGACTGCATGAGCTCTCGACTCAGTAGACAAAATAAGTTTGGGAACCAGAATATAGACCCAGTACAGTGTGTGAAGGTAAACTAGTGGCTATTTAAGAAGCAAAAAGGTAGTATATCGATAATTGATACAACCTAGGCCTTCCATGCGACTCTGAGGAGGACGCCAGGGCTTGTGGCCTGCGCTGTCGTAACAATGCAAGAGTGTGGTAGCCTTTGAACCCTCAACACATGTTTCAGCACAGCGAGGTTTCGAACTCCAAAGCATTTCGTAGGAGACCTTAGAGCTCCTGGGTAACGCGCAGATAACTACCAGCGCAAGAGTTTTAGCGAATAAAGCTTCGCGTAATCTAGTCTCACCTCCATCGGAATAGGGACCTGTGTTCAGGTTTCTACTGCATTACCAAAAAAACAGAACTACGATGTTTCATCAGGTTGGTCTCAATGGGCGATCTGCTTTCCGAATTTTCAAGCCTCTTGTAAGATCTCTTCTCTGTTTCAACGACTACCGCTATGTAGTAATAGACGATATTGTTATATAGCGGCTACATGTTTTAAAAAGTACAAAGTAATTATTATCCTTTACTAATCAAAACTTAAGTACAAAATTAAAACATAACATAACATATCTTCACGCTGTATCCCTAACGGGGTAGTCAGAGAGAACAGAGAGTTAGGTATTCGAGTGCTTTTCACATTTCTGTCAGCTGACACTCTGGCTATTTGATCTTCGTAAGTCAGCCTTGGTGTGCCTTGGCTTCTGTTACCACTCTCTTTCGCTCTGTAGATTTTCTTCGTCAGTCTTTCATCACTCATTCTTTCTATGTGGCCGAACCATCTAAGCAATCCTTTCTTGATTTTTACAATAACACTGTCATGCAACCCTGTCATGACATGACAGGGTTACAAAGATAAATTCATAATAAATACACATATAATTAAAATTACAGTTACTGAAGTCGGTGCCAAGCCTACCAAACCTTATCGTTATTTTTTATTAAGTTTACACCGACTTTAATAACTGTTAAATTTATTTATATAGGTATCATATTTGTATCGTAATAATGAAGTTAATTTTGTACTTAAGATTTGATTAATAAAGGATTATTTTGTACTTTTCAGTGTTCCTATTTTGAAGTTGGTTTAACTTTTTTCTTACAAAGTTATTTTTCGTCACAATCATTCATTGAAATTGATTCATAAACAAAGAAATTATGCCCAAACACATTAAAAAAAACGAAAAAACTTATACAAATGAATTGAGAACCTCCTTCTTTTTTTGAAGTCATTTAAAAACAACCGGCCACAAAGTACTGAACACAAATTAACTAGGGATATGATAGCAATTTCCAAGAGAGTAAGAGTTAATTGAAAAAAATTAAAATAAATGGATAAAATACCTGTTACGTGTGTTTCTCGACTACCACAGCCTGTGACATTAAGACAGACAGATGAACGGAGAATAGAAACTAGAGATTAATTTTTAGCATTTTAGCTACGGAACTCTAAAATTAAATATTGTTTGACTGTTTTTCTATCAGCCAAAAACCACTTACCAATGAACCTTTTTTTTACGCTTACTACAAAGTTGGCAAACAACCATACAGCCATTCCTATGTTTGTCCGCACTGTTTTTTTTTTTTTTTTTTTTTATTACTGCTTCCCCTAACATATTATTTGGTCAGGGACCTTGTTTTTCTTTTGATACTTTCATACTATTCTTCTTTCATCTGAGCCTTTCATATTCATACGTCACATCCATTCATCTCTTCCATACTTTGGCCAAAATTTTTCGTGTACCTATTCTTTATTTCTTATCTTCTTATTTATTCTTTATTTCAATAATCACCTTATCCTATTACATTTCCTTATCTTAATACATTTTTATCTCTTATTTCTAACATTTATTTTCTTACACAATATCTCTAGTTTACACTAATCTATCTTACATTATATCCATTTTGTTATCTTATCTTGTTTATACATAGCCTCTATCTTAATCTTAATCCCTTACATTTATATCTTATACATTTTACTTCCTTACTTCTAACATCTTAATTTTCTTACTTCTATACCACTTTTGGTTATTTCAATTAATCTAATTACATATATCATTTTTTATCCTTTATTTTCTACTTTACATCTAACTTTACATTCTAGAGGGGTAGATCTTTTGTCATTTACAATGTCTTTTGTTCTCCCAGCTTACTTAACTTGCTTATATTCTATTTAACATTTGTTTAATTACTCTCCTTATCTATTCCATATATAGTATTTATCTTAGATTGGGTTACTGGAATTGTATGTTAATCATACTTGCCGTAATCCCTTAATACTAAATTATTTTACAACCTTTTATTTCTTATACTTTATCTTATTCCTATATACTTATCTTAATTTTACATTATTTGCATATATAGTTATCTTTTAACTTCGTTTCTTTTCCATTCCTATGTTATGCGGTTACTGTAGCCTATATGAACCCTCCAAAAACCTTTTCACGGCCTTTTTGAAGAACCCCACGCTGTAGTCTCTTGGGAAAACCTCGACAGGTTTAATTCATTTCAAAACTTATATTTGTGTAGTAATATTATACCTCTATCCAAAACATAATAAGCTAAAATTGCACAACAATTTACGCGAACTGATTGTCTAGGTATTTAAAAAAATAATATTTTCCTAAACACTTTTATCAGGTGTTAAAACATTTGAAATTGACAAGTTAATGTTGACTTGTAATTTGACAGCTAATACCAATTCAGATAAGGCTCTCAGAAACTGAAAGATAGAAATGACAGCTCTCGATAACAATCGCTCATTTGATTTTTACAAACCAGTTTTTTTTTTCTTCCACGCGGCTTTCTGTTTGAAAGATTTGGATCCCAATTTATTTATTATAGCATTTATCCTTTCGTGTTTATCTAAGAAGGAAAGTAAATGCACTAATAGCTTATCATCTCGCACAGGTGTTAAAAACTGGCCAAGGGTCTATTAAGGGACTCAAATATCTGTATCTACAAAGCGAAAATAAGTGGTAGCAGAAACGAAGAAATACCGAGGTTGACTTATGAAGATCAAATTGCCAATGTCAGCTGACAGAAATGTCAAAAACACTCGCACACATGGGCGAAAGTGTGTGAGGAGAATGAGGAGATTTGAGCAGGCACAAGAAATACGTAAGGACCGCGATGTTTGGCGCTCCCTGACTACCCCATTAAGGATACAGCACGAGTATATGAATGTGTTTGTATTTTAGGAAGACAATGTATACAAGGACCACCCCTCACTACCCTTACTAAGGACTCTTTTATCTCTAAATCCAGATCATAAACTTAGTATATTATACCTACTTATACTAAGTTTATGATCCAGATAGACTTATTATTTTCTTGCTATAGAAGTGGCGTCAAATTACGATTTCGTTGCGTCTTCATTGTACGCACTTATAATACGGTAGTGAGGCCAAGATAGGTCCGAAATCGAGGGACAGTAAGACAAATGCAGTAGAATTGGAATCATTTAGAAATATGTCCGATGTTACCCTCGCAGACAAAATAAGCAATGAATAGAAACGCAGTGTAACAGGGTCGGACGACAGTGTTCACGTAAAAATGAAGAAAGTAATACTTGGATATTTCGGGCACATAAAAAGAAAGAGTGATGAAGATTGACGTAGAAAATCTACAGAGCGAAAGCGAAAGTGCGTGGTAGTAGATACTGAAAAGTTATGATCCTTTTTAATTTTTTTGAACATTGAAATACAGCGGTCAAGTGCGTGTCAAACCTCGCACAGTGAAGGGTTCCGTAGTGAGAACGCACATTATTCATTTAGACGACAGTGAAAATAAATTTGTAATTAGTAGCTGTGACATACTGACAGACAGGCGGATAGGACGAAATTATAAGAACTCTAATAAAAACATTAAAGAACACAATTTCTGGAGAAGTGACGAGTACTAGATTTGGCAAAAAATATGCCTATATTTAGTCTAGTACAGTATATGTACATACATACATACATAGCTTCACGCTCAATCCCTAACAACATAGTCAGAGAGGACGGAGCGTCAAGTGTCGCAGTCTTTACATACTTCTTTGGCTCCTCAAATCTAATTATTCTCCTCACACATTTACGCCACGGTATGCGCCTAGAAATAGTAGTAGTATAGTATATGCTACTAGCAAACCCGGCCCGTTTCACTGGGCGTTAGTTGAAGTTAAATCAATTAAAAAGTTTTTATAATTATTTTGATTCTGCAAAAAAAATAACAAAAAAAATTCTACTGATCCGATCGCTACCAAACTTTACAGGATCACCCGCTAGGCCAATCTGAAGATTCCCTGAAAATTTGAGTAAAAAAGCGAGATTCTTCCATTAAAAGAAGGAAATAATAAAAAGACGTAAATAATCAGTAGTTTTTATTACTTATCCCTTCAAATTAAGTTTACAATGATGATAGATAACATGGAAAATGTTTTTAATAAATATACCTTGCTACTACTTACTAACGATAATAACTGTGTGGTCTACCCTATAAGATAGTTAACTCTTCAGAGGAATTTAAGTAAGTAATACATTAATTAATGTATTGCTTTAAGTTATTACTTACTAGCAAACCCGGTCCGTTTCACTGGGCGTTAGTTGAAGTTAAAATAAATTAAACAGTTTTTATAATTATTTTGATACTGCAAAAAAAAAAAAACAAAAAAAAATTGTACTGATCCGATCGCTACCAAACTTTACAGGATCACCCGCTGGCCAATCTGTAGATTCCCTGACAATTTCATCGAAATCGCTCCAGCCGTTTCGGAGTCCATAAGGAACATACATACATACATACATACATCGCCTGTTATATATATAGATACGAGTATACGGTTGTAAGCCTATGTTTTCCCTCATTTTTGATCTTTCCCTTGCTCCATAGTCTTCGACTTCAGCAATAAATTACGGTTTCTTACTTTACCTGAGCGGCTAAAAAATTGGCTAACGTTTCGTAAAATAGAAACGCTCGCTGGCGTTATCGCTCGTCAAAAGTACCATTTGGGTACGTTTTATGCGGCGGTTTTCACACGACTTTACTTTTCGTTTGATTGAATAGAAAGCGAATGAAGTTTGATTACCAATTAAAATTAATTACGCTAGATCACGTAGTATTTGTTATTCTATTCTACCACTATTCTACTAGCGTTTACGACAATTGAACCACTTGTCTATGCCCCTGTTTATGAGTTTTTGTGTTTTTAGAATCTCTAGTTTTTTTGTTTAGAATTTCGGCTTTACTGACGTAATGTTGGACATGTAACTTGTAACATCTGTTTGCGTACGACTTGATTTTTTGTACATAATATTTAATTTTTTTAAACTTAATGACATTTTTTGGCTTACACATTTTTTACTTTATCTGTATATTCTTTAGCAAAGGCTAATCGTTTTCTTTAAATATAAATTAGTTAAACAAATACGTACTTCTTTCGCCTCCTCATATCTCATCATTCTCCTAACACATTTTCACCTAGGTATACGAGTTCGACACTTCCGTCAGCTAACGCTCAGACTATTTGATCTTCTTAAGTCAGCCTTGGTCTTGGCTTCTGCTACCATTCACTTTGGCTCTGTAGATTTTCTTCGTCGGTCTTTCATCACTCATTCTTTCTTAGTGCCCAAACCATCGAAGCATTCCTTTCTTTATTTTTACAATAACACTGTCGTACAATCGTAATTATTAATAATTAAGAACCTACTTATAATCACATATATTTGTGTAGGTATATAGTATAGTATGCACAAAACACAGGTCAATAAAAACAGGGTGTCAATAAAAATAAACACTAATATTACTTCAACCAATTTTGGGCACTTATTTAGCAGTCACCGTGACTTTTATCAAGCATTGCCCACACTTACAACTCTCCACCTTAACCCCATCCATTTAAGACTCATAATCGATTCCGATATTGTTAGTTCCGAACAGATTACAACCAATTTATCAGACGGTACCCTAAAAACGACCTGACATGTCACTCACGGTACCATTCGCGGCGCTTTCAATGCCAAAACGCGTAAATAAGGTCAAGAACTCCACATACTCGTATGTACTGGAGGCACAAGCTTACCTCCAAGCATCGAGTTACCAAGCTTTCGCGTTACACATGTCGTCTACAGGATGATTATATACAATGCTTCATTTATTTAAGTGGTAATACTACGATTCATGCTAATCTGTGACAGCAAAATATAGAATATTCCAGACGCTTAAAAATCCTTATGCAGATTTTGATGTGTTTAGTGACATGGATCTTGACACCTAAGGAGACTGAGAATAAGATACTTATTTAGATAATATACAATTTTGACTCTTTATATTAAAATGCTTCAAATGTGGAAACACAATTGGGGAAAATCTCGATAAAAAAAATCCGAAAAAACCCTGTTTTTCACAAAATTCCGTGGGATTTCCAAAATTCTATAGAATTTCAAAATGTTTTTTACTACAATGGATAGGTAATTATACTGTCCCAAATCTCTCAAGACAGTTTTTTAATTGGTAATTTACACACATCAAAAGTGTCTAGGGATCAAGTACATTTTTAACTATAAAAAATTATCCAATTAATATTTATCAAATCTAGTCTTCCAGACTGGCTTCTTACTTTAATTTCTATGTTTAAGTTAACAACTAATCCCAATATTTTGTAAAAATTAAGAAAAATTACAATTTTTGCAAATTGTGGGAAATTAACCTAAGTTAATGTCGTCAATTAAATAGCAAAAAAAAGGCAAAATTGAGGATTTTTTTAAATTTTTATTGTAAAGATAAAAAAAAAATAATCTGTGTTTCCACCATTGACACGAATTACACAATGTTGTTGTGGGGTATGCACGGCATCCATACTCGGCAGAGCTCTTCTTTGAAGCATATCCCATGCGTGCTCAATTGGGTTGAGGTCTGGCGATTGAGCAGGCCACGGCAGAACGTTGATGCGAGCGTCGGTAAGAGCGCGTGTTACGACTCTAGCCGTGTGTGGACATGCATTGTCGTGCATTAGTCGAAACGAATCATCCAACCGGCTTCGCAGAGGGATGATCACGTCTGAAACAATCCTCTCCGCATAAATCTGAGCATTGGGGTTGCCCCTGATCCAAATGAGATCGGTTCTTCCACCGATCTAAATACCGGCCCAAACCATAATTGTTTCCCCTCCATATGAATGAACTTCCTGACAAAATTTCATTGACGTCCAGAGGTCCTCCAAACTCAAGTACGTCTTGTATCCGGCCTCATACCGAAACGAGATTCATCGGAAAAGCAAACACAACGCCAGTCTTCTTCCTCCCAATTTCTATGTTCGCGAGCCCATTGTAAACGGGCCCTACGATTGCAGGGTGCTATAGGCAGAACTCTCAGCGGCCTTCGGGAACGCAGACTCACTTCACGTAAACGATTTCGGATGGTTTGGTCGCTTATCAGCAAGCCTAAAGAGCTGTGGAGCCTCATAGCCAACATCATGGCGGTCATAGTACGATTCCGTCGAGCAATATTTTGGATGTACCAGTCCTGTCTGCGAGTGGTGATGCGAGATCGCCCGCTATGTCGCTCGGCCACGCTGCCCGTGATACGATAGCTTGTCCAGATATGGCTTATGACGCTCTGTGTAGTGGCAAGAGCGACAGCCAGACAGTACGTTGCCTGGAACCAGCTTGCAACATTCCGACGGCTTTCATGATCTCTTCTCGTGTCAAATGATGTCGTCGCTCCATATCGATGTAATTTTTTTCAGTTCCGATGCAGAAATTGTAATGGTTTTGTAAAAACGCTATTACACACTTTTATAGGAATCCTGATTGACAGTTCATTTTCTATTTTTAATCAAAATATAAATAAAATTCTTTATTCAAATAGTGAAAATCACTAAAAAGAATCAATAACGATCCAAAAAAGTTAAAATAATAATCCTCAATTGCGGCGATACTCTAAAACGTACTTGATCCCTAGTGATCCCCACATTTTTGATAAGTGTAGTTTTCATACAAATTACAATTATGTACAAAAACAAATGAGACATCATGTCCGCGTTCAAACCGTATGATTAACCTGTAATTGCGAAAATCAGCCGTATAGTTACCGCGATAAGGCACGGTGGTAAAACATCAATTCGCTCGCGCGGGGTTGCATAGACAGACTTAATTTCCTTCGCAGCTTGTAATCGGTCGGACAAATATAGGCGATGGAAATATGTTACTGTCTGGTTAGGCTTTGATTCCTTTGATATTTAAAACCTAATTTAAGCGAGTTTTGTGATTGGTAGGACCTATAGTTCAACTTTTAATTCGATAGTGATTTGACCTATCCAGGGCAACCAGTTTTGCAATTTTCAATTAGTGATGTTTCTCGATGTCGACTACATTATTATTGGTATGTAGCGATAGCCCCACGATATTATCTATATGAATTTCCTTATTGGATAATTCCTTTCATGAGATAGCAGTAACGTCGAAAATATATGAATATTTGTAGCAATAACGAAAGTAAGTAAAATAGTTAAAAAAAGGAAAAATAAAATACGATGTTTTTTTATTCGAATTATTTAGTACATAATGAAATGGTGACGCTACAGGGCCGTTAGAGCATCAAATTATATTAATTATATTATAAATAATTATAAAAATTGCATTAGTCGATCGATTTAGTTCAATCGATATCGCCTCAGTTCTATCACTTGACAACACTATTTTACATTATTCAGAACGTTGACAGTTGAAACGTCAAATCACTGAATACTGCTATTACGGGTTCCGTCTTGATCGCTACCGCCATCTTACTTACTGACCCTGCCACCTCAATCTACGCTAAACAGTCTAACCCACGTCAAACCATTTTTTATTTTATTTTTTTTTCGGAAAATGACATGAAGCCTAGCATGTGTTTGCAATTTATACTAAAAGCTATAGCAAAAGCTCTCGACAAAACTGTGCAAAATTGTAATTGTGTAATCTTATATAATTAATTATTTAACAAATCGCCGATATTTTTATTTTCACGTAACATCTTTATCTAAATGACTTTTACAAATAATATACATGATGTTCTCTTGTTCGGCTATTTGTTATATTTGTACTCGTGACATCCTCGACCTTGGTAATAGATGGGTCGCAGTGTGTAGAAAACAAAGTCTAGTTATTTATTTTAAAAATAAATCTCTTGAAGTGACCTACCTGAGTCGATATAATCTATCTATCTTCTATAAATAATATTCTGTACGTATAAGTTCTGTATAAGTTTATGTTGTAGGGTTATGATGAAAATCGAGTTTCGATCATAAGCCTAGGATATTATCAATATTTGAGATTCGACGAAATGATCGGTCTCGCCTCCTAGCTGTTTCTGAGAAGGAGTCAGAACACTGGTTGAAGGTAATACCTTCAAAAAACTTAGGAACCTTAATCGACAATACCACGCTTACTCTCATAGCATCCCTTCGTCTGGGGGCCAGGACTAACCTTCTTCACCGTTGCCGCTGTGGTGATCTCGTCGATGTACTAGGTCACCACGGTTTATCCTGATTACGTAGTGCGGGCCGCATGTCACGACATGCTGCCTTGAATGACGTCATTCGGCGGGCTCTTGCCGCCGCTGGCGTTCCTGCAGTCTTAGAGCCTGTAGGTATTGCGCGCAGCGACGGTAGGAGACCGGATGGTTTGACGCTCATTCCTTGGAAA
This sequence comes from Zeuzera pyrina, assembly GCA_907165235.1. NCBI lineage: Eukaryota > Metazoa > Arthropoda > Insecta > Lepidoptera > Cossidae > Zeuzera > Zeuzera pyrina. The sequence continues at coordinate 14,226,223 of OU015640.1, forward strand.
CTTGGAAGATCGCTGGTGTGGGATGCCACTTGTGTCGATACACTTGCTGTTTCCCATGTGCCGGCGACTTCCAAGTCAGCAGGTGCCGCCGCCAGCACTGCCGAGAACTTGAAGCGGCGTAAGTATGCGACTCTCTCTGAGAGTTTCATATTTACGCCCTTTGCAGTCGAAACTTTGGGTCCCTGGGGCCCCGAAGCCCATCGACTGGTTTCTGATATTTGTAAGAGACTGGTCGAGGCTTCGTGAGACCGCCGGGCTGGCAGCTTCTTCCGCCAACGAATCAGTTTGGCTATTCAAAGAGGCAATGCTGCCAGTCTGCTAGGTACCTTGAGCAATGACAGCTTTCTAAGCGGCAACTTTGAGGAAGTTTATTATTTAAGATAATGTGTAGTTTTAAGTTTGTAAATATTAACATATGTATGTACTTTTCGTTAATGAAAATTTGATTATATCAGTCATACCACTTAGGCCAGTATTCAAGAACGACACTCAAGTGTGAATTTTAGCTTGAGAATAATCAGAAAGAAATGCCACTATTCATTGCACATAACAATAGGTGCATGAGTATTGTTCTGGAATACCGACCTCAAAAAGCCCAGTGTTTTGATCGAAATCTTAGATTACGTTGAGAATATAGAGTCAATTTATATGACATTATTTTATCAAATAAAACAGTTTGTGTTAGTGAAGTATGCGATTATTATATGTCGTAGCCGAACGTACAAATCGGACATTCAATCTTTGAGATATTTTTAAAAATATGCAAAGTGGACAATTTCTTTCTGAAACTATTGAACCTAAAATTTTAAATAGAGAAAACTCGTAATTAGGGATGACATTACATCTTACTGAACTTAAAATATATAATATAGTTTAAAATATATAATATAGTCTATATTCCAATCCTATATGTAATCCTATTCCAATCCTGTTTGAGCTCCTATCCGCCTCTGCATATTACGTCTGTTGTCCAGTGAAGGACAACTCAATCGAAATTAAGCTCAGATCAGATTTTTAGATTTTTTTATACAATATCGTAGACACTAGCAAGCACTTTATCTTATTATACTGGTCTGTTAAATGTGTGTGTGTGTGTGTGTGTTAAGTGGACTGAGGCCCATAGACATATAACTTAAGGCTAAGAAAGCACTTCATATTGCAAATACGTTAACAACCCTGAAGACTGAGATGACGAGGTTCTTGTGAAATTAATATTACAAACTAGTTATACCCGCGACTACGACCGCGCGGAAAATTTTTCCATGGCTTTCTAGTGACAATTCCCATACAAAATTACCAATTTCAATTTTTTCGATTTTTCGACTGTTCCTTTGAATTTTTCCTAAAATTTTATTTTTCTTAAACTGCCCCAGTATTGAGGCAAACAAAACAAAACAAAAATGTTCAAATCGGTCCAGCCATTTTCGAGTTTTTGTAAGACTAACGCACGGCAAATGATTTTTATATATTACTTTCGGTAATGTGTTCAGCAGTAGGACGTACTCTGTTATAAACCTTACAATGAATACGTCATACATATTAGAGAAATTAGGTAACAAGCAAAACTCATGAATGGAAGGTCGAAAAACCGCAATTTATCTGTGTCAATCGCTTTTGCGAACCGCGAGCGGTTTTCCTCACTACAACCTTAATTTTATCAAAAATAAATCTTTATATTTTCAAAGACTATACCAGATTCTGAATTTTGCCAGCGGCACTTGATTCTTGATTTTAGGGTGTATGAACACGATGACTTTTACATAATACCACGCGCGTTCATAGAAAAAGCGTTTTAAACAGTGCGTAATGTCGCATTTAGTCATTCGTGCAAATAGCGCGACGAATGTATAGGAGTTCAACTAAACTATAAATATCCAAAAATATTACAAAAACTTTTTAAGAAAAAAATTAATCAGACTTCAAAAAAAAAAACACTGAAAAATACAAAATAACTATCACTAATCAAAACTCTCGTTTTTATTTCTACCTTTTGAGTGACCTTGGCCTAAATAAATATCTAGAATAGATCTACAATTAACTTCTTTTGTAATTCTAGAGCGGAATGATATACAAAAGAATTATCAATACAAATGAAGCTCATAAGTAGTTAGCGTTATTTGGTGTATCTTTGAAGTCCAAGCTTCGATAACTGTCAGTGAATACTGAACCCAACAGAATAAGAATTGAAATCAATCCACAAATGACGAATTTATCGGTGAAGATACATAAAAAAAACATACAGATACACTTAGAACCTCTTCTTTTTTTAAATCGATTAAAAATACAACGATTTTTCTACAGTTGTATTTTTAATCGATTAAAAAATTATTTTAGCGGATTGTTTGCGATTGTGTCTATAAAGCATGTCATTGAAACGTACGTTTTTAGGATTTCTATTAGGGTTTCTTAGACGTCATGAGAAACACGGAACCTGTCATGTCCCAGTCGATTTATCCGAGATCTTTACACCTAATGAGCTGAAATTTGGTAAACAAGCGTAAATTGTTACTTCACACCTAGAAATAAAAAGAAGAAAAAATCAATCATTAATATTATAAACTTCATTTTTTTAATTTAAATTTTGCTGTGTTTATAATTGCTAAGAAACCCAAAGTTAACGTGTGTCTGACACACTCTTAGCTAGTTTCTTTGGTACTTCTTTTGTATGACACTATTTTAACAAGTCTCCGACTGAAAATCGCTATTACATCGCTTTTATAGTGCGTCGTAAAACGCAATCCCTTAAACTGCGTTAACGCATGACCTGCGTGTGACAAAGTTATCGTGTGAATACGCCTTTACAGTTACGACATGCTACCTATTACAATGATAATTAGAATTAAGATAAAAGCTAAGCTGAAATGACAGAACAACACCGCTCTATTATATGTAGATTAGATACTGGTAAATATTCAGACACAATTAGTGTTTAGTACCATATCGAAATTATGTAGCTGACCATTTTAAGTTGAGTGAGTATTGCTTAGTATCAAGTATGAACAGAAATATGAAATGAAATATATATAATTACTAGCTGTACCTGCGACTTCGCCTGCGCGGAAAATTTTTACGTGGCTTTCCCGCATTAGTTTAGATGATATATACATGTGCATAGTATATTTAAAGATTGTTTTTGAAAAAAACCCTACGTTTACCCACGTCTGTTTCCGGGAACATACTATCTCTGTACCAAATATCATAATTACTTCAGCGGTTCAGCATTACCGATTAATGGCATCCTCCAGTCCCTGACCCAAGTGTGGCAATTCATTAGAATCGCTCTCAGTATCAGAAACAGAGTTACCACTCTCATACAGTTCTCCATAGAATTCTCTCTATCGCTGTAGAACAACTTTTTTATTTGTTAGCACACCTGCTAAATTTCGAAAGAAAATCACCATTTTCTTTCGAACGCACATTATTCATTCTGCAAGGTGCCGGACCACTGCGATACCTACGTACTTCTTTCCAAAATAATTTGGAATTTTCCTCGAAGATGTCCGACATCTTGTTTTCGTCTAACACATACAAATAGAAATAGAATTGGGTGGGAAAAAGTTAGAATTAGTTAGATCTGCCAGTTTTCTTGGTTTAACAGTAGATAGTAAATTGCAATGGGCGGATCATATCGGGGCATTGGCTAGTAAGCTCGGTTCCGCGATATATGCCATTAGACGCATTAGGCAATTGACGGATGCGGATACGGCTAGGTTGGTGTACTTCGCATATTTTCATAGCCTAATGTCCTATGGCCTTTTGCTGTGGGGATCAGCGGCGCATATTAACTCGATTTATATTTTACAAAAAAGAGCGATACGTGCTATTTACAGTATGAATGCACGAGAATCACTAAGAGATCGTTTTAAAGACATTGATGTACTGACCTTGCCGTCCTTATACATCTTTGAAATTATTATGTATACGAGGAAAAATATAGATCGATTTACAAAAAAAGGCGATATTGGTGGTATGGAAGCCCGAGGTCGTGATAAATTGGTTGTTCCAAAATTTAAATTACATAAGTAAAATGTTTCTTTTTTGGGTAACTGCGTTCGTTTTTATAATAATGTTCCTCCAGAAGTCACTCAATTAACAGAAAATATATTTAGATTAGTTATAAACCGTACATTGATTAGACAATCATACTATAAAATAAACGATTTCGTTGAAGATAAAACAATAGTCTGGAAATGATTTTCTCTGCTAATGCATATTTACTGGCTCTCTGAATATTGTATTTTAATAAACCTTTTGTAAAATGATGTTGAAAAAATTATACCTGACCGAGTTTCTTGTCGGTTCTTCTCAGTGTTCAGGTTTTCTTTTCTCTTCACTGAACCGAACTAAAGTAGATTTGACGTTCAAAAATACCTTGTGATTGGGTTTACTTGAATAAATTGATTTGACTTTGACTTTGACACCCTACACATTTCACCCTTCTCTTTCACTAGTTCCTTCGCTTCTGCTTTCTGCAGCTTATATTTGTCTTTCAAATGGCTTTCATCAAATTCTTCATACCACAGTAATTTTTAGTAGCAAGGTGGTCTCGCCATGCTTTCTTCTTTTTATGAACAGACTCTTCACGTCATCATCCCACCACACATCACGCTTTTTACCATTCCCAATTATATTCGTTCCACACACTTCTTTCCCAGCCTCGATCATACTATCCCTAAGGTTCTGCCAACATTCTTCAACATCCTTGTTCATCACTTTCAATCTGTCATCAAACTTACCAGGTACTACCCTTTTATATTAATTCCTGGTGGTTGCATCTTGCAGTTACTATCTTTTGATGGGACAGACCGCTGCAGGTTTGGACACTTATTTTCAATCCCATCGCTCACATTCCACGTTCTGCTCTTCTCCCTCTACTTCCGCCGCGAGGTGCACGGCGTGTTGGATGGCGGTCCCCAACGCCGAACTGCACTCTGCACACACCAGCAAGGACAAACTGGTGTACGTCGCTTTCAGGAAATGCCCTAAATATATCACAATCGTCGTCCCGCATGGTGTGCACAGTAGAGGAATTGCTTCTGTTCAAAATTTTAAATATTTTTTATATTTGTCAAATTTTGAGCACATTGTATATGAGGGTAATATTAATTTTATTATCATTTTTTAATGTCAACATATTACTGAGATTCAAATCAGCAACTGTCAACGGATTGTGTTCCTATTATCATTCATATTTATTATAATTCAAATCAAGTATTCTCTTCCATCATTAAACCTCATATAATCACAGTCGAACCAATTTTCTTTCTAATCTTGTGTAAAGAACAAAAGACCTATACAATATACAGTCCATATACAAATTTTTACAGCATCCCTAAAAAGGGCTAGCAGGAGTCTCGACGAGCACGCTTCCTCAGTTGTCCAAATTTTGACTTCGGAAGTTAGTCGTAAATTCTAAATTTTAGAAATAAATGAAATTAAAGATAAAGGACATATACAAATAAGTAACTTACACTTGCAATTTTTATGTAGAAATAAACATAAAAAAAGAAAAGTATGTAATTATCAAAGGTAAGAATTTGACAAAGGAAGGAAAATATTAATAAAAATTGCAATAAGCTTCAACTGCATACAAAAGGAACTGAAAAGATGTAAAAATGATATAAATATAACGTGACCATACGTCCCGTTTTAAAAGGTACAGTCCCTTTTTTCATTACTCCCGCGGGGTTATTACCTAACAATCTGCAGACAACGACCACACAGCGACAGTCACACGATCACTGCGCAAACAGTGACTAATTGTAAGAAAAATTGCGGCTTGACCACCCATGACCGTAATAGGCGTAAAATGCACTTTTCGCAGTAGATACAGTGCTACTATACAAATTACATTATACGAGTACAAATTCTCGTTTTGACAGCAGATATCACGCGATATTTGTTATCGCCTGCTGACTGCAAGTTAGGTAATAGGCGCACCGGTGTCCCTAAGGAAACCTTTCGGATGGAGAATTGTCCCGTTTTGAGAGAGCTACACAAAAATTGCTACATTAGGCGCGAAAATTCAAATTTCGCTCCATATTTGCTAGGCTGTATTGCACTTATGCATGTAAAAACTTCGGGAACTGAAGAACACCTGTTTCGTCGAAACTGGAAGGCTTCGTCATTTTATGCAAAGAAGGAATAGGAAGTCTAATAATGAATATATTGAGTATTAATATAAATACTAAGCAGAGTACATACGTCTCTTTTTGGTTCACGACTTTGTATTGTATATTTATAATATCGACTATATTTGACTAGCGACCCACCCCGGCTTCACACGGGTAGAATTTTTTTGAAAATAAACTAGAGCCCATATTATACTCGCTGATAATGCAGCTTTCTGTAGATGAAAGAATTTTTGAAATCGATTGAGTAGTTCTTGAGTTTATTCACTACAAACAAACATTCAAATTTTTTCTCTTTGTAATATTAGTATAGATATAGATTAGACAAATACACAAACCACTGATCTATAGATAAGTAAAACTTATCAAGTAAACAAAATTATTTTTTCGTCTCGTCTCTAGCCGTAATTAGGAGTATGTCCCGTTTTGAATAAAAATAGAAATGGTGTCACATCATGTAAACAAGACGTGTTTATAATCAGAATTTTGAAATACGTACTTACTGGTTGTTTTTATACTTCAGAAAAACCTTAGTAGTGCAGATTTAATTAGGCCTTAAAAATTCCAACTACTAAATCGTAGCATGCAATCGGAAGCTACACGAGATATCTAGGTATGTAGATATTCTTCATTAACTTGGTAATTTAAATAATAACTTAATTATTAAACTTTCGGACCCTGAGACCCCGAAGCCTATAGACTGGTTTCTCATAATTGTAAGCGAACCGATCGAGGTTTCGGGAGACCGTTGGGCTGGAAGCTTCTTCCGCTAAAGAAATGGTTTGGCTAATCAAAAAAGTAATACTACCAGTCTGCTGGGCATCCTAAGCATTGACAATTTTCTAAGCGGCAACTTTGAGGAAGCTTAGTTTTCAATAAGATATATATGCAGTGATTTATTTTAATCAAGAAATTATATTTCTTAGTACAAGTATTTTAGACTTTATCAAAAGATCCTTACGCTATCTTTGTTAGAGATTATTGCTATTCTCCATATGTGTATTAATAAACACGTGTTTACATAAGCAGCAACAATTGTTATTCCCATTGCATCAAGAAAACACATCAAGGCCTAGGCGTCACGCGACCTAGGACACCTATAAATAAACACTTAACTGCGTGCATCTAGTACCAAAGAACGAGGAAGTGGATTGAGGAAGTCCTATACAAGGTCTAAGAGAACGACTGGGTCATACGTTAAAATGATAATTATATTAATTAAATTTCCTTTTTGGGCGAAGCACATAAAAACATATGTTTTAGTTTCATACCTCAAAAATGCGACAATTTAAATCACGTGAGTGTCTGCCCGTGTATCTATCTGTCTGTCTGTCTGTACATCTATTAATCTGTCTGTCACAATAAATTTTCACAAAAGTTGTATATTATGGCATATAAAATTGAAACTTGAAAGTTAATTGTAACATTTTAAATTTAAAAAATAAATGTTTTATCTTAAATTTAAATTTAATTTTAAAATATTAAGTTAAATTAAATTGAGTTACTTAATTTTTTTTAATTTAAATTAAACTTTAAATCTTATAATATAATATTAAATTAATTCTTCTGCGAATAGATGCTAGGTACTCGCAGTTGACTTGATCATTCCCTCCCTCATTTCCGAAATTAATTTGCTTAGAATTTTAGCATGGAATATAAATAGTAAAAAAATATAACTAATTATACATACATACATACATACATAAATATCTTAACGCTGTATAGTCAGAGAGGACGGAGCGCCAAGCGACGCGATCCTTACATACCTCTTTCGCTTCCTCAAATCTCATCATTCTCCTCACACATTTTCGCCTAGGTATGCTAGTGCTTTTGACATTTCCCTCAACTAACACTCTGACTATTTGATCGATCAGTCAGGCTTCATCTTCCTTGGCTTCTGCTGCCATTTACTTTCGCTCTATAGATTTTCTTCGTCAGTCTTTCATCACTCATTTTCTCTGTGCCTGAACTATCTAAGCATTCCTTTCTTCATTTGTACAATAACACTGTCGTTCAACCTTATATTGCATAACATTAAGTTTATGAAACCATTTCATAAACTGGTACTCATAATTCGGACTAACTGGCACTTAATAATTTTTTACTTAAGATTATGAGACATTGCATTGCATTGTTACTCCTTTTACATAATAAAAAAACCTCTACAACAAACTCTACTGTTTTGGGGTTAGTAAAAGGTAACTAATCACAGTTTGTAATACTATTTGTATGTTTTAGACGAAAAACATATGAGTTAGTCGCTTATTTTGTCACTCATGTTGTAAAAATATAGGAAGTATCACCTACTTTTTTCGTCCTGCTAGTCCCAAAAACATTTCGAAATTGATAACTGCCTATATTATCGCGCAGGTCGTGAAAGGTGGCAAAAAATAAAGGGCTAATATTAAAAAAGACTATCAACCGTCAAGATATATATTTGCATTTTGCGATCTGTAAGTCCATAGGGCAACAAGGCATAATTTCGTTTGAACTAAAATTATTCATACATACATATCTAATTTAAAATTGACGGTTATTTCTATAAATTTGCTTCTTTTAATATAAATCACATCTTTTTTTTTAAATTAATGGTCTTTGCTATAAAAAAATGGTAAACTTCAAAATTAACAGTTTTCACTATAAAGTTTTGGTTACAACTTCAATCACTTAAACTTTAATGTGGTGTAATGGTGATAATGAGGAGGAAATGTGAGGACAAATGCAGGCTAAGGTTTCGATTGTTTCACATTGAGTAAAATTTTGCAATTTTTTTTTGTAACTATAACAAACACGACGATGTATTTATAACACTTTTTTTAGTTCGGTTATATAAGATCTTTTTACCACAACGCGCGAGCCGAGCGACCGGCACGCTTATTACGTAACTTGTAGACAGCATGCGACAGCCAATATCGCGCGATATCTGCTGTCAAAACGAGAATTTGTGTAATGTAATTTGTATAGTGGCGCTAAAACAACCGCGAAAATTGTATTTTATGGTCATAGATTAATAGATACGCAATCGTTATACATGATACCATTTTTTTATTACAATTAGTCACCGGTCGCGTAGTGATCGCGTGGCTGTCGCTGTCTGCAAATTTTTAGGTAATAACCCCGCGGAATCCGCTTTAACATGGAGCAGTATTGAAACAGGAGTCTGAACTAAAAGAGATAGTTGAAATCGAGAAATTTAATCTCTATAAGACTCCATCTCTTTTAATCTTTTGCTGTTGGTATATGTGTATATAGCAATCTTATATATACTACTAGGGGCATTTCATAGATATTTCCAGGAACACCAACTCCATCAAGGAATAAAATACTCCTCTAACTCCATTAACTGCGCCGGATGTGCCAGCATTGTCAGGATAACAGCTTGTCAAGTTTATTTATTTAGTTTATAGAAAATGTTATTTTACATAGCACAATCTATTATTTTAAATGATTGCTTTTTTTTATTGGCAATAATTATTTCATAGCGTCTTAAAAATTTTTAAAGCTAATATCGATTTAATGAAAGAGCAACATTTTATTATGACATTATATTTTTTATTAACAATTCATAGCAATTTTGAGAATATTTTCACTAATTTTGAAGTAGCGTTAAATGCATTTCAAATTATTCAGTGTTTCTAATAATATAGCTTACGGTGTTTGCAAAAATTTTACATATGTTTAGGTGCTAAATAAAAATATAATAGCAGTAATGGTTTTGTTACGCCTTCACATGTACGTAGTGAAGTTTTACTCCACAAAATATTGCATTAAAATCTGTAGTTAAAACTGTGCCAACCCTAAATCTATTATGCTATCTTTATACTTTAAACGTGTGGAATCTACGCAATTATCTTTAGAAATAGAAACAGGAAGGAACATATTGTAACATCGACTATTACGATAGTGTTATTTATGATTAACTAGTTGACATTTCCTGAGTATATTTACATCAATTAATTGTTGATAGCGTTAGGTAATATTGTTTATATATGTAGCTACATACATACAGTGGCGGATTAACCACGTAGCAAGAGTAGCAATTGCTACGGGCCCTCGCGCAAAGTCCCCACGCAAAAAGAAAAGTTCTTACTGCCAATGTCAAAAGGACTGTCAATTTTAAACTCATAAGAATAGTAGTACGATTCTCCGTTAGGAGGGGAGGTAAAGGAATCTTAGCCAATACAAGCGATGTCTTAAGTAATAAATAGATAAATTCTTCATATTATTTCATCGAAACGTCGACGTAATACATTTTAAATATTTCTTGGAGTTTCTGGCGACAAATATAATATTGAGGCAGACTTTCTAATAGGATTCGCTGAAGCAGACTAAACCACTAAAAAAATCTCAACATCACTCTTTTAACTAAGCGCTTATTTTAATAATTTCGCATAACAGCACAACAGCGTAGATACTTGAGACGCAAAACTACGCCAATTTTACGTCACGATATCCACTAGAAACCATTTGCAAATTAATAAAATAAACACCCAACTACTCCCCATAAAATCCCGCCAAAAAAAACCTCGAACTCATAATAGTTTGTGATCACATACACGTAACCTCCTTAGATCAAACAGGCGCACAGAGTAGAGATTGTCGCCAAAGACCACAAGGCGACCTCCAGTGATAACAATTACTCCAATTAATTACACAAATAGTGACCTCAAACTAAACACTAGGCATTGATTATGCATACAGCAGAAGGAACTGGAGGAGTTCCTAGTGACATCCAGACTTCAAGAAAATTACAAAAATTCCTTTTTCTGAATAGATCGGGGATCGAACCCAGGACCCGGCTTGGAAGGCAGATGCTCCGCCACCGCGCTAACGAGCTAGTCATTTAAAAATGTACTGTGATAAATTCCTAAAATCTTTAGCTATTTGCCGCTGAAACCCTTCGGTACCGATTAGCTGACCGAATCTGATCTCTGGTATATCCTGAGGATGCTTCGTTGAGAGGCGAAACACGTGTCGATTGGTGGTTTTTGGGGTTTGAGCGGAAAATAGCTAAAGATTTCAGGAATTTATCACTTGAAATGGATTTCCGCAAAGTAACACCTGAGTCTATACAATATATAAAATTTACTGATTTATATTTACGGAATCTTCTGTACGTGAGTCAAACACGTGCTTAACGAATAATTTATTTAATTTTATCGTTCCGTTCCGTCTGTATTCCAAAAAGGAAATTATGGAGAAAAGGAACCTCGAAGATTCTTCTGTTATCCCATCAAGAGAAAGTACTTGCGCTTCAAAAATTCTTCTTCAATTTTCAAGTGGTGAATGTCGCTTTAATGTCAGCTGTCTAAATTTTGTTACATGACACGCTATTCTATAAATTTTAATCGCTTCTACTAAATTTAACGATGATAGATTCTATTTCCGCCCTCTCTGACTACCCCGTTAGGGATACAGCGTGAAGACATGTATGTATATATGCTTAGATTCTAAATGGAACATCATGCGGTATGGTTGAATCTGTATTACATAGTCATATAATCGTTAATATAATATGACCCGAAAAAATCTCAAATAATATAAGACTTCAGTCGTATAACGGTCTTGCTATAATAGCGGTTACAGGAACTAATACAACATCTCTATATATAATCGTCTTCAATACGACTTAACCAATTGATATTCTTATAAATACATTGATTATATCTTTTTTTTGTCGAGTTTATGGTTCATAGCTATGCTAGGATCCGTTAAGTTGTGGTTAAGTGGTACAGCAGTCACAATATGGTAGTACAACACCTGTCAAGACAGCTAATATTCTTATATAACAATTGAAAGATTGTTATATGAATTTTTCAATGTGTTAATTTTTGCTTGTCGGATAGTAGTAAAGAAAAATAGTAACATTTAATTTTTACCTTGATAAAAATGAGATAAAGTATAAAATAACACATAAAGGTGGAAAGCCAACAGGTATTTAATAGTATCGATAATGAACAAAGGCTGATCACTAACCGTGTCATTGACACACAAAGCAAACACAATTAGTAGCTCAACACAAATAGTCTGATAGCGCTGTGTGTCAGCTCTATTTCCTGCGCGTGCGCTTGACCTCACCGCGGAAACACAACCGGTGAAAGATAAAGTACTGTCGACAAAGAAATGCCATGTAATTTGTAATTTTCATAAAAAAAATTACAATTGGCCCAATCTGTAATGATTTGTAAGGATCCTGATTTATAAATGATTCAATTCACGAGGACGTGCCTCAATACAAAAAGCAGAAAAATCCAGAAAATCCAGTTCACCGTGAGACTCGTTCTAGCTATAATATATCGTGGCGTGTGTGCTCACATCACTGGGATAGAACCTCACAATGTATTATGCACAATGCGCAATTGCATTAAGCGATTAGAGCAAAGAGTGGTTGACTGGAAATGAATAATAACACAGACCAAAATGAGTTAGAATACTGCAACCTATTTTTAATGCTGACTACGTATCTCGTGGGCGCGAATTTGTTATAAAATCTGTTTTAATGTATTCTTAAAATTTAATTGTAATTTTTTGAAATTTCTCTGTAAAAACAAATGGTGCTACCGTAAAGTATCATTTATTTTCTTATTTTCAATTTTAAACGTGTAATATCCTCATCTATTACCGAGATAGCGTCAAATAAATAACGTACGTACACACTTTAACCACAACATACATATGTATATATGTATGTACATGTTTCCAAGTTTATGAGTGCACTCATGTTCCAATTCCGTTCCAACATCGAAAATACAGCTTAAATTAGTAGCTAGTCTTGTTTCTGTATCTTTTTTTGGTCTATCTAATTTAACAATACAATGATAATTGTTCTTTGCCGGTTCTTCTTAGAAGGCACTGTTTTTCCGAATTCGTAATTGAGTTTACTTAAATAAATTGATTTGAACTTGACATTTTACACCTAATCATTGATTAAGTTATTAAAAATATATGCAATGTCATAAAGTGTTTCTTTTTTAACAATAAGATATAATACATTTTGTTCAATTTAATTTCTCTCATGAATCACGTTAATGTAGAAAATGTGACTTGGCATAATAATAATATTAATATTTTAGAGACCATGAAACATCTACATAAAATTCAATTTCAGAGACTATCAAATGTATTTATTTTCCGACCGTACCGACCCACAGAATGATGACCTTCCTCAATGCCGCTACTGTGACAATTTATTTTACGCCTTTCACAATACAAGCTACGTAACGTTTTCTTGCAATACCACACTTATTTCTTCAGAGTTAAAGACGTTTTTTCTTTGCATCGTCTTAATTTTCATGCTTAATTAATTTGCAAAATTATTGCTGCATTTTATCTGCTGTTTATAGAGCCTTATTAATATTGCTATGAAACTCATTTTTGCTCGTTAAATAAGTATTCACAATTAAGTTCTTTATCAGATAATCTTAGTATTAAGTGCATTATGATCACTTGTCTCTAAACGCTTTAATTTGCTATAGTAATTTGTTTTATTCTTATCCTATTATCTACATAATAATTTTGTGTTAAGATAATTTTTTCATGGGCAGCATTGTAATGAGTCTTTATTTGACCTATGCAAGGTATTATGAGATAAAATAAACTGTTTAGTGAGAACAAGATATCAGTAACATAATCAGATGCTCATATCTGGTATAGAGGCTAAGAAGTAAGACCAAGGCTGACTTCGGAATTAGGACCACAATGATTTTCGTTCCGTCTTCTCTGTCTACCACATTAGACATATGGCGTAGATAGTCGTCTAAGTATAAATTATGCATAAAGTGTAGAGACTACATAATAATAATTAACTGCGCACATCTAAACTTTAATATTTACAAATAACTTATCGCATACTGAAGTAATTATGTGTTTTTTTTTTGCTTTAAAATGGAAACCGCTAACGGTTTACAGTTTCCACTTCAATTAATGATCATCATATTTAATTGAAAATAGTGCACTATAATCAGAGAAGCATCTTAAAGCTTTGTAGAACTATAGTATCAAATTTATGAGTAATATATTATATAATTTAATACAATACATGTAATTAATTAAGTAATTATGTGTTAAAAATACTACACTATCTTTTGGCAACTGTCATAATTATTCGGAGAGAAGGTCGTAAAATATATGGGTATTGGTAGAGGCGGTAGGCTAAAAACCTGGCACAATCCGCGGGGTTATTATCTAAAAATTTGCAGACAGCGAAAGTCACGCGATCATTGCGCGACCGGTGAAAAATTGGTCTCATGTACAACGACTGCGTGTCTATTGCGCCATGACCTTAAAATGCACTTTTCGCGGTAGATTTGTCGCCACTATACAAATTACATTATACAAAGTCTCGTTTTGGCAGCAGATATCGCGCGATATTTATCCGTCGCATGCTGACTGCAAGTTAGGTAACAAGTGTGCCAATTTAGTTTTTCCATCTGTAAGCCTAAGCCTAAGCCTAATCTAACCTACCAATTTGCTGCTGATTGAGAGTATGTTTTTTCTTGTAATAATACCTACCCAGACAAATACACAAGTCGTGCGACCCCAAACAAAGCACTAGGTTCTATAGGCCCAGTTTGTCTTAAGGGCCTACGGATACCATACCACGGTATGAACTGGGGGAGCTCCCAGTATCATCCAGACTCTAAGCTTATTTAGAAAAATACGTTTGATAAATTGACCGGCATGCTTATTACCTAACTTGCAGAAAGCATCCGACAGCCAAATATCGCGCGATATCTTCTGTGAAAACAAGAATTTGCATAACATAATTTGTATAGTGGCGCTGTATCTACCGCGAAAAGTGCATTTTACGCGCATGGCGCAATAGACACACAATTGGCATACATGATATCAATTTATTATTAGAATTAGTCACTGGTCGCGCAATGATCGCGTGGTTATCGCTGTCTGCATATTTTTAGCGGAATGTACCGAGGAACTGTTCGAAGTACTGCCCGCAGCTGAGTTCCATTACTACAATACATCACGCAATGAACTGAGTTTCCATCCCCACCACCTTGATGGATGACAGTCTACAACTGTGCATTTTTACGACATTTCTTACTACGTACGACAATTTTATGGAATCAACTTACAACGGCTGTATTCCCAGACCGTTATGCCTTAGGGACCTTCAAAAACCGAGCCTACCCTTTTCTTAAAGGCCGGCAACGCACCCGTGATTCCCCGGACGTTGCGGGTGTCCACGGGCGGCGGTGGCCACTTTAAATCAGGTGACTCGCTTGCCCGTTTGCACCCTCCGCCATAAAAAAAAACCTAACCGGGGATCTTACCTGGGGTGTCGACTTGGAACGCAAATAGATATAGCGGGTCAGTCGATGCGAGCCAGGCACGGTCTTAGCCAGATAGTAGTTTTGCTTACCTAATGTGACCATGGATTCCTAGTACTCATTCTGCACAGTCTTTGAACCGTATCATAACAGATTATATATGATAAAAAAAATTGTTATAAATTGAGAGCTAGGATTCAAGAAACGTGTTTTCTTCAACGTTTTGTTTTGATTTGTACTGTCCATCGACCGTTCTATCATAAAAACGGCAAATATAATCGTTATAATTATAACTTGTTATAATTATAACGCGAAATATGCATAAAGTAAAACAACAAATAACAGAAACCGGCCAAGTGTAGTTAAATCGCGTTCGTGCTAAGAATTTTTATTATCAATCAATATAGGAAGCGAAATTTTCTAAAATGACTTGAAGTCTGGGTGTTATTGGAATCTCCCCCTAGTCCGTTGTGTAGTCCCTTAGTATAAACCTTGTACTTAGTTTGAAATCGCACAATTTGCGCATTGTCTGAAGTATTAATATTATTATTATGATTCCGTATCAGAAAAAGTTAGTTTAATTTATTTAAAAATGCAGTCCAAAAGATGCTCATTATACCTATAACTTTTTCTTTCGTTTCTAGATAAGGGTAATAAGGTTATGACGAGATCGGTAAATCGATTTAGTGAAACGATTTGAAAAAATATATTAAAATGGATTGACAATTTTATGTAACGATGGAATGAAAGAGTAGTTAATACAAAAATGATATCTACATATGGAATATAATTTCGTCTTTAGCTAGATTATATGTGACGGATTTTTCGTTGCACCTCCCTTCGGTATAAGACGACAATTTTGCGAAGCACTTGACGCAGTGAATTCGATTATAGAAATGGTAAGAAATCGATTCAAAACTAGTTTTTACTGTGCGGTGGCTATTTTTGTGCTTATACCTTGACAGAGAGTACTCAATGGTATTCGTAGCACCAGTCGATTTCGCGTGTGACACAGTCGCGCAACCGCTTCCGTTTGTCTTAATTCGTTCTTCACATCGTCACAAATACAAAAATATTTAAATTGCACAAACGAACGTATTGTTTACAATGCGATAATATCCTTGGATGCCTCGGTAATTTTAGTTATTATTTTAAATTTAAATTATTTCTTCATCTCACATCCAATGCAACAACTTTATGTATCCAGCTGAGAGTAGTAGGGAATTGCATTACGCACGAGGCAGGAGTCAGCCTCATTTTAATAATAATAATAATATAATAAAAATAATAATACTCCAGACAATTACACAGATTGTATCACTTCAAACTAAGCAGTAAGCTTGTACTATGGGTACCACACAACGAACTCTGGGGGAGTTCCCAGTAACAAGCCAATTTAGAAAAGTTCGTTTCCTAAAGTGACCTGACCGGGGACCGAACCCGGGACCCTAGCTTGGAAAGCAGATGCATATGCCACTGCGCCAACGGGCCAGTCATATTTTATTTTTGTATATATTATTATTTGATAAAAGTACCAATTTAGTCATTTGCCTACTGAACCCTAATTTTTTAACTAAAGATCGAACCGAGATTCTTAGATCTCAGCAACAAGATAGACGACCTAACCTTCACATCGACGAGCCAAATTATCCTCAACACGAACAGATTCACAGAATACGTTACACAATACACAAGATTTAAGGCTATGACACTAGAGCGTGGCTGGTCCAACACAAAAGATTTGACAAATAGACACATCTTGAAATTAGAACAAACAATTAACCTTTAAATTTTAACAAATAGTATATAGGACCCCACTAACAAAATTATATTTTAATGTACGTTTCGTGTGTTTTTATATAGCAGTCTTATAAACCTGTTATAAGGCACTGTAATATAACATTTCAGTCGTATAATAGTCATTTTATGAGGCACTGTGTAAATAGAGTGTATTAGACCTTTCTGTTTGTTGCGACGTTAGAATTATTATTTATTATATTTATTTATTATATGTATAGGTGTCTCTAATAATATATTATAAGGATCAAATGAAACAGTAGATGGGTATGCACAAAGTAATTACCCGTCAGTCTATGACAATTAAAAAACAAATTAAGAGCAAAAGGAGGCGACCCTTGCTCCAGGGTCTTCCATCTAATGCGTAATTTCTACCATGGGCTCAGTGGTTCAAATGTTGTATGTTTGATTGGGAACTTGAAGAATGAGTACTTAGTAGATTATAGTTAATTTCTGTGGGATCCATAACATAGTGATTAGGCATACTGGTTCAACAATTATCAATTATGGTCCAACGCGGCAATGTTGCCAGCGTAATGGGCACATTTGGTTGGACGGACCTTAGAGCTGTCTTCTTCCAGCTGAAAATCGTTTACACCTCATAATCGAATCTACACACACTTTAGAATAAGATAGTTTTAATTGTTAGCCTTTATTTGTTAAGTAGATTACATTATACGTAATAAAATTAAATGTTTTTATAATAATTAGCTTTTTAGTTCATAAAACCCATAACGTTGATAAAAAAACTAAAAATTTGAAATAATAATAAGTTTATAAACCGATTAAGTACACGATACAAGCAATTTTCGTGGAGCCATAAATGGCTCCTTTTACCTGTCCAGCCTTTTTCAATCGCTTCAATTTCAATCTCTTTCTAATAAAATGGAAAAATTAACCTTTGCACTGGAATAATATCATAGCACACTATAAAAACATGAAAAGGTTTCTGATATTATATTCTACTAGCAAACCGGGGCCCTTTCACTGGGCGTAAAAAACAAAAAAAAAATCTGCTGATCCGATCGCTACCAAACTTTACAGGATCACCCGCTAGGCCAATCTGAAGATTTCCTGAAAATTTCAGCGAAATCGGTCTAGCCGTTTCGGAGTCCATAAGGAATATACATACATACATCGCCTTTTATATATACACACCGGCACAATTAGCGGAACAGAAAAAAAAGTGAGACTATGAGATAATAACGCATATATTTGACGAAAATGTAATTAGACACAAAATAACAAATTGATTAACATCTTTTAACAACGACTTTGAAAAGTCTTCGTTATTTTTTATTGAAAAATAAAGAAATTTGAAATAAGTGAAATTTTTAGATGATTATGAACCATCACAAAAAATAAAAAAAGTAAGCATTAAATGATTTAACAATAAAATTAAAGCAAAATTAATAACGAGTGTTCCCCCCTCTTGCTCTGATTACGGTTTCCATTCGTCTGGGCATGCTACAGATTATGTTATCGATGATTTCTTGAGGCAACCGCCCCCACTCCTCAAGTAATGCGTTTCCAAGTTCATTCAGATTGTTGGGGGGTGGCATTCTGGATTTAACCCTTCTTTTTAGCAAGTCCCAGACATGCTCTATCGGATTCATATCGGGGGAATTTGCTGGCCACTGCATCACCGGTATACCTACGTGGCTCAGATATGCCTGTACCGATTGTGCACTATGAGCACGAGCATTATCTTGCATTAGAATAAAGTCGTCACCAATAAATGGGGCAAATGGTACAACATGTTCTTATAAAATGTCTCTGATGTATCGATCTGCTGTCATGGTCCCTCCTGTGACTATCACTAACTCCGTGCGAGCTCCCAAACATATCCCTCCCCAAACCATAATCGAGCCGCCACCATAAGCCACTGTGTGTTCAAAATTAGACTGTATGTGGCGTTCTCCTTTGCGTCTCCATATTCGCTGTCTCCCATCGATCTGTTTTAAAAGAACTCTGCACTCATCAGTAAAGAGAACCTGCTGCCATTCGTTCAAATCCCAATGACGATGTTCTCGCACATAGCTTAATCGGTTTACGCGGTGACGTCTCTCAAGTTTTGGGCCTTTGGCAGGTATATACGACCCTAAACCAATTTCTTCAAATCTCCTGCGAACTGTACGCTCACTTACTCGTACTCCTCGAACGTCTTCCAGTTCATTTCGAGCTTGTACAGCCGTTAATCGCGTATTCCTACGAACTCCAAGTTGTAAAAAACTGTCATCTCGCCTCGATGTACATCTTTTTCTACCTTGACCCCTCCTCCTCACAAGAGAATTAGACGATCTGTACCGCTGGATGCTGCGATGAATCGTTGATACTGGTCGACGAAGCCTTGAGGCAATCGATCTGTAGGTATGGCCATTTCTTCTCATTTCATCAGCCCTAATGATTTCCAGTGATGTTAAGTCAGGCATAATAAAGAGCTTTTAATAAACAAAATTGCCTATAGAATAACAAATTTATAAAAAACCATTAAGTGCAATTTTTCAAAAAAATTACAATTATGTAGTTATTACTCGAACAAGTTGACAAAACGTATTGTTCGGGAAAATAAAACAAATGAATGAAAAAAGTGTATGTCATCTAATTTTCTATTTTCAAATTTGACAATAAATTAAAAAAATATCATAACTGGCCAGTTCCTCAAGTAAAAGATTTTAAAATCCTGCTTTTTTTGTGTTCCGCTAATTGTGCCGGTGTGTATATATAGATGGATAAGATTTAATTTTAAATGAAAATTTGCTTACATATCAAACGCCAAATTTTTTTGCGGTATTTCTTGAGTAGCTTGATCTTGATAGTAACCACAACCTCTAAGCGTTATTATCCTAAGGTTGTACCCAATTTCTGTTTTTAGTGTATTTAAAAAAGGAATACCTACCGGATTCATCTCGGTATTTGTCTGTCTAACACCTGAGCAATTATAGTAAGTTTGTTTGTCACATCCTTTCCAATGCCGGTTCGGATATGTGTTATAGATCTTTGCAAAGATGCTCAAAAAGTATGTGCGGAATTTGCAAGTATTTGTACACACACTTGCGATAAGTTTTAATAGAAAATACGTGGATTGTTACAATAATATTCGCAAAATATATATAAAAATGTAAATGCTTTTTCTGTTATGCAAAATCTTTTACAAGAATTTTCGCTGTCCTACAAATCTCGATGTTAAATATTTCCCAGAGCATTCCTAGAATTATTTTCATATTTACATATCAGGGCGCTGGGACTGGCGTAAGGCGACCAACTGTAACAAAACGTACAGAGTACCTACAGACGGACAGACGCATGAGTTATTATACAGGGTTAATTGAAAAATACTAATAACCTCTTAGTATTTTGTACTTTCACCTCTTACCTACTTCTTCTCGACTTAGACGTTCTTGTGCCACTTAAACTTTGAAGTATCCTCTATCCAGCTCTAATCTCTTCTACAATTCCTTTACTGCACGAGCAACTAAATTATGGAATAAGTTACCTTTCAAAATTCGTAGTAGTCCATCGGTAACTTCTTTCAATAAACGTTTAAAAGACCACTACTTATGAATTCATTAAATATTTGAGTCATTAAATATTTACAGAAATATAAATACATAAATTATGTATTTACAAACTTACAACTACACATTATCTTAAATAATAAACTTCCTCAAAGTTGCCGCTTAGAAAGCTATTATGTATTTATATTTCTGTATATATTTATATATTTTTTTATGTATGTATGTAATATTATTATTACGTAATTATTAAGTAAATATATTAAGTATTACGTGTGTATTATGTATAAACGCTTACATAACTGTCTTCATTTATTTATGTGTTTTTTTTATTCATAAAGTATGTTTTTTTAAATTGTAACTTTTTTGCTCTTGTCTTCATAGAATCAAAATGATTAACGCTTAGTTAAAATTCAATTTTTTACCCTCTACAGTATTTGCACCGTATTTGTGGGGTTAGTTGGAAGAAATCTCTTATAGAGATAAGCTCGCCTTTGTACGAAATCTCAAAATGTTATTAATGTAACCTTTGTATTGAATAAAGTGTATATATATATATATCTGCCTTCCAAGCCGGGTCCTGGGTTCCCCATTAACTCCAATAATCCCCAATAACTTTATGTTCTACGACTTTTAAAAATTCTATATACCCCTAGGGTACATAACTCTAAAAATAGACCTTTTAAAATTACATAACGTTAAAAAAATAGTACACTATGAATTGGAACCACCTGCGGATAAACCGAACAAAACAACAAAATTATTTAATTACTTCTTGTTTTTGCCATAAAAATACTTCGGAGCGTGACGCGTTATGTAACAAAAACCTACCAAGAACGTGTCGGTTACGGAATTAAGAGTTCTGTAGCAATTTAGGGTAAAATGGAAATGGAAAAAAAAATTGGTGTCTAAAATTTCTACTTTTTATTATTTTTTTACATTACTTTACCAAAATTTTTATCAGTATAAGCGCAAATATGACGTAATAAACTGGCAGTGTCATATACACAAACAGATGGATAAACTCAACGAAACTATAAGGATTCCATTTGGGTATATATTCGGATATAGATTTAGATACGTAATAGCTATGTGTAACGAGCATTCCGAACCGGAGGTTCTTATTAGATTTTTTTCTTAAAAATTGCTCATATGTCATTTGAGTCTATTATACAAAGTTAATATACCTGTAGTAGATTATGGTCATGGTCTATTATTACCGTTATAATTAACTAGCGACCAGCCTCGGCTTAGCGGGGATTGAAAATTTTTGGAAAATAGTAAAACACAGCCCATACTACTCGCCGATAATGTAGCTTTCCACAGATGAAAAAATTTTTGAAATCGGTTGAGAGTAATTTTTCAGTTTATCTATTGCATACAAACAAACATAGTTTACTTCTTTATAATATTAATATAAATTTATATTAGTTTATACATATATGTGTAGATTATGTCATCAATGACAACTGTTCGCTCTTCTCTCTAAAAATTATTTTAAAGGCCTTTCGCCTTTTTTTGGCCATAATCCAATACCATCACTTTCTCCATGTTTGGTTCTCACAGTGGTGTTTTTGTTTCAGGTGGTAGACGCAGCTGCGGTACACCTTTCCCTGGGTTTTTCGCATTAGGCCGGGTGCGACAGTTCTGCCATAGCAACATCAACAAGAACGGCTGCTTAGAGACTTTTTATTGCTTTTACCACACTTTCTCTCATAATATCCATTCGTCAGCGGACCAGGACTAACCTTCCTCACCGTTGCTCACTAGGTCACCAAGGTTTATCCTGTTTGCGTAATTTATACTGCTACGATACGCTGCCTTGAATGACGTCATTCGGCAGGACTTGTCGCAGCTGGCGTTCCTGCAACTTTAGAGCCTGTAGGTATTGCGCGCAGCAACGGCAGGAGGATGGCCGGATGGCTTGACCCTCATTCCTTGGAAACTCGGAGGAGCGCTGGTGTGGGACACCACTTGTGTCGATACACTTGCTGTTTCCCATGTACCGGCAACTTCCAACTCAGCAGGTGCCAGCACTGTCGAGAACTTGTAGTAGCGTAAGTATGCGACTCTCTCTGAGAATTTCATATTTACGCCCATTGCAGTCGAAACTTTGGGTCCCTGGGCCCCAGAAGCCTGGTTTCTGATATTTGTAAGAGACTGGTGGAGGCTTCAGGAGACCGCCTGGCTGGCAGCTTCTTCTGCCAACGAATCAGTTTCACTATTAAATGAGGTAATGCTGTCAGTATTCTGGGCACATTAAGCAATCACAGCTTTCTAAGCGGTAACTTTGAGGAAGTCTATTATTTAAGATAATGTGTATTTTAAGTTCGTAAACATTAACTTCAGGATATGTATGTACTTTTTTGACATTAATAAAATATTTTTAAAAAAGTATAGATTAGTACAAAAGTATAAACATAGATTGCCTGTAGAATGTAATATTGTACTATTATATTCTTTTATATTTTTCTGATGTATTATGACATTATTTCTCAGCACAGTCCGTCGTTATTTCTGTTTCTGAGATTGAAAAGTTTTTGTCCGGCGAATAAAGCCGTTTATGGCTCCAAGCCAATTGCTTCAGTTTCGTGCGGTTGGTCAGATTCTAAACGTTGTTAAGAGTTCGTTTTATTTCGTGGTTAAGAGCGAACTAATCAACTAAGACAGCTAATGAACTTTCGTCAAGTAACCACGGACTATACTGAGCAATCTCAAAAGTAATCTAACTTCTACTTATTGAAGTTATATTACTTCTGTATAACTTTAATCTATGTTAAATTCCACACATAAGGGATCGGTTTCATTATTGTCGAAACGGAACACTGAAAATATCAAAACAATTGCGAGAGATTAATGTATTACATAATTAATACCTTGCGTAAAACCTCGCGTAAAACGTTCACTAAACTAGATCTTAACGATTATAGAAACTAACTGTTTCCATCGACTTCTTCTATTTTCCATTAATACTGTCCGTATACTGGAAGATATTAAAAAAATAATGAAATAGGCTTACCAAGGAGAAAACAAATTATAATTATGTAGGAGAAACACCACAGTTATTGGCCCCTATTGAACATTTCAACTTTGTAGTTAAAAAAAACGAGCAAGCCTTACAGTAGTTGCATATAACGTCTGACATCTCACCTTGGTAATTACATTTACATTATATAATGAAAAATATGCTTACCATCCGACGGCCAACTCTACCACCGCCCGCACTGTGGTCAAATCAAATAGCGCGCGCTATTCCGGCTTCCTGTTACACACTTCCGTCCCTTTTCACGAGATCACTCCCACAGATTGCAGGAAAGCGAGAGGAAAGATGTTACACATCAATAAGTAATGTAATACTATGTAAAAAGATATATTGTTTCTAGTGTCTTGTATGTATGATATGTCTGATAAATGCCACAAGCAGAAGTCAAGTAAAGTAACGAAAAAGCTAATTACAGTACCTAATTTTCTCAATTTTAATTTTGATACCAATTTATTTTGAAGTTACAGAAAATATTTGTAAATCATTCAATTTAATAAATAAAATACATCTTTATAGCTTCACTAAACAATATTTTTATTTATCTTCATTTATATCTAACCTTGCTTTTACTTAAACGGCCAATAACTGTGTTTTCCCTACATAGTTCAAAACACATAAAATGTATCAAGTACTCATAGAATAGGGCTAGTGCTTCCCAGTCCTGTAGCCCAGGCTAATGAATAAGGCTACAGTATTCCCCGCCTGAAGTAAGAGGCGTTTAAAGGAGCCTTCAAACACGCGACCACGAGGACTAAGGTTGCCACCCGTACTTTATGATAAAGTATTGTACATTATTTCAGACAAACGTACTTTAAACTTAAAAAAGTATGCGAAAATATTTTATTTTACTTACTTTAACTTTTTTAAATATTATCTTACCACTTACTCAAAGAAACAAAAGTATTGAGCGATTTTTGCGTGTAACGATATGCATCAATAAATGATAATGAACGCTGTTTTTTTTCTTTTTAAAAGATTCCTCAACACCTCAGTGCCAATTCACATCACTAAAATGGCAAAAAAAATTTCAAAATAGCAACAAAAAATGCATAGATACTTAAGGCAAGTCTAATAAAGTAATATTTTATTTCAACACGTTGTACTTTATTTTTTTACCTTAAAAAGTGGATATACTTTACTTACTCATCAAAAAAGGTGGCAACCCTAAGGAGGACGACAGTCCGTGCGGTCCGCACTGTCGTGGCAGGTGGCACTGCGTCACAGACACATTTGTGTCCACATTTGTGTCCATCTCCGCTAGGATGTCCCGGGCCAGAAACCGTGCCAGGACCAACCCCACCTTTATGGATAGTGCGATATCTTCGTGCGACATTACGTAATTACGCTTTAAGAGGACTTAACCTACTATTGGACACTTCCACGGTCTGAAAGAGAAATTAAACACCAGTCAAGTTCGAGTCGGACTCACGCCATGGATTCCCTATCACAACATAATTAGATATTAATTCGTGTTTTGTATTTACTTGCCAAAGAAATTGTGTTTTCTTTCACTCGAATCGAGAATCTTAGCGCAAACCCGGCTCACGCTTGACTAATTTTTAATGTTTTTTGTTTTACTTCAGAGTGCGCTATGATTACATCGAGTTTGTTGTTTGTATGTGTCACTATTTTTATGATAGAGCAAAAACGAAAAAATCGTTAAGAAAAACATGTTTCTTGTATGGACCCCCTTATTTTATTTTTTTTATTACTTTTTTGTTATGATATCCACCATAATAACAAATATTCTGTTCGACCAGATACCTATTACGGTTCAAAAGACACAGTCAGACGGCGTAAGTTTAATATGAAGTCCCGCTAGCACCCTTTGGGTTCAAACCCTAAAAAATGTACCAGCTGCTTGCTTTATTGTTTAAAGAATTTGTAGGCGACGGGCTAATGACCCGTAACTGCAAGTACCTATTTCCGCTATAGGTACCTCCCTAATAAGGCCAAATACGTATTGTTGAAACTAGCATGGAATATTTCTGCACCTTGTGCTCTGCCTACCTGGAATGGGAAATGCCGTGAAGGTTTATATTCATTTGATTCATTTGCAGGAACTATAAATTATAACCCTTTTTTATTTTTATCTATAATGTAAACAAATGTGGCGACTATGACATTTTTAACATAACTAGAGATGGGCTAGTTCGAAAATGATTGACTGAGTTGTCATACTTATTAGTTGTTAGTAAAACAATCATTTTTGGAATTTTTGTCTGTTGGTATGTTAATGTTTCAATAAAAACCACCATTGAATTAAGACATATCACGACAAGTGTAATAATTTGTATTTTTAAAAAACACAACTATAAAAAATGGTAGATTATTATTGTTCACACATTACAAACAATAATGCTATTCTATTATTATTGTCTTACATTTAGAATGAATTGTGTCATTGACATATTACAGTGAACCTGAGTAAACTGACACCAATTTGATCAAGAAACATATGCAACCTTTAAGTGACATGTAAATTTAAAAAAAACCTTGACAAATAACCAAAATTTTTTCAATGTTGTAGTCCTTGATTATTTACTTAGTTGTAGTTTATCGGGTAAAATTTAGTGTTATTTGTTAATATTTCAAAGTTTCATTTCTATAATAGAAAAGCAGTGTTATTAGAGTGCTACGTGTAATACTTCGGACCAGCAAACGGTGAAAATTTTGCGAAATTTTGGTTAGTTTCTTGTTTATTTACATTAAAGTCAAAAGTCAAACAATTAGGATATACAGAATATCCGATGTAATGATGACATTTAACTGTATCAGTCAAAAACTGTGTCGCAGTTGAAATGTTTATATGTAATTAGTATAAGATTCCTTTTATAGCACTGTTGTTAACAGTATTTCACACGAACAACATGGCTTTGTGCGTGTCGATCCACAACGACAAATTTTACTTGTTTCCTTACATTCTTACATAAGGCGATGGAGAAAGGTCAGCAGGTTGACGTGATTTATACTGATTTTGAAAAAGCGTTCGATCGTGTAGATTACGTCATTCTGCTGCGTAAATTACATCATCTGGGAATACACGGTAGTTTGTTGCGCTGGGTTGAATCCTATTTATCGAGGCGGTCTCAGGCGGTGGTCTTGGGGGAATTTCGCTCTGATTTTGTAACTATTCCTTCTGGCGTCCCTCAGGGCTCTCACTTGGGTCCGCTATTCAACAACGTATATCTACATGACATACATACATGTTTATTAACGTCTCCGTACCTAATGTATGCAGATGACACGAAAATACTTCTGAATGTGGTAGGAGAGGAGGATTGTCATTATCTTTAAAATGATTTGCACCGATTGTCTGAGTATTATAAGGTCAACAGAATCTATTTAGATCTTGATAATTGTCAACTTATATCATTTTCTAGCAGGAAAAACTTTTAACGTTTCCTTACATCATACAGGGTACAATGGTCGGTAGGTGTGAGTTGGTCCGGGATCTGGGTGTTTACTTTGACAAGAAGCTGATTATGGATCAACACGTTGAAATAATTTCAGATAGAGTATTAAAGAACCTTGGTTTTGTTATACGTACCTGCAAACCCTTCCCAAACATATTTTCTATAATTAATGTTTACAATGCGTATGCTCGTAGTGTTCTGGAATATGCTAGTTGCATTTGGAGTCCATGTTATGATGTGTATCAACAACGTATAGAACGAGTGAAAAAAAATTATAAAATATATAAATTATAAAATCCGTAATCAATACAATTCGTATGAGGAATGCTGTGTACAACATAATTTGCTACCGTTATGTGATCGGCGAATGGTTGCGGATATGATGATGCTTTACAATAAATGGACGGTTGGATTGTCCGAGATTGGTAGATCAACTTGCACTTAATGCTCCTGCTCATCGTACGCGTTACACTAGACTTTTTCACATACCCTTTCATACGTACGTAACACAGCAATGACTCGATTACCATCAACGTATAATGCGCTCTTCTCTCAAGCCAATCCCTTTGCCTGTTCCAAAAAGGCATTTAAAAACAGTATCGTTCGTCATCTCTGGATGGATTTGGTGAAGTGATCAGTAGTGCAATTTGTGTCACAGTGACTATGCCGTTTACATATATTATACACAATGAATAGCTATGTTCCATGGTTTCACCGGCGTTAAATACATAAATTATTTATTAGTAATTAATTTGATAGCAGCTCCATCATTCGGATCCTGGCATAACTATGAACCATTTCCTCGCCTCGACAAAGCAAATTTTCTGTATTGTGGTAGTGTGATCTCTGCCGGTCGTACCGTTTGGAGGCTGCACTGCACAGTATCTAAACACGATATGAATACGTTAGATAATAATTATTCTACAGGTGCATCCATTTTTTTCGCTCGTGGATGTGCTCGCACGTGATCGATAGATTTTCTTATCCAAAATGCCTTTTTGTTTTTGAATCAATTTTTATCTTTTGTACCTTTTATGACTATATATTAATGTATATTAATTGTATATTATTAGTTTTACTTTTTTCATGCGTAGACTACTTATTGTTTGTTCTTTTTATTTTTATTGTAGAAATCTTTAATTGGCCTGTACATTGATGCTACACTATATTGGAAAATGTTTTAGTATATAATGGCTGTTGATTTATCTAAATAAATAAATATGTATGAAATCCCAAACATTGATCTAACAAAAAACACAAACATGTTGAATAGATTTGATTTAGCTAGTCTAAAATAATGAATTGATATTATTCCATTGTAACATCTCAGCAATCAGTAGTCAACGTTTAAAGTGCTTAGACATAAAAACGTTATAAACTAACAAAAAATTCATTACTCACCATATAGAAATAGAGTGATAATAAAATATTTAAATTATATGACTATTTTTCGCCAATGAGACTACTCGTGCGTATATTTAAACCACGATATTCTTTAATGTCAAAGTACCCGCATACCAGTGTTGGGCAAAATTTAATTGTAAAAACAATTACAATTAAAAATTGTAATTGCAAAATGTAATTGTGTGAACATTTTGTAGGCAAACAATTACAATTACAAATTTTAATTGTTTTTACAATTACATTTTGCCCAACACCGCCACATAACTGTGGGAAAATGTGTTAGGAGAATGATGAGATTCGAGGAGGCGAAAGAACTATGTAAGGATCGCGACGCTTTGCACTCCGTCCTCTCTGACTACTCCGTTGGGGATACAGCGTGAAAATATGTATGTATGTATCAATATAAATGAGTCAAAGTCAAAGTCAAATCAATTTATTCAAGTAAACCCAAATGCAAAGTATTTTTGAACGTCAAATCTACTTTAGGTCGGTTCGAAAAGAAAACCTGGATACTGAGAAGAACCGACAAGAAACTCAGTCAGGTATCATTTTTTTAACATCATTCTACAATAGTTATTTAAAAATACAATATCCATAAAGCCAGTAAATGCATGTGCAGAGATGATCATTTCCAGCCTGTTTTTGTGTCTTCAATGAAATCGCTAATTTTGTAGTATACTTTTCCAATCAGTGTGTGTTTAATGACAAGTTTAAATCTCTTTTCCGTTAATTGGTATTTCTTGTGGAATTTTATTATAAAAACGAACACAGTTACCCAAAAATTAACCACTTGACTTTTGTAATTTAAATTCAGGAATAACTAGCTGATCACGACCACGAATTTCACCACCATTAATAATGCCTTTCTTTTGAAATAGATCTAAATTTTTTCTAGTGTACATTATGTTTTCATAGATGTATAACGAGGGTAAGTTGAGTACATCAATGTCTTTAAAATGATCTCTCAGCGACTCTCGTGCGTTCATACTGTAGATGGTACGTATTGCCCTCTTTTGTAAAATAAAGATAGATTTCATATGCGGCGCTGATCCCCACAGTAGCAGACCATAAGACATAAGGCTATGGAAATATGCGAAATACACCAGCCTAGCCGTAGCCACATCTGTCAACTGTCTAATGTGCCTAATAGCATATATTGCCGAATTGAGCTTATTAGCTAAAGTCCCGATATGATCACCCCATACAACTTATTGCCTATTGTTAAAACAAGAAAAGTAGCTTATTTAATTAATTCTAATTGTTTCCCATCCAGTTCTAGTCTATAATGTAGTATAGTCTATAATGGATTTTGGGTACATTGGATAGGGAAAACTTGATACAATTGGTTTTTTGTGCATTCAGTAGTGAATTATTGGCAGCGAACCATCTCGAGACATCCGCCAAGGTCTTATTCTGTCCGCTAATATCTATGTCTTTTCTGATTACTTTAAATAATAATGATATGTCATCAGCATATAATATTATTTCACATACGTCTTTAAGCATAAATGGAAGATTATTAACGTAAACCAAAAATAGGAACGGTCCCAAAATTGATCTTTGGGGAACGGCCATCTTTAATTTAGAACCGACAGATGTAACCCCATTTACTCTCACTTTTTGTTCTCGGTGAGCCAGATATGAAATCACGAGATCAAGGGCTTTATCACGTATTCCATAGCATTTCAGCTTTAAATTCAAGTTTTGTGACAAACACAATAAGAAAGATCCTTAGAAAGATCGCAAAACACGCCAATGGCATCTCGTGACCCCTCCCAAGCCTCTAGTATATTTTTGACCAAGCTTGCTCCCGCATGTGTTGTTGACCGCCCTCTCGTGAAACCGTACTGTTGACCATAAAATATCCTGCAAATGTTAAAATGTGCCAGCATTTGGTTGAGCATTATTTTTTCGAATATTTTACTCAACGCTGGCTGTATCAACACTGGGCGGTAGTTTGTAGGACATGACTTACAACCCGATTTAACCAGATCGAGTTATTTATTACATTGATGATTCTCTTATACATCGTTTCGCTCCAGAATTAGAAAGAAGTTAATTGTAGACCTGCCCTAGATATTTATTTAGGCCAAGGTCACTCAAAAGGGAGAAATAAAAAAAAATTAAACCGTCTCCAAAAAAAAACACTGAAAAATACAAAATAACTATACTTTACTAATCAAAACTCGCATACAGTAAAATAACTTTATAAATACGATACACGTACTTATATACTATATTAAATTTGACAGCTACTGAAATTGGTGCCAAATCACTGTGCAACAACGGAAAGTTTAATGAGTTTGGTAGGTTTGCTACCGACTTCAGTAACTGTCAAATTTAATAGTATAAGTATGTGTATGGAATTTACAAAGTTATTTTTATTGCCCTTGAGTTTTGATTAGTAAAGGAAAGTTATTTTGTTCTTTTCAGTGTTTTTTTTTTGAAGGCGGTTTAATTTTGTTATTATAGTTTTATACTGATAAGTTTATCGAAATCCGTATAATACTGAACGAAAACCTACAAAGAACTTTTGTTGTCCATATTTTAAATAATTTTATATCAATTGAGAATTAATCAATATAACAAACAAAACATTGTTTTTTTAATTTTTATCTATCCGCTTGTCTGTTTGTTTGTCCGAGCTAATTTCCGAAACGGCTGAACCAATTTTAACGGACCATCGACAGGTTCGACTTTTCAGAAAGCAATCTAAGCTACTTTACGTTCAGGAAAAATGCCATAAACGCGGGTGAAATCACGGAGGGCACAACTAGTACAAAGCATATATAATTTACATCTATTGCCATCTGTCCCACCGTATACATATATATTTATACTACATTTGTATATTGCTATTACGAGACTATGTGACCTCACTCATGCATTGTATGTTAATATGACTGGTTTTAACTAATATGTGTTCTAAATACATTATATTTTGTACACAATAAACTATAATATCACTTAACAATTACGTACGACGCAATTCAAAATAACACCCTTGTGTACGGAGCCTAAAATAACTGTGAAATCAATAATTATTAATGATTTATCTGACGAATAACTTATACCTAAACAAAATTTGCCGTCTAAAGTAAAGTTAGATTTGAACACATTCGCTGGTATTTCGTATCGTCAATGGATTATTTACATGTGTGAGTAATTGAAAATACCCTACATATAAAGCCATACATTTTCAATAATCTATTATAATACAAAATAGACCTTCTGCACCATACAAACGTGCGGGGGCTAGCTTACAAAAAACCCAAAAATACAGTTATTTTCGTTTATATATTTAACCTAATGTAATAATTCGTAATATTTTTTTTTTAATTAATTATAGTGTTTAAACTATAATTAATTTTAAAAATCCAACTGCCATTTTGACTTGTGCTTAGTTAATTTACATAGACATTTTAGAGACATAAATCCATTAGTATGAAAAATGTAAATCTCTGTTTTAAAATAGGTTAATTCCTTTGATCCTTTGGTGTTTTTTTTCTATTACAAAAGTTAACCAATTGTGTAACCCAACCAAACCCAACTGACACAATGAAGTCAATGAATTGAAAAATCAGGTTACCAAATATCACTTTCATACGTTTTGTAATTAGTAAAAGTCAAAATTCGACTTTTGAAGCTCGCGTATATGTTCGAGCCGTCACTTATTACTACGAAATTCCAAATTTCAGCTATTTGTATTAAATAGTCTTAAAGAAAAATATATATGACAGTCAGACAAAGAGATCGCTCCTGAACTATAAGTTTTTCCAATTTTACACGGAACGCTATGAAGCCAAGATTTTCGTAATTACGTATGAGAATATTTTTTTACGACATAGTCGCGTTAATTTCCAAATTTAGACACAGCAATAATGCTCCCAAGACATCTGCGTAAGCGCTTAATCAAAACATCATTTCGAATTAAGCAAAAAACGTCAGTAAATGACATCCGCGTACATAAACTAGACATATTTACAGCAATAATTGGAGAATGAAAACAAAAAATAACCTACAAACATTACTAATGTAGTATATTCTGAGTATATCGTATTTTTTTCATTTTTGACTTTAATGTAAACGAACAAGAAACCAAAATATCGTTAAATTTTTACCATTCGCTGGTCTAGCGTGTTACACGTAGCACTAATAAACACTGCTTTTCTGTTATATACCCAAAAGTATGAAATATGCAGATATTACACTAATGTTATCAAATATAATACAGCCATAATACAGCATTGAAATAATTGAGGTTATTTGTCAAGCGTTTTGTTTTTAATTTGTAGTGTTAAAGGTTGCCTTTGTTCCTAGATCAAATTAGTATCATAAATAAGTCACTTTAATATGTGAGTGACACGATTTATTCGAGATGTAAGATAGAATAATAACAGAAGAATATTATGTTATGCGATGTGCAAACAATAATAAGTAAATATAAGAAAAAATTACACAATTTATTATTAATTCTTATATTAATTCTTGCTGGTTTTTATTAAAGTAGAAACACACAACGGACAAGAATTCTAAAATAGTTTGTTTCACTAATCACTAGTAATTATGATAACTGAGTCAATTATTTTCGAGCTAGTATCTCTAGTTATGTTATAAATGTCATAGTCGCCACATTTGTTTACATTATAGATAAAAATGAAAAAATAGGATATGCATACCTAATGAAATTCTTTTTTCAATACACATTTAAAACACATTCTAATATTATAAGAAATGTTTTCCCTCCAATCAGGCCGCCCTATTGCCATATTAAAAAAAGCTGTTGACCATAATTATTAAGTTCGCTCGCCTGTGTTTTATATTCAATGCACGAAAAAGTATTTAGAACCTTATCTTTCTAGCATAAATCCATCAACTCCATACAAATTATATCGAACATTAACATGTAGTTAGATTTACATGGTTGTAAACAATTCGCGAATACACTCGACCGATCCAAAGATAATTCTCAATTTAAAAATCAGTTGGCGGCCTTGACACTCTTTTAGTGCGTTGTCGTCACGTTACATATGTGTGTGTCACTTATCACGTGAGCATGTGTGCACATATATTTAATTATTAACATTATTGACAAGTAAACATTGACTTTTAAATATTATAAAACGGCTTTCAAAGTTTCAATGTGACGAATGTAGTAAATACTTCTGATAAAGCTATGAACTAATAATTTTATTACTTTCGAAATAACAATCAAGATTGTAAATTGGAATTCGCATCAAAAAATTAAGATATATTTTTAATTTCTTTATTATTTCAATACACGAAACTAGATAACCAGAACCAGAACAAAAAAATCGGTGATCTGTAATAAAGATTTTACGTAAACAGGTCTAGTGCAAATCGTACTTGCACTAACGAAGAGTATTGAATGCGATAGCTGCCTGTAATATCTTTCCGCACAAGTTTTTAAAGTCGGATAAGGGGCAAAGCGTATAGACATTAGCTATAAGGACCATTATGTATATTAAACGTATGTATCGCGGGGTTATTACCTAAAATTTGCAGACAGCGACAGCCACGCGATCACTGCGCAACCGGTGACTAATTGTAATAAAATATTGGTATAATGTATGACAATTGCGTATCTTTTTTTCTATGAGCGTAAGATGCACTATTCGCAGTAGATTTACTATAACTATAGAGTTAATATATCCAAACAAATTGATCTGGAAAAGCAAGAAATATCCCTATTTATTCGTTGTGCCGTGACCCCATAATCCAATAAGTTCTTCCTGAAGCCACGTGCCCTCCTTGGGGCCGCATTATGCAAGCGCAATACGTTATAATCTTATCGAATAAATTAAACTATTAGTAAGATTTATTGCGAACGAATATTTAGCATAGAACTAGCTTTAGCCCGCGGGTTTACTTAACATCAAAGTCAAATCAATTAAGTAAACCCAATTGCAAGGCGCTTTTGAACGTCAAATCTACTTCGGTTTGAGAAGAAAAACCTGCACATTGAGAAGTACTGACGTGAAACTCGGACAGGTACAATTTATTAAATATCATTTTTAAATAGGTGTTTTAAAATATAATATTCAGAAAGCCAGTAATGTAATGTGCAGACAGGTAGTCTTATCTTATACTATAGTTTTGTCTTCAATGAAATTGTTGAAGACGATTAATTAAAGTTAACAGACAGTTAAAGACGAGACTCGAATACCTGCGTGTAAACGGTTCTGTAGTCTATTAAATAAAATGTAAATGTTCCTCTATTTAAAATTTTAAAACGTCGAAAGTTTTTCATCGATTGTTTTGAAATTTTGACATAATGGGTAATGTGAATAAAACACAAGTAATTGCTTCTAAAATTTAGTATTAGATGAGCATTAGCAATTGTTAATTAGTATAAGCTCTTACTCATAAGAGTTGCTTTCGTGTAAGTGAATAATTTTTTACTAATGCTTTTTTACTTTTCGTTAATTTTTTACTTGTCGTTTACTTTCGTTTAAGTCAATAATTTTTGCTGATACTCGTTAGTTTTCGTTTACTTTCGTTTAAGTCAATAATTTTTGCTGATACTCGTTAGTTTTCGTTTACTTTCGTTTAAGTCAATAATTTTTGCTGATACTCGTTAGTTTTCGTTTACTTTCGTTTAAGTGAATAATTTTTTACTGATACTGGTTAGTTTTCGTTGACAAATTTTTTTAGCATTAGCTAAATTTGACTATCATTTGCTTAAGTTTGTGCAGTTTTTGTTAAAAAAAAGTTTTATAAAAGGAAAAAAATAAAAAAAATATAAAAATAGAATAAGCTATTAGTATAAGTTTTTCCAAAAATACATTCACGAAACTGAGGTTTTGTTTTAAACATGTAAGTAAGTAATGTAAGTAAGGGTAAGTTCACATTACCCATTGTTGCATTAAACCACGGTCATTTTTGTCTGACTTCAAAGAAAGGAGGAGGATCTGTGTTCCTCTGTATGAATATATTTTTTGTATGTACA
The DNA here is from genome assembly GCA_907165235.1 of Zeuzera pyrina. Taxonomy (NCBI): domain Eukaryota; kingdom Metazoa; phylum Arthropoda; class Insecta; order Lepidoptera; family Cossidae; genus Zeuzera; species Zeuzera pyrina. Next base: position 14,261,786 of record OU015640.1, read on the forward strand.
TACTATACCTAATATACCTACTGACAGCCACAGTAACGTATGCCTGAGTACAGCTATAAATTATAAAATGAAGCTTGTAAAAGTAATTTGTAGAAACCTGTAAGACCTGGATATGCCCAAAATCGAGTGAAAGTATGTTAAATGTAAATGCTGTGGAGATGCGGTCTCTCAGAAATATGTGCGGTGTCACGCTTGCTGACAGGATAAGCAATGATGAGATACGCAGTATGACAGGGTTGCACAACAGTGTTATTGTAAAAATGAAGAAAGGAATGCTTAGATGGTTCGGGCACATGGAAAGAATGAGTGATGAAAGACTGACGAAGAAAATATACAGAGCGAAAGTGAGTGGTAAAAGAAGCCAAGGAAGACCAAGGCTGACTTATGAAGATCGAAAGCCAGAGTGTTAGCAGACGGAAATGTCAAAAGCACTCGCATACCTAGGCGAAAATGTGTGAGGAGAATGATGAGATTTGTGGAAGCGAAAGAGGTGCGTAAGGACCGCGACTGCTGACGCTCCGTCCTCTCTGACTACCCCGTTGCGGATACAGCGTGAAGTTATGTTATGTTATGTAAGACCTATTCCTATTGGTTCTATAAGGTCTCGTTACAATCATTCGTATTTAAATTTCATGAGGCCTTAACATTTTCATCGAAATTTTTATATTCTAGGTGCAGTAATTTTGGAGACAAGGAGGATGGTCGAATCAAATTTGAGTACTTATACATTTGTCCCCGTTAGAATGAATATCTTTAAACCGATAACTAATGCAAAAATGTGGATTAACAAGATGCACTATGCCTTTCAAAGTCGTTTAAAGTGAATTCTTGCAAAATAAATAGCTTATTAGATTCTGAAAAAAAAAATGTTATTAAAAAAAACTAAACCGGCTTCAAAAAAAACACTGAAAAGTATAAAATAACTATCCTTTACTAATCAAAACCCAAGTACAATTAAAATAACTTTATAAATACGATACACATACCTATATAATTAAATTTTACAGTTACTGAAGTCGGTGCCAAGCCCACCAAACTAATAGACTTTCTGTTGTTGCACATTGATTTGGCACCGACTTCAATAACTGTCAAATTTAATCATATAAGTATGTGTATCGTATTTATAAAGTTATTTTAATTGTACTTGGGTTTTGATTAGTAAAGGATAGTTATATTATACTTTTCAGTGTTTTTTTCTGAAGGCGGTTTAATTTTTTTTAATAAAAAGTTTTTATTTCTCCCTTTTGAGTGATCTTGACCTAAATAAATATCTAGGGCAGGTCTGCAATTAACTTCATTCTAATTCCGGAGCGCAACGATATACAAGAGAATCATCAATATAAATAAAGGTTATACAGGTCACGTTATTTAGTGTATCTTCGAAGTCCAAGTTCCAATATCGGTGAAATTTAAATGGGACCATCTCTGAAGATTACCTACCAAACGTAAAAAGAATTTTCGAAATCAGTTCATATCATACGGAGTTATGAGGTATCAAACATACAAAAAAAAAGCAAGATACAGACGAATTGAGAACCTCCTCCTTTTTTTGGAGTCGTTTAAAAATGGAACAAATAGGTTTTCTCCCTGTTTGCAACGAAGATAACGAAAATCTATTAGTCGCAGTAAACTTCAATTTATTAGTATATTATAACAGAACTTATCTACAAATTAAAACAAACCAAAAGCGTGATTTAAATATTGAATTTTACAGCATCACGCCATCTATTAAAAACGTTTATTTCTTAAACATTTCCATAATTACAGAGTTTGATGTAGTACATACATACATACATACATACAACATACATATATATGTATTTGTTTGAGTTTGATCTAGTAATTTGACAAAATTACACACAAAATTACACAGCTAAATTAGTTATAGTAAGTGACAAACAATTTTTGTCTCTCAGTTGTGCCTGAAATACTGATTAAAATTACTTGGAAAATATATGTAGTTACGAAGGTATTCATTTCATAAATATTGTATCTATCGTAAAGCTAATGTCTATCACATCAGTACCTACATTTAATTAACTTTTAACAATATTTAGATATGTTTTCCTACTTCAGTGGTTGTTCGGGAGACAGCATTTTAGTTGTCCATGGGACGATTTTCCTATTCTGTAAAGGTTGTTTTTATTTATGTAATACCTGTTCATAAAAGCGCGTTGCCCACACAGATTTACCTTTAGAGATATAAGCTTTTCACACTTTTAATTCTGGAACAGAATGATATACAAGAGAATCATCAATATAAAAGAAAGTTATAAGCGTTTGGGATTTTTTGGTGTATCTTCGAAATCCAAGCTCCAAACTCAATGAAATTTAAATGCGACGACCTTGGAACTATATTAAACCCAATGGAAAAAGAATCATTATGAGAATCATTTCGATCGATTCATAAACAAAGAACTTTTGCCCGAACATACATAAAAAAAACATGTACAGACGAATTTAGAACTTTCTCGTTAATTAGTCGGTTAATTATTAATTTAAAAGGAAAAGGTAACGGAGATGAGAAACAGAAGAATTCTTACAAGATAAGGTTGTATGGTCTCCGACTTTTGCCTTTACTTAAACGAAAAGTACAGCTGCAACTATTATCTGTATAATTCTAGCCACTGTGTGTGGTCCATATAATCACATTGTATATTACATTTTAATAGACAATCGGTAGAGCTTATAAGACATTATGCATAGTAATGAGCTGCATATCTGTGGTACGAAATGGGCAATCGGCTCCTGCATCTCTACCTCTGCTAGAATTATCGTAGATTTGATATATAATAATTGAATAGTTAAGTAACAGTAAGTAACGTATGTGTAGCGACAGCAAAAGTAGCCTAAAAATATGTTTATTAAATCATTAGCTGTCAATTTTTAGCCCTTTGGCTAAAAGCTTGCAGCTGAATGCAATTCTAAACATTGAAAATGCAAAATTTCTTAATAAAGGAAAAACATCAAGCACGTGTCCAATAAAGTCATCATGTCATACTTCAGAAAAGAAGAAAGAAGACAAGAATAAAAATATTATTCAAAGATTTGAATAAAATGTTTTCTTCTTTCACATTACACATGTACTTTATAAATGCGCATGTACTTTGTACATTTGAATAAAAACTCCAAAAAATTAAAAGAAAACGTAGACTTCATTTTTTCCGTTTCTAGAAAAGTCCTAAGATTCGCTTTCCTTTTGTCCTTTTGTTTGCGTGCACCGCGTATGTATGGGAGTATGTGTTTGCATGTCTGTGTGTATCTGTAATCTGTGTAGGTTTTGTATTTACGTGTGTGTGTAAGAGAGAAATATTTCAATAATATAAAAACGAAACCTTGTCTGTATTTTTGTTTTTCTTACGCGAAAATTATTAATCCTATTCACGACAAACGCACACAAGAGTGGATAACTTTTGAAGATATACTTTTGGTCATTTATACTATTTCCAATTACCAAGCGACCAAAGCCATAGGTAAAAGCCAAAGGTAAGATAAAGAAATACTGCGTAAATATTTAATACTCAATCTCTTGAACGCCAATTGGATCTAAAATACTGATATTTAAATATTTGTTTTCTGTCGTTACAGCACCAACATGCATGTGGTAGACCGTGTGTGCTTGCAAGGCGAACGACCGCGCCCATGTAGACCACTTCAGCAGCATTCTAGTGATGTTATCGCATGTTGTCGATACGCAATTATACGAGGTTAATGGACTACGAGATTCGGTATAAACATGACAAAAAATGTATCAAATTTAAATCTCATACCACAATATATGCATATAAATATATGATATTTTTCCACTAATGGAACGAGTAAATTTTTTAAGGTTAAGGGATCTATCCTTAAGAACTTATTTAGGGCTTTCGACCTATTACTATTTGATACTGCTTTCCACATAATATGAGCTGCATACCTTTAGCAAATGGCAATATTATTTGTTAACACCAATGTTTAAATTATTTGCACATTTTTATTGTGAATGGACACACGGAAGACGCAAAATGGCGATACTAATTGTAAAGTTTCAAAAATACGGCCCAAATGGTGTGATCATTTACAATTATATATTTTATTGTTGTACGTCGTTATTACTCGTAGCGCATATAGTACTTATTGTGCGAATGAACGACGACAGAGGACTAAAAAGGTCTACCGAATGGTTTCTAAGAGAAAGCGTAGAAAGAGAAGTAAACCAAGGAATTGGTCAAATGATATGCAGAAAGGGGCAGGTCATGGGGAGTGGGCAAGCATCAAATAAGAAAGTTTGAGAAAATTTGGGCAAGGACTTTTTTCAGAAATGGGCTAGCTCTTCGTTATGAAAAAAAATTACGTAAGATTTTTAAATAGTCAAAATAAAGCCTAATAATAATAATGTTACTCGTATTAGTATATTAGTAGTAATATGAGTTTTAGCACAACGATTAGTATAGTAGTAGTAATATGAGTATTAGCACAACGGATAGGGCTCCACGGAGCCCTAATGATGAATATACACCTAAGTATTAATTGGACTTCTAGATCGTATCCTCTGATATGCTTGCAGACGCAGTGGAAGGTAACACCTGTAAATGAAAGTATAACAAGGATCGCGCGCAACGAGAATACCAATAATAATAATGAATTACCCTGTGGTTGGTTCCATACAAGTCCGCGTACACGGAATCTGGATGTAAGTCCGTGACTCTATATACTGGACTACACTATTTCAAAATATCGGATCTATAGTAGGTTATAACAGACTTGTATCAGTTGTCGTAATAATCCAGAACAAGGGTGCCAAACGAGAGTGGGAGAGAGCCGATCCTGCTCCGAGATAACAGATGAGATGATTGGGATACGTGCCCGAAGAAAAGGAAAAAAAAAGTAAATCCAGAGCCCCTCGGCAACGCACCGAGAATGACCACCGCAGAAGTTTTAATGAATAAAAACCCCACGTAGCTCAATATCACCCCAATAGTGGCTACCTATATTTAGGTTTCTCCTGCGTCACCAAAATAAAGGCCCGTATCACCGCAACCAACTCTTTTCTACGTAAGTAGGTAGTAACATTCTCCCTTTGGAGGGAAGGTATAGTGATATCAGCCCATACAACTGACGTCTTCAGTAATAAATAGATAACTTCTTCATATTATTTCATCAAAATTTCGACGTAATACATTTTAGAAGTTTCCTGGAGTTTCTGGCAACAGATATATCTAAGCAGTCTCTCTAATAAGATCTGCTGAGGCAGACTAAGCCACTAAAAAAATCTCAACATTACTCCACTAAATAAGCACTTATTTCAACAATTTCACATAACAACACAAAAGCGTAGATACTTGGGATGCAAAACTACGCCAATTTTACATCACTATATCCACTAGAAACCATTTGCAAATAATTAAAAAAAACGCCCAACCATTCCGCATAAATTCCTGCAAAAACTCCTTATCTACATAATTATTTAACTTTTTGTACATTACGTTACAATTAGTGTGCACGAAAAAAAGTTCATCGATAGATAGCCATCACTAAATACTGTGGCGACAATCGTCCACGCGATACATTCGAGTTTTGCAACGCACGTGTGTGCCGCAATGTCGCAATGTCAGGACAGGACCGTAGGTGCGCCCGACAAAACGCACTCAGCATGTGTCATTATTTAATAATTCGAACACCAATATAATATAATCTCCAGACACTTATGCGACTTCACAACTTCACTTCACAACTGTGCTGGGCTTGTACTATAGATACAAGAACTACGGGAGCACAAAACTATACACTTCAAAACAGTTTAAAAAAGTTGTATTAATGAATCGATTTGAGCGATAAATAACACTGGGGAAAAGTCATTTTGCGGCATGGTACATAGAAGTCGATTTTGTATATGTACATCATACTGAATACGAAAAAAATATCAGATTTGTAAAATTGACTCCAGTTTATGAGATTTTACTCTATTAACTATTTCACTGAAAAAGGTCTACATAAAAAATACAAATATGCATTAAAATATATATTATATATAGTTAGGAGCAGTTATACAATAACGATAAAAAACTAAATACGAATGCTATTAACACAAATCACGACAACAAAATCACAAAAAACTTTTTCTGTAAGCTTTTCTATCGTGTTTTTGCTCAAGACAATCCCTTATTAAAGTCCAACAATAGTCTGCCATTATATGGCTGTCCCATCGGCCTTAATATCTTTCTTCGATTGTTCATAGCGCAAATCCGGGGTTATGAAAAAATTCAGCTAAAAACGTCGATAAATCTTATATTTACGGTTCCTATCAATACCAATTTCGGAAATAGTATAAGACTGAAACATTATTGCTAAAATAAAAAAAATTCCAAGAATTGGGTTCGAAATTTCCGGTATTAATTTCTGTTTTTCATCATCATTCGTTGCCGTTGATAAGAACTTACGCGAGATCCATCTGAATCACTATCACCATTTTACACGCTAATACATCAAACAACAACGTTGTTCGTTTCGGCGTGAAGGATAAGACAGCTATTGAAACTTCAGAAGCACGAGAGGCACAACGATTTAGTCCTCAGGGTTATCAACGCCAGCCCAGTAGCCCGGGCTAAAGAATAAAGTTACGCTGTTCCCTGCATGTCGTAGCAGGTCACTAAAGGGTTCCTCGGGGTCGCGGCCGTTCGGAGTGGGGACTCCGGTCGTCCATACATGCGTCCCTGAAGAGAACGACAGCGCGTGGGATCCCCGCTGTCGTGGCACTGCGAGAGTTGCTGGGGGGCTCTGTAAGGGGTACCCTCGATGGGTATGCCTCAGCGTAGCGCGCGATGAGCTGTAGGGCAAATGACGAACCAAGATCTCCGAAAAACAACACCGGAAGAAAGAATTTTGAAAAATTAACCAAGAGAAGAACACGAAATGACTTAAATGACAGTGTCTTTTTTAATGATGTAAAATATAAATACGTATTAATTTAATCAAATTCTTATGTTATTACTTATTAATAAGAAAATACATATATTGACTTATGGAGATCAAATAGCCAGAGTGTTGGGTGTACTCGGCGAAAGTGTGTGAAGAGAGGATGATAATATTTGAAGAGGCGAAGTATCCAAGGACTGCGATGCTTGGCACTCCGTTCTCTCCGACTACCCCATTAGGGATATAGCTTAAGGGTAGGCAAATATAAAAAACGATGAACCAAGGTTCCGAAAAACAATACAAAGAGAAATAATTTAAGAAAAGATTACCGAGAGAAGCAAATGAAATGCATTCATTACTCAATCGTGACTTCACACAATCGACAATGAACTACAAATTAAAAGCAATAAAACACAACTAAATGCTGTCCTTACCATTCTATACCATAATTGTACGCTAATATACTGCGACATATTGACATAATGATGAATGACATCATAAAATAACTTAAAAAACGCATCACAGAAAGTATGAACTTAGGACAATCGACTACTTGGTTACTTCTTAACAACTTAATTAAAAGATAACTTTGATAATTATGACTGAAACTACGTAAAAATATTAGAAATACAGTGCAAAATATAAGAGTTTATGACCGATTTCACTAACGCTATCTAAAACGTCGCATAACTATGTACCCCCTACATTAGAAGGACCCCTAAACCGGTTCTAAGATAATATTCGTTATCACCAATCTAACGGTTCCCTAGTAATGTCAGACGTGGTTATGTGACGTTTTATTGTCTCCATAGTGACTATTCGTTTTCAAAAGTTTATCGATGAAACAGATATTTAATATATTGTATAGATTCAGGTGTTACTTTGCGGAAATCCATCGCATGTGATAAATTCCTAAAATATTTAGCTATCTTACGCTCAAACTCTAAAAATCACAAATCGACACGTGTTTCGCCTCTCAACGAAGCAATTCTATCTCTGGTACATCCTGAGGATGCTTCGTTGAGAGGCGAAACACGTGTCGATTTGTGATTTTTAGAGTTTGAGCGGAAGATAGCTAAAGATTTTAGGAATTTATCACAGATATTTAATGTTTTACTTCTAAGATTCTATTTAATATAAAAAAATATTCTTATTATTTTATAATTCTTAAGGCATTGGTAACAAGACTATCAGCCTAATGACGTAACTTCTGGAGAAACACAAGTTCCCTAACACTCCTCCAGTAAAGAGATAGTAGGCTTTATTGAAGTTAAAAAGGACTTCTTGGAAGAGCGCGAAAGGTACACATGTTTATTTAGATCTCCTCCATTATTATCACTTACACAGAACTTTAAAACACAATATACTAATCACTGTTGTGTTTTAATATCCCCATTCTGTGTCCACTACTAAAATTTAAAACCTAATAACACCTCTTTTGCCGGTGAATTTCAAATAGATTTTTTTCACAATTATATTCAAAATTTCATTTTGTTTTAATACAATAAACATATCAATAAAATTTTAAGACTATACCATAGACTCAACTCTAAATAAATGTGCGTCGCATGCTCTTATGTACCCATACAGGTGAGTTCACTGATCCGCGGGATTATTATCTAAAAATTTGCAGACGCCACAATTTGCCACGCGATCACTACGCGAGCGGTAACTCATTGTAATAAGAAATTGGTTTCATACATGACGATTGCGTATATATTATTCTATGACCATAGAATGCATTTTTTGGATATCGCGCAATATTAGCTGTCGCATGCTGACTGCAAGTTACGTAATAAGCATGGCGATTTGCATTAGTGTAACAATAGGGTGGCATAGCGGGCTAAATGCTGCGGGTCACTGGTCAGAAGGCGCCCCGGACCCCAAAAAGCCACAAGCACAGAACATCCTGACTATTATTTTTAAAAAAAATTAATTGAAAATAGTTTTGTTTTCAATAAAATTAAATTAAATTACCTACTAAATTATATAATGTATCCTTAGATTAAAATGGATCAAAGGACTTTTTGTATGAAATGTATCAACGGGAGAAGCGAGGTTGTCATTTTATTTAGATTTTCTATTTTTTACATTTTTGGCAGTTTTAAAACAAAAGTGATAGTATTTTGTGTTTTAAAGTTCTGTAGAAGTGAAAAGAATGGAGTAGGTCTAAATAAACATGTGTAGCTGAAGTTCTCGCGTGTCCTTCCAAGAAGTCCTTTATAACTTCATAAAGCCTACTAAGAGTATCACTTTGCTGTGGGGATCAGCGGCGCATATTAACTCGATTTTTATTTTACAAAAAAGAGCTGTACCTCCCATCTACAGTATGAAAGCACGAGAATCACTAAGAGATCGTTTTAAAGAAGTTGATGTACTCATACTCACCTTGTAGTCCTTATACATCATTGAAATTATTATTGGGTCCTTACATATGAAATTGGCGTTTTGTACGGGAGGAATATAAAGTCAATTTTTTTTTGTAAAATATATTTAATTAATCAAAGTATGCACCATTGTTATCTATGCACTTTTGCCATCTCATAGGTAGTTCATTGATCCCTTTACTAAAAAAACCATGGGGGCGAGAATCAATAAACTCTTTGAAGGCGGTTTGGACTGCCGCTTCGGAGTTGAATTTTTTTCCTTGTAAGAAGTTGTCCAAATTCCGGAAAAAATGGTAATCTGTTGGAGCAAGGGCCGGGGAGTACGGTGGATGTCGCAGACATTCCAATTGTAGCTCATCTAACTTAGTGATTGTTTGTTGTGCAGTGTGTGGTCTTGCGTTGTCGTGAAGCAGCAGTGGCCTAGAGCGATGGACCAATCTCGGTTGTTTAGCAGCTAGTTCTTCCTTCATGGTTTGCAGTTGCTGACAATAGATATCTGCCGTAATCGTTTGGCCAGATTTTAGAAAGCTGTAGTGAACGACACCGGCGCTAGTCCACCAAACACTCACAAGTAACTTTTTCTGGGTCAATTTTCGTTTAGGGCAGGATTTGGCTGGGTCTCCAGGGTTCAGCCATTGCGACGAGCGCTTTCGATTATCGTACAGTATCCACTTTTCATCACAAGTAATGATTCGATTTAAAATCCCTTCATTATTGTGTCGGTTGAGCAAAGTAACACAGCAGTCGACGCGTGTTTGCAAGTTCGATTCACTCAATTCATGAGGTACCCATCGTTCAAGTTTTTTTACTTTCCCGATTTGCTTCAAGTGGATTAATACAGTTTTATCACTTACCCCGAAGCCTGCAGCTATCTCTGAAGTGCTTTGTGATGGATGTGCTTCCACAATAGCCTTTAATTCTTCATTTTCCGCTTTGGTCTCCGGCCGTCCACGGGGTTGGTTCTGAAGGTCGAAATTTCCAGAACGAAAACGTTGAAACCAAAAACGTACCGTGCTTTCTTTTGCTACACCAGCGCCGTACACATCATTACTCCTTCGAGCTGTTTCTGCAGCACTGGTGCCACGGTAGAACTCGTACTCGTAAATATACCGATATTTCATGTTTTCCATTGTGCGGTAATAAGCGACGCCAAAGAAAAAAATAATGAGGAAAAAACATATGAATGACTGTTTTCAAAACTCAAATGTACCGGCTAAATGAATTTATAAATTTGAATTTGGAATTCTTAACCAAAGAGGAGATATTTCAGATCAAAGTGGTCAGTACGACAAAACGCTAATTTCATATGTAAGGACCCAATATATATACGAGGAAAAATATAGATCTATTTATAAAGAAAGGCGATATTGGTGGTATGAAAACCCGAGGTCGTGATAAATTGGTTATTCCAAATTTAAATTACATAAGTCAAATGTTTCATTTTTGGATAATTGCATTCGTTTTTATAATAAAGTTCCTCAAGAAGCCACTCAACAAAAAATAGATATTTAGATTGGTTATAAAACGTACCTACATTGATTAGACAATCATATTATAAAATAAACGACTTCGTTGAAGATAAAACAATAGTCTGGAAATGATCTTCTCTGCACATGCATTTACTAGTTCTCTGAATATTGTATTTAATAAAACTTTTGTAAAATGATGTTGAAAAAATGATATCTGGCTGTGTTTCTTGTCGGTTCTTCTCAGTGTCCAGGTTTTCTTTTCTCTTCTCTTTGAACCGAACTAAAGTAGATTTGACATCAAAAATACCTTGTGTACTTACTTGGTTTACTTGAATAAATTGATTTGACTTTGACTTTAGTGGAGGAGTTTTACGGTAGGAAGAAAAAGCGAATTAGCTTCGAACGTGCTTCATGTCGATTCTACTTATTAATACGTGAAATTGTCAAATGTGCTAATCTGTGCGCCATGCCATGAAGAAAGAGAAATAAACGTATCAAAGTTTGATTGCAATGCCACCCTATTGTTTGTATTCTAAACAGAAAACTAAATCGCCCAGTTTAAGAACTTACATATATTATAAAGAGGTAAACGTTGTTGGTTTGTATGTAATGGATAAACTCAAAATCTACACAACGGATTTCAAAAATTCTTTCACCTATAGAAAGTAACATGGGCTGTATTTTAGTTAAAAAAAAATTTCTACCCGCGCGAAGCCGGGGCGGGGCTAGTAACAACTACAGAAATGTACACATATATTAAGTATATATAGTATATACATTATATATATGTACATAAACATATATATAATACTAGCTGTACCCGTCGACCTGTTACTCATGAACCCGTGCTGCTGATTAATAATTATGGGCTTAACAATGGGAAACATGGTGTCATAAACAATCTTCTCAAAAAGTTTAGCAATTGTACAAAGCTTAGAAATAGGTCTATAGTTCTGAATATCTTGTTTATTGCCAGATTTATAAATGGGTACAACAAATGACTGTTTCCAAACAGAGGGCATTTTTCCCGTTGTAAGAGATAAGCGAAACAACAAAAATACAGGAAATGCTAAACTGTGATGGTAATTTTTAAAGAAAATAGGTGGTATTCCATCAGGTCCACAACCTTTTCTAACGTCCAAATTTTTTAGATATTTAGATATAATAGGAATTGATAATTCCACAGTACTAAGATTTATCAGTGAAATTTCAGAACGTTCACTCACATTGACCGATAGAGAAGGTCCAACTTCCGGCTCAAACGTAGATTGAAAATAATTATTGAAAAGATCGCTAATACATTTACTATCCGAAGATGAGGTAAGGCCCAAAAACATTGTGTCCAGAAAATCATTACTAGATTTTTTTTAATTTAACAAAAGACCAGAAATATTTACTGTCTTTCCTAATGTTTTCCTCGCATTTAATTTTATAGCTATTGTAACAATTGCATTCGACCCGTTTCTGGCGTTGTCTAAGTAACAAAAGTGTCATAGACGCTGTCTCCCATAAATTTTCCATTTTCTATGATATTTATTTTTTTCCCTGATTATGTGAATTAATGCCTTAGTGTACCAAACTGGATACTTATGATTGCATTTAATTTTATTTGTTGGAATATAATCACGAATAACTTTGTTGACTAATTGATAGAATTTAGAGACAGCTAAATCAATGTCATTAATGTTAAGATACTCTTTCCAATCTATGTCATCCAAAGCCCTTTTGACTGCCCCGTGCTCAGAAGCAGGTTATAGTTCGAGACGCCGGGCGCAGGCTACGTGGTAGCAATTCATTTAGTGTGACTGTTAAGGCGGGATGATAAGGGTCCTCCTCAACAAGAGGAAATTCAGATTGGTGCACCATACATTGGGCACTACTCATAACAAGATCCAGAAATTTACCCTTACAATTAACGACACTGTTGTACTGTCGAAGACTACAATACGCAAGAAACGCTGATATGTTTGATATTAACCGATCACTACCAACCTCGGAAAGTTCACAATATCCGTCCACACTGGACCATTTACCATTAGAAATATTGAAATCACCAAGAATAACGTATAAATCATTCGGAATATTTAAAATAGCACGACTTACCAAATCGAAGAAATCCGATTCACATTTCTTCTGTAATGGACAATGCGGAAAGTAGCAACAGTAAAGTCGAACACGCCTATTTCTCGACTCTGATCCCAAAATAATAAGCACCTCTAAAACTTCAGCAGCTGAATCTGCCATGGGTATTACGGTTACGGAGTGAACCGACAATTCTCGTCGGACTGCAACCAGCACACCGCCACCCATCCCATCGCCTCGAGTCGCATAATCCCTGTCACATCTGTACACGCTATAACGGCTGTCAAATAGTTCAGAGTTAAAAATTCCATTTAACAGCCAAGTTTCACTCAAACAAACTACCTCGTGGTTTGAATTTAATAATTTTTTTTAAAATACACTAGTTTTAGTACGCAATCCACGGACATTTTGATAATATAATGTTAATTTAGAAATCATAAGTATAATATATTAGCTAGATACATATATTTAGCACAGCGAACAAAGCAATTAATTAAGTAATATCTTCCAAGGTCCATATCCTCATCAACCATAATTTCAGCAATTGCAAAAGCAAATACATATGAGTATAAGACAAAATATAAGCAAATAAGCCATATAAACATTATAAGTTCATCAATGTATCCATAACACAATATATGAAAACTCAAACAATAATTAATAGACGTAAAACAATCAAATAACAATAGACAACCAAAGAATAAAAACATAATGCCTATTTGATTCTTTTTAAATCATCGACACACGATATGTGTATAACGGGACTGGTATCAGATCGTCGGATCATAATTGCACAGTTCTTCACCCATACATATTTGTAACCAAATTCGACTGCCTGCTTTCTAGCGCGCTGCAGAATTGACTTATTGTATTTAGTCAAATGATCATTGAAAAACACCGGCAACTCATTGCCAGGAAAACCAAAATCGCATGCCTTCATTTTCTTTAATTTACGTAAAGAAGACAAGAATTCATCCTTCCTATAACGCGCCATCATATGCACGACAATAGGTTTAGGTCATTTTGTATTATTGTCCGTTGAAGCAACACGAGTCACAAAATCAATATCAGTCGACTGCAAGGAAAAATTAGCTCGTTGCGCAACATTCTTTATAATTTGGACCAAATTTCGATCTGCGAGCCCATTGATCGCGTAAATTTTGTTCATGTTCTGATTTTACCACAGTCGTCTTTAAGTTATCCACCTCAGGTATTACAGACTCATACGACTTTAGAGAACTTTCAATGTGGCCAATTCTATCGTTCATTCTAACATATCCATCACTTAAAAATTGCATGGATGATTTAATGCTGTCAAGTTCTGTCCTTATCGGAGCAAGTTCTAGGAGAGTTCCAGATTCTTAGGAGATAAGAGATTTAATCGTGTTATTAAGTTCTACTTTAAATTTACTAAGCTCTGCGCTAATCATTTCCTGCATTCTAGCTACAAGCGATGAGTCCTGTATGTCTTCAAGAACATCTTTCTGCTCTTTTGGTTCAACTTTTTTAGCTCTTTTAGAACGCAAATTTGGGCCGACATTAGGGTTCTCCTTCTTACGACCTGCTGAAGCTAAAACAGTTCGTATAGGAGTGCAATCGAGCCTTTGACCCTTGTTTTGCAAAGTACATCTAGGGCAACTCCATCCTGATACAAATTCGTCAGAAATATCACCATAAACGCAATCCGGTAACACACACTCGTAATGAAAATGGCCGCCACACACAGAACAAAGAATAGTAGGTCCATCATCATTTCCACCAACGCCGTGCACCTGCGCTTGGCAACAATTAAATGACGACATATTGAACAGCGCCAGACCACACGTCCCGAACAACCTCAAAAACCTCGCAGGGGTACCGTAATTAAGAGTACTGAACGAAAGTTTGTTCTATTTCTTTTTCGTTCTCCAGTTCTATTTCCTCTCTCCTGTATCATTCCGATATAAACTTCTACATAACATGGTAATTTTATATCGTATATGTGGCAACACTCTCAACCGAAACTACACTTTCTGAATTCCGACTGTCAAAAATAATTTTAGTTAAAACGATGGGTACTTTAAAAACCATTTAACTGTAACTTAGTTCCAAAGTGACAGCTTGGTATTTTACTACGTTAAAGCTCTCCAAACTCAACAAATTACAGGCGTCAGGATCAAGATAATTTAAAAATAATTATGGTGTCATTTATGCAATGTTTTCGATAAGAATCAAAGAACTACTAAAAACTAACTGCAACTCAAGGCACCCTTGACGATTATATCGCGAACGTCGTTCACTATTACAAAGACATAACACTAATATCGTTTGAACTCAAATAGCTTAATAAATAGTTGCTACATTTATTATCCCAAAGTAACACCGACTATTTTTAAATAATTGCCATATTGGATTTATGATGACGCCACACACATAGAAACCTTCCCCTACGTATTCCATTTCATTTGATACCCATATTGTTGGTATTGAACAAAAAGTTATTTCCTATTATGGAACATCCGCCATATTGGATTTATTGTGACGTCACATATGTATCTACCTTCCCCTGCGTATTCCATTTCATTTGATACCCATATTGTTAGGGTTTAGCATTATCAAGCTCCCCTATAAAGTTTCATCCCCTTTTTCACCCTTTTAGGGGTAGATTTCTGATAAAAAAGAAAACTATGTTTTTCATTATTAGAAAAGGTGTATTTCTGTACCAAATTACATCTCAATCGGTTCAGCGGTTTAATATTTCCCATACAAAATTTCATCCCCCTATTCACCCCTATAGGGGTAGATTTTTGGAAAAAAAAAGAAGTCTATGTTTTTTAATAGAAAAGGTTTTATCTATGTACTAAATTTCGTCTAAATCGTTTTAGCGGTTTAGCATTTCCCCTATAAAGTTTTATCCCCTTTTTCACCCTTTTAGGGGTAGATTTTTGATAAAAATGAAAACTATGTTTTTTATTAGAAAAGGTGTATTTCTGTACCAAAGTATCTTAATTGGTTCAGCGGTTAAAATTTTCCCATACAAAGTTTCATCCACCTTTTCACCCCTTTAGGGGTAGTTTTTTGAAAAATAAAGTATCCTATGTTCACCCCCTGGTGTCAAACTATCTCTGTGCCAAATTTTATCAAAATCGGTCTGGCTGTTTAGCCGTGAAAACCAAACAGACAGACAGACAGACAGAGAGACTTTCGCATTTATAATATTAGTATAGACTAGTATGAATAGTATGGATATACAAAATCATATATACACTCAAGTAAACGTGCCCGTATTGTAAATTCTTCAGCTAATACTCCTTATCCGCTCGTTTAAAGCCTGCTAGCAGTCGACTCTCCCGAATGTTAGGGGGAAAATCATTCCATGATTTAACAATGGGAATAGATTTTACTGTATTTAAAAAGAATTTCTTAGAAAAAAGCGAGAACTTTCGTTGGACATCACATATGTATTTATTCAAACTTTCCAATTCTCCAATAACCAAAATGTTTGTACTTTAAAGCTCTCAAAAATGCAAAAAATAGACATTCTAAATTTTCGATATCACAATAGGCGTAGGAGGGAGATACAAGCGGTTGTTTTACGCGGGATGTTGCACTGTGAAGGGATAGCGCAACACGCAACTGTAACATGAAATGGCACAACGATGCGCCAGGGAGATAAGCGGTTTTGTTTATTTATCTTACTTTGTCTGAAACTACTACGGAACTTTAACAAATATGAGTGCAATAAATCGATAAATATAATAATACAACAGTTACATAATTAAATTTATGATTCAACGAATGAGTAATAAATCAATAAATAAAACAATACAGGCTGCTACAATGATATAAACTTATAAGACAATGAGTTACTTCAACAATGTTACATCAAAATAAGCATTCAGATCGAAGCAATAAAAGTTAAGCTATTGATCTCTATTGACCCTAAATTATGGTTAGGTGTCTGCGGACTTGATATATGAATGCTGTGCACCTCCTTAAGTTATATAGTAGCCTCTAATTCAAAAAAAACGCTGGGACATATTTTCAATCAGTAAAATCAATATACAAATCACAATGAGTTATTCTTAATATGCTAGAGATGAGTATATCATATAATATGATATGTGTCCACAGGCGCGTATTTGTTTCAGTGCTGCTGATGAATTTACATTCTACCGCAAATCGAAAACGTATCCTTTGATAAGAATTGTGTACGACGGAATTAAATGGAACGTGTCTGAATGAAAGCATGACACGGGTCAAGCGCGGCAAAAGCAAAAGTTTTCTATGGTCAGGACTCAGGAGTCAAAGTATTAAAACAGGATCTATAAGATCCGCGAACATGGGAGTTGGACGTTGTTTAACGAAGCTAGATGAATGTATAAATATCCGAAGCCATGTCCGTTATAGACCTACACGTCGGTACAAAGCACATTTCTACTGTAGAGTGTAGCCATGAACAAGAACTATCGTTGAGATAAACTTAATCTTCAACCTGGCACAATGCCAATAATGTCACGATCTTGTGTAGAAAACTATTAAATTTGCACATTGCAACAGCGATTTAATTTGTGTAAACATCCGGTCAGCTTATCTCTTAAGTACGAGTGTCGACTGGCTCTCCTATGGCGAAAATATGCAACTAGCGATCGATAGATTCGATATTTTAAAGCAATCCTGTCCAGATGTACATCCAAGTGCCGTTTATCCTTTACAATAGAATACTTGATTATAATTTCCGATGTGCGAGAATCCATAATATCATGCTTTTCATCACATGCATTCCTTTCCACTCCGTTTGACACATTTCATGCTATACGAAGAAACACCGTAACTGCCTCGAAGTTAATTCAGAGTAAATTTAAGTTATGTCTGAAATGATGTTCTAACCATTGTTGCAGCAATTTCTTGATTAATACTATTTTAATCGCACATACACACACACGCACACACACACACACACACACAAAATATACACTTTTAGTTGCGATGAGTGATATTTTCGTAAACTACTCACATTTTTTGTTGCCAACCCATTATTTACAAAAGTCCCTTTAATTAAGCTCTTTGGGCAGCTTTTGAGATCTGCGTGGGAAAATAAGGACCTGGAATACTCTATTGTTTCCTTTTTCTAGCAGCATGGAAATGATTAGTAAACAGTTACCCTAATGATAACGGTGACGTAAAATGCACTTACAATCTTGTCGCAGACACCTTGTAAAACATAACATTTACATAAATTTACGACGGCATTCATAATTTTTATTCTGACAGTTTAAAAAAATAAATTAATACATATATTTCGATGACTTTGCTCACCAGGTAAATTGATTTACATAATATATTTTAATAAATATAATGTGGCTATAAATATATTATTCGCAAGGCACTCGAAACGTAGTATTTTGTGGTCGATATGATCACCAAAGATAAGCAATTTGCGTGCAGACTAATTTTATGAGTTAATCAACAATGTTAATTTTGAACGACTACGTATTTCAAAAAGCAATTCAACTGTCATTAGATTTTTGGTACCTTTAGATCAAATCAAGAGTCTTTGAGGAAAGCACTCCCCGGGGTTCTAGTCTTATTACGCAACTGCTCCAGAAGGAGGTTAATGTTTTTCAGTTGTATGTATGTAGGTTTGCATATGTATCTATTCTTTTGGCACATTTTGTATTTCAAACGACGTTATATATTTTAATAAAGTTATATTTATTTATGAACAGAGACAGAATAAAAAGCAAACCCAAATCTTGTCATCATTTTTATAAAAAAGTGACGACAAGATGTGACTTCAATGTGTCTTCATTCGCTATCCACCCCGAACAGGAAATGACACAACGATATATACTACATATGTATAGTTGGTTCTATTCCAATTTACCAAAAAGGTAAATAAAATAAATTGTTTGATTTAATTAGTGAAAATAATGTAACATATAACAATCACAAAAAGGCTGCTGTCTGTGGAGACTAATATTAGTACATTATAGAAAATTTAGTACTGTGATGACTCAATTAAATCATTTATTTAAATCATGTTATAATGTATATATGTTATAGTGACATATTTTTGTAACATATCCTTCTTTGAACCTACTAGAAGGATTGTTCATTTACATTTTTCACATAATATTACCGTTGCAACAATATTCGTGTTCCTTATTCAAACTCGTTTCTCTGCCCTCTATGAGTCTTTATAAGAAAAATCGATGTCGATCGTACTTGTCAAAAAGTAAATCATCGTTTTTCGAATTGATGGAATGAAAAAAACATTAGGGTATGCTAGGTCCTAGGCTAGGACCGATGAATAATTTTGGACCAAGAAGAATTCCAGTGTGAGAATTCAGTAGAGAGCCTAAAAACGAATAATACAAACATTGTACAAAGACATCGCAAATTAAAAGTTGTATTCTATGAAACATAAAAATATGACATTACATGTTAGTAACATATATAACGAAACAGAAAAAAGCTCGCACACGCCAATATGCGCATGTAAGAAGTTATACTTATTTGGCGTAAATAGAAAACGAAACTAGTCGCTTGAAGTAAATACAATTAAAATTAGAACTGGCCACATATAAAAAAAACTAACTTCGTTGCTCACTTCATGGCATACACTTAGTTTATGCTTGACTTTTTGGCGGACTTTTTGGCGGGAACGTGAGGAGAAGTGAGGTTGTCATTTTATTTAGATTTTCTATTTTTTATATTTTTAGGAGTTTTAAAGTACAACAGTGATAGTATATTGTGTTTTAAAGTTCTGTGTAAGTGAAAAGAATGGAGGTTCGAACTTGTCGATTGACTCCATCAGCTACACAGCATCTTCTTCACCATCTGCATCATCTTCTATAAATAATAAATAGCGGCGTCAGGTTAGGTTAGATTATGAAAGGGCGCCAAAGGCGCCTACATTACATAAAAAAATTCAATTGAAATTAATATTTGTCTTTCAGATTTTTATCTTTGTTTTTTTTTCAATTTTTTTTCCACATGTGTGAATTAGAGGGTAGAGGGGGACGCCGTAGTAATCTCGCTCAGGGCGCCGGAATTGCTAAAACTGGCACTGCTTCATGAAACGTGCGCGCGCTAGCTTACGAAAAATACGAAAAAACAGTTTAATTTCAAAAAATCCAACTTTCATTTTGAAGAATATGTTTAAAGTAAACTATACAGAAAATTTAAAAATATAAATCGGTCCTTAACAGGACCGGAGTAACCTCCGAAAAATGTAAATCTCTGTTTTAAAAGAGGTTTCTTCGATATTTTTTTTTTGCAAAAAAATCCAACTGCTATTTTGCAGAATATGTTTAGTATTTTTTGATTATTTTTGTGTTACAAAAGTTAAGCCACCTTGTATCGCAACTGTCAAAATAAAGTCAATGAAATGAAGAATCAGGATATTTAAATATCATTGCTATACGTTTTGTAGTCGCTTAGAAAAATTGCGTTCCCTGGCGTCAAAATTACCAATCCGTCACTTTAACGTTACAAGACATTTTTAATATAGTAATTTTATATTTAAACAATAAACATTGTCTTATTTTATTACACTTTTATCTAAACGCCTCCCAAAAATTGTTTACCTCTCTGACAACTTGAATGGTAACAGATCAAATGAATGTACCTATCTACAAAATCAAATTCAATAACACTTACAAATGCACCTTCGAACAACTTTATATGTATATATAAGCACGACAAGATTTATGCTGGCACTATACAAGTCTAAGTGCTTATTTATAAAAGTTAACCACAAAAGTACTTCTCAGAAAGACACGATACCCTCAAGGCGTTTATAAAACTTCTATTGCGTAATACATGTGCAACGACATCAGACTTGAAAGTCACAGTTGAATCCACTACAGTAATCTAATCAAATAATACTTACAGTTAAACTAGCTTTAACTCGCGATTTCATCCGCGTCCTTAACGAGAATAATTGTTAATACCCATTGATATAAATAAATAGGAAGATATGACTTGAGCAGCTTGAGGATACATACATATCGTAACGCCGTGTCCCCAAAGGGGTAGTCAGAGAGGACGGAGCACCAAGCGTCGCGGTTCTTACATACTTCTTTCGCTTCCTCAAATCTCATCATTCTTCTCACGCATTTTCGCCTAGGTATGCGAGTCCTTTTGACACTTCCGTCGGCTAACACGCATACTATTTGTTCTTCATAAGTCAGCCTTGGTCTTCCTTGGCTTCTTTTACCACCACTCACTTTTGCTCTACAGATTTTCTTCGTCAGTCTTTCATCACTCATTTTTTCCATGTGCCGGAACCATCTTAGTATTCCCTTCTTCGTTTTTACAATAACATTGTCGTGCCACCCTGTCATACTGCGTATCTCTTCATTGCTTAAGCATGTACCTCATAAATAAAATAACATTGTAACATTGCTAACTTCCTTGATCAGACGCAATGAAAAAAATGGCTTGTCCCGCTTCCACTGCACTCTATTGCCTCGTTCTATCTTTTACGTTACTAGCGTATGATACACAGCGTATTAGTGTATGTAGTGTCTCCTTGTCGTATCTGATTCGTCAATTACACAAGTTCCAGCAGGAATTGTATGATATGGTTACCGTACCGTATCTTTACCGTTACTGTATATGTATTTTTGATCAAAACCAAGAATCATGAGTAAAACTGAATCTTACATGGCAAGATGAAACGACGCTCTTGCCACAGTACAAGTAAGCATACAGTATTCTATCTTCATACAAACGCTCCTAAACGATAGTCGCGAGTGCGCCGCGGTTGTAGTTGGACGGTATAAGACGCTCCTGCACATTTACTGACTAAATATTATGTCAATCAAGTTTACGAGCATAATGTTCAGTGTATGGATGTTTGAATACATTTATATCGAAACCGGAAATATTTCTCTGTTGCTAATTTGTAGGAAATATATTATCATAATGATCTAGTTAATTTATTAATGATTTTTAATTATACTGCACTCAAAATGCATTTTTTTTGTCCATTTCCACCACACTAACTCACGAACTTTTGAAACTAGATATAAAATACTAGTAGAATTATATAAATAAAAACGTATTAAATTTGCAATAATGTAAAATGAAAAGATAATATGACAATTTAATATAGTACCTTTTATTAAATACGTAACCCAAGAAAAACATTCAGTCCAAGTCGGTAGCCCTATTACGTGTTTATGTACCGAACGACCGTAGGTACGAGTAACACTGGTCGGCACCAAAATAAGAGCAAAACTGTGTATATGTGAACTCGATACGTATGGACACGGTAAATCCAAATATGTAGTCATAATTTATCCAGCACGTCAAATTTTGATGCAGTGAGCATTTTTGGATTTCACTAAAATTCGTCATATTTCAATGCAGGCAACGGTATTCGTGAACGTTGGTACATGAATTTCGTTGTTTTCTGTATTTATCTCTGTATTAGAAAGAGATAGCAAGCTGTTGTTTACTACTAACTAACAAACATGCGCGAGCGCAGTAATTGTTTTGAATAAATGAGCGACGCGTGTGGGTAAACTTAAAAAATAAACAAAAGAGTTATTTGCTTGTTTTCATTGAGTTTTTGGTAAGTTAGTTTTAAATATAATATTTTTATCGATCAAATAACCATTTTATACTATTTATTGAATATAAAACCTTACAATACCTTCAATTTTAATTGTTTTAGGTTCAAGACAATGCCACGTTTATGTAAAAATTTACCAAACAATTTTTGTTATATTTGTGGTGATTTTGTAGTAGTCTTACATCGCAGAAAATTGACACCTATAATAAAAAAGGCTTACATATGTTATTTTGGTTTGTAAATAGATGAAAGAGACAAAAGCTGGTTGCCAAAGATATTTTGCAAAACATATGCGGTAGCTCTGACTGGTTGGTTAAAAGGGAATAAAAAATCATTACGATTTAGTCGTCCTATGATCTGGAGAGAGCAACAAAATCACATAGATGACTGCTGTTTTTGTATGACAGATATCAAAGGATACTCTAGAAAAAATAAACATAAAATAAAATATTTCAATATATCTTCTGCCCAAAGGCCAATTCCTCGTAATAAAGAGCAATCAGCGCCAGTTCCTCCTTCGGGTGAGCAAATTGATATCGACAATACCAAATCACTATCTGTTAAATCAACCTCAGACGAATTTAACCCTAGCAGTTCATCTAGCCTAGCCGGAGAACCACATTTACTCAACCAATCTGAACTTAATGATCTCGTTCGCGATTTGGAACTTTCGAAATCTAAGGTCCAACTTTTGGGATCCAGATTACAACAATGGAACGTGTAAAATGATTATTATTATTATTATTATTATTAATATGATTTTATATTATATTGAAAAAGTGAATATCAGTGGTTATTTTTTTTTTTCAAAATAAATACGTATTTTAATATATCAATTCCGGTATTTTATTTCAATTGCAGTATCTCGAAAACTAGACGTGGTAGCATAAATCTGTATCCAGATTTGGACTCAGCAAACCAAAGCCGATAATAATCACATAGCAAGCTTTTTGCTCCCGAATTTTTTTTTTTTTTTGCCGACCAGTGTAATTATCTCTAGGACACTGCCGAGATAGAATACTGTTTGCCTACTTGTACTGTGCTCTTGCTTCAGCCCGCCTCGTGACTCATTGGCTTCCTCTGCTCCGCTACTAAAAAAGCCGACCGGCGGGGTTATTACCTAAAAATTTGCAGACAGCGACAGCCACGCGATCACTGCGCGACCGGTGACTCATTGTAATAAACAATTGGTATCGAGTATGAAGATTGCGAATCTATTATTCTGTGACCCTAAAACGCACTTATCGCGGTAGATTTAGCTCCACTATACAAATTACATTACACGTATTCTCGTTTTGACAGCAGATATCGCGCGATGTTGGCTGTCGCATGCTGTCTACAAGTTACGTAATAAGCGTGCGGGCCTCGACACTCTCTTCTCTCCGTCATTGTCTTTCTTACTATCACAAACAAAAATAAATTTGGATTTTTCGCATCTGCCAGGTGTCCTGCGACGGCTATATGTTTTCAATTAATCAGGTATACTTACTTTAAAAAATTACTACCTACGTAATAACAACCGAAAAACTGAAAACCCATGTCGTTTTTTTGTTTATGTCAATGCTAATTCCCTATGAAACTTAGTAACAGATTTAAAGAGTTAAATGACGAGAGTGACTCCTGTCTCATAAAATGAATATAGCATAATGAATATGTTTATAGGTACCCTATTATTTAAATTAAAACCCTAATCTTTCGAACAGCACAATTCACTTTCAAATGCATTTAGTAATTAATATAAAAATCTGTAATTAATACAATGTTTGAACAATATAGTATAATATTCAGGAATCACGACTAAAACCGCTTTTTGAGGCACGGAGACATGGATACCAATCGATCACTTGTCCAACAGCTATGTGCTGTTTATTAAAACATAATGACCAGTCTCTAATAAGTCTATTAATTTTTATATTTGCATTTATAAAAATATTTGTAAACCCTATAATTCCTACTGCCAAAACATGGCCAAAACTGTTCCCACTGTGACCACAATTATTTCCGCTATCCCTGCAGCCCCTGCTATCCCTGCTACCCCTGCTGTCCCTGTCCCGGCTGCTGATCTTACTGTCCCTGCAGACTACTATTCCTCCTTCTACCTCTGCTGCCCCTGTCCTCGCTACCGACCCTATAGTCCAGGGATCGCCAATTAGTTTCATTAGGAGTCCGTTTTAAAAATCGTAAGACCGTCGTAATCCGTTTAAACAAACAAGACTTAAAATGTTGCACGTCTGCGCACAATAGCCTCATCAGTGGACATTCACGTTGGTCGCTGCGTCGCCACGGCTTGTGTCTCGCGTCGTCCTTTATCGCGGTTATCCGGTGAGCGGCAGAAACTATAAAACGCCCGGCTACTTTACTTTGATATTCTTAGATCCTGATCGACACAAAATACGTCATTTGGTAACCCTTGCTATAGTCCCTGCAGCCCCTACTGTCCCTCCTACCTTAATGTCCCTACTGTCCATGCAGCCGCTACTAACTCTCCTACCCCTACTGTCCCTCCTACCTTACTGTCCCTACTGTCCCTGCAGCCGCTACTAACTCTCCTACCCCTACTGTCCCTGTCCCCACTGCTAACTCTAGTGTCGCTTACCCCTACTGTGCCTCCTAGCTTTGCTGTACCTGTCCCTGCCGCTGATCTTACTGTCTTGCTGTCCCTGTTATTCCTACTCCCCCATTGTCCCCATTGTCACCGCTGCTCACGTCTCCGCTAATGTTACATGTCTTCACGCCGTATATCTAACGGGGTAGTCAGAGAGGACGAAGCGAAAGTTGAAAGAAGTATGCGAGTGCTTTTGTGACATTTCTGTCAGCCAACGCTTTGACAGTTTCATCTTCATAAGTCAACCTTGGTCATCTATGTCTTCTACTACCACTAACTTTCGCTCTATCGTTTTTCTTCGTCTTCTTTCACTCGTTCTTTCCATGTGCCCGAACCGTTTAAGCTTTCTATTCTTTATTTTTATAATAACACTGTCCTGCAACCCTGTTATACTGCGTATTATGCCTGTCATTGCTTATTTTATCTGTTAACTAAACTTCCTTTGATTTTTCTTTCATGAGACAGCGACTGACACGGAATAAAAAATAAACCTAAAACGAACACAATGGTTACACCTCTGATCAATACATAAATTACTTACTACGCGAGCGAATCCGCAAGAGAATGCTAGTTTTAAATAATAATCAATCTCATCGTAGCATCTAAAGATTTTTAACATAACATGATTACAGCATAGCACAGATTAATGAGTTAATACTTACCTGCGTAAAATTATAGTATCACTTATATCTAAATCAATTAGACACTTTACATTGTACATATAGTGTGTAATTATGCTATGTATGTTCTAGGTATAGTAGATACACACTTATAATTATTATGTATGTAGGGTCAACCTATACGGATCTCATACGCAGTGCGCCGCGCCCACACTGGAGTCTCGACTGTCGACTCTCCGAACGACACACATTCATGTAACGCATTTACCGTCTGCATATTATTATAATAATTATATACAAATACTCCAGAAAATTATTACGTATCACGCAACAAGAGTGGTAGAGCCATGCTGCATTTCAGCACGAATAGGGCCGGCTCGCCCGGTGAAATATCACCCTCTCACAGAATATCGGCGTAAAATAACAGCATCTATTGCTGTTGCGTTTCGTTAGGTGAGTGAGAGTGCCGGTTGGCCATCACTCCTCCCCATCTTTTCCCTCCTTTTCCTATTTCCCTAAAGGCCGGCAACGCACCCGTGATTCCCCGGACGTTCCGAGTGTCCATGGTCGGCGATGGTCATCCTCCATCAGGTGACCTGCTTGCTCGTTTACCTCGTTTATAAAAAAAAGCAATCTAGGGCACTACTCAGTAACACCGAGATTAATTCGGATATATGCATTTTCTAAAGTGTCCTTAGCTAGGAATATAAATTGCGCCTTCGGTTTAGAATGCAAATAGACATGCACCAAACACCGCGCAAAATAGCCAATCATTTATAAGCATATGCTGGAACAAAATAACTTCAAAAAAATGGTTACTTCTGTGTTAATACTCCTCTCTCACAAAATAGCATACGTCTCGTATAGAGACTTTAGTTCGTTAGTTCGTGACCCAGTAGCAACATTCACATTACTTAGTTCATGAAATACCAATGAATTGTCTTCTTCTTTGTTTGATTGGCACCGTCGCGATTACGAATATTACCAATGTCACGTTTCACGTAATAACAACGAGCTGTCGCTAAAGGAGCATAAATCAGTGAAAATGATTATTACTTGCCATTGCCATAGTCTGTCGAGTGACACTGAAAAGGAACTATGGCCCGTAGACCACTGTTCGTAAGGGATGCCACTACATACGCTGAATATCGACATTTCTTTATAACTCCTCTCAAACAGAAATTCACACTTGAATATCTGGAATACAGGCCAGTATTCTGGAATTCAGATCTAAGGATTCGTCGCTTAGTTCTCTCAAATTACTCAAGAGAGCGCTCGCTTGAAATATGGTATACGGTGGATTTGTTCACATATCGTTTTGCTATTATTATTATTTTATACTGTTGACATCGCTACTATTGTTCTATATTGACATAATTAATAAATTAATGTGATGATTGCTTATTTGTTATTGATTTTGTCGCATTCGACAAAAATACTGATTATTTTAAATTATAATGCGATTTATATTAAATGTTATTGATAAATCACCTTGTAAAAATGTGTGTTAACACTTGCAATCAAAAATTTAATGTCATAATTAAAATTAAAGTAGTACACAAGATTACAGCTCTGAGATTAAAATATTTTTTTTATTGACTATTTCTGCTGACGATACATGATTATTGCTAAACAGAGGTAGATTGATATCGGCGATAAAGCGTGTACAAGTATGCAGCGTAAGTGTTAATACCGTGTAAGCAGCCTTGTGTGGGCGAGTTGAAGAACACTGACCCCAGCGATAAGTCTGATAAGGCCGACCGATATTGCAACTTGCGACCGCTAAGAATATTAATATGGGATGCATTTATAAACACTCTAAAACTTATACAAATAACAATAAAATGCTATTTATCGTTATAAAAAAATATAATGCTGTATGTGCTAGATATTACTCTGACACAGCACTTCGTAAACTCGTGCATAATCGTAACCTACTAACAAAATATCTGCATCGCTGCAAAGGAAATTGTCACGTACATATTCGTTATAAATAGCTGTAACAATTAGTATAAGGCATGAGATGTAAACGACAGCTCTAAGGCGTTACCACGCCGCACAATAACCAATATATCATCTATCACAAAGTCCACAATATTATTTTACTAACATGAAGAAACCAAGAAGAAGCATTGCTACACTGTACATACATACACTTCAATATAAATATACTATATATATACAATAAAAATAATAACACTCTAATATCAGTTCATAGAAAAATATAAACAGTTGAAATAATTATCTATAGTACTTAAATATTTTATTAGTACTCAAATTTTTTCCTACATAATTTTTACTGTTAATTTAATTTTTATTATTTATTTATATCTACTCACATTACTTACTATTACTAATTATGACATCTCCATTGCAAAATAATTTTAGGGTTTAGAAGGATTACAAAACAATCAAACATCGATTAGAAGAATAAAGTGCTGACAATTATTAGTTTTAATTGTGTTGATTTATTTAATCGGAAATAGTGAATTTATAGTGGAAATTATTAATTCTGATTGTTTGTACATATTAAATATTTTCGGTTTGAATTACGAATTTTGTAACTCATTACACACATACCTATTAGCAGATTTAAATGTATTATTAACCCTTGGTGTGTCTGGTGAAAGAAATCACACGACATGCCTGGTGGGTCTCACGGACCCGTAACTAAATATCTCTTGACCATTATGTATAGACTCAGGTGTTACTTTGCGGAGATCCATTTCATGTGATAAATTCCCAAAATCTTTAGCTATTTTCCGCTCAAACTTCAAAAACCATCAATCAACACATGTTTCGTCTCTCAACGAACCAGCACCGAATAATATTCGATGCTGGTTAGCTGACCGAGTCTGATCTCTGAAATATCCTGAGGATGCAAACTAGGATGAAAACATTTCAGTGCAAGTAGTTATGTCTTTTATATAATACGACGGAACCCATGGAACCTATGTTCCATTTTTGACATTTTATGACTTCGGAACCCCTAAAAATTAACTTGCCAATAAAATATTTGTGTATTATTACCTACTTATGCATGATCGGGTCTTTAAGACTCGCAAACACTTTACACCCGTGACATTTGAACAGCCATGCAATTCTGTAAAAACTAGAATCACTCAAGCGACACTCGCTCGACAATTCACCCCACTTCGCATTCGAACTCACTTGACCTTCAAATGGAATTCTCTAAATAAAACATTCTAGGAGCGAAGTGAAGTGATCTTAGATGCAAGTTTTTCGGGATTGCTATAAGAGTAAACATCTCAGTCGATATTTCGTCTTAGTGTATTTTAACTTGTTTTTTTTAGATTAAATTGTCATATTTAGCAAAACGTCAAAAAATTAATTAACGATGGTATGACTCGCTGCCGCACTCATCGAGGCGACGCCAGTATCTCTGTCGACTTTAGAGAATACCAGTCCACAGTTGACAATCTCACCGCGGATTCAGAAGTGAATTCGACCAATTCGCTTTAGATAATCGCACGGCAGGAATGAATTCTGAATTGCGGGAGAGGCGGAAATATAACCACTAGTCTAAGACCTGAATCTACTCAGGATCGTGGCGCTCGTAGATTTCAAATTTATGAGATCGTCGATATCGTCGTTTTTAAGCTATGGTGGGTCTGTCAGACCCTACCAGGCATGCGAAGGAATAAGCAAATATCGATCTGTAAACATAACTACGAGATTAAAAATTATTTTAATTATTTACTGTTTCATATTTACAGGTGCATGTAATGTAATGAAGTTCGCATTTAATATTATTTATTGATATTGTTAATTACTCGTTGGGCGTGCGTGACCTTTATAAAACTCAACAAGTGCCTAGAGGCAGCGCATGTTCTAGATATTGTAAACCACTTTATTTATGATTTACTCGTAAATGACAACGGAAAAACCTCGTGGAAAAGTGACTTTATAACCGAGCTTTTTAACCTATGAAAAAGAGTGTAGGTATTAAAAGTTCTGCACCGTTGACCGTGTGACACAATATCGTAGTTCTCGGTGGGATGTAAACTTATCACTTCTTTTATGTCCAAGGACTAACTCAAAAAGCGTAGAGCACTTGGTTATGTGTACTTTTAATTAATTTAGTCAAAGCGCTCCATACTTTTTGAATCCGTCATTAGACATAAAAAAGTGATAAGTTTACTGAACTATCTAGCTTTTTATTATCCGTCACGTATTGAATAAAAAAATATATGTTCGCGTTTACTCTACAACGAATGTAAAATATTGGCTAAGTTATGACATGTTTATTTAATTTCATTGTTTTTTAATATTTAGTATTTATATATAATATTTTTCTTTATTTGTTTTTTTTTCCTCCAGATCAGTATAAAAATATTAGACCTAAATATATACACACCAGTGAGATCTAAAGCATTAGTTAACAAGTAGGAGCTGTACTTGCGACTTAAATTTAATTCCGCATGGTGCTACCAATCAGACTTCAAAAGAAACAGTCAGGTGCGACTCGGACTTGCGCACCTAGGGTTCCATACCACCATACAATGTATTTGTGTCATGTATTGCCACAAAAATATATGTTGGATTCATAAAAAACTTAACTTTTTAGATGAAAGACATGTTCTCTCATACTCTTCAACTGTAAATGTAAGATTACAATGGCAAAAAATATGATATAATTGCAAATTTGCGTTTTTTTTATTTTATCCTTTTATTGTGCCTTGTTTCTTGCCTAATTTAAAAATTCTAGATCAACAGGAAGTACCCTATAAGTTTTTGTTTGGGTATATAAATAGCCATATTTTTTGATTTCGTTTAAAATATGTTCTAAAAAAAGGAAAAATGTGTTTATTTATTCCACTTCGATCGATTTAGTTGTATCAATATCGGCTCAGTTCTATCACTTTTTTTAAAACACTATATTACCAGGCCCTATACATTATTAAGAATTCGAACCAATAGAACCTAATAGAACTTCAAATAAAACATCAAATCATTTTATCGAATAAAAGTTAGACTACTTATAGACGATAGCGCTCCAGTAGTCTCTTGGAAAAACCACGCAGAAGTGTCAATTCACGCCGCGTATTTAATAAAAAGGTGTAATCTCGGTTTAGTTTCATTATCCTACCCTACACATAATTTCGAAGGTTCTACATGTCTGAGTCACTTCACGATTTAAGTCTTGTATACGATCTTCATTAACACAGCGACAGCTGTGAGTTGTACTCTTGCTGTACCTGTTAACTTCGTGTGTTATCGGTTAGAGGCGCCATGAGTTTTGAAGTTGAAGGATTAGTCCCATTTCCTAAATATCTTTTATTCTAAATCAAATTCAAAGTCAACAATTTAGAAAACTTTTTGGTGTTGTAATAATATCATACAATTACCCAAATCAATGGAGAATAGTAGCTTAGACAGTCTTCTAAATTAATGTTAAGTTTTGTATTACTTACCATATATGGTTCATGAAATATGTAGCTAAAAGCACTATCGTTCGGCTATCATGTTACTTTTATTTTCTCGATTTCGCTTCAAGTTACTTTTCTATCCAGATACCGTTTTTTATTTCGCTCTGTAAGTATAATTTGTACTTACTACTTTTAAACTTTTTGTAGGTAAATATTTTATTTTCTTATAGGTAATAAAGACCCATAAAATATATGCAGTGTTTTAAGAATCTATATATTGAAGCGTGATATACGTGCGTCTATATATGTACGTGAAGCGAAAACTTTGATTCCCTTATTAAATTTACGGGGACGGATGAGTGTGAAGTTTGGTACACTTAAAAGTTTATATGGAGAAGGACTGGAGAAAGCTAAAATGTTTATGTAATATGTGTTACAAATAAGTACATTAAAGAAAATTAAAGTAAACGTTCATTGTTTACGTTTATACTGCCAATGTCAAAAAGACTGTCAATGTCAAACTCATAATAGTTTATGATCATATGTATGTATGAGCTCCTTGTAACAAACAGTCGCACAGAGTAGATTGTCGCCAAAGAGTTTATATTATAAGTTTATATTTTCGATCGCATTTCGACCACAGGGTCGAAATGCGATCGAAAATATAAACTCTTGCGACCTCTTGTTAAAAGTAATTACATCATCCTTACACCCTAAGATATTCGATAGTGTTTATGACGACATAGAATTAATATTTCGGCATTCATTTGTTAACAGTATTCTAAAACATACATTAATTCAGTCAATTATTATACCATATAATAGCAATCATCTTTTGTCTGCCAAAAACGTAGCACAATATAATGGATACTCAATACGGCGCTATAATTAACACATTTCAAATAGATCGCGTCTAAAATTATTGAACAGGACGCACTGTGCTTCGAATCGACTTACCTCCACTGCAATTCATAAACTATATCTAACATGTAGTTTTAAGTAGATTCATGACATGACTAAACTTCTATAATTTTGTATTACTTCACTTTTTACTATAGATGTAATTTGTCATAATTATCATAATTATTTGAAATTTAAAACGGCGTGGTCATCCTACATGTAGAGCAAGTACATATATGTATCGGTCGTGTGCAGAAAGCGTTCTTTACCGATGTGGGTCAAGTGCGACTACTAACTGATATGTGTAAAGCTATGTGCACATGCATCAATAAAAAAAACCGGACATTCAGCCGGAAACTGACATGATAGTAAAAATGCGAACCAAATGCAAAGATTAATTTATTTATTTATTCTGATTTGCTAACAGTTATTACAATACACATATATTTAAGATAACGAGAACATGTTTTGAATTAATTGTATAACCACTTTTAAGCAAACAGAATGCATGAGGTATAATTAAGAAGCGTATATGTCCGTTTAGACTTTTTCCAATTCGTTTCACTTGCACAGAACTTAGCACAACATACACAAGGTTACTTCAAAAGGATGCGTAAGTGCGAAAGGGTATTAAAGTACTCACGACAACGGAAAATTTGCATTCTACAACTTTGCCAACAGTCAATAGTCCTACTGTAAACCTCGAAGTTTAAAAAAAATAAAGGTGAGGCAACCCTAATATCAGCATTTTTACGTCGCTAGCAAACATTTGGAATGTAGGGCATAACGGTAGGGTTGTACATTTTTTCCATTAAGTATATATTTTTGTATGGACTACAAAATAAACGTATCCGTAATTATATCTGGAATATTGCAGGCAACATTGAGACGTTGAAACCCTGGCGGGTTTATATCTTTTTTCACAATAACCTTGTATATGCAAACACAAATAAATGTAAATAAAATTCCAACTGGTCTTCTCTTGTTCCCGCCAAAAAGTCTTAATTTTGTTTTTAAATATTTCTCTCCAATTCTTGGAATGCAAAGGGAACTATGTACATAAAGCCATATCTTCCTCGGTAATTTCTAATTTTCTGATGTAAAAATTCATCGTCTTTATTATAAAACACACATCTGATGTTTTGTTCTTTTTTTTAACTAACAATAAGTCCCTAACACTCTTCCAGTGGAACGATGGTATACCTTTCTGAAGTTTAAAATTACTTCTTGGAAGAACACCTCACCTGCACATGTTGATTCAGACCTTTCAATTCTTTTCACTTGCACGGAACTTTTGTACTTAAAAGTTTCAAAAGCGCAGTAAATAGAAAATCTAAATGAAATACCAACTTCGCTTCTCCCATTTCCGGCAAAAGTCCCTGTAATGATTTATTTAACGACGTACGGTCACATTCTTGCGGTTGCACTCTGTAGATAATTCTATAATATTTCGTGTTCATATATATATATATATACGGTACGTAATTTTTCAGTGGTACCCAGTATTCAACAGACAAATAATATTTATTTATTTTTGCAATGAAAAAATAATAATAAGTACTATTTTTCATTGAAGCTTACAATGTATATTTGTAGCTTTACGACATTTCCCAATTGGGATGGACAAACATCAAAACAACAAAATCACACCACGACTGTAACGAAAATATTGACTAAACCGTATTTCTACAACCTACGCAGGAAATTATGTAGCTGGTATATATAGTATCTTTATACCTATGTAGTATGTACATATATTTATTTCTCTCCCAGACCAGGGGGTTATTCACAAACGTCGGAAACTTTCCGTGGCGGAAAGGCCGATCGTCGAAAAGCATAAATTGAATCCGACAGCTTGGATTTGTTAATACGACTACATATAATAAGATATATATATATAATATAAATATAATACGATTTCAGATTTGTGAATTGCGTATAGACAAAATCATCGAAAAGTTTTCTGTCGGATGCGGAAAGTTGAGTTTCCGACGTTTGTGAATAACCCGCAGCACCAGCTTGGCAATGGTTATTTTATAACGGTTATACGTTATATTTCATACTAGGCTATATCCCGCGTTTTCACCCATATTAAAGGTATGTTCTTGAAATGAAAAAAAAAGCAAATTATTCTCTAAAGAGGTTCTCTACCTACTGCCAATGTCTCGGTTCAGCCGTTTTAGAGATTAGCCCGGACAAAGACAAACAATAATTTAAAAAAAGCAGCTTTGACTTTTGGTAACGTGCAAAAAACTACATTTCAATTATATTTATTTGTATAGATATAAATATACTACTTATGTATATGCTCCCAATGATATAAGTAAATAATAATCATCTTCTTCAAAATAATAATAATATAATACTCCAGACAATGACATATTGTGTGACTCGAAACTAAACAGTAAGCTTGTACTATGAGTACCACACAACGAGCTCTGGGGGAGTTCCCAGTAACACCCAGACTCCAAGCCAATTTAGAAAAGTTTGTTTCCTAAATTGACCTGACCGGGGATCGAACCCGGGACCCAAGCTTGGAAAGCAGATGCATATGCCACTGCGCCAACGAGCCAGTTTATAATAAACTTTTAAACTTTCACGTTGCATTATAAAATATATCTAAAACGGGAAATTTAACGCGATCACCTTTTTATTCTGACTTGACGTTTCGCCCGTCTCAAGCAAACTGTCGCAGCAAGTTTCACTCCGTGTCTGAGGTAGACGTTTTGTCATCTACTCCCGATATTTGTAAATAGTTTTCGGGATACCTACACACAACAGTCACAGTGTCCCGTGTGAAAATAGGATTACAGATACTTCTAACACATATATTTATATCTTAAACTATGTAACACAAATATTAGAGTGACAAAGGTTGCTGTTCATCTACTTTTGCGATCAAAATGTTCCTATTGAAGTAAATTCTATGTTATTATGAATATGTACATAATCAAAACACGAATATTCTAAGAAGTGCATCGGCTATTTTATTGACCTTGAACGAAAATAACAACGATTATAAAATGCAATGCTTCGTGCGTGGCTTCAGTTCAGCCACACTAAAATTATACAGAAAAATATCAAGTAGTAGGATACTAAATAATAATAATAAATTACACTATTGATTGAAGAGGTACTAAGGGCTATTGGTCCAACAGATGCCAAAAGTCTCAGGGCGGAATCGCCCTATCAATTTATTTGAGAAATATATTACATGTTTAAAATTAGTAATTTCCGCTTTAAATTTATTGTTTCTGACTTTAATATTTTCAATTTAAAATAAATTGTTTAGGTTATAAATTTATTGTTTCTAACCGCATCCATTTAAACGTACAGTGATTAGAAAATCATATTATAAAATAATTGATTTTATTGCAGACAAAATAGTTTGTAAATAATCTTCTCTGTACATCCATTTAATGACTTTCTAAATATTATAATACTATAAACCTATTGTAAAATTATGTTGAAAAAATAATACCTCTTCTCAGTGTCCGGGTTTTCTTTTTGAACTGAACTAAAGTAAATTCGATGTTCACAAACACCTTGTAATTGGATTTACTTGAATATAAGTTATATATATATATATATATATATATATATATATAACTTATTACAATCGATCAAGCGACTACATACATACTCGTATCTTAACGTTAATATTTACAAACTTAAAACTAAACATTATCTTAAATAATAGACTTCCTCAAAGTTGCCGCTTAGAAAGCTGTCATTGCTTAGGGTGCCCAACAGACTAGCAGCTTTACCTCTTTGAATAGTCAAACTGATTCGTTGGCAGTAGAAGCTGTCAGCCCGACGGTCTCCTGAAGCCTCGACCAGTCGCTTACAAATATCAGAAATCAGTCGATAAGCTTCAGGGCTCAGGGACTCAAAGTTTCGACTGGAAATGCTCCCAATAAGAAACTCTCAGAGAGTCGCATACTTACCTGGCTTCAAGTTTACTTGAATAAATTGATTTAACTTTGACTTTGAACCATTAACTATTGCAAAATTTGAAATTAATAATTTTAACAATAATTTCTTACTTAAATCGGATTATACCACGGGTAAGAGTCACTGTTAGGGCGACAGCAGAAAGTTTATCTTAATTATACATACATACATATCTTCACGCTGTATCCCCAATGGAGTAGTCAGAGAGGAAAGAGCATCAAGCGTCGCGGTCCTTACATACCCCTTTCGCTTCCTCAAATCTCATCATTCTCCTCGCACATATTCCTAATTATGAAGTTGTATTTTAATAGTACGAATTATTATTTTACATTGTTTTAATTAATTTTTTGTAGCTACAATTATTTCATAGCGTCTTATAGCGTACAGATGTTGTGAAATTTTTTGCAGTGGAATATACTTTTGTGCAGCGATAAAGAGTGTTATCGATATAAATTTAAGTAAGTAGTAAGGTACCTGCGGGTATTAAGGCCTAGCTAAGGAAGATTTGAAATTAAATGAAAAATAACCAATATAATCCACAGACTTTAATAATAATTAGTCTAAAAGTTCAATTACTATAAAATATA
This sequence comes from Zeuzera pyrina, assembly GCA_907165235.1. Taxonomy (NCBI): domain Eukaryota; kingdom Metazoa; phylum Arthropoda; class Insecta; order Lepidoptera; family Cossidae; genus Zeuzera; species Zeuzera pyrina. The sequence goes on from OU015640.1 coordinate 14,298,242, forward strand.
AAGGGAAAATTATGCGAGAGACCCTTGCAATGTATGATACAATCCTGGAGACGGGAAGAGAGGTATTCCGCGTTTGTAAACTCCTAAAGATATCTTCGTATGTTAGGCGTCTGTGAGTATTGCCTTGAATGGGAGCTCCCGTTGTAAATACGATTTTACTCACATAGGCCTTATTAAGACGACAGGCCTTATTACCCGCAGGTACCTTAGTCGAAATAAGGCTAAAATATCATAAAAAATAAACACGAAATATTTGAAAAAATTAAATATTTGCAGAAATATTTGCAAATGGCTTTCCGCACATAGTTTATGCATATCTTGATAAAAAACATCTTTGCACATCACTTAGGTTTTCACTTTAGTTTTATTATGGTTTCATTAGTAATTCGTGGGTATAGTGGGACTCGTCGTGGTCCTTGTTGCAATAGATCATGTAATAACTTACAAATGAAATAAAGAATTAAACTTAATCAAGGGATATATATAGCGGAGCTATAGAATTAGTAATTTTATCTACAAATCTCAATATTTAAAATTGACAGTTTTCTCTATAAATTTGCTACTTTTGATATAAATCACATCTTCTTTAAAATTAATGTATCTTTGCTATAAAGAAATGGTAAACTTGAAAATTAACAGTTTTCACAATAAAGTTTTGGTTACAAGTTCAATCACTGAAACTTTAATGTGCTGTAATGGTGATAATAAATGCTTGGGAGGAAATCGTGAGGACAAATGCAGGCTAAGGTTTAGATTGTTTCATATTGGGTAAAATTTTTGTAAGCTTATACAAAACACGACGATACATTTATTATACTGTTTTTGGTTAGGTTAGGTTAGGTCTTTTTACCACAACGCGCGAGCCGAGCGAGCAATGCGAGTGTTCCGCGGCAGCGGCCGGCGAAGCGCCAGAGCAGTATTGAAACAGGAGTCCATACTCTAAAAAGATAGTTGAAGTCGAGAATAATCTCGAAACTTCTCTATAATCCTCCAAATCTTTTAATTTTTTGCTGTTGGTATATCTTCCTCTATATATATAGCAATGCTATATATTATAATATTAGTTGTATTGTTGAGTTATTTTCAAGAGCACTATTGAAACGAGTCCGCACTCTAAAGAGATGTTGTAGTCGAGAAATTTAATCAGGTAACATCTCTATAATCCTCCGTCTCTTTTCATCTTTTGCTGTTGGTATATATGCCATCTTATGAATACTAGTAGGTGTAGTTCCGATTTATTTTCAGGAGATAGGAAGAGATGTCGCGCAATTGCACCAACTCCATTCACTGCGCCGTATGTGTCGGCCACTCGGCATTGTCAGGATGACAGCTTATCTGGTTTATTTATGTAGTTTATAGAAAATGTTATTTTTCATAGCACAATGTATTATTTTAAATGATTGCTTAGTTTTTTTTATGGGCAATAATTATTGTATAGCGTCTTAAAAAATTTTAAAGCTAATGTCTTTTTAATGAAGGACACTTAACACTTAACATTTTATTCAATAGCATTATATTTTTATTAGCACTTCATAGCAATTTGTGTATATTTTCACCAATTTTGAAGTGCCATTATATGCATCCCGTTAATTAATTGTAAGTCACGTGATAAATTCTATTGTCAACAGCAAAACGCCATAGGTACTTACACTTATATTAGTATTCTATGGTAGTGAGTAATAACTTTGTATTTTTATAAGTAGGTATTTAATTAGAATTTAGAATATTTAGAATAGAAAAAATAAAGTTAAAGAAAATGTTAAGCTACATAACGAAAGACCTTTTTATTTTAATTATTTACAACGACGTAATCGTTTTGCAATATTTTGATTAATTGTGTTATTCAATTCCGTGTACTAACTTCACCTTCTAAATTATGTGTATTCTTAAAAATAATATAAAGCGACCTATGCACTACAGGAAAAAAGAAAAAAGTTAATATAGTTAGATATAGTTCCTAGTAACAGTTACTACACGTTACGTAACTTAACGTAGTTTTGACGGTCAACAACCGTGTGGCCGCGGTCGGGGCGCTCTGAGATCGTTCACCATCGCGATTCATACCACTTTCACTTTTAATTTTGTAGGGTTTATAGTGTCATCTACCGACGAATGGACAAAGTTATTATAACTTACCGCTAGTGCCATCTATTGGTCAATAGTAAGTAATAGTACTTGGGAAAATAAAATTATATTTTAAATACAATAAATAATACTTGTGTAAAAAGCACAAAAAAAAGATTATCTTTTATCAAATGTTACGTTGTTAATGTCACAGGAATGAAATAAAAACCATTACTTTAACAGGAATTTATCACATATTTATATGTAGCTTATTTTCATATAATTTTTAAAAGTCAGGATGGCCGAGCGGTCTAAGGCGCTGCGTTCAGGTCGCAGTCCACTTCTGTGGGCGTGGGTTCGAATCCCACTTCTGACATTTTTCTTTATTTTGAAATTATAACGAAGCTTGTTTCGTGTTTTATTATAAATAAAACATTGATTGTAATTATTTCACGAAATACTCATTTAACTTCATGCTATGCTTCATATGATACACTGAAATGAGGCACTGCTTATAGTATATTACATTTCTCTATGATGCTTTGTGATATCCGTGATGCACTTTTCCGAGACGTTTTCACTCTTAATGAATTCACGGTAGATGATAATATTCAAAATACAATTGATGAAAAGTTGAAAACTACATATGTTATTCACTTGTTTAATACGATTCACCTTCAGAGGGAAGGCAATGGGATTTACGCTTAAACAGCCGATGTATTCAGAAATAAATAGTTGTATTCTTAGTATTATTTTGTTAAAATGTTGACGGAATACATTTTAATGTTTCTTGGAGTTTCTGACAACAAATATATTGAGACAGTCTACTATTTTACTAGAAAGTAAGATTCGCTGAAGCAAAGCCATTAAAAAAACTTAACGTCACACTACTAATTAAGCAGTTATTTTAACAATTCCACATATTCCAAAACTATGCCAATTTTACATCACAATAGCCACCAGAAACAATTTGCAAATAAATAACATAAATGGCCAACTCCAAGGTCCAACCGCATCCATAAACTATCTCCAAAAAATCCATGAAAACCATGGATTTTTTTTCTTTCTTTATAGCATGGCGCACAGATTAGCGTATTTGCCAATGTCACAATTTATTACCGTAGTATCTTCTCCATAGTCTGTGATTATTAATGAGTAGAATCTAGTATCCCTAAGTAGTCTGTGGTAGAATGTAGTAGAGTTGGGCAGCACGCACCTTAAAAATGAGTAACGTGCGAGTTCCTCTTTTTACAAACCTGCTAGCACAGTGTGTTAGCACGTTTGTGCGAGGCTGCAGTAACTGTGTTAGACAAATGGGGAGGTGTCCGTTGAATGTTGAATGCACGGTACACGTCACACGCACTGTGCGAGTGTGCCTGAGGCGACGACTCGTGAGTAGCGAGCACTAGCGAGCACAACGCTAGAATGTAGAAGAATGAATATGGAGGTGAATGTGGAGATTGTTTTCAATGTGTATTCCGTCGGAATTTCTGCATTTCATCACATTTTTTTTTGCTAAAAATATCGCTTTTTTCATAGCGATTGTTAACAAAGCTTTGTAATATCCCACCAAGGCGATTATTTTCCTAACAAATATGGATACCTCGCCCACGGAAGCCGTCCAAGTCGTGGCGTTGATGAATTCAGGACTTAGTCAACGTGTTGTGGCTGCACAATTGCATCTTAGCCTCTCCGCTGTCAATAGAGTGTATCAGCGTTATCGGGAGACTGGTATGTTTACTCGCCGTCCAGGATTTGGTAGACATCGAGTCACGTCTGAACGAGATGACCGATATATTGTGTCAGTTTCTCTAAGAAATCGTCAATTTAACTCTATTTAACTGCAGCAGCGGCTCCGTGAGATTCGATGATTGACTGTGAGTGATTCTACCATTAGAAGAAGATTGGCGGAGCGTGGCCTGAAACCTCATAAACCAGCTGATGGCCCAGAATTGACGGTAGACCACCGAAGAACGCGCCTTAACTTTGCACGTGAGCACTTAAATTGGTCATACCTTCAATGGGGCAAAGTTCTCTTTTCTGACGAATGTAAGATCATCCTGTATGATAACGACGGAAGAAAGAAGGTGTATCGAAGAGAGGGAAAGCGTTTCACACAGTGCTGCATTGAAGAAAGAGTCAGTTACGGTGGCGGTTCGTGGACGGTTTGGGGAGGCATAAGCGCCGATGGAAAAACCGAACTTGCTTTTGTATCTGGACCTCGCTTACCATCATTAAACGGGTCACGTTACATCTAAGAGTGTCTGGAGCCTCATGTGGTACCTTACGCACCTTTTTTTAAGGTTCATTTTTATGTAGGACAATGCCAGGGCTCATACTGCAGGCATTGTAAGTGAATACCTGAACGAAGTCGGTATTACGGTTATGGGCTGGCCAGCAAAAAGCCCAGATATGAATCCCATAGAACACCTATGGGATGAGCTGAAGAGACGAGTAAGAGCGAGAGATCTGCTCCGGAGAGGCTTGGCCAGCTTAAAACAGCTATACGAAAAGAATGGGGTAACATCCCACAACACAAGATTGTGACTCTCATCCGTTCCATGAGGAACCGCATAGAAGCAGTTATTAGAGCCCGGAGAGGAAATACAAGATACAGAATAAACTTTTTTGAAACATTTTTTTTGTCTTACGTCTTTGTTCCTAACATTTTATAATTTCTTCTCAAAAGGTAAAACCATACCTACCTGTTGAACAAAACACGCTAGCTAAAGAAATTTAATTTTAATTTAAAACATCAGTTTGTTAAACGGTACCTTATAATATCCGCAATTAACTGGCACTATTTCTTTGTTTTATTTTAATGTAAAAAATTCATAAGACTCATTCAAAACCAAACTTCAGGCGTGTTTCGATTTTTTTGATGAGAAGTATATAATATCAACTTAAAGCGTTCTGCATAATGAATTTACTCTAAGACCTAAAGAGACTATTACTACTTATTTAATTTAATGCGAGAAATAAATACCTATTCCTCTTTCAAATATACAGAAGGAACAGAATTTTTGATTTTGTTAAATATTTAAATCGAATTTTAAATGTCAAGTAAAAATAAGTAGTATATTTTGATTTGAAATATCGTAATTTATAATAAACGTCATGATAATATTAGGTAGATAGTGCGTAGTTTATCATTTCGTGTAGGTACACCCTTCGATCACAAATGAAGACACTACCTAATATTATCGGTTCGTTTTAGCGTTTCTTTTCATTTTTTATTTAGAGAATGTTACTGTTAGGTTATCGTCACAGAACCATATAATATAGTATAATTAGCGACCCGCCCCGGCTTCGCACGGGTGCATTGTTAGATACTAATGTGATGTCAGTGTGCAGTGATTAATAATATTACTATTATGTTAGAATATACTACAGGATGTCTTCAAAAAAAAAAGGTTATAATCTTCTTAATTATATAACGTTCTGAAAGTCGCAACGAATAAGTGCGGTTTATAGTATCGCGTTGAAAAGCATGTTTTTATTTTTATTTTCCTTGCTGGAGAACTCCGATAAACACACAGATAAACACATGGAATCGCTGCAAATCGTACAATGCTATAGGGCGAGGCGCGGCCTCCGACGCGCTATTTAGTTTGGTTGGGCGATAATTTTAATTGTACGATATTTCATAAGATATTAATTTAAATTGTGTGGTGTAAAAGGCAATTATTATGTACATGAAATGCTTAAGGTAACTAAAGTATTTAATTTGATAAGGACAAATACCGTATCCGTCTAAATAGCTTTCCAAACTCCACATAATTTGTATCAAACTTTTTAAACATTAAAATAGTTATAGAAAGCTATCCGTATAATATAGACATATGCCATCCCTGACTTTATTGTAGTCCTAATAAAGAGGAAGAATTCCATCTTACATTGTTTTGTTATATTTCAAAAGAATAAGACAGCATTTTCGATGAAAGCTCTCAATCGGCTTGATTTTTTCCGACATCTTGGAACTATTATCGTTATATTTCAATAAATTATTAACACAAAACAATATTAAACTATACGTATAAACCTTCCTCTTGAATCACTATCTATTGATGAAAACCACATTAAAATCCGTTGCGTAGTTTAAAAGATCTAAGCGTACAGAGGGACAGTCGGCGGGAAGCGACTTTGTTTTATACTATGTATAGATATAGATAGATAATTACCTCGCAGGCTCGCAGCTCATCGTAGGAATGTTGGAAGTGCCGAATAATATCGATATATTTCGTATCGATATTTTTTAATATCAATATCGATATATCGAATAAATATTATCGATATATCGGTAAGAGTACATAATCATTTGAACGTTTCATTAAATGTTAAAATAAAACGTATTTAGTATCAATTGCACAATAAATTTATAATTGTGCAGTATTTATAGGTATGTTGCATTTCAAAATTTTCATATTTAATTTATTTCGTATTTTGCAATAAAATTGATTTAGTATTTAGTCTATTCTACAGATCAGAAAAATATCATATTTGATACGTTTTCGATACTCGATATTTTACATCGATATATTGAATTACAATATATGTGATAATATCGATATATCAAAAAAGAAAAATCGATATATTGATATATCGATATTTTTCTGCATTCCTAGGTTCCTAGCTCGTCGCAGATCGCAGGCAGCGTACTAGCCACAGACTACCTGTACTAGCGTAGTTTCATCGCAGCACAAAGTACAATCATTATATCTGCATCGCAGTCTGCCGATCGAAAACTGCAATATTGTATCCAATTGTATCTGCCGATCGTAAGAGGTTTATGTTCCTTGCTGCCGATTGTTTTCCGTGCAATTGATGAATTGAAGGATGATCGATTCTGTCATTAATCAATTGCAGTCTTAGATCCAAACCCTAATGCACCCCTACTGTCATTTCTCTAACTAGGGATGGGCAAATGGAAAAAATATATCGATATCTATTGTATCGATATTTTTTGACAATATCGATATATGCAGAGCAAAAAATATCGATATTTCGATATATCGATATTTTTGCCCCAAGTTGCGATTACCTAAAAAATTGTCAAAACATTCGAACGTGAAAAAAAATGGACACATTTTGCAGTTATATTAGTTTTATACATACATACATATCCTCACGTTGTATCTAACGGAGTAGTCAGAGAGGACGGAGCGCAAAGCGTCGCGGTTCTTACATACTTCTTTCGCTTCCTTAAATCTCATCATTCTCCTCACACATTTTCCCCTGGGTATGCGAGAGCTTTTGACATTTCCATCCGCTAACACTGGCTATTATTACAAAAATAAGTGGAATACATAATCAATATAAAATGAAGACCACGGGAAAAACAATGAATGTCAAAAAATTATTAGTAAGAGAAAAACAACTTTTTATAGTTTGAAAGTGTATTTCTTTTATGCTCTTTTTATATAAATATTGAAACAAGTTATTACTATATAAATATATTCTTTGACTTTACTTAAATATATTCTTTGACTTTACTTAAATGTATGCTTTAATTTTATATTTTTGTAATTATTACAAAAAGTCTGAAATTAGTGTCTAAACTCCATAGCATAAATAATCTAAGTCATTGACATTACTGGTTTTTGCATTACAATGACATTCATTATTAAGTCAATTTTTAAACTAACTTAAAAATAATTAACATGTATTCAAACAATCATCTGTTTATACACACATACTTTTTAGCTTTTTTTTTAGCTTTTAGCTTTAGCTTTTGTATTCAGGGATTTAGGGAGATAATCTTGGACAATTTTTTATTACTGTAGTGACTAGAACTTCCCTTGAAAGATTTTAGGTGTTCTTTTATTGCACTCAATGTGGTATCCCTTATTTTTTTGGGCCGATTTTGATGTTTGCCTCGCTTTGAGGAGCCACACCAGTCAACTTTAGATGAGTTTGTATATACTGAACTTTACTTTTAGTCATACCAAATAATGAACAGAAAGCTTTAAAACAAACTTGAACCTCGTGACAAACATCGTTTCTGACAATTTTTACAATGTAAGAATAGTGACAGTCGTGTTGTTTGCTTTCTTCGATGTCTTCTTTTCTCGAGCGTCGTTGCTTTACAAGATTCACCGTTATCATGGATTCTAGAAAGCTATTTTGTTCATTTATCGTTTGTATTGTTCGAATTATTATTTTAGTCTTGGTTTTATTTTAATTGAAAGACCAATTTTAGATTAAGTACAGCATATTATATTTTAGCACAGCACAGAGTACAGTACACACACAGAGTAACATCAAAAAAGCAACCACAGAGTAGACAACCCTTTTTATATATAATAAATTACCTCTACTCTACATGTATTTGATTAAAATGACGAAGTAACAGCTTTTTTTCTGTTTTGCACACATTTTTAAAGCACCAATCGTTTGCAAAAACAATCTTCTCCGGGTTCATGACTTAACGTGCGTATTTTCATCCCTGTTCGTCATCGCTTTACTTTTTTACTTAATAATATTAAAATAAATACCTACAATACGACTGAAAAACATTGTACTCTCAGATTGATAGGTTAGGTAGTGATTACTTAGTGCATAGAGAAAATTATATATACTGACTTAGTAGCTAGGTTAGGAAAAAAGCCGGCAGCACGTCTGCCAACTGTCAAATTGACAACGACGGTTTTGACGTTCGGCGCACGGACATTCCTGTTTCTTGCGATGAATGAACATATACAAATTGAACTATTACAGCTGACTGCGATGGTTTTACCCAATTTTGATTATTGTATAAAAATAATACACCAAAAAGCTAACAGATGGCATTAAAAGGTCTGTTCTACAAAAAAAGTGACATTCATTGTTTTTCCCGTGGAGTCTTCAAATATAATAAACATTTAAAAAAAATATCGAATTTGATACTCAGAAATAAATATCGATAATCGATATTTTGAAATTAAAAATATCGACGATATTTATCGATTATTTTCTGAAAAAATATCGATATTTTGATATATCGATATTTTTTGCGCATCCCTATCTCTAACCTTCAAGATTTAAAATTATAAATTGTAAAACTTAAAAATTTTTCAAAATGACCATCATAAAAGTTAACAATGAACAAGCAATAATCAGCAAACTGGCTTCTTATGTGGAGAAAATAGCTAATGACGCAATTTACAACCGCGGAAAGTTTTTTATTGGCCTTTCTGGTAAGATACAAAATTACAAATTAATGAAAAATCAAATTTTAATCAAACCTCTAAAGCGTTAATAAGACGGTCTATTTTATATATTTTTCATTTTCTGCGTTTTAATGTATTATAAAACTGCCTATATTTTCTAATATCTAGTCTAAAAGATTGTTCACCTTTTTATACTAAATTTTAAATGTATAAAAAAAAAATTCGTTGCAAAAAAAATACAGTTGTTGCTTTAGTTTTTAGTTGATTATATTTACCATTTATGACAATTAAACTATCTTTTTATTTAACATCTCTAGTATAAGTAAATGAAACACTGAATCTTATTTATCTTTTTCCTAAGTTAAATTTAAATACCAACATTATGTAAGTAGAACTTAACAATTGCAAGCTCCCTACCTCATAGAATAGATTAATTAAAAGGGTAGGGGCTGCCTTTCCTAAACACAATCACCAAGAGCAAGTATTAATTGCTAGAGTTATTTTATGAGAAGGCCACAAATAAATTTTTTTAACATTTTTCAGTTCGGAATTATGTCAGTTGAAAATGTATATAGGAAAAATATAACAAATATAGAAAGATCATAGAATATGATGTGAGCTCCTTCATATGCACTTTTATAAATTATACAGAAAGAATAAAATTGTTTTCAAAAGAACATTAATTCGATGCACAAACCGCACAACAAATAATGCTTAGAAGTAAAAGAGTAGTTACTTTGATTTTGCCACATTAAATGTCTGTGGTGTCATAATAGGAAGATACCTACCATTTTTAATAAAACTAAACAGTTTTTTTCCAATTCGAACTAACTGGGTCTATATCATGTTGATATTTTATCCTGTTCTGGATTGCATGTTCTTTTAATACAATGATTAAGTTTAAACAATGACATATTCTAGACACCCAATAAAACATTCAGATAAAATTCTGCCATTGCCCTTTAAATATTTTTTAATTACCCTCCAATTAGTCTTTCAATGGTCCTCCAATTTTTTTTATATTAGAATCTTGAATAAGTTCTCGCTGTTTCCTAAAAAATGGTGTTAGCAGGACTATGTGCATGTAATTTCAGATGATAACGTCTCTGGAAGGAAGTACTGTCTGTAAACTTGAACTTCAGTTTATGTCAGTTGCTGTAGTGTCAACACATTTTTTTTTGTTGGTTCTAAAAATGTCAAGTTTTGCACCAAATAAAGTGTATTTGGGTGGAATTTTATTTTTACTATTTTATCCAAAAGAAATCTGCACCTGAAGCAAACAGAATTCTTGAGATTTATGGTGAAAATGCTTTGTCGGCTAGTTCAACGCTTCAAAAATAATGATTTTGAACTTGAGAATAAAGAACCTGGCGCACTGAGAAAGTTTGAAGACAAAGAATTGGAGTGATTGCTTGATCAAGACCCATGTCAGACGCTAGCCGAACTTCGAAAATCATTACAAGTAGATGAGTCAACAGTTTTGAAACATTTGAAAGCATTACGATGATCCAAAAGTAAGTTTGGCTGCCGTAGTTGAAGTCGAGAGACGTCGAATGGCGGTTTTTCAAATGTAAACTACTGCTTCAATATCTTTGAATTGAATATCTTTGAACCCTAATAAGTCGAAATACATGGTTCTAGGATCCAAGAAACGTAGTAATGTACTGTCTCAGACCTACTCTATTTCTATATTGGGCTGTTCCGTTGAATATGTTCAAGAGTTTAGGAATCTTGGTGTACAGATGGATAACGAACTTCGATTTGAGAAACATGTTTTGAATGTAGTAAAAAGTTGTTTTTTCCGTCTAAAGGTACTATATAAAATTAGACATCTGCTCAATGAAGATACTTAGACTTAGATTCTCCGAGTCATTGGTTCTATCAAATTTGAACTATGCGGACGCTGTTGTTGTTCCTTGTTTGCTCGCCCATTCCAAGCGTGTCGTTCAACGTGTACAAAAGGCATGTATCATATTTTCTTATAAAATACCACCAAGAAGTCATATCACACCATACTTATGTAAGGCCGACATGTTAAACATGGAGTCGCGTAGACAACTGCACTTCGCGAGTTTAATTAATGGTATCATGAGGCATGCAAATCCCCTTTACCTCTATGAAAAGTTGGAGTGGGCCACTCATCAGTACGATTCTTGGCGCGCAAATTCTTGTATTCTTAATACACCGTTCCACAGTACTAGAGCTTTTGAGGGCAGTTTCCGCTATCAGGCAACTAAATGCTGGAACAACTTACCACCACCTTTAAGAAAGTCATTGTCACAGCCAGTTTTTAAATATCATCTGAGGAAGTGGTTGTTACACAAACAAAGTTTACCCTGATGGCGTGAGGCTGAGGCTTTCACTGCCCTTTACACATGTATGTATATGTATTTACACACATTATGTACTCGCATATGTATATTTGGATATTTATTTATGTATATATATACTTATTATGTTTAAATAATTGTATTACATATTTATCTGTTTATATCTGTCTATATCATTTTTTATTTATTGTATATTTTAATTTATTATATTTTTTAAGGCATCGCCTGAAAATCAGCGCCTCGCTCCCTTGAGGTGGGGCAATATGTTGAGGCTCTTGCCTTTTTCACTGCCATACAGTTTGTTCGTGTTTTTTTTGTGACTGCTTAAACTGTTCACTTTATACTGGGCAGTGAAATAAATTGTTCTTTCTTTCTTTCTTTCTTCAATGGCAGAAAAGGAAAGGTTTTTGCACCGTATCTTAACTGGCGATGAAAAGTGGATATAGTACTACAATTCAAAGCGTAAATCGTGGGGTAAGCCCAGCCATGTATCAACATCATACACAAAACCAAGTATCCATGGTTTGAAGCTTTTCCTCTGCATTTAGTAGGATCAGCAGAGTGTAATTTGTTATGAGCTGTTCAAATCGAAGAAGACTATCACAGGAGATAGCTATCAACTTCAATTGAGACAGTCAAGCCCTAAAGGTAAAACAGCCGCTATTCAAGCAGAGACACGACAAAGTGATTTTGTTACATGACAACGCTCAGCTACATGTTGCAAAACCAGTGAAAACCTACTTGAAAACGGTTAAATGGGAAGTTCTACCCGATCCGCCGTATTCACCAGACATAGCTCTATCCGATTATCACTTGTTCTGTTCGATGATACATGGGGTGAGCAGCGCTTCCATTCTTATGAAGATACCAAAAAATGAGTCGATTCTTGGATAGCCTCAAAAGACGTATCGTTTTTCCGACATGGAGTTCATATGCTGTCGGAAAAATAGGAGAAATTGGCCTCTAGTGATAGGCAATACTTTGAGTGAAATGTTTTTTTTTTTAATTATTATTTATTATGTTATTTTATTAAAAAAAACAGCGAGAACTTATTCAAGGTCCTGATATTTATTTAAATGTACACTTTTTGATGTGAAACATCTTATACGGCGGGTCAGACCGGCTGTTGGCGTGGCGACGCGTCGCCATGCGCTTGTTATTCTGACTCTCTTCTTACTCGGCTCGGCGATCCCCCCTCTCTCATCGCGCTGAGCTCATATACATATAACGTATATATACTATACAGTGTAGTTTTTTAAATAAATACTTAATAATTTTTTTCTTTAAAAAAAATCTGAATATTTTGTTTTTGATTATGCTACTCGTATATTTTTTGATCATGCCATATTTATTTCCCTTTATAAACCATCCTTACTTGCTTATTTTCTTTACAAAATAGTTTCTATGTTTCACATTTGCCAGGAGTCTTGACGGCTCATTTTTTTTTAATTTCCCAAAAGTGCATCAATTTTTTTAAGTTCACATTTTTTTTAATCACTTCTAATCTAGGTATTTATACTTTGTATTTCCAAAAGGCATATGTACCAATTTTTTTATAACATTTACTTGTAACAAAGAAATTGTTTTAAAGATTGGTAATTTCTTCAATAAATAAACATTATGAACTCTTGTATACTCCAATGGAAGAATTGATAACATGGTATCAGTGTGTAATGAAAAGAGTAAAACTCATTTAATTTCTCTTCCAGGAGGTTCTGTTGTAAAATATTTATGTGAAGGACTACCACAGGTCAAAACAGAGTGGTCTAAATGGAATTTAGCCTTCTGTGACGAAAGAGTGGTGCCGGAGGACAGCGATGATTCTACCTTTGGTACTTATAAACGGCAGCTCATACCAAGAACCTCTTTGCAAGAATCTCAGTTCATAGTTATAAAACAAGGAGTTTCTGGTAAGATTTCAGTTTCATTTCTTTTAAGTGTTGGTTTTTTCTTGGACCAGTAATGATAAAGGAGATTCATGTTCATGTAATAAAAATTGGCATACATAAAATACAGGTTAGTTTGAACATCCATTTTGAATGAAAATAATATCGAGGTATGTGTTGACTAGCGCCATTTTTATCGCCTTATTACGCTAAACGCTGGTGCGGCCACTGAGTTTATCGCGTTATTTTGTGGTTTATTTAAAACGCCATTTTTATAGCGATAATGGGCATTATAATAATAATAATATACTCAGACATTTCACACAGCGCCATCTAGTCCCAAAGTAAGCAGCACAGCGCTTGTGTTATGGGTACTAGACAACTGATATACTACATACTTTTCTTTTGTAAATAAATACATATTATACATAAACACCCAGACTCGAGGCGGGAATCCAACCCGCAACCTCCGTTTACTTTCCGACGCGCTAAGCCGTTGCGCCACGGAGGTCGTAAGAGATTGACGTTGAATATTACTGTCGTCTAAGTATAAAAACTCAAAACGTAAAAAGAATATTTTTTATTAAAACTTTACTCCCCCTCCATACAAAAAATACTAAGCAAGTACTCATAAAAAGCAATAAATAATTTTACTGATTTATATGTATTATTTTGGTAATACAGGAAAAACCTGAAAACAGGTACCTTGCCCCCTAGGCGACAGGAGCCCCATTCCGATCGCCCGCGACCTCGTGGGCTTCGTCGCCTCTTACTTTTTTTTGTACAATATTTCGACGCAGCCATCTTGCGCGGAAATTCAAACCAATTAGAAAACGCGAAACCAGCGACATTAGCGGAATGGAATGCAAGGGGAATGCAATTATTTTACATTAACGCCCATCCATAGGTATGCCTGCCTGGGCCTAAAGATAAGGCTACTGTGTTCCCCGCCTGTTGTAATAGGGAATATTCATGTATTTTTTTTTATTTGATAGTTAACATTGCTATATAATAGTGAAAAAATTTTCGACGCCAAAGAAGTAACTTAAAAGTAGTTTAAAAAGAAGTTAAAATAGCCAACCGACATGGGAACTTTAAACGCCCACCATTTTGGTGCGTTTGATGTGACGTCATAGTCTATGACAACAAACAAACAAGTGGAGAGTTCGCGCTTTTCTTACAAAAAAAATGTATTTTTACTTCTAAATGTGCTATGAAATCACTCATAAGCAAACACCTAACAACCACGCTCTGGGTGACAGTTGTCATAGACTTTGACGTCCCATTCGCTCTGACCGATGGCGTCGTGTTTCAAATCTGTATATCGGAGGTATACCATCCTAAGTCCATTTTTTTTAATTTTGACTTTGTGATGTCATTGAAATCAGCAGTTTATAATCTCGTTAGTAGTATACTTTTTTAAGTCCAATAAAAAAAAAATTAAAAAACTTATATACTGTTATTACATATAACAAAAATACCAATCTAAATCATTTAGACGTAACATATTCCAAGTCCATTATTTTATTAATGTATAATATTTTTAATAATATCTTTTTGTAATAAAAAACTACCCATTTAACCTATTCTCGAACAACAAAAAAAATTTTGCTTGGAAATTCACACAATTGTTTAGTCTAGTGACATTCGTGAATAATGTTTTATCTGAGACTTTAAACGTGTATACTGAATAATTAGCTAAATGCGACTTAAGATTGTTTGCCTCCGGTATACAGAAATATGTATTTGAATTTCCCACAATTTTTTTGCACTTTTTAAAGTTTAATTTCTTACTCAAAAAGAAATTATAATCAAAAATATTAATGCAAGCATAATTTTGAAGTAATGCAGTTTATTAAAAAAATATTTGACCCTTATTTGAATCACATGCAATATATCCTATTGACGACCAAGAAGGCTTCCGCGGTCGCGTCCGATCGGAGTCGAGGCTCCGCTCGTCCATTCAGACGACCTCGAGAACGATGACACCTCATGTGGGCAGCACTGTCGTCACGCTGAAGTTACTTAGCCTTCATGATAACATTCATTATTAACAGCTAAAGAAGCCGCTGAAGATTATACTGAAAAACTGAATGCAGCGTTCAATAGCGACGACTTCAAATTCGATTTGCTGTTATTGGGAATGGGACCAGACGGACATACTTGCTCCCTCTTCCCTGGCCACCCACTCTTAGACGAAACGAGTTTGAAGGTCGCAGCCATCACAGATTCGCCCAAACCGCCTCCCAATAGAGTCACTTTAACATACCCTGTGATAAACATCTCGAGAAATTGTATGTTTGCTGTCAGTGGTGCTGGGAAAGCTGATATGATAAAAGTAAGTATATGTTATGAAAAATGTACACTTTTTTTTCTTTCTTTATGGCATGGCGCTAGTGAATTTGTCAATGTCACATATTTATAAATAGAATCCCAAGTAGATTTATAAAGTTTATTGCTGAAAATAATATCCGTTTGTTACATTCTCCATATTTCTAGTACTAATGTTAGATAAATAATGTGTACATTAACACCTCGTCTTTGTGTAGATATGTAAATATCAGTGTCTTGTTTTTTGTAGTTTGAAGAATTGTATGTCCAATGTTGTGCCGTATCCCATCTTTGTGTAGATATGTAAATATTAGTGTCTTGTTTTTTGTAGTTAGAAGAATTGTACGTCCAATGTTGTGTCGTCTGTCTGTTTTAGGTTCTCAATGGGATCGTCACTCATAAATATTCCGTGTTCATAACATACCGTACAGTGTCTTTTCCAAACAAGTCGTTGGCAAAATTATCTACGGGTAGTTGCCATTAATAAAAATAAAAAAATCACAAGTAGATATATTAGTTTTTTCTTCTTCTTGGAAGAGCGCTACAGCTACACATGTTTATTTAGATCTCCTCCATTCTTTTCACTTATACAGAACTTTAAAACACAATATACTATCACTATTGTACTTTAGAACTCCCAATAATGTAAAAAATAAAAAATCTAAATAAAATGACAACCTCGCTTTTCCCGTTCCCGCCAAAAAGTCCAAAAAAAAATGTAACTACTGTTCATATTTGTTTTATGATAATTCTATTATACTTGTTTTAACTTCACTTCACTTAGTGATAACGATTATGATTTATTTATTTATTTATTCATACTATAACGCACATTACCCTGTTAGGGATACAGCGTGAAGATATGTATGTATGTATAACGCACATACACAAGAACCATACGGACACGATGACACTTGCAGAAGTATAAACTGTTACGATATTAACGATTCCCTCGAATAAAGTTTGTTTATTTTACACTTGTTAGAGTAGCTTTGGAAAGATCACAAAAATCACCAATAGGATCTTGGGATCCCTCCCAAGCCTGAAGTACAGTCCTGATCAAGCTTGCTCCCGCATGAGTTGTTGACCGCCCTCTCGTGAACCCGTACTGTCGAGTGTTGACCGTGATATACCTACCTTGTGAATGTTAAAATATGCCATCATTCGTTTGAGTATTATTTTTTCAAATATTTTACTCAACACTGGCAATATTAACACCGGGCGATAATTTGTTTGATTTAACATGCAGCCTGATTTAATTAATGTAAAAATTTTACCGTCTTGCATTAAATTGGGAAATACCCCTTGATCGACACATTTATTAAATATATCTGCCAAAATTGGCGATAATATAGGTATTACATTAGTTATTACATGTACTGATAGTCCGCATAAATCCTCCTCCTTCTATCTCAAGTGAAGATGTGTACCTAAATTTAAAACTAGGAAATCATTTTCCAATATTTTTGCTTAAAAACGTCTCTGCTGTATGCGAAGACGATCCTAGACCATTAGTAATTTCTATGTACCAATAAATTTTAATTTATGAGTACATAGAAATTACTAGTACATTTGACATATTTGAAAAATGATTTTCAAAAGCATTAACAAACTCAATTTTTTTTGTAAAAATTTTGTTGTCATTTTGTATTGAAATATTTTCTTTTTTTTTATTTTGTGTACTACCGACTTCTTTGTTAATGGTGTTCCATGTAGCCTTTACTGCGTTATCTGATTTTCTAATATATAACTCATATAAAGCCTGTTCCTACTTTTTCTTTCGTCGCCTTTCGTCGCCCAATCCGCGAAACGTAACTTGTTATTAATAACTACTTTCTTTTTCTTTGGACAGTTCTTATTAAATATTTCGGATAAGTTTTTGACTAATAATAGGTAAAAATACAGAAACGTATGAAACGAAGATAAATAATACTATATATAATCTCATAGAATGGCTCAATAATAACAAACTTAAAATCAATTTAGAGAAAACCAAAATTATGTCATTCAAACCGAGGACAATTCAAAATAATCTAAATATTCGATATGAAAATAAATCTATTATGAATACTAGAGACACTAAATGTCTTGTATTACATATACACGAGACATGGAAAATTCACATTGACTCCGTAATAAGAGGATTAAATCAATATTCTTATGTCCTGTATAAGTTATAAGTTAAACAGAATTGTTAATAGAAATGTAGTAATGAATACATATCACGCATATGTTTCATCAACATTGCGTTACGGAATTGTGTTCTGGGGAAATTCTCCTAACATAGAACTACCTTTTAAAGTCCAAAAGAAATGCGTAAGAGCCATATGTAATCTGAAGCCGTCCGACAGTTGTAGATCGCTCTTCGTGGACTTAAAAGTTTTGACTCTCCCATCATTGTACATACAAGAATTAACATTATTCATTGTTCATTCATTCATTCATATTGTTAATAAAAATTAACTCTCATCTCTTCACTTTTCTTGACAGCGCTCGTCATAAACAAAGAATTAATATTAAGGCGCACAGAACAGCATTATTTTCTAAAAGTTTTATAGCAATGATACCAAGAGTTTATAATAAATTACCAATACAGCTTAGAAATTTAGACGATAGCAAATTGTTCAAGAGGAAACTTTAATTTTTAATCTCAAAAGCATATTACACTGTTCAGGAATTTTTAAGGGATGGAAATATATGAAATGATTATTGTAAAATGACATTTGACAATCAATGTATCATGTTTCTTTAATTGTTTGTTGTTATTTTGTTTTGTGAATTGATTGTTGATTCTTTGATATTGATTGACGATGTTTTCATGTTGACATTATTAATATTTGAATTATGTAAAGACTTTATATATATCTTATAATTTGTGTGCCGTTTTTAAGGCAGAGCACAGTGGAACTAAAAATTTACTTTTATCATATAATCAACTATACCTGTCTCACAAAAAATAAATAAATACATAAATCATACATGATATTTTAATCATCAACCAGAAAAGCAAGTTATTTCCTAACTTAATATGAAAATGTTTGAATTGTGCAATTAGAGTTACCGATTAATCACTAAATACGGCCCTGTATCGAGAATGTATTTTACCCATCAGGTGGTCAGTAATAAAACAAACTACTTAAAAAATCATAACACGAAGGAAGAGACTGCTACAACTCGCTAGATGGCGATAGAATCGCAACATCCCTTTCCATTTATTTCGCGCCCCTCACCCCGCATATTGTTACACTGTTTTGTATAGGGAAAATTAGTTACGGCATCTTCTCTTCGTTTTTACTTCGTATTCACTAGTCAGCCTTCGTCTTCGTCATTCATTGAAAATAATAACATATAATCTTCTCTTTTCAGCGAATACTGAAAGACAAGGAGGACTTACCCGCAGGGCGAGTGAAACCAACAGGAAGTCTCTATTGGATCGTAGACGATGCAGCGGCTGCGTATTTGTAATACACAGATGTAGGGTGGCTTACACCATTTAAACTCGATTTAAGGATTTGACATCTCGCTTTCACCATCTATTAAATCGTTAGTGCAAACGAGAAGTAAGTTCCTCATATCAAGCTTAAATAATTGATGCAAGCCACCCGTAAAATACTATTTTGTGATCTGAAAGTGTGCTTCAAATCGGGCAAATTCACCATTAGGAATACTATTGTAAATTTTCGTATATTGTATAATAAAATTGGGAAAATTAATGTAAGAAAAACATGTTGGGATATTGTTAAAAAATTGTAGACTGGGTTTTATGATATTGCCATGTTATAGTTAAAACCCGTTTTAAGTTAAAACACGTTTACTCTAGTTAAAACTATGTAGTTTTTACTAAATGAGTTTATTACAACTAGAATTTACTCCTATTCAAAAATGAATATCAGTTAAAGCTAGTTCAAAAAGAGTGCTTTTATAGAGCCGATTTTGTTCTGGCGTTTCGACAGTCGCTGCCGCGGCACATTCGCTGTCCACCAAAGTTCACCACCCACCAAAACTCCTGAGGTGGTCGTCTTTGGCGCTCTATCGAAGGGCTCCGGGAACTCCTACGGAACGCGCCAGAGCCCCTCTCGCGCTGTGCCGAAGCACTTCTCGGGGGGCAACTACAGAGCCCTCCGGCACTTTCGCATTGTCACGACAACGCGGACCACACGCACTGTCGTCCGCCTCGGGATTGCATGGGCAGGCGACCGGAGCCCCCACTCCGATCGGCCGCGACCCGGAAGGTCCCTTTAGTCGCCTCTTACGACAGGCGGGAAACACCGTAACCTCATTCTTAGGCCCAGGCTACAGTGCTAACCGTCCGGGGCCATTTCTCCATTACGCGTCGGGGCTCCCGCAGACGCACTTCTTCCGCCGTCGCTGGTGCGACGGCGGAGGATTTCCACATCCTCAGCTCGAAGACGGACCTTTGCGTCCATCTCCGCCAGGAAGTCCAGGGGCGGAAACCGTGCCAGAATCAACGCCGCCTCTAGGGATATAGTTCTATACCCTCGTGTGACCCGAATAGCCATCTTGCGTTGCAGGCTATTGAGTTTGGCTCTGCAGCGTCGGACGCCCGTTAGTCTTTGTGACCAAACTGGCGCCCCGTAGAGAGCCATGGATCGCACGACTTTTGTGTAGAGGCGGCGAACCTCCTTTGGTCCCCCGATTTGGCAGCAAGCGGTGAAGGGCACCGGCTGTCCTTCCGATCCGGGGGACTAGGCGGTCAAAGTGCTCCTCGAAGCCCCAGCGACTGTGCTCACGTACTTCATGTACCGGCCCACCTGGACCGGCATGTCACCGACGAGAATCGTCGAGCTGGGCGCCTACCTACCTAGAAATACAAACCTACCTAGAAAGAGTGTTCTTATAGAGCCGATTCTATTCTGGCGCTTCACTCTCAACTCGCAAAAAGTGTCGTCGAGGTTGTTTTACGTAGTTCATCTAAAGTATTCTAAAGTTTAGCGATAGTTTTCGGGTGGCTTGCACCAATTATTTAAGCTTGATTTAAGGAATTGGCATCCACTTACACTAACTATTAAATAATAGATAGCTAAACATCAGTTCCTTAAATGTAGTTTAAATAGTTGGTGCAAGGCACTTTTAACTAAAGTTCAAAGTTAGAACTAGTTTTATCTGAAATTCAAATATGTACATGTATAGCAGTAAATTCTAGTTTTAACTAGGAAATTCTAAGTATAACAGAAGTATTTAGTAAAAATTAGTTTTAACTAGAGAAAACGCTTTTTAACTAAAAACGGGTTTTAACTGTAACAGCCACATCGGGAATTTTTTATATTATAGTAAATTTTTTTGGTAATTTTATTGTTAATGGTTGGTTGTGTTTATGAACTAGTTTAAGGAAATATTTTTATATTATAAAAACAATTATATATTTAAAGATAATATACATACAAACATTCCATTGCCAAAACCTCAGTATGGTACGTCCAATTAATTATCGTATATAACATTTCTATATATTTAAAATAAATCTTAAAATAGCGATATACTGATACAATGAACGTATTACTACTAACCTACTTTATTAAAAATAAAGATTCTACAAAATGTTCCGATATTTTGTATCCATTTTTGTTTAAATAAAATTGTAAAAGTAATATTGCCTCTTACTTACTATTCTTATTAATAGAAATAAATACAATTGTTTTTTTTGAGGAATAGTACTCATTGTTGCATAGAATATAAATATATTTCTAAAAAAGTATGGCTCGAAGGACCAAAAAAGGTGTGCGACTCGATAGACCAACAAATACGTATGTAAAAACAAATTATACAACAAAAAACAATTATATCTGCTGAAATAAGTTATCCTGATTTTTCAGAGGCCCTAAATTCTTTTAGTTCGGAAAGCTGATCGTTATATTGGCTTTGAGTGACACTAAATGCTCCGTCAGTTTATTTTAAGGAATAGCTTAATTTGGGGTCATACAATATGCATGACTGGAGATAATCCCATAGGGAAGGTATGCATAAGATGACAGGTAAAATGACATCACATCAGCCCTGTAGCTCAGGCCAGAGGAAAAAACTAAAGAAGCCTTCGAAATCGCGATCGATCGGAGAGGGGTCTCTGGTCGTCCACCAGTGTTCACCAAAATGTAATTGTAAAAACAATTACAATTTGTAATTATTTGCCTACAAAATGTTTTTACAATTATAATTTTAATTGTTTCTACAACTACATTTTGCCCAACACTGCCACCACTCATGTCACCCCGAGGAGTACGACACTTGTGGTGTACGGTGTCATGGCACTGCAAGGGTTCAGGTGCTCTCGTCACTGTTAAAAATTTTCTTATCCTGTTAAGAGTCCGCCTGTGCAATCGAATTTGTTCATTACCCCGCGCCCTATGTCCATAACAATAAAGTCCATTTTTGCTGTTGTTGTTTAACCATATTTTAGGGCGGAGAAATTTCAACATTTGTTTTTGCACATAATTGTAGAAATTAAATTAAAAACTGGTTTTAGAGAGTTGAGATAATTACCTATCCATTTCAATAAAAATCATTTCGAAATTCTATAGAATTTCGGATTGTAACTGGATCTTTGTACAAAACAGGGTTTGTTCTGTTTCCACTTTTAAGGATTTGAAAATAAAGAGTTGAAGTATGTATCTAAATATGTAACTAGTCATCTTAGTGAGCGACGAAGCAAATTTTAGTAGTTATACTAATATTAATGCTGATAAAAATTATTTAAATTAAATAATCAGACAACGGAGAAACTTCATATTTTCATTACGTTTGTACATCAAAATATCAATAGTTTTTCTGGCAATATATTAGATGTTAAATTATTCCTAGAAAAATATAATATAGACATCTTGTGCCTCATCGAGACGTGGTTGAAGACAGATAAAATGTCTTTTAATATAAACAATTTTAATATGGCCAGTGTGTTCAATAGAGCATCGACAGATGCCAGTGGTAGCATAATTTTGTGTAAAAATTACCTTACATTAAAAAACCACAGACAGTTGCTCGCTCTATTGAACGTATATGTGAAATGTCGTGTGCAGAGACGGATCTGCAAGAATTAGCAAATGTAGGAATGTCAAAAATAAGAAAGAGATATGCTCATTTCACTCTCTCTCATTTAATTTAGTGCATATTTTGAATGAACCGACCAGGGTCGCATACCATTCCGTGACGTGTATAGTTTAACATTTTTATGAGTAAGTGTGAAACTATGGAAAATATGATTGTTAGTGGTATCCGCTCTGATCATAAAGCTCAGTTAATTAAAATAGAGGATATGAAACATAAATAAGAACAAATATTTGAACTTAGACCATTAGGAGACAGTAGGCTAAAAAACTTTATACATGATGTAGCAAAATTTGCAAACACTACTTTTTGGTTGATGATCCAAATGTCATGTATGATTAGATTAGCCAAAAACTTATCCGAAATATTTAATAAGAACTGTCCAAAGAAAAAGAAAGTAGTTATTAATAAACAAGTTACGTTTCGCGGATTGGGCGACGAAGGGCATAAGAAAAAGTAGGACAAGCTTTATGAGTTATATGATGAGAAATCTTACACAGTAGATGAAAGTTCTTATATAATAACTATGTCCGCACTTGAAAATATTTAAGGGTTTTTTTTTATATCAGAGGGGGTAAACGAAGCGTATCCGCCAAAGCAATCTACATTGCGAATAAAATTAGAAAATCAGAAAACGCAGTAAAGGCTACATGGAACACCATAAACAAAGAAGTCGGTAGTAAACAAAATAAAAAAACGAAGATATTTCAATACAAATTGATAATTATTGAAGTCGGTGCCAAATCAATGTGCAACAAAATAAAGTCTATTAGTTTGGTGGCTTGGCACCGACTTCAGTAACCGTCAAATTTAATTATATAGGTATGTGTATCATATTTCTAAAGTTATTTTAATTGTACTTGAGTTTTGATTAGTAAAGGCTAGTTATTTTATACTTTTCAGTGTTTTTTTTGAAGGCGGTTTAATTTTTTTTAATAAAAAATTTTTTATAACAAAGTTCCTCAGGAAGTTACTCAATTTACAGAGAATATATTTAGGTTAGTTATAAAACGTACATTGATTAGACAATCATTCTATGAAATAAACGATTTCATTGAAGATAAAACAAGTCTGGAAAAGATCTTCTCTACACATGCATTTACTGGCTTAATGAATATTGTATTTTAATAAACCTTTTGTAAAATGAAGTTGAAAAAATGATACCTGAGTTTCTTATCGATTTTTCTGTGTTCAGGTTTTCTATTTGAACCGAACTAAAGTAGATTTGACGTTCGAAAATACCATGTAATTGGGTTTACTTGAATAAATTGACGAGTTTGACTCAGATATCGAGACTGGTCACTAAACAAATCAATAATGTCTGCATAGGCGAACTCTTAAGGATGTGACAAAGATTTATGTATGTACTACATATGTAATTAAAAATGTTTAGGTTTATTATTTAAGGTGGATTTAAATTAGAATAGAGTTGATTACTATTCCTTGAGTCTAAAAAGACACGTCCGCGCGTAGCGATATCCCTCGCCGCATCTCTGGTCGATCAGGTACAGTACAACAAATAAAACGAGGGTACGAGTTCCAATATTGTGTATTTCCCTCATTCTCTCAAAATGCCCGCGAGATCCACGCATTCTTTCACATAAAAAAGATCTCTACTACCAATACGGTACATTATGATTATCAACTTATGACATTTTTTATAATAATAATGTGTAATTACAAAGTCTGTCAACTAAATACAAAGGAATTCGGCGCGCATAGCGTACCAAATGCTTATATTAATACATATACATGTTATATATATATAAAAGATAAGATATACAAAGCGCTATAGTTAAAATTTTAAACAATACCTATCGCAGCGGACTGACGCGAAATGAGAACTACATATCGGGAGCGGGTGACGTTAAAAACAACCTAACATATTGCATATAAAAACTAACCCTAATCTCAGATACTATGATTTAAAAAATATACGGACGATTAAAAAAAAACCACGCGTCCCGACGAACACTGCAGATTTCCCGAATAATGAGGGCCTACCCCCGAACATCGCAACTTTCGCTGGAGCTGGCAATGGTCGCTGCAGATACCCACAATCTGTATAAAAAAATAAGATTCAAAATGGCCGCTCCATTGCCTCTCACTTGCACCTCCGTCTATTCTCACTCGGTCTTCGAAGTTTGACTAACCGCGAGGTTATTACCTAAAAATTTGCAGACAGCGACAGCCGCGCGATCACTGCGCGATCGGCGATTAATTGTAATAAAAAATTAGTATCATGTATGGCGATTACGTATCTATTATTCTATGACCGCAAATTGCACTTTTCGCGGTAGATTTAGCGCCACTATACAAATTACATTACACAAATTCTCGTTTTGACAGCAGATATCGCGCGATATTGGCTGTCGCATGCTGTCTGCAAGATACGTAATAAGCGTGCTGTTTTTCTTTCGGATAAATTACTAAATTACATAAATTACAATATTTAACTATTAATTAATAATTTACCACTAATTACATCCGTATGCTGACCCTACCGCCACATTGAACGGCCATTTTGAACCTTATTCTTTAATTAAACAGTTTGCTCTACATAATTGACGATTCTTACACAATAACGATGTAACGAATATTTGCAATAATATTCGCGAATATTTGTGTTATATGAATATTTACATATAATACGAATAGTTTGAAGACAAAAAAGACAGTTTTTATATTTTGTGTGCAAAAGAAATGAAAGAAGGAAGAGGTTAAGTTTCTAAAGCAGAAGCACATAGACATGTTTATACCCAGGTATAAATCGGTCTTGAAATCATGCATTCAGGTAAATACGAATTCGCAATAAATAAGGAATATTCGCATTCGCGAATATCTAAAAAATTATATTCGTGACATCGTTAGTACACATATACTCATATCACTTTCAAAAATTAAAATTTTTCCAGTAATTCAAGTGGAACAAAAAAATACCCGGAGCTACATGACACGAGATTCGACCGGGTTCACGTGAAACGCGTCCGAATGTAAATTCGTTTAACTATGCTTCAGTCTCCATACAAAACGGACGGGAGATGTCTGCTATCCGGACTCATCAATGCAACATTTTTTTTGTTCGCACTACCTTCACAAAAATCACTTTATACTGTCATTTGATACCATTACATTATAACTAGTATGAGCTCACATCAATCTTATAATACAGGAATCATCAGTAGAAAGTAATTTTGTCCATAATTATCACATTTCAAACAAAACAAATATACCAAAAACAATCTGATATGAATAACATAGACAGTATAGAATTGACGGATTATATTTTAAGACGAAATAACAACGTTATAAGTATATCTCACACTACTTATAAACGAAGTAATGACACAACTTTCTCAAAAGACGTCGTTGGGTAAACTTTATATATCCCATAGCACTTCAACGATTACAACAAGAAGAATCTAACGACACCTCATTTATTAAAATTCATCAAGGCGTTTATTGGTACAAGGATAACACACTAATACATTAATTTTCAGATATCTTTGTCAAAACTGAGCAAAACACTCATAAATAAACACGTTAACAATTTGCCGTTCAACACGGCGCCATCAGTCTATGGTTTTTTCTTTTTCGCACATAGTAGACAGTGATATGGACAAGGAAATAACGAGACGTTTAAAATATTCGTCTTAAAAATAATCCATCTATTCCGCAGGTGACTTTGAAATCATTGATATTTCTTTTAAACTCAGGCCGCAATCATTATATCGATTAACATTAAAATTAATATTACGTAAACCAAAAACTTTTTTTTTGGTTTACGTAATATTAATTATCTTCAACTCTGAAAATCTTGAACTCGATGTGCACCGTGAAAGGACATTTTTTTTAAACTAACTTTATCACTTGCAAATGTCCATTGACCCCTGTTCCTCGTTCAGTATCAATTCCATTGTTCAGGTGCGTTGATGTACATATATCGCTCGAGGATTCATTATGAGTTTAGTTTTCATTATCTGAATTTGGATTGCAGTTCATACATAAAATGGTTTCGATTATCAATGACTTCAAATTCACTTCGATATACTAAATCTATGACGAATACATATAACTATGCTAACAAAAATAAACACTTGTAAAACAACTGAACATAATTGTAATTAATCGACAAAGTAGTACATGTGTGGTGTGTTGCATAACATTTCATTAGAAAACACGTCAACTGCGAGCGCGGGTAGTTGCAGTTGTAACGACGGGCGAGCGGGGGCCGCCGGCCAGTTACGGTACGGTACAGTCAGTTACAGTAAGTGAGACATACGGCGCAGGCGCAGGCGCAGGCGCAGTCGCAGGCGCAGTACTAGCGCGCCGCGGCCGCTTACTCTTGCTATGTACAGGTGTCTAACGACGGTGCTTGATTGCCTGCGGACAGTAACCATTATTCCTTTTATTATTTGATGTGAGGCAATCAGTTGCTTCTAGGGTTTCTGATTTCTCGACTTATTTTTTTTCCCGAAGCTTGAGAATTCTCGACTAAGAATTCCCGGGAATTCTCGAAAACTCGAGAAATAATTTAATTAAAAAAAAAATAGAACATTTTTAATTAAATGCAAAATAAAACTACGTTTATTATGCAATAATCATGAACATTTTTTTAATTCTTCAATCTTATGAGGAATAACACATATTTTCAAACAAAATAACTAAATTGGAGTATATTTCTCATTACACAAATAATAAACAAACGGTCGGGGCTATTGAAACTGCGGGGCAATTGCACCATTTGGCTATAACTTTTGTTCTATAAGGTTAATAATAACGACATCTATTTAACGAAATAATGAGTCTTTCCTCTACTGAGACCTTATAGAACGAAAGTTATAGCCAAACGGCGCAATTGCCCGGCAGTTGCAATAGCCCCAATTAAAATAACGAGTATCTTCATACAAACCATTTTTAAATTAAAGTTGAACACTTACAGTATATTTTTTTCCAATAATAATTAGAGATTTTAATATATTCGTTTAATTAAATAAATAAAACCGCGCGGGAGAAGAGACCATGGACGCAAACATAATCAAGAGATCAAGACGCGATTGCTCGATTTCTCGACACTTTTTTCTCGTTTCGACTAGAGTCAGATTTCCCGGGAATTCTCGCTTCGAGAAGTCTCGACCAGAAACCCTAGTTCTTCACTTCAAGTACTTAGAGGCGTCATACATTGGAAACATAAAGGCTTTCAGCCGCCTCTGTTTCTGAGGACGCTTCGTTGCGGCGAAACACAAATTTGGATTTTAAGAAACTTAACTAAAAAATTGTTCTTAAAAGTATAAAGTTATGTTTCCTAAAAGTTCCTAAAATAATGAAGCCTATGTGTGTTAAGTAGTAGTGTGTGTTGGTCGTGGGTAGTGTCGTATGGGTGTTGGTGTTGTATGTTTTAAAAGGTAGTGTTTGAGATCATCTATATGGGGTTGAGTGTTTTATTTCAAGGGGTAGCATGTACCGAAGTCATGTTTTGATGTTTGTCTTAATGATAGCATGTGTATTGGGGTGACTACGCTTTGGGGATAATGTGTGTGTTGGGGTCGTATGTGCTGTACTCATGCGTGTCTTAGAGGTAGTGTGTGTATTGGGGGATGGTGTGTTGGACTCATGTGTGACTTAGTCATAGTGTATGTATTGGGAGTACAGCGTGTTAGAAATGGTGTGTCTGTTAGGGTCGTCCATTTCATATGTGTTAGAGGTATTGTATGCATTAGGGATGGTGTATATGTGGGGGCAATGTGGGATAGTATGTGTGGGAGTATTGCGTGGAAGTGACGGTACCGACCTCGGCCGGCTGGGCTAGGCTAGTTGGGCGTCCAGTAGGACTGCGAGTACGAGGGCTTGCTGCTGGCCGGCTTGCTGGCCGCGCGCGCCGCTCCGCCGCCGCCGCTCTCCTGCGACATATCACATACCACATGCCATCACTCGGGTTTACACGTTCTAACTAAAGTACTCGACAAATTACTAACAGTTTCAAATTATACATTTTCGCTTCATTATTTCTGCAAATTACTACAGTACATGTTTATAATGGCTAATACATATTTTAATGAAATTAAAAACATTACTATTCATGTATTGTATCGTTTTTAATAGGGTAGATATATTAATGAATCATGTATTATTTTTTAAATGAAATCTTATAATTTTATAATTAGAATTAGTCTTTTTCTAGAGGACAGTAAACGCATGCGCTGCTGTTTTAAATTAATTACACGTCCCGCCCTAAGAATTAAATTGACATATACGATAAATTAACTACTAGAATATAATTGAGTTTAAATAAATAATAAACTTAAAATTACTACCTATAAAAAATACTAAAATCTTTAGTAAACAATCTTTTTTGAGTCTTTCTAAGAGTGTTCATTTATACAGCAATGTTTGTCTTAAATCAATATGTAAAAAAAAAACCGTCAGATCTATGAAGGTATTATTATGTATCGAGATTCGGTTCTATTTATGTAGTCCTTTTACATAAAATAAAAAAATACTGCAAATAATAAAAAATAATTATGGCATTAGAGACGATACAGAGTACAGACGGTGCCAGAAATCCTTACCTTAGAAACGCTAGCTGAAGTTATTGCTCGTAAGAAATGCCATTTGGCTTCGTTTTATACGGCGGTGTTCACAATACTTTACTTTTCGTTTGATTTAATAGAAAGTTAATAACGTTCGACTACCAGTTTAAAATTCGTTACGCTAGATCACATGGTATTTGTCATTCTATTCTACAATCGTTTACGATAATTGAGCCACTTGTCTAGGTCCCTTCATATAGCGCGCATCACTGCCGATGACGGATGAACGACAGTGTTGTCACGTTCTAAAAATTTGTACTTTCATGAATAATATACCTCTTATATTTTTGAGTAATGTCGTTGGGATACCTATATAACTCTTTCGGATCGAACAGGGTTCTCTTCGTATCTGTACATGGTATATAAAAATAAATGTTAGTCAGTATGTCACTTACTACGCATACCACTTGATCAATTAAGCTTGAATTTATGGGTTTATGGCAACGAATTTGGAAATACTATATACTATTAATTTAAAAATATGACACAACGCATAACCCAATCATGTGGGCGGGGCTAAAAAAACACAACAACGCGCTACTTAAGTCTACCGTGCGCTCAGTGACAGCACAGTAGACATAACAGTAGGATGATTTCATAGTCAGCTAGCGCACGCGGTTTGTATGTGTGCGCGCGCACTAATACGTAAGCACCGTGGTACACACGCAACGGCAATATTTTGGGTGAATATGGGTAATTATTGTAACGCCAGTCGGGGTCGCATGCGACGCAATCATGCGACCGCCTCCATTTGTCTTTCATTCGTTCTTCACATCGTCGCAAAAACAAAAATGTCTAAATCGCATAAATTAACATATTATAGTCCTTAGTTGCCAAAATAATTTTAGTTATTCGGACCCAGAGTTATCATTCTTCAACAACTATAAGAAATTAAATTTAACAAAGAAAAACTTATGCGTGTGCATTGTTTTTATCATTATGTACTTAATGTATAACTAAACGAGATGCTCGTTTAGTTATGCATTTCGGAATGTGGGCTCAAATACTCATTTGAGTGCACATTTGGATCGGACATTTTTGGAGCGTTGATTGTGTATCTTGCTTTTTATTTGTGATCGAAGACTATGAAACAAAATTTAATGCAAATTGTCTCTGCATATAGTAATGTATATAAAAAATTTATGGGTTTTATTATAATGTTTTAATTACGGCGCGGCATTACTATATGAAACTTTTGATGTGAAACATCTGATGCGGCGGATCAGAACGGTTGGGGTGGCGTCGGTCGTGGCGACGCATCGCCACGCGCTTGTACTGTGTTCGTATACCTATAGCGTATGCAGTGTTGTTATACACTTCGGAACACGTTGCCTGTGTTTTTTAAACAAAGAATATTTTTTTCTTTAAAAAAAATCTGAAAATTTTTTTTTGATTGTCATATATTTTCTTTAATAAACCATCCTTTCATGCATATTTTCTATTTTGTTTGATTACACAGGAGTAATCTGCACACAGATACCCAGCCCCTGGGGGAGACATTGTGTTACGTGGGTCCTCGGCGATGAAACGCAACGAAAGTTATGATATGGACCTACATAGTCTATTTCATTAGCGTTTAGCTAATTAAGTTACCGATACGTTACCCTAAATTAGATATCTAAATTAGCATAACATACCACAAAAGATGGAACAGAACTTTGCCATTTTAACATAACATTTGCCATTTTTACCATTAGATTTTTGAAGTTGGGTGTTACCAAAATAAAGTAATATCACATCCCACAAACAATTATGTCCATAGATAACGCTTTTAAAATGAAAATAAATGTGTGGAAATGTTAATTGGTCACACTGAAATCGGACGTTGAATGATCGAGAGCAAGAGGCAGAGACTTGTGGGCATGATCACCGTTTCAGTAATATATTGCTTAACTATTGGCAGACGCATGTGACCTCTTATACGTCGCAGAGTGGAGCAGACTCCAAAAAACTGTCGAAAGTTTAAAAAAATAAAGTGATTTCGGTATACCCTCGTATATTAATTACAATACTAAGATACTATTTGACAGTATTTAAATGTCTTATAACAAACCTAGCTCGTTACTACAGTGAATCGTTACGTTTTGAAGACACGGAGCTATTCAGTATTAGTGATTTGCGGGCAATTTCAGAATAGTTTCGCGCTAAAATAAATTATTCTTTGATGTTATTTAGTTATGGAATCTTCATCTTCAGGTATGTAACTATGTTTTAGATTTTTTTTTCATTATATAGTTTTACATTCGCTATTAACAAACACACAAGAATGAAGAAAATTTTCACGTCCTCTAACTGCGCCATAATAACTGGAATTGGAGATCATCTCATTCAAATTTTTAAAAAGAAAGTCCATATTTTGCCTAAATAAAAAAAAAATCAAACGCGATTTTAAATGTATTAGCCATTAAAAAGAACAATGCAATAACTTTGTTGACATAATTAGGTGAAAATACAGTTAATAGTCTGAGGCATTTGATGCAATTATTTCTTTCTTCTACCCCCATTTTAATGTCGGTACTTACAAAATGTTAGAACAAAAGCGATGTATGAGTTAATAATGGTGTATATATAATAGTTTTTTACAAATCACACTTTTACAACGAAGTAACCTAATCAATAGAGAATATGAAAAAATTATGTAATGTAAAAAACTTTTAATATTGTAATATATTGTGAATTCAAATATTATGCGCCAATGAACACTGAAATATAAAGTAAGGTATGACGAAGTGTGTACAAAGTCACTTAGCCATACTCAGCCTTATCTCTGAAACTACTCAACATAGAAATTTTAAGCAACAAATAAAAGGAGGAGGTTCTCAAGCCGACGCGTTGTTTTTTTGTATGACACATAACTTTTTACAGAGTAGTCCGATTTTGGTGATTCGTTTTCACTGGGGTCGAAATAAGTTCAGTGTTCAAGGATTTTACTAATAAAGAAATCTAAAAATACTGACTTTTACCGATTATTTAAACCGAGTTAAAATTTCGAGTGCCAAACTGACCATTTTTACAAAAAACTGACTTACTGATTTTACTGACCAGTTTCGACCCCTGTTTTTATGTAAAAGGTCCAGGAATTTGTAATGTCCAGTGTGAGAAATTTAGTTAATATCTGATGATAGAGTACTACTTAAACAAAAGAACCCAACGATTTGTATATTTTGATACATACATATCTTTCGTATACCCAATGCGGTAGTCGGAGATGACGGCGCGATAATTTCGCGGTCCTTACATACTTCTTTCATATCTTCGAATCTAATCATTCTCGTCATGCATTTTCCGCCTAGGTATGCGGATGCTTTTGACATTACCGTCAGTTTACACTGGCTATTTGATGTTCGTAAGTCAACCTTTGTCTTCCTTGGCTTTGGCTACTACTCGCTTTCGTTCTATAGATTTCTTCGTCAGTCTTTCATCACTCATGTTTTGGTGATACTTTTATGTAATGTTCCATTCCGGAATTAGAAAAAAATTAGTTGTAGACCGACCCTAGATATTTATTATGGCCAAGATCACACAATAGGGAAAAATAAATTACTGTTTAAAATTTAAATTACTTTTAAAAATTTCAAAATATATAAAGCCTTACTTGAATAAAAACGAATGTTCTAGGACTTACAAGTCTGTAGAAATTAATTAATAAAATTAGCGTTTCATAAATATATTAAACCTACAGAGAAAAGATGAGTGGTAGCAGAAGCTAAGGAAGACCAAGCCTGTAGAGTGCTATCTCACGGAAATGTTAAAAGCACTCGCATACCTAGGCGAAAGTGTGTGATGAGAACGATGAGGTCAAAGAAATTTGTAAAGGCTGCGATGCTTAGCACTCGATCCTCTCTACCCCATAGGGAATATGTCGTGAGGATATGTGTGTATATATGGAAGTGCCCACTTGAATATTTTTTAAACCAGTTCCAAGCACTGCATTTTTTTCAGATCAATTTCGTTTTTAAAGTGCAATGCCTATTCATATAAAAAAAATGCCCATTATTGTCTGTATTATTCCAACGATACTAATAATTACAAATATCATTAAAAAATTATAGCAATGGCATAACATCGCTAGTATTGTTACTTTTACACTAAACCATAAATAAGCCCGTATTTAGAGATTTCAAACCACTGAGCTAGAAACATTTCCATTTTGTTAAAGGTAACCTTTAAAAACATTATACATAAATATTGATACATAATATAGTTACATAAATACATACAGAAAGTGAATTTGAAATTATCGGCATCTAATATGACAAAACCATTATTCTATGTATGCACTACAATCCAAATTCTGGTAGTGAGCAGAGACAGCGAACGCCACGAATTCCTGAGCAACATGTGTGTCAATGCACTTGAATTAGCGATTGGATTAACAGAGAGATCAATCAATCATCGAAAAACGCTGTGGCAGGGGGGAAGAGGTGTTCGCAAACGCTAATGACTTTAAATAGTCCTTGCATAGCTCCATGACGAGTTAAGGTTTTATGAGTTGATGATTTTTACAATTATTTTATTTTAATAAGATTTTAATCGATTCAAATCAACATAATATTATGTTTGATGCCGTTGTGTCTTTGAACTGACATATATGCATTTTTTTATTTGAAAGGTGTTCAAAAATATGCTTAGCCATGTGTAGTGTAAATCGATCGAGATTATTTCATGGCTGGGATTTTTTAAAATTTAGTACTACTAAAGTAATCTGTAACAAAGTCAAATTACTTTATTTGAGTGAACTCAATTACAAAGTATTTACAACGCGCAGTAAAATATTACAGGAGCTATCTCGATCTAACACTGTGATTGTTGAATGAGCTCCCTATTAAGCTTTATCCAAGACGCTAGTGGTGTGGGGCTTTACAGATAAAAAACGCGGTATGTTCTTAACAGGGTCGGAAAAGCGCAAGCAATACCCTTGGTGTTGCAGACATCCGTAAGCTGCTGCTCGTTTGCCACATTTGATATAACAAAAAATTTTGTAATGTCAAATCTACCGATAGTTGGGAAAAAACCTGCAGACAAGAACCGGCAAGCAACTCAGTCTAGTATCTATATTTATTTCTGCATAGTCTAAAGGAGCATACATAACTGTCTGTGGACACGTAGTGTGTCTTATTTATTTATATTTTTTAAGGCATTGGTAACAAGACCATCAGCCTAATGACGTAACTTCTGGAGAAACATTGTTCCTAACACTCCTCCAGTAAAGTGATAGTAGGCTTTACTGAAGTTAAAAAGGACTTCTTGGAAGAGCGCGAAAACTTCAGCTACACATGTTTATTTAGATCTTCTCCATTCTTTTCACTTACACAGAACTTTAAAACACAATACACTATCACTGTGTACTTTAAAACTCTTAAAAATGTAAAAAATAGAAAATCTAAATAAAATGACAACCTCACTTCTCCCGTTCCCGCCAAAAAGTCCCGTAGTGTGTCCAGTACGTATCGGCACAGATATAAAAAATATCCTTACAAATATTTTCCCATAGGTCACATCTAACGGGCGGCCTGTCTGTGCGGATAAGGTACTCTCACGGCTGTTAGATGTTAATACGCCTATAGAAAATTATATTTTTTATGTCTATGCTAGTAAGTGCTGGAAATGCTGTGTCTGTAGAGTAGTAGTCTAAACGCTCTTTTATTTTAAAACGATGTCGATAACTTCAAGATTCCAATCAAATATATATTCCTAAATACATATATTATAAATAAAATAACTGTTATTCATACAACATACATGCAGTTAAACAGTGAAAGGCGGGTAATACTAATATATATTATCTAAATTAAATATATAAATATAAATGGCTCGACGAGTGCGAATATATAATGTGACAACACATATACATTAATATAAACTTACCCGCCTATTATGACTATTTGTCACCCGTGCATCCATCTACAAATGAAAGCAAACTCTAAAATATATAATTTAAATTATAATACTCTATTCATGCAATCGACATGTTACACAGTGTACAAACATTTAAATCTGAAAATATTCACTTGAGCAATAGTGATCACTTGTTTTATTTATCAGCAATATAAACAAATAAAAATTAAATGTTTGTAAGCGCATCACTTGAGAACGACTGGACCGATTTGGCTATTTTTTGTTTTAAAACGTTTGTAATAATCCAAATTAGATTTACATTGAAAAAAAAAACTGAAAAGTTGCCTGAATATTAGAAAAGTATGG
Source organism: Zeuzera pyrina (assembly GCA_907165235.1). Lineage (NCBI taxonomy): Eukaryota > Metazoa > Arthropoda > Insecta > Lepidoptera > Cossidae > Zeuzera > Zeuzera pyrina. The sequence continues at coordinate 14,333,854 of OU015640.1, forward strand.
GAAAAAATGTGCAAGTACTTTTACTACGGGATTGTTGTTTGAACTCAAGACCATAACCCACGAATAACAATGTAATATCTTTTGCCTATTGAGCCACAGCAAAGTAAAACTAGCTGTATAGTTTTAAATAATTTTAAATTGTATGAATAGTATAAAAGCCGGCCAAGAACGTATCGGACTTGCATTGACTTGCGTAATTTTTACAACTTCTTCAGAAATGTATACAAGGTATAATTAGCATAATAAGATAACTTGAAAATGTAATCAGTCTTTTATCCAAATCTGATCATTTTTAAATTATTTTTGGTTTTGGATTATCGCTTCGGAAGGTATGAAGTTGGAATTAATCAGATTCAATATACAAACGGACATCACAAAACTACAAGGGTATCGTTTTTGCGATTTTTCTGAGGAATCCTAAAAGTTAAATATTATCTGTTTGGGTTTCTTTCAAGAGTAAACTTCTGAACTCTTGTCAACCTTTATTTAATATATACTGCGGCTGTGCGTCTCATCAAAACAAGCTACCATTACTATGTGAGTTAAGCCGTGGGTAACATATGATAGCTAAAAGAAAGATATTTGTCGAGTTATTTCTGTTATAAATAATACAGCATTCAAAACATATAATTAATTACTTTAGTAATAAATACAAGTGATCACTTTATGTGCATGTAATACATTTCGTGTAAATTTTGTTTCGATCAAACGCCATTAGTTCATTGTCAGACATTAACATTGTACAGCGATGCTGGGACTACACCCATTAATAATTATGTATATGGTGTAATTATATGGGTGTGGTGTACTTACAAACATTTATCGCAGAACTGTATGTTTATAACTATGTTTATTAACCGCGTTGTTTATCAGGTTATTTGTTCGTAAATTTTGAGCAATTAACCTTTATATATTTGTTGTAGTATGATTAGGAGGTGTTACATGCGTATATTAAGTATGTGCTCATATATAGGTGATATTGTTGTACTAATGTACTAGTATATTGTTGGTGTGTTCGATGCATTTAAGATATGCTTATAATTTTGTATGCATACAATATAGTGTACTTATCATATGGGTGTACTATACTTATGATGTTTTAGTGTATTGGGTGTATCGTACTTATGATGAGGTGCAGATACATTTTCTCATTGCATTATTTATTTTATAAACTGTAAATATTTCGATAACATTTGGATCATAATTTTTAGAAAAAAATAAAAAAGTAGTGGTGCGGTGTGTACTGTGTGGTGGTGTGTAGTGGTGCGATGTGTACTGTGTGGTGGTGTGTAGTGGTGCGGTGTGTAGTGTGTAGTGGTGCGGTGTGTAGTGTGTAGTGCGTGGCGGTCACCTGGTGCTGCTGCGGCGCGTGGTGGTGCGGGTGGTGCAGGGGCGCGGGCGGCGCCGGGATGTACAGGTGCGAGCCGGCACCGAACGGAGGCGGCGTGCCGCTGTGGAACGTCGCCTTCTCGTAGCTCTGTGTGACACACACGCACGCGCTTACACATACACACACGTGAGTCGCGGTCGGTTGGACCGATATTGATACTCTAGTCCTTTTATTTATTTAAATATTTATTGTACACATATAATACACAAACAAAAAGTTTCAGAAGGGTACAGTTAATTTCTATTATAAATTTCTGCTGGAAGAAATTTCTAATAGAAAACCACTCTTTCCGACAACCGAATTAATTGTCACAGACCTTGCTTCTAATGCCGTGCCAGTTAGCTGAACAAATTTGTTCTCTGTAATTTCCTGAGGGTGCTTTATTGAGAAGCAAAACATGTGTCACTTTACAAATTTGTGATTTTGGGCGAATAATCTAAAAATATCAAAAACGGGCACGTTTTATTACGTGAAAAAAGATAATTAATTTTCACGGTGTTTGTATTGAAACTCTTAAACTTTTAAATAAACAATTTTCATTTTTTAATACAAATTTAAATAGTATAAAATTGTTTCAGAAGAATATCACAAGATAATGAAAACTATGACCTATAGATTAGATCTATTATCTAACTTTCTCAACTAACTTACTACTAACTTAACTACAATTACTACTAACAACTTAACTACAGTCCGATCGCTGTAATGATGCGTTCCTGACAGGTTGTGATCAAATGGACAATGTCACTTTGAAATAGCATTGAATTTACGATGAAAATATTTATACAATATAAAAATACAATAGAAATAAAAATACGAAAAAAATAGAGACGTCAGGAACACATTCTCTCAGCGGCCGGACAATAACATAACTGACGACTAACTAAATGAACCTAATCTAAAAACATGTCTGTGTTCACTCTTGTGAAAAATCTTTAGAATCTACAGTGAAGAACACAGGACGTCGTGTATGTCGTAACTTAAATGTAAAGGTGTCGTACTCACATTGACCTTGTTGAGCGCGACGTGCGTTTTGGCGTACATGGCATTAGTGAGATCGGACGCGCCGCCGCCGGACTTGTTGGCGCTGGCGTTGTAGCCGCCGCCTGACCAACACACACATATTTAAAGAAAATTTATATTAGTTTTTCACTTATAAAGTTTAAAAATAATTAAAAAATTTAAAAGTACTAACAAACAAATATTTTTTAGTTATTATGTCTATCAAATACAACAGCTTAACATTGAACATAACAGTAGACGAAATATGTTCCCATTCCTTTCTATTATAGGCTTACGCCACACATTTCTTTTCTAACGATTCATGGTGTGTGTACGGCGATATCTATAAGTGGTAAAGCTGTGACTAAAACAATGTAATTAGGGGGCCTAGACAAGTGGCTCAATTGTCGTAAACGCGAGTAGAATAGAATGACAAATACCACGTGATCTAGAGTAACGAATTTTAAATTAGTTGTCAAACTTTTTATTATTTATTTTATTATTATTATATTTCTTAAGGATTGGTAACAAGACTATCAGCCTAATGATGAAACTTCTGAAGAAACATTAACTGTCCCTAACACTCCTCCAGTAAAATGATAGTAGGCTTTACTGAAGTTAAAAAAGGACTTCTTGGAAGAGCGCGAAAACTTCAGCTATACATGTATTTAGATCTCCTCCATTCTTTTCACTTACACAGAACTTTAAAACACAATATACTATCACTGTTGTACTTTAAAACTCCTAAAAGTGTAAAAAAAAAAGAAAATCTAAATAAAATGACAACCTCACTTCTCCCGTTCCGGCCAAAAAGTCCAAAACTTTTCATTAAATGAAACAAATCGTAAATTCGTGTGAAAATCGCAGTACGAAAAGTAGATAAATGGCAGTTTTGGCAAGTAATTACGCCAGCAAACGTTTCAATTGTACGAACCGTTTCCCACTTATCTACCCGCTCGTCCATGCGAGTTGTAAGGAGCTACCAGGGTCATTTCACTCCATATAAAAATGTTTACGTTGCTTTGCGTATATAGCTTCGTGTAACATTCAGAGGTCAAACGTTGATGTTGATCATTTAATTGTCATTTATTTTTATTATTTCATTATTATTCATTGTTATTAATCAAGTAATTCGAAGATTACTTGACAGTTTGAGTCTAGTTTCACTAGATGCCACTAGACGACTTTCGAAGAATTTCGACTGATAGCTCTATTTCCTTTATACAAGGTTATTTCGAAAAGATGGGCAAATACGGAAAGTTTAAAAGTACTCATCACAACGGGAATGCGTTCGACAAGTTCACCAAAAGTCAATGGTTCTACCGTAACAGCTCAAAGTTAAAAAAAAATAAAGTTGAGGCAACCCTAATATCAGCACTTTTCCATCGCTAGTAAACTTTTATAGTTTTTTTTTTATTTATATTTCTTAAGGCATTGGTAACAAACCCATCAACCTAATGACGTAACTTCTGGAGAAATATTAACTATGCCTAACACTCCTCCAGTTAAGTGATAGTAGGCTTTACTGAAGCTAAAAAAAGACTTCTTGGAAGAGCGCGAAAACTTCAGCTACACATGTTTATTTAGATCTCCTCCATTCTTTTCACTTACACAGAACTTTAAAACACACACTATACTATCACTGTTGTACTTTAAAACTCCTAAAAATGTAAAAAATAGAAAATGTAAATAAAATGACCTCACTTCTCCTGTTCCCGCCAAAAAATTCCTTTATACCCCCTGTACGGTTTACACCGTACATTTGTGCTTTGCAAGCACTTTTGGGTGCGGCGCGAGTTGACCCATCAATCATCAATCAGTACATGCAAATACGTCGCCCGCGCCGCGTGTGCTCACTGCATAGCATTTATATAGCATAGCAAAATAAATTACCAAAAACTTTCAGCATATCTTTTAATTTAAAACACTTAATCATTAGCAATAAATACTTATTGTGTATACCACACACCCCCTTTCTAATAATACTGTATAATAGTCTGTGGGAGCTACCGCACCTGTCTTGTACGTGTCTTGCGCGTCGTAGGGCGGTTGCTGTTGCTGCGCGTACGTGGACACCTTGCCCGCGCCGGCCGACACTCCGCCTACTCCGCCGACTCCGCCCACACCTCCCACTCCCCCCACTCCGCCCACGCTCGATCCTCCGCCGTACTGAAACGAACAATTTACTTCGTTTGAATTATACGTTACACTAGAACAGTACAAAACATTAATGGTGACGCTACGCGCTGGAAGAGCGGGGTGCGGGAACGAAAGCGAGGGGGTAATATTGCGTCGTCGCACTATGGGCCAGAACCGTGCGTACCGTCTCAAAAATCTGTAACTTTTTTGTTGTTTGAAGTAATGAGATGAAATTTGGTAGACAGCATCTCTAATATATATACAATCAAATAATAAGACATTACTTTATATTTTTTTATTTTTAATATGTATAAAAAATGATACAAAACTAAAAATGAAACTCGCGTCGTTTCGAATGGACAAAAGCTAATCGCAACATTTTCATTGACAACTTCAAAAAAGGAGAAGATTCTCAATTCGATTGTATGCTTTTTTATGTTTGTTACCTCAGAACTCCATCATTTATAAACCAATTTAGAAACTTCTTTATTTGAAAGGATATACTGGGAACACCATTTCACTGATATTGGAGCTTAGATTTGGAAGATACACTAAATAACGCGAACTGCTTATAAGCTTTATTTACATTGATAATTGGATGCTTTTATAATTTTCCGTTGAACGTTTTTATCGCCACGTTTTACTGTCCAAAATATAATAGGTAAGCAAAATGCTTCCCTATAATGTCCGTGATAAAGACGTTTTTTCAACGTCCACGGAATGACGTTATCGTGCACGGAAATATAAAAGCGTCTCCATACAACTGCATACATTTTGCATCCCCATTGTACCATGGACGGTAAAAATATGGCGATTAAAACACTCAACGGAAAATTTAAAAAAAGCGACCATTCTCTTGTATGTCATTAAGCTCCATCATTAGAACAGAAGTTAATTATAGACGTACCCTAGATATTTATTTATGATAAGCCACTCAAAGGGAGAAAAATAAACAAAAATAAGGAAAAAAATTTAACAAACTTCAAAAAAACACTGAAAAGTATCAAATAACTATCCTTTACTAATTAAAACTCAAGTACAAAAATAACTATAAATACGATACAAATATTATTAGTTATTTTTAAAAATAAATGGTGTTATCTCACTTTTTGATAAAAACACAAATACGGATATTTCACGTCATAAAAAAGCAACATGAGACGCTTGATCGTTATCAGATTCATTGAAGATTTCTTGATGAAACTTCGATTTTATACCGCATACATTAACATCCGCTTTTAATGTGTTTTGAATAAATAGTCATCTGTAAAACTACAAGACACTATAAAATAAGCAGTTTAAATGTACCAACGATACTGGCGCGATTTCCTTTTTGTTTATCAGAAATAAAAACCCACATTTCTATTTCATAATCAATATAAGTGAAATAAATCTATACTATATTAATAACATAGTTTGGGTACTCACCGTGGGGTATACTCCATACTGATAGGTCGTAGGTGGGGGCTGGTAGAAGTACGCGTAGCCAGGAGGGAGCGCCGCTGGTACCTGCAGATATAATCATTTTGTTTCGACTCGCAAGACAACAATACAAAAATAAAAAACTATACAAAAAAAATGCAATATAAGTTGTATATAAAATAAATAAAAGGTTCAGCGCGTCATAGGCTAGGCTGTGGCGTTGGTATTTTGCCAGACCCTGTTAGGAAGACCAAGTCTAGTAGACTTTAAAATAACACTTTTGAAAAAACCATCAATTCATTAATTATGATTTAATTTGTTGCTATGTCTGCTTTTCACTTACTCTTGTAGTTGACCAACTAACTTTCTATTCTACTATTCTGCTGTATGTTCATTATGGCAGTTGTTATATATTTCGTGATGGATTTTGACATCTAAATGTGAAGCTACTAATTCAAAACTTTATTGATCTCTCTTGGTGTCAGAGCAATATTTGCCATAATAATTTCTGCGATATTTTGCCTACAGCGACACGACAAATTTTTCTTCATTTACAATGTTAAAAGATGGTTTCTTAATTTACGAAGTTTAAACAATTCTATGTGACTTAGCTGCCTTTTAATAGAAGGGAGTATTGTAATTTTTGTACTATTGATTTTTGACTAATCAACTAATATTCTAACTAATAGTCTGTATATTGAATAATGATTGGGATACTCTTTCGAGGCTACATACATAACAAACATCTTTAGGCTGTTTGTATACTTGGCTGTTGGCTTGTTTGTTCGAAAATTACGGAATCCATTTTTAGGATGATCAATAAATGGGAGTCTTTGTCTAATACACAGACGCATATGAACTAGTGATGTGCCGGATATCCGTATCCGTATCCGCGGATATCCGAGAGAGAAGAAAGATTCGTATCTGTATCCATTACTTTTTGGCGGATCTTTTACCTTATTAATTTTCAATACATAGATTAAATTTCTATATAAGTCGAAACATGTCCTGTCACGCAAAGCGTCAAGTGGCGTCAACTATCGTTTCAAGGTCACGCGCATCGACACCGATCGAGTAAGAAAGTTAAGATCCATATCCGTATCCGCGGATCTTGACACCAAATATCCGTATTCGGATCCGTATCCGCGGATATACATTTTTAACGATCCGGCACATCACTAATATGAACATGCGTCTGTCTACAGTTAAGTGATGGAAGAACTTTAAATAAAAATATGTAGTTTGTGTACAATATCAGATAAGAAAATATAAGTCTTCGTTATTATTATATACCTGCTGCGGTGATGCGGCGTCTGTCCTTCCGAACCTCTCTCCCGCTCCTAACGCAAACGTGCCTTCCCTAGCGCCACTCACGCCATATCCTACTTCGTAATAACCACCCTAGAAACACAAAAAAATTACAAACTTAATATTACTCGTACTATTTACAATTATCTTTAAGATATTGTATAGACTCAGGTGTTACTTTGCGGAAATCCATTTCATGTGATGAATTCCTAAAATCTTTAGCTATTATCCGCTCAAACTCTAAAAATCATCTCCAAAACAACCAGCTAACCAGCACCGAATCGATTCGGTGTTGGTTAGCTGGCCGAGTCCAATCTCTGGTATATCCTGAGGATGCTTCGTTGAGAGGCGAAACAGGTGTCGATTGGTGGTTTTTGGAGTTTGAGCAGAAAGTAGCTAAATATTTTAGGAATTCATTATAAATTATCTCTTTTAAAAAACACATTTTCATGTAACTTAGTAACAATTTATAATACACAAACCCAAGTATTTGGGTAAGTATATCGGAAATTAAAGGGAAATACGTGCATTACATATGTAATTATTTAAGGCAGTGTAATATACATACATGTAAAAAGTTATACATTTCGAGTATTGCATCTAAATTATAAAATACTCCAATATGACAATAGCGCACAAAAATTAAAAAAACCAAGTGTTTATCTATATAAATAAATTTGGATAGTATTTTTGTATGAATACTATTAAAATTTATTATTACTGTGGATTTTCCAAAAATTTTCTTTAAATTATAAATATGAAACGATATTGCCAGTATATAAAAGAGAAGATGAAGAAGGCGGCTGGTGTGAGGTGGAGGGTGTGAGGTGGCTGGTGCCACATGCCCGGTATGAAGTAGCGAGTGTGAAGTGAAGTGTGGTGGCGGGTGTGAGGTGGCTGGTGCCACATGCCCGGTATGAAGCAGCGAGTGTGAAGTGAAGTGTGGTGGCGGGTGTGAGGTGGAGGGTGTGAGGTGGCTAGTGCCACATGCCCGGTATGAAGTAGCGAGTGTGAAGTGAAGTGTGGTGGCGGGTGTTAGGTGGCTGGTGTGAGGTGGCTGGTGTGAGGTGGCTGGTATCACATGCCCGGTATGAAGCAGCGAGTGTGAAGTGATGTGTGGTGGCGGGTGTGAGGTGGAGGGTGTGAGGTGGCTGGTGCCACATGCCCGGTATGAAGTAGCGAGTGTGAAATGAAGTGTGGTGGCGGGTGTGAGGTGGCATGTATTAGGTGGCGGGTGTGAGGTGGCCGAGGTCACGTGGCGGGTGTGAGGTAGTGGATGTGAGACAGCAGGTGCGAGCCGGCGGCGGGCGGCGAGCGGCGCGGGCCTCACCATGTGGTGCGGCAGCGTGCCCCGCATGAGTTGCTCGTCGTAGGCCGCATAGGCGCCGGCGGCTCCGCCCGCGCCGTACAGCGCTCCGGCCGCGTACGCGCCAGCGCCCGCGCCGCCGCTCGCCACTGTCGCTGGGGACACGCCGCAGATCACTCGCTATCGTCGAATTAACTATCTTCATCGATCTGCTCATAGTCATGAGAATCGGTCGCATTTTATCGTTATTTCATTGAAAAAAAAAAAAGCCGTCGCGGGACGCCTGGCAGATGTGAAACATCGAAATTATTTGCTATCTCCATACTAAATTTCGTCACAATCGGACAAAAAAATAAATGTATTTCGTAACTATTATATCTGTAATATAGCCGCTAACATTGACATGTTGAAACCCTGGCCGATTTATACCCCCTTTCATAATAACCTTGTAACGGGTGTAACCCAAAATTCACGTAAAATTTGAATTTTGCGCTATATGTAAGATAGTGTTGCCAATGAAAAAAAAAAGACAGCGTGACAGCAAATTGTTCAAAGTTATTAAAAATGGAGCGCTACACGAAAGAACGGCGCGTTTTCATAACGAAAATAACGTAAATAACATAAAATAACGAAGATTTGCCATCAACCGTTTTGCAATTTTCATACAACATATGGTCGGATTATTAAATTAACTTCATCAACTGTGTAGAAATTATTTGAAAATTTCGAGGAGAGCCTTTAACACTTTTTTCTGGAATTTTTGGAAATGTAAGTTTTATGCCAACTAGTCGTCCACACTAGTCTTGAAGGAGGAAATTAAGCGCTATATCAACGACATTTGGCCGCATTTAGTTATAAAAATTTCGACATTAGAGTGCGTATGTACCGGCAAAGCCGTGGAGACCCGATTTGTTAATTCATACCATAATCCTATACAAGTATACTTTATGAAACAATAAAAAAAAAAATACAATTTTTATTGAAAACTTGTATTTTCTATTCAAATTACTTCTTGTGCGAATTTTGGCATACCCATTATATAATGAAAATGATCTTTTTGTCCTATATGGGTTGGGACTATGACTGTTCGACTGGAATCATTTGTAGATGGTTTTAGGCTATTTGTTTTTTTAATACCATAAATCCTTCACCATTTTTCATTAAGTACAAAAACTTTCATTTAGGCCCACTGAAAGGGGGGATGATAACGGGTTCGTTTTTCGTGTCTGCGCGAACGAAGATTAACGATGCGCCATATATTTAGTGTCACCGTAAATATGTGGCGTATGTATATGACGTGTGTGTGCGTGTGCGTGCGTGTGCGTGCGCCTCACCGGTGGTGGCGGCGGCCTTGGCCGGCTGCGCGTGCTGCGCCTGCGCCGCCGTGGTGGCGGCCAGCGGCGCGCCGGCCGCCACGTCGTAGGGCGCGTCCTTGGCGCCCTTGGCGGCGGCCGCGGCGGCCGCGGCGCCCGCGCCCGCTCCGCCCGCCCCGCCCGCGCCGCCCGCGCCGTACGTGTAGGCCGCGTGCGTGTAGAGCGCGCTGCCGCCGTACACGCCGCCCGACGACGACGTCTGCTGTACGGCGGGGTCGTCGCGTAAAGAACGATAGCTGCGCCACAGTCGCGCGACTATTGTTCTACATTGGTAATTACGGTGCCATGCAGTAATATGACTTTTTCATTCCATCTATTCGAAAAACGATGATTGGTTCCCCGCTAAGTACGATCAAAATAGGTGTTTTCTCCTTAAAGACTTTCATAGAGGGCAGAAATGTGTTTGAATAAAAAACACGAATTGATGAAATGAAAATATTGTATGAAAATTATGGCGCTAACCGCACGCGAAAACAAAAAAAAAATTATAAATTCAAAAATATACAATTTCTTTGTACTTTTACATATTGAATAACATCTCTCATAAGGGGAATGAAAAGTAAAGTGTACCACTCATAGTAAAATTATTTTTTTAACTCGGGCGACGTACATTGAATCCCTCGCTGTGCTTGGGATTCTATTCTAAAATTCTTCACTTCGCTGTGGGCTCAAAATAGTGGCTCACCGTAAAAATTGTATAACAAGGGAGTAACCCTTGTAATACAATCTACTATTTGTAGCATAAATAGGGTAGATAGCAGTAGTTTTTAGTTGACTAATTCATCAGCTTTATTGTACGACAGTTAAGCTCTGATCTCGTGATCGGAACGCACAACGCTCGCAATATGCGTCTGCGGTGAGTGGAGAGCGGGTATTCCGCACAACGCGGCGTCGTGTTCGTTCACTGCGGTGTGCGTCACGGGTCGCAATGGATTTAATAGAAGATAATTTAATAGAATTGTAACTACGGCAAAATCAACTGAACGCAGCGTCATGACGCTGAGTTTGAACCGCTTACCGCAGCGTTGTGCGTTCCAATCACGAGACCAGAGCTTAAAGGCTGGATATACCCGAAATCGAGTGAAAGTATGATAAACGCATTAGAAAATTAGAAACGATGCGTGAAAGGGATCGCGCGACGGGATGAGATAGTCTGTGGTCAGTCCACCAATGTGACACCTGTATTTAGATCTGCCAGCTGAACGTACATTCAGACCAGACTCAACAATGTGGTCACTGACCTTCGACAATACATTCATGTCGGTTTTCCTGACAGGTCCTTTACAAGCCGATCATAATGATCAAAGATTATCTACAATGCAGTTTCACATTTAAAATTGTGCGTCTTTACAAAATTGAATCCGCCTATACCTACACTCGTAATAACCGTTTTGAATCACTAACCTGATAAGAGTTCATCATGGGCTGGTACTGCGTCAGAGTTACGCTAGAGGCATATCCTGTCGCGGCCATGCCTGAGGCGCCCGTTAGCGACGCATTTGTGGAGTTCACCTGCTGGAACGCAAACGCAAATAGTTTACAAATACAAATATTAATAAAGATACAATCTTTATTCAAACACCACTCATGTGTAAATTTAAAAAACCAATTTTATTTACGAAACTGATTGGCTTTTTGTTTGTTCTCCCGGTTCTCCCATCAAGTTATAGGTAGGTGGTACGACTTGTTACTAGTGCTGTATATTTTATTCAAATGACGAAAATATTTAGAATAGTTCTGGTTATGTCGATTAAAAAATTATATGGCCACTGTATAGTTTTTTAATCGTCATAACCAGAACTATTCTAAATATTTTCGTGAAAGAAAAGACACATAAATTCACAAAAACAGAAATGAATGTGCCAAAGTTATGATTAATTAGTAATCTATAATATTTTAGGCTTCCCTTTACTTTTACAAAAACAATGTAGAACATATGTCGGGCTTGCCCTATCCTGAAGCCCTAGGCACGCAACTGGCCCGTTAGGGATACAGCGTGAAGATATGTATGTATATATTTATGTATAAATCATAATGTATAATGAAATAAATAAATTTATTGAATTGAAAATAATCTGGTCAAGGATTGAACCCAATGTTCATTTATATGAAAAAAAAAACTTCAAAATGAATATTTTTTCATTATTCTAATGCCTGATACTCTCATATTGTAATTTCAGAAAACCACTGCGAAAAATATTTCTTAATTTCTACTTTAACCCTCTCAAAACAGAAATACTGAATGAAACAGGTCCAATGAGTAACTTCAGTCAGAATTTAGATTTAAAGTGATGCTATAGAAAAAAAAAATTAATTCGTGAAATATAAAATTGTCTTTTCTAAAAGAAGTATTTGACAAATTTTTTATTTATTGACACATAAATTCACAAAAACACATATTAATATACGTATTATGTATATTCTTATGGTAAGTATATTATAGTACTTAGGCAAGTAAGCTTTATTTGGCATCTTTTAGGTTTAATTGTATGTCAAAAAAAAATCGAAAAAAAAGTCTCGACCACATTGCAGGATTCGAACCCGCACCACACTCCATCGTGTACACTAATCATATTTCGCAGTTTGGTTTGATTTGGAAGTGTCATTGCTAGACTCGGACGACGACATTTATTTAAGAAGTGATGTCGATGATATAGACCACGATTTTGGTGATAGCGAAATTAGCTCGAAATCTAAAGACGAAGCGTCATAGTTTCAAGTTGATTGAAATAATGAGGTCGTGAGTGAATTACAAATTTCCATTATATTCAATTAACTGTCATTTCGTCCCGTTTCTTATTGTAGTTCTGAACAGCCGTCAGACCCGTAAGAGCACAGAGATCAGTTCGATTAGGGGAATTCCCTTTGACATCAACCTTAAAAAATCTGAGGGATTATTTTGATTTATTTTCTCATGAGGATTACTTAAGATTATAAAAATCGTGGATTGCTCAAACAGATATTCAGAAAACTTAAAAAATTTATTTCATCAGGTTCAGGTCTCGAATTTCCTAATGGAAATCTTCACTGTAGAAGAACTGCTAAATAAATGTATATTTTGCATCCCTTTTCGTTTTTGTTTTTTGAATGTGTGTAAGCGATTTACAATTTCAAGTAAGTTCATTCATTGTATAAGTTTTTACTCGATATTATATGCGCAATTATAAAATCAATCAGTTCAACGAAACCGAAATTTCTATAAATGTTGATTTTTACTAATGTACATGTCTATTTGTGCGTTAATTTTAATACTTTACAAGTATTTATTTATATGGAAAGTCTGATATAATCAATGTTATAATTATTATATTTATTTAATTTGTTGGTAAATATAACTTATTTGTCTGAATTACATGTCACGCGACAGCGTGTGTAAATATTTAGAGTTAAATCAAACCTATTTACATAATAGTAAAACTATGTAGATAATATACTAACTTTTTCGAGCACAATTAGAAATAAATAAAAGAAAAAATAACTTTGGCCACGCGAAATTCAAAATTTCAGTTTGGCAACGAATGAATGTGTTAAAGCCATTTTCGAGATATTTACTGAATAAAACCATTGTATGAATATGTACATTACTGTAAGAGTTGCAAAATGGGAGAGATAATGTATTGGCGGCGACAGTGTTGCCACAACTGAATATCTGTTAGTGTAGCTAACACTATTACAAATATACATACACAAAATGTTGCTCATATAATAATATAGTATACTCCACACAATCACACAAATTGTGTGACCCCACACTAAGCAGTAGCTTATACCATGGGTATCACACAACGAACTCTGGGGGAGCTCCAGTAACACCTAAACTCCAAGCCAATTTATAAAAGTTTGTTTCCTAAATTGACCTGACCGGGGATCAAACTCGGCCTTGGTGTGGAAAGCCTATGCTCTGCGCCGATAGCCTGATAGTCTGTCTGTTATTATGATGGTACCTGTGGCGCGTAAACGTTGGCACTGTAAACTGGTGGGTGGTGTGAGACTGCGTGATGTGCGTATACGTTCTGTTGTCCCACGGTCTGAAATGATGTAATACTTATTTCAAAATTATACATAACTAGCGAACCGCCCCGGCTTCGCACGGGTCCAATGTAGATACTAATTCCTGGTATCGGTCTAAATAGCTTTCCAACTCCACATAATTTGTATCCATTTTTTTAAACGTTAAAATGGTTATAGAAGGCTATCCGTATAATATAGACATATGCCATCACTGACTTTTTTGTAGTCTTAATAAAGAGGAACAATTCCATCATACATTGTTTTGCAATAAGATAGCATTTTCAATGAAAGCTCTCAGTCGGCTTGAATTTTATCGACATCTTGAACTATTATCGTCATATTTCAACAAATTAACACAAAACAATAATAAACTATACATAAACATACTATAAACAAACCTTCCTCTTGAATCACTCTATCGTATCATCGTATCGTATATCGTATCACTCTATCGTATCGTTGCGTAGTTTAAAAGATCTAAGCGTACAGAGGGACAGACGACGGGTAGCGACTTCGTTTTATAATATGTATAGAATATAGATATAGAAGATGTAAATGTGTGGGTGCTGTTTTCTAAATGCATTGTTGCCATATTCTTTCTGATAACTACATGATAATTAATAATACTGTAAAATTTTTGTTAAATAGCCTGGTTCAGATTTGAAGTGTTAATGTTGCTGCAGTGCTGTCTTTCCCATATCATATCTTTTACTAATTTTATAAACTATTTATAACAGGGCTCGGAACCGGATTCGAAATAGCGGTTAATATCGTTCTTTAACCGGTTTGAAAGGTTTCGAATAAACCGAAATAATTTCGGTTACCGGTTAGTGAAGAAAACGAAACTGGAAACGATACTAAAACCTAAATTAACCGGTTTCACTCAGACGCATGTTGCCTGCCTAGATCCAGTGGCGGTACCTTCATACAAGCCTAAAAGCCCGGCTTGCCTTACTACAATGAAGAACACAGAATTCTAACGTAGTTCGTTCATTCTCACGAACTTACTTGTATTTGTTGTAAGTCAATCATGTGGACAAAATCGCAAAAGCTAGTATGTATTTTAGTATACATGAGCCAATTAAAAAACCGGGTAATTTTTGTTAACAGAATCGGAATATTATGTTAAAAACCGGTTTCTTAATTAACCGGTTAAAATACCGGTAATCGTAACCCAAACAGCAATCAATTCGAGTTCAGAGTCAATGACCTAAACCGGTTTGGAAAATTAACCGGTTTCGAGCCCTGTTTTATATTCCGCACGTAATATTATAATAATTTCATTGCAGAGATTTAGACATTAATTTTGTCGATATTTACATAGTAATAGTCGTGTAATGGGATTAAAGAAATGTGTCAGCAGCTGGCACGACTTCTTGGAATAGCGCGAAAATTTCATTTTCACATGTTCATTCGAACTTTACAATTTTTAACACCGCACAATATACAATAACTTTTGTACCTCGAAACTTCTAAAAAATAGAAAATCAAAATTAAATGCGAAGTTCATTTTTTCGTTCCCGCCAAAAAAAGACCTGGAGATTTAGAAGGTGTGTATAAAAATAATAATAGTAATAATAAATGCGACAATACACTTCAATCCAGACTTGAGCAAATCTAGAAAAGTATGTTTCCTAAATTGACCGGGAATCGAACCTGAAACATTATGCGGTTCGGTACAAGATCTAAACCAGTGTATCATCGAGGTTGTAATGTATAATGGGCGTGTCCTACCTTGGGCCTGTGGTGTTGGTAGGCGTGCGGCGCGTGCGCAGCGTGCGGCGGCGCTTGGTGCGGCGCGTGCGCAGCGCCCTGGGCCGCGCTCGCGCTCGCCCCCGCGCTCGCTACCGCTCCCGCGCCCGCGGCCGCGGCCGCGCTCTCCGCCAGCCCCGCGCCCGCGCCCCCGCCCGCGCCGCTCGACACCGACAGCTGCTTCATCGACGACGACAACTGCTTCTCCAGACCTGCGCAAGTCACGTCCTTATAATGCATATACTGACTCTTAAGGTCTTTTTATTCATATAATACAGGCTTGCCAACAGGTTTTACACCAGAAATAACTATTTTTTCATTTAATTACAACCAAATATAGTACAAACCCAATAACAGACAAGCATGAGATGTGTTTACTTTACAGGAACAGACAATACAATATGACAATATGAAGTTTAAATAATAACATAGTGACGGTTTTTTTTTAATTAATTAGCACAATTAAAAGAAACGGCCTGCTCGGACACTACCTAACGATATAGTTAAAAAGTATATGTTTAAACATGGCCAAGAAAGAACTAAAAATATATAACTGTGTAGACCTAACAAGGGTGTTGTGCTCACGACACATTCTAGAAAATGTACTATAGAAACCTGAATTTGCTCTAGAAAATTCTAATACTAGTGTTTTAAATTTTTTTTACCTTAAAGTATATTAAAGTAGATTGGACTGCAGACTTCGATCACATATAAAAAACAAGATACACAATTAACGTTCCAAAAATGTCGGAAACAAATGTGCACTCAAATGAGTGTTTGAGGGCACTTTTTGTAGTAATCAAAAACACTAATAGCAAACATGTCACAGTGTTCCTTCAAAAATTGTGAAAACAACACGTCTAGAACGCTAAAAAGACGGTGATTCTTATTTTCGGCAAATAAATTAAATAATTATATTTACGTGTTCATTATTTCGTTATAATATTAACGTTACATAGTTCCTTTTTATTAAATTCATAATCATATTTTTCAAGTGTTGCTTGACGATATATGTCTTATCCTTGTCACTTTCACGTAACAAATAAATATGACAGTACCTGGGTGACCAAGCTTTACTGGGTGTTTTACAAAAAAATAACAAAAAAAGTCTGACCACATTGCAGGATTCGAACCCGCGTATTTCAGCTCTATCTACGCTCTGAACTGCTGAAAAAGTAAATTCTGTTGTTAAATCAAAAGAGTTTAGAAGTTTTAAGTGTGTCAAGAAATGGACCTTAGCTAGATCCATTTTTGACCACTGTAAAGCTTTAAATTGTAAATTTCATCGAAATCGTTAGAGCCGTTTTAGAGAACGCGATTATAAATATACAACAATTGCCTGTGTAATACTCACTTTTCAATAATATAGTATGTTAAAATAATAGAAATCCATGAAATTTTACATTAAATTCATTGTTCAGGAAAATAAACAATAGATTTTCCTACGTGACTTTTAGTAATACATAAGATTTTATAAATAACTCCAAAGTCAGAGACTTTAAGTGTACCAAATTTCACTCCTCCCTCTGTGCAATTTTCTTAAAAAGAAACCCAAAGTTTTCGCTTCACGTATTAATATATAGATAATTTTTCTGTATGTGTATGTCACTGAACTCCTCTTAAACAGCTGGACCGATTTTGATAAAATTTTTGAGTGTTTGAATCAGTCCCTGGATGGTTCAAATTCACAATTGGACCCGGTAGGTTGCGCTACAATTGTGTTCAATCTTTCTATTCTAACGTTTGGGCAGGACAATGTCTGCCAGGTCTGCTAGTATATGCATAAAAATCAATGTTACTTTGTATGTCACTTACAAACTCGAATACCAGACTTGATCAAGCTCAAAATGAGTTGGGATCGATTGCTGAAAGATTCTAAAAGCTGAGCAATTTTCATTTTATAGAGAAAAGAAAATTAATTGCACCCCATGCCAGTTATTCATTCTACAAAACATATGTGTGACCACATGAAGCGTCACCTAGTCGTAATGAATAGGCGAACCGGAAAGGGATCGGCATTCACTCTGGCACGGCTTATACACCGACACCGACACAATGTCGGGCCGCTCTAGCACCGTGCGGACATTTACCAACACACAAGTAATTTTGAGTTATCATGTCCAATAGGAAAACATTGTTTTAATTAAACGTTATTTGTCTCTTTCGAGTTTTTGTCACATAATACATACCTGGGGGATAAAGCTTTACTCGGTCTCTTACAAAAAAAAAATAACAAGTCTGATCACATTGCAGGATTCGAACCCGCGTATTTCAGCTTGGTAGATCTACTCGCTAGCCTGTACTACTGACTATGGGACTCTGTATGGGACTATGACCATTCGACGCGGAATCGTTTGTAAATGATTTTAACTATTTATTTTTTGAATTCCATAGACCCTTCACCATTTCTCAAACAAAAATCTACAATAGCTACAAAATTTTCATTTACGCCTAAGCGGGCGGGTATCGGCGGTTCGTACTTATTAAAATACATGAATTAGTTTTAGAATAAATTGTAAACCATAACATATTGCGCTAAATTGTATAACGTAAAGAAGATGACGTGAAGATATATATGTAGAAATGTGGAGCTGTGTACAGTATAAAAACTTACTTGTCGCGTTTGTGACAGTGGGCTCTGACGTCACCGGTTGTTGGCTTGGAGGCGTCGTGTCCACTACTGATAAACTCTCGCTTAGCTGCAACAATGTCATATACATTTTGATATGTCAAAGGGTATTTACTTGATATTGAACTACTATATCAAGTCGGAAAGTAAACGGGGGTTGCGGATTCGATTCCCGCCCCAAGTCTGGGTGTTTATGTATAATATGTATTTATTTACAAAAGAAAAAGTATATTTTAAGTAGTATATCAGTTGTCTAGTCCCCATAACACAAGCGTTATGCAGCTTACTTTCGAACTAGATGGCGCTGTGTGAAATGGCTGAGTATATTATTATTATATATTATATAGAAAAACTTTACAGGCCATTTTATTCGTGCTATTGATACACATGAGCCATGTATAAAGTTTCTGTAATTTCCTTATAGCACAGATCAGTAAGTCCCGTAGATTACGCTGAGTAATTAATACATCTACACATCAAAATCTGTATATATAAAAAAATGAAGTGTCTGTCTGTGATTTCAAAATAAAGTCTTTTTCTTAAGCTTATACAGTTATTTGCACGTAACCAAAACCCCAAACATATTTTTTAAACTTTTTGTCTGTCTGTTTGTTTGTACGGGCCAGTCTTCCAAACAGATAAACCGATTTTGACATTTGACATTGGAAGGTAGAGAATTTTTCAGAGTGAACTAAGCTATACTGGAAAAATACTAAATTTAATATGGGTAAAACCGCGAGGCACGGCTACTTTTATAAGAAAAACAAAAATGATTTTTTGTTTTTAAATTTTTGATAATTAATTATTTATTAGCTTGTGGCTGTCATTCAAGTAAGAACTAGTCTTTTATCACTTGTCCCCAGTCTTATCTACAGAAAGCAATGATGAGGTCTAATATTAAATACACTTGGCAAAAGTAACCGATATGCAGTTATAGCTTTTCATGTTTATACTGTGAAAAGCATCTAGCAATTGCTACCGATTTCCATGGAATTATAAGAAATGTTTGGTTAAGACCATAGACGTTTATAACTGTAGATGCGTCCGAATACAGTGAGGTAAATCAAATAAGTTGACTCATCTATACATACGACAGACATTATCATTTCATTAGAAAATAGCACTCACAAATGTACATTTTATTTGTTTCATTTTGTAGTACGGGACAGGCTGTCGGAATTATAGTCTATTGTTAAGAGATACTATACTCATTCAGAAGTCACCAATTGAAACCAAGTTTCATTTTCTATTTATTCATCATCTGTTAATTTTAGATGTTATGCAGCACTCACCATACTGTTAGTGTTGGGGTAACTGTTGGGCGGCTCTGTCGTGTCATGGGTCGTCGGCACCGACTGAATGTCTATCTGTGACGTCACCTAGTAACATTCGTTTATTGAGAATATTGCGAATATTTTACTTATGTAATAAAATCCAGTGTGGTGTTGGTGGAATGGGATGGAATCTTGATAGATATGTAGTAGATATGTATGTATGAGATATGTATGTATAAAATACTATTGTATATTTCGAGAGTTATATAATATGCGCGTAGATATGTAATTTTTTGGATAATGTTGTGTATAGTAACGCAATGATGCACATTGACGCATATTGTCGCGTCTTAGCACATGCTGTCGCATGTTGTCTAGTGTTGTCGTGCGTTATCTTGTATGGTCGTGTGTTATCTTGTTGTGTTGTCATGGTGTTATCGTGTGTTGTTACATGTTATCTTGTGCTGTCGCGTGTTATCTTGTTGTCTCGTGTTATCTAGTTGTGTTATCGCGAGTTACTGTTGTCGCGTGTTGATGCATGTTATCGCATGTTATCGTTTATTGTCGTGTTGTCACGTGTTGCCGCATGTTATCTTGTGTTATCGTGTGTTGTGTTGTGTTGTGTTGTCGCGTGTTATGGTGTATTGTTCCGTACCTGTGCGACTGGCGGCGCGTCTCGCAGCGCGTCCGGGTCGAGCGCGCCGAACTGCACGTCGAGGAATAACGGCCCGCCCGCCTCGCCACCGCCGGGCATCTCCACTGCTGAAGACGGGATCTGAACACGTACACATTATTCACACCACATGTTAGCAAATAGCCTACAGATTTGAGTGTATAGAAGGGCACTGTACGATGCTAGCAGCATACATCACATATTAGGTATTTTAGAACAAACTAATAATTACTATTATTTAGGATGATTTTTTAAAACCGTCTTAGAAAAATCTCCCAACACCATGATGAATCATATTCAACAAGTTGCGATTTGCACTTGGGCTATACCGAAAGAGACTATGGTGAGGTGGTTCCGTACAGAGATATTTAGGTATGGTTCCTAAATAAGAGATCAAATTAAGCACAATTATACAAGTATATTAAGTAACTCGATATACATTTAAATGGCATGGTTTTAATGGTTATGAGCACGCGCGACCCGATTCTCGGTGATTAGACTTGTACTAATTATGAGTCGTTTAGAGATGTGCCGATTGTTAAAAATATATATATTTGTAGATACAAACACGAATACGGATTATTAGTGCCTAGGTCCGTGAATACGGGCGGACATGGACCACAACTTTCGTACTTCATTTGTTCCTTCGTAATACAATTAAATTAATCCTATCATATTATAATGTTTATAATAATTATTTGTTTGATTTTTGCAATGAAAAGTGCTAAAACTGTAATTTTAAGAAATAAAAAGCAATTTGAAGTTATTATATTTCATTGCTATCTATTTTTAAAATTCCATACAATGAAATTCGTTAATATAAAAGATTCGTTCAAGATCTGCAAAAAATAACGGATACGGATATGAATACAGATGTTTTTCTCCTTGAATATCTGCAGATACGGATATGGATATACAGTACATAACTAAAATTGTTGAGGCGTGTCGCCGTAAACGCACAGCATGCAAGGGAACAGCGCTTTTTGGCGGGAACGGTAGAAGTGATTTAGTCATTTTAATTAGAATTTATATTTTTTACATTTTTGGGAATTTTAACTTACAAAAGTGATAGTATATTGTGTTTTAAAGTAAGTCGAAAGAAACGAGTAGGTTTAAATTAACATGTGTAGCTTCACGCTCATCCAAGAAGTCCTTTATAAATTCAGTAAGGCCTACTATTAGTTTACTGGAAGATTTTTACGATAAGAAGAAAAAACGAATTTACTTCGAACATTTATGTGTTCGTCATGAAGTAAAATATTACTGTGACGTGTGTATTGCATTGCCTGTTTATATCATCAGCAGTTCTACTTATAAATACGTGACTTTGGCAAATGTGGTAATCTGTGCGCCACGCCATGAAAACCTGTGCGGTCGGGGGACCCCCGCCAGGAACGAAGTTCCCTAGCTGTAGTTTCCATTTCTCAAACTTAATTGCAATATTGAGACCAATAAAACTAACGTATGATTTAAAACAAAAACAAAAAATAAAAATTTCGATACTCGTAAGCACACATATACGTAGTGTGAATCTATGTATAGAGCTAACGAACCTAGCACCACGCGACCCGCGGGTCCAGCCCGACGTAATGCTTTTTCCTTACGTGACGATGTCTACCAACTCAAACTTTTTTCCAAAAAACCAGCGTGCAACGTGATGTACGCTGCTAGCATCGTGCAGATACCTGTGCGCGTGTGTGCGTTCGTGTGCGTCGCGTACCTTGGAGGGCGGCGGCACCCTCGCCCGCGGGGGCTTGCGCTGCGCCGCGTCCGGAGCGCCGTAGACGTAGGGCGGCGCGTAGGCCGCGGCCGCGGGGCCGGCGCCGGAGCCCGAGCCCGAGCCGACGCCCGAGCCCGCGCTCGCGCCGGCGCCGGCGCTGGCCGCCGCGGCCGCGGCCGCCGCGTGCGCCGTCAGCTGCGACAGGTACTGCGACTGCGCCGCGCTCAGGCTGCCCGACATGCCCATCGGCTGCGTGTCGCGTCACATACACATAACACACGTATAAGATACACGTCCGACTATTTTGGTGGAAACGAGAGAAGATAAGTTCGCATTTTACTTCAATTTTTTGCATTTTTGGGAGTTTAAAGATACAAAAGTGATAGTATATTGTGTGTTAAAATTCTGTACAAGTGTTAAGAATTGGAAAGTTTGAATAAATATGTGCAACTGAAGTTTTCGCATTCTTTCAAGTCCTTTTTAACTCCAATAAAGCCTAGTATTATTTTACTGGAGTGTTAGGGACTACTCAGTAACAAGAAGACAGACATTTTAAGTTAGACATACACCTATTTTTTACGTGAAAATGGCAGAAATATTCTAAAGAAATATAAATCGAGTTGCGAGTATGTACAATAAAAGGAGAAAAAGATACACGTCAATCGAGAGACTAATGCCCAATTTCACCAACACTATCTAAATCGCCACATAACTATGCACCACCTAGTCAAAAGGAACCCTAAAAATTAGATTATTTAAAGATAATAGTATTCTAAAATTTTTTAAGATATTTTACCAAAAAATACACGTGATTTTAGGTGGGAGAGGGTTAGTCTAAAACCTCCCCACGTATCACCAGAGGAAGAGGTTTAAAAAGTTGCTAAAAAACATCACTTGATTAATGGACGACCCCTAAACCGACACGCTAATCACCTAACTCGCAGTCAGTATGCGACAGTCAAATATTGCGCGATATCTGCTGTCAAAACGAGAACTTTTATAACGTAATTTGCATAGCGACGCTAAACCTACCGCTAAAAGTGCGTTTTACGGTCATGGTGCATAAGACATGCAATGCATGCAATCGTCATACGCGATACCAATTTTTTATTCCGATTTGTCACCGGTCGCACAAAGATTGCGTGGCTGTCGCGGTCTGCAAATTTTTAGGCAATAACCCCGCTGTTCTTAGATAATATAAAGGAAAAGAAAATATAATATTGTTTACACCAATCTAACGGTTCCATATTAATGTCAAACATAGCTATGTGATGTTTTATTGTTTCCGTAGTACCTATTCGTTTCCAAAAGTTATCAATAAAACAGATGTTATTGTTTTATTTGTAAGTTTCTATATAATATAATTAATTATTCTCCATATTGTCAAAAACTAACACACAAAATTGTCACATAGTGCTATGGGTTCGAAAATCGAATTTATAAATTTAGAGGATCTTTTAACTACATAAGGGCTCCTAACGTTTTGCGAAACGCAAAATCATTGTTAGCTATCTCCTATCCTACTCTATGGTTTCGCTAAGTAGGGGACTTTGGTGAAATCGGACATAGGCAGGTGGGTGTACGCGTACGTCATAGGCAGGTGGGAGTACGCGTACGTCATAGGCAGGTGGGTGTACGCGTGCGTTATAGGCAGGTGGGTGCACGAGTATATCTATTACATATTATGTGTGTGTGTGTGCGTGCGTGCGTGCGTGCGTGCGTGCGTGCGTGCGTGCGTGCGTGCGTGCGTGCGTGCGTGCGTGCGTGCGCCGGCCGTACCTGGTGGTAGGCGTCGGGCGGCGCGGGCGGCGCGTCCGCCTTGTACGGGTCCGCGGGTGGCGCGACCCCGGCCGCCGCACTCACCGCATTCACCGCACTCACCGCACTCGTCGCACTCACCGCCACCGCAGTGTGGCTGTTGGCCGTGCTTATCTGGTACAATTCAGGGTAATTGATTAAGTACAATATATTGTAAGGGCAACACTCACTTATAATCCCAGCATTTGAACCGCACACGTCTTCCTTCGAATGGTTGAGACATAGACTGTTCATTCCTTAAAGTAGAGCAGGGGGCCTAGACAATTGGCTCAATTGTCGTAAAGGATAGTAGAATAGAATGACAAATACCACGTAATCTAGCGTAACGAATTTTAAATTAGTAGTCAAACGTTATTAAGGCGACGCATTGATAAACAATAATTTAATCTAAAATAGACCTTATGTTCTATGCAAACGTGCGCGCGTTAGCTTACGAAAAATACGTAAAAACAATTATTTTCGTTTAAATTACAAACTATAATTCATTTTGGAAAATCATATTGTTATTTTGAAACATGTGTTTAGATCCATCTACATAAAAAATTTAGAGGCTTTAATCGGTCCCATTTGACCGTAAAAAGCAAATCTCTGTTTTAAAAGAGGTTTCTTTAATATTTTTTTTATGTTATAAAAGTTAACCAACCGTGTAATGCTATTGTCAAAATAAAGTCAGTGAATTAAAGATTATGGTTACCAAATATCACTTTCATATGTTCTGTAATGGCTTAGAAAAATTGAAATCCCCGACATCAAAATTTCCAATGCGTCGTCTTAACTTTCTATTAAATCACACGAGAGTAAAATTCGCGTGGAAACGGTCGTATAAAACGAAGCCAAATGGCACTCATGACGAGCGATAACTCCAGCTAGCGTTTCTATTTTACGTAACGTTAGCCACTTGCCTAGCCGCCGAAACTTTCCGTGGCGGAAAGGCCGATCGTCGAAAAGCATAAATTCAATCCGACAGCTTGGATTTGTTAATACGACTACATATAATATGATATATATATAACATAAATATAATACGATTTCAGATTTGTGTCGCGTATAGACAAAATCATCGAAAAGTTTTCTGTCGGATACAGTTGAGTGTCCGACGTTTGTGAATAACCCGCCAGGTCTATCTCCGTTTATATAGATGTCTGTCTCTCATGAACTTTTCATACATATATAAAAGCACTTAAGCACTTCTCGCTCGC
Organism: Zeuzera pyrina; assembly: GCA_907165235.1. Classification (NCBI taxonomy): domain Eukaryota; kingdom Metazoa; phylum Arthropoda; class Insecta; order Lepidoptera; family Cossidae; genus Zeuzera; species Zeuzera pyrina. The sequence goes on from OU015640.1 coordinate 14,358,870, forward strand.
AAACTGTCTATATGCAGAAAGCCAGTAAACCATTCAATGACAGTCAGCAATACACTCGCATGGAACGCGCCAGTCGTGAGTGAATCGCACGCAGCTCGGGAATGATTCAAATTATATTTGGTAATAAATTTCCTACAATTAGTCAACCACAGGGCGCCAACTCGCCGTTATTTTCTCGTCCATACGTTAGCAATGATGTTAGCGATGAGGCGGTGATCGGGTAGCGGGGTGTAAATGTGTTAAAAACCCCGTCTATCCGTCGTTATTCGTTTTTTTTAATTTCAATATAATGACAGTAATAGCAATAAGTATTTTGTTACACTGAAAAACATACAATTAAATATCTATATTTTATGAAACAGACAAATAAAAATAATGTGGTAAAAGATAAATAGATGCTACCATGCCGTTATCACAGAGAAAGGAAAAGAAAAAATGTGGCAGTTGCTTGTCTTCCCGTGTGTCGTGAAAATCGATCAAATATTATAACTTATAAGCGACTTGTGTGAGCTATTTTTTATTATATACTTAATACCGCTTTGCCTAATGTACTTAATACGCTTTGAATAAATAAATATATGCGCCAGACAATACACACCAATCATCTGGTCTCAAACTTGGGTACTCCCTGTGCTATGACAACCAGATGACGAAAACAACTGGAAGCGTCTCTCAGTACACATAGACCCGAGACAATTTAGTAAAGTTCGTTTCCTAAATTGTCCTGGCCGGGAATCGAACGCGGAACCTTACGCGTTTAGACACGCCTAAACCACTGTGCCATCGAGATGGTGAAGTGACTTCAAAGTTTTGATTATATCGAACAGCAAATGTCGTGCAATTATGTAGGCATGCACGTATGACGTAATGTTGTATGTAACGTACCGGCATTTTTACGGCTGTTTTGTACCGGCACCGCGACTATCAGACACGAACTTAACAATTTGTATTTTGATAATTCTGTTAATTAGGTAGGTACCGTCCATATTATAGATCTAGTATAATATGCCCTAATGTTGTTCTATTAGTGAAGATTTGTTATTAGCATTGTTTACACCTAAATTGTAAAATTTACTGTATTTATTAAGCTGTAAATCTTCCTTATTAAAATAAAATAAAATAAAATGCAGTATGTAATGTAGTATGTTGTATGTTGTACCTCGGGCAGCGCGTGGTGCGCGTGGTGCGCATGCGCATGCGCAGGCGCAGGCGGAGGCGCCGGCGCGTGCGCCGGGTTGTGGTAGGTGTAAGTCGGCACCGGGCCCTCGGCCGGCCCGTTGCTCTCGGGCCCGCAGTCCCAGTCCTCCTGCAGACGACAATACTCCTTAAGCACTACCCTCACTTCCATGGACGTACCCGAGAGAGGGCAGCTCTGGCACAGACTCCGTGAGTGCTCACGATGTCCAGCATTGACAGAAAAAAATAATGAGTTTTATAATTACAATCAATTTACTTGTAAGTATATATTTTCAGCTGTATTCAAGTAAAAAGTTTCACTCGGTGCAAGATAACTGACCAAGTTTAAAACTTCCGTGAGAATGCTTTGTTAAGAAGAGGAACACAGCTAAAAAATACATAAAAGAATTACAAATAATATATTATTATAAATTGGACTTCAACAAATAACACACGAGTCAATACAATATAAATAATATATTTTTCTAAGACTGCCAATTACTGGCAAAATGTGAGAAATGATAAAATGAGCACATCTTCCATCCTTAATGTTTATAAGGTGTGGTGATTTTGTCAAATAAAGGAAAGCAGCTATCTTTCCTTATGACCTAGTCGTTACTTTAGTTGAAAGAGCGAGGGATTCTTCAAACAACTTCAAATACATTCCAATAGTGAATAGAATGGCGAGTCAATATTGACACCTTACACCCTGATATGATGATGACGTACCCGTGCCACGAAACTTTAAACGACAGCAGTCGTTTATAATTACGTATAAACTGACCAAATTGAATTTCTTACAAATGTTGAATTTATTTATTGAGCTTCATATCATTTCAATAGGCCGTTTATTCTAATAGCAAGGAAGTAGCAAATGTTGGTTCATTTACATAGTTTCTAGCTCTTTGTAACGACAATACTTATTTTTACAGATCAGCTGTTGCCTGCGACTTCGTTCGCGTGATCTTTTATCTACTAAATTAAATAACTCAGAAACCTTCGCGGACATACAACGAACAACTCACCAAAGTTTCATCACAATCGGTTGAATAGTTTAGGAATGCACAGTGGACAAAAGTACAAAGAAACATTCATTTTCTATACTAATTTGATAAAGAAGTTAACTTTGTTTGTTAGTATGAAATGGATAAATTAAAAAACTACTCTACCAATTTCAAAAATTCTTTCACCTATGGAAAGCTACATTACCAGCGAGTAACATGGGCTGTATTTTATTTTGAAAAAAATTTCTACCCGTGCGAAGCCAGGACGGGTCGTTAGTTTTTTACATAGATAGATGATAGGATAGATGTAATATAATTTATAGATGATGCACTAGCATTGCAAATGTCTTGGAAAGTAACAAAGACAGTCAGCATGATTAAACTTATGGTTAGTAGTTTTAGAAAAAAGAAACAATTCTTTGTATGTGATACAATATCAATGCATAGATATGTATTTGATGCATCGACAAAAAACATACTTCTTTTAATAATATATCGATACACGCACGTATACATATCCACATTAAATTTAATACGCCACTGCAAAATAAAGGTATGAATTAAACATTATGATTAGTACACAAAATTAATAATAAGCGACAATCATTAAAGTATTACGTCTAGTGTACATTCAAGTGTATATTACCTTTACAATTTCGTAATCATCATGTAAAAGAAATATATACTCACTGCAGACGCGTTGGCTTGCGAGGGCGAAGTCTCTGTGTCATTAGACAAGTTTTGAGCATTCGCACTCGGTGTGAAAACCTGTAATTAATAAATAATTTCAGTTTGTTTTCTAATATAACAAACAATTACTAAAAAATTTGAAACTTTTACTTTAATAATTTTTATTTTATTTATTTATTATAGGTTTGCCAACTGATTCACCACCAAAACGTAATTAAACGCAAAATAATATGACGTAGTGCCAATCCCACTGATAGGGAAATGACATCATCTTACAACTATATGGATGAAGACGTGCAAAATACAGTGAATTACATTACAATAATAAATAAATGAAAAATGTTCTACATATAACACATAAATAAACAGGCGATAATAAATTTTAGACGAGTTCCCGAAATTTCTTTTATATAAATAAAAGAAAAGAGAGAAATTATTACTCTAAATAGCCACGCGCATTTCATCGATGGTGCATTAAAATATGTATCAGGAACTTGTCCAAAATTTATTATAATGGTATGAAAACAAAATAGTGCCAATATCACTCCATACCTGAAAGGTGTGATGTCATACACGAAAAACACATTGTTATAATTGTATAATAAGGATATCTTGTAAAATCCTAACAAAATGGACTAATAGTAAGTTCTTACATAAACAAACTTGTTTATGATGTTTAACAGCCATATTTTTCTTTACTATAATAAAACAACGGGAAAATGTGGCAACTGAAGTGCTGCCAAGTATTTTGACAATTATTTCATTAAAATTGGACTTTACATAGCACATATTAAGTCAGCTTTTGACGTCTTGAATACAAAGTGTGCTTATGCAGTAGTATAAGCACAGTTTAGTTGATTCACATTCGCCGTGAAGTAAGCAATATCCTTATTTTTGATTATCAAAATTTATATCAGTACAAGAAAACTGTATGAGATAAGAAGTTGTTTATGAAAACAAAAATAGTATATAAGTACGAGTATAACATAACATTTAGATATGCTGTATGAAAAGTATTTATGAAAAGAACTCTATTTCTCTAACAGAGAAATAAATCTTTTCAGCCATTTGGAAATAGAGGAATAGAGGAAAATAGGGACACCACTATACCTTTGTGTCTGACAGAGATCCAGACCACTCCTCGTTGTCCCAATCTTCTGTGGCAGGGAATGAATCGCCCACATTACCTGTTCGAAATTACATGATATTTGTAAATATGTGTAATATATATGTATGATAAAACTGTTAAGTATACTGTCTGTACATGCCTCATGTAGAAACTGATTTAGATTGAGTTTTCTAAAAAATGTAGGGCTCGTTTTGGAGTAGCAGCTAGTAATTTTCAATATACAGTGAAACCTGGTTAAGTGGGACCTGGACATGTGAGAAACCTCTGTTAGTGATAATTACACTGAGGTCCCCACACTTTTGCATTAAAATACCTCTGTCACTGGGAATTTTCAAACCTTGTTAACTGAGATTAGATTTCATAGATTTTTTCGATGTTTATCTCTATGATTGGGGCTTGATAGCTCAATAACCCGTAGAAGTGAGACAATTTATCAGGTTTAGACAAGTTATGAGACATTTGTTTACAAAGTCTAAATTCTTCCATGCTCGCTTTGTTTATCATAGTGGGACCCTCTATAAATAAGATAACTGTCATGTTAACCTGCCTATTTGGGAAACAGGGTAAATGAAGCCTCTATAAGTGATAAAAATTCTCGGTCCCTTGAGATCTCAGTTAACCAGGTTTCACTGTAGTTTGTGTTCATTACAGAATTAGAGACATCTGATTTTATTACCATAATACCTATTACGAATGAAACAATTAGGAGACATGTGTATTTTAAATACAATCTAGTGGCTCAAATTTCAATTTTTTAACAAAATTCGTGGTCAAAATCAGGAATAATGTGATACTGTTTCAATCAAGTGTATGTGGTTGAAGTTCCAAACGCTTCATATAATAGAAACGCTTGCTTGTGTTACTGCTTGTCAATATTGCCACTTGGCTATGTTTTGTTTGATTACATATAAAGTTAATATAATGTTTGACTACCAATTTAAAATCGTTACGGTAGATCACTAGGTACTTGTCATTCTATTCTACTAGCGTTTACGACAGTTGAGCCACTTGTCTAGGCCCCTAGATCAGTGAGCGTGGCAAGTACAATATCATAGAAAGTCTGCTTTGGCATGCGTGTATGTGTGTGTGTGTGTGTGTGTGTATACAAGTGTATATGAAAACGGTACAAATTCTTAAACATGCTATAATATACCGAGAATGCATCTTGATTACGCTTCAATAAAGTATTAATATGTGATAATAACAAAGATACAGGTCAAAACACAATTTACTTCAGTTGTGCTTCTCCTTAACACGACAAGTAGTTCATGTCCGACATCGAAATTTAAATTTTACCTAATTTCACAAATCCACAGAAATCTCCTTTATTTATGTAACCATAAGGTTGATATTCCTGTGTATGTGGAAATAACGTGTTTTTAAATTAGAGTTCATGATCGTCGCGATTTGTAAACATTTTTAAGAGGCATATACATTATTTTTGAAGCTTTATTTCAATAACGGATGAAATTATTACAAAATAAAAATATACGTTTGATTTAAAATAAATACCTAACTACACGTTCCAGCCAGTGTTACGAGAAATAGTGGTGATAACACCTGAAAATTTAAATGGTCATAAGAGTTATTTATAACTCTTAAACAGATATGTTTTTTTCGATAGTTCTTTTTGTAACTACATAATAAAGTAATTAAACTGACTGGCGGGGTTATTACCTAAAAATTTGCAGACAGCGACAGCCACGCGATCATCACGCGACCGGTGACTAATTGTAATAAAAAGTTGGTATCATATATGACGATTGCGTATCTATTATTTTATGAGTGTAAAATGCACTCTTCGCGGTTGATTTAGCGCCACTATACAAACTACATTACACAAATTCTCGTTTTGACAGTAGATATCGCGCGATATTGGCTGTCGCATGCTGACTGCAAGTTTTTTTTTATTATTTTTTCTTTCTTTATGGCATGGCGCACAGATTAGCGCATTTGCTAATGTCACGTATTAACGAGTAGAATTCATGTAGAATCACAAGTAAATTAGTTTTTTCTTATTGTAAAACTCCTCCAGTAAAGTGATTGTAAGCTGTACCGAAGTTTTAAAGGACTTTTTGGAAGAGCGCGAGAACTTCACTTCAGCTATGCATGGTTATTTAGATTTCCTCCATTCTTTTCACTTATACAGAACTTTAAAACACAATATACTATCATTGTACTTTAAAATTTCTTAAAGATGTGAAAAATAGAAAATCTAAATGAAATGACAACGTTACTTCACGCCAAAAAGTTAGACTGCAAGTGAAGTAACAAGCGTGCCGTTGCCATACACGCCGTGTACATGTGCGTGTGCGTGCGTGCGTGTGTGCGCGTGCGTGCGTGTGCATGCGCGTGCGTGCGCGTGTAGGTGCGCGTGCACCCACCGTCGCCGCCGTTGTCCCAGGAGGGCTCGAAGGAGAGGCGCGAGGCGCGCGCGCGCGGGGGCGCCCCCCGGCGGGCGCCGCGCGCGCCGCCGCGGGCCCCGCGCGCGCCGCCGCGCCCGCCGCGCGCGCCGCCGCGGCCCCGCGCGCCCGCGCCCGCGCCCGCGCCCGCGCCCTCGCCCTCGCCGCGACCTGCCGCCACCACCACACATATGTACTGTACATTACAATTACTGACGTCCCGGATCGTTAAAAATGTATATCCGCGGATACGGATCCGAATACGGATATTGCGTGTCAAGATCCGCGGATACGCATCTTGACATTCTTACTCGATCGGTGTCGGCGCGCGTGACCTTGAAACGATAGTTGACGCCACTTGACGCTTTGCATGTTACAGGACATGTTTCGACTTATATAGAATTTAATCGATGTATTGAAAATTAATAAGGTAAAAGATCCGCCAAAAAAATAACGGATACAGATACGGATCCGGATCTTTCTTCTCCCTCGGATATCCGCGGATACGGATATGTGGTACATCACTAATTACAATTACATACGTGAAATTTATTGAATAAAGAAAATCGGAAAACAAATAATTTCTTGAACTCATTGCTATTATCAAAGGTCTAATGAACTTCTGCACTATTGTAACTCAACAGAAAGCAAGAAAAACACATAAACGTAAGATGACGAATTGGAAATTTTATTAAAAATTTTGATGGCAGATGTTCACAATCTTAAACATTTCTTATATTTTCTTTATTTATCTAATTTTAATATTGGTTATATTGATAACTTTTGTCAATTTAATATCAACACATTACTCAAAAGTCAAATTCCAAAACTGTCAAAAGGATTGTATTCCTATTATTATTCACACTGTAATTCAAATCAACTGTTCTCTGCATTAAACCTTATTAATTATAGTCAAAACCTAATTACCTAATTTCATTGTCTTCATTTTGTCAGTTCCATTACATGATTAACTTTCAAAACAAAAAAAACAGAGATTGACATTTTTCGAACTAACAAGAACCGTTATGCTTCGAATAGTTATCACGAATGTAATGAATGGTTATCATCATCCCACTTCTGAGATGATAACGATTCGTTCTTCTAGGATGTGGACTCGAATGGAAACGTAGGATGAGGAGATATAATTAAAAGACGTGCTTTCGCTAATTCGTGAATTTCTCAACTGACTTATTTTCTGACATTCAAAAATTCCATGTTATTACGAAAGTAGCAACACTTTCAAAAAAACAGTGTTGCCATTTGTTAACGATGATGATTAGAACGATTAATCGAGAATATTGGTAATAGCTAACATTAATTTTCTAAATTAAAAATAATAAGATGCCACAAGAAGCAGTAAAGAAACACTCACGCGGACGAGGGCCGGAGCGACTGCGCGGGTCCCTCGGCGGCTCCGCCTCGCCGTTATTGGCAGGGGCCGGCGGCTTCTTTTTCTTCTTTTCGCTTGTCTGCCATTCTCCCTGTTCATAGATAACATTTATAATGGTAATGCATACTATTTACAAAGTATATGTATACCTACAAACAAAATCGGGCATGAGTGTATTGTACAAGCAATTTAGGGTTCCATAGTAATTTCAGATATGTAGAAGTGAAATCAAAGAAAATGGTTTCGAAATAAATTTTTATTTATCTTTTATTTCTCACTAGCGACCCGCCTCGGCTTCGCCCGGGTGGGATGTTAAATGTACACAACACATCAAATTTTTTTTATTGAAATTTTCATACAAAAATACCATGTAAAAGGATTTTTTTATAAATTTTGCAAACATTTTCTTTCATACAACCTTCTGACGATTACGAAAACAACAAAAACAAATACCGCCCAATTGTTCGAGCCGTTCTCAAATGATGCTCCGTAATGCATGTGGCAATTGATTTTTATTTATTTTTGGTTGCCAACGGACGTCTATGCAACTTCAGCTCAGTAGATGTAAGATTACTGAGTAAATCAGTTGTTACAAACAGACACACACAGACAAACATATTAAACTAGCCATACATTTTTGCCACGATGGATATGGAACTATAGAAAAGATTCTGATGAATTGAGAATCTCCCTCCTTTTTCTGAAGTAGGTTAAAAAAATTGATTATCTAGTGACGGTACGTCGTCTTTCAAGACATCGATATCATATATAAATTGAGCATTTCTAAACTGGCTTTAAGTCTGTTACTGGGCGCTTCCTCAGTCCATTCTGTAGTACCCAAAGCAAAAGTCTAGCTTAGTTTGAGATCGTACAATTGAGTGTAATTGCTTGTAATATTAATTTATTACCTGTATCCGCTGACTTTCCTCTAGCAGCAAGTTACAGGCTGCCATCAAGTCATTGTCAGTGTCATGCAGGGCCGAGCAGACTTCCTCTTCTGTGCGACAAGTCATCTCCATCAGCTGTAGCACCTGAAACAACAAGCACAAGGAATGTTTTTTATTTTATTTACCTGGCTGTTTCTAGCCTAACCGAGTTACTTGACAGTTCGTCTCTGTGTCATTTCATTTTCAACTGAACTAAAGTAGATTTGATGTTCAAAAATACCTTGCGATTGGGTTTACTTAAATAAATTAATTTGCCTTTGACTATTTCCACAAAATTGAGATTTCATTCTGAGTACAAATTTATTTCATAGACCATTATTTAGCTCAGACCAAAAATCAAATGGACAGAGTTTTTGGCCTAAGAGTGTGTCAGTTTTTTGTTTAACATTTCATTTATTGAATATATTTTTAAAATTGCATGAAATTCAATAAATCAAATGTTATTGAATTGCATGCAATTTTAAAAACATGCGGGATCCTGTGAAATTCGTGGGAATACAGTCGATCCTGCGAACACGCTTACAATCCTTATTCTTTCGCCTACTCAAACTACTGAATTCTATTGAATAAAAAAAATAAAATAAAAAAAAAATCTCATTATTCTCCTCACTTTCGCAGAAGTATGCAATTGCTTTACATACGTTATAAAAAAAATTATATGATAACAAGATAATTCTCACCATTTTTCGAACGTCAGACGCGTCATCGCTTTTACGATCGATCATGTGTGCCATACGAAGTTGTTCTGTAGTCGCCTGTAATGAAACACAAAAATATTCATTATTTATTTAACAAACAAGGAATGCTTAGATGGTTCGGGCACATAGAAAGAATGAATGATGAAAGACTGACGAAGAAAATATACAGAGCGAAAGTGAGTGGTAAAAGAAGCCAAGAAAGACCAAGGCTGACTTATGAAGATCAGATATAGCGGATGGAAATGTCAAAAGCTCTTGCATACCTAGGCGAAAATGTGTGAGGAGAATGATGAGATTTGAGGAAGCGAAAGAAGTATGTAAGAACCCCGACGCTTGGCGCTCCGTCCTATCTGATTACCCCGTAAGGGCTACAGCGTGAGGATATGTATGTATGTATGGATTTAACAAACAGCATGTTCATACAATAACTTTAAAAAAAAATTAAAAACTTCAAAAACAAATCACTAAAAATACAAAATAATAATTATGCTTTACTAATCAAAGTTCAAATACAAAAATAACTTCATAAATACCTACGTACATAGGTATTTATGAAGTTCACGCTGTACGCTGTATCTCTAACGGGGTAGTCAAAGAGGATGGAGCACAAAGTGTCGCGGTTCGTACATACTTCCTTCGCTTCCTCAAATCTCATCATTCTCCTCACACATTTTCAAATACATAAACATGAATACATTATATGATGGTACTGAACTTTCGGTGCGCGAGTCCAGCTCGCACTTGGCGGTTGTTTTTCATTTAACATAATTACAATAATTCATTAAATTTCTTTCGATATAACACATAACTTATTAAATTAATCTCCTCCTTTGTATGTTCTACCGAATCCTATATCATAAATGCATCTGACATGTCTTGATCGGTTTACTTTGTAATAGTAACGACTTGTAAAACAGCTTCTTCTTTCAAGTTGCTTCATAAATAATAACAAAGACAACATTATGACTGCATCAGAAAAATATGTAATAGTTACGTCATATCAGACACTACCAATAAATAGTTGATTGTTATAAATAATTATTCAGGAAACCACAGCTGCAAACTACAGATGTAATTTTACATTTGGCAATGTGTTAGGGTAATCCCCTACTTGAGTAACGCAACAAAATGTCATGTTGCTTATTGATATGCACAGATTCCTTCCATGTTACGCCATCGATCTTGTCGATTTTTTATCCCCCCTTTCCAATCACCCAGCATCATAATCAAAAACCACCGCCTCGCAAAATGACGTCATTACCAAAACGTTCGCTACTCTTTTGGCATTAATGAACTCACATACAATTGTATAAACATTACAGTGATAATTTACAACAAAACTCCTTCCATACTAAGTCAGGTTTTAGCAGCATCATTCGACGATCAGACCAACCCTTAATTTTGAATAACATAATATAATATGCCCCTTCAATTAAAAATTAATATCAAGATTTTTCAACATGAATTTTTTATAGATATGTATAGAAAAATCCATTATAATAAGCCTCCAACTCAGGCTATGAACTATTTTTTTTTTTAGTTATGTATCTAAATCAATAACAATAGGCCTCCGACTCGGGCTATGAATTAAAGACATTATAGTTATTTCATCCTGTTTAAAATTTTGTGTTTATAACTTTCATTCATAATGTCAAGAGGACTCGCATATCTCGGCGAAAATGTGTGATGTCGTCTCTTATTACCCTGTTGGGGACAGTGTGAGGACATGTATGTACATTCATATGTATTCATAATATTATATATATATATATATATGTAGAATTCAAACTACAACTAATATCTCGGTGTTAGATTTTCACACGTGCAACACCAAACTTCACCAAGAAATTTTATATTTATATTATAAAATATGATTACATGCTAGTCTAGTAGAGAGAAATATAGAATTTGTCATTATGTTTATCTACCCGCGTAGGTCGTAAAAGACAGCCAAGTCAAGTCAATAGGTACAAGTGATAGGCTATTAGTGATGCAATTTTAAGCACAATAAATTGGTAAAAATAGTGATTAAAATTATATTAATTACTATTAAAAATAATATACTGTTCTGTAATAAAATGTTAACCTAAATATATTTCCATGACATGCAACTAACAAAATTGAAGTAAAAAGAGCTTCATTAATGATATTTACTATTAATGAAGTTATTTTTACTCAATAATTAGAAAAGAAAAATAATTAGGAAGAAATTCAATAGGTACATACAAAATATATACGAGACAATTAAAATTATTTAATCCACCCTCCCGAGGACATGTATAAATCTTTCACTTAAATGAAGTATTTGAATTAAATAAGCAGTTTACTAAGATCTGCGTATTGTCCACACATTCCAGCTAAAGGTCGATGGAAAGAGCTGTTCTCTGGTTAATCTGCTTGTGACATAAACAGTAGATGTACAAAATTTATGATTTAAGTTAAATTGTGGGAAAAGTATTAATTTTACAATTTACAATATGGTACAGGCCTATTATAGTATAAATTATTAAAGTATTCTTAATTTTATTCATCAGCAGCATCTCGCGGTTTCGCCCACATAGAATATAGTCTTTTAGCGTCACTTATAGATCCTATACAGCATAGCATATACGCCATCATCTCGACAAAACCAGCAAACAAATATAATATGGAAATATGTCTAAAAAACGACAAATTGAGGCGACACATTGGAAATTTTGACGGCAGGAATCACAATTTTTCTAAATGGCTACGAAATGTATGAAGGTGATATTTGGTAACCAGATTCTTCATTTCATTGACTTCATTTTGTCATTTGCGATACACGATTGGTTAACTTTTGTAACACAAAAAAAAAATCAAAAAAAGGTCTTTTAAAACAGTGTTTATGTAAATAAGGAACTCGTTTTGCAAAATAACTGTTTATGAAATGATATAACTTCAAACTTAATATTTAATAAACTTAATAACGTTTCGAAAACAAGAACAAAGTATGTATATCTATGCATTAAATAACAAAATAACTATTTGATAACAAGCTTCAGTGACGGCCAGTGGCACTGTCTGACGCAGCGTTGCACGGCGCGGGCGCAGGGACGTTCCACACATATTATCCCCGCTGTGCGTCTAGACAAGTGGCAAATTAGAAACGCTTGCTGGCGTTATTGCTTCTCAAAAGTGCCATTTGGCTACGCTTTATACAGTGCTTTTCACGCGACTTTACTTTTCGTTTGATTTTATAAAAAGTTAATAACGTTTGACAACCAATTTAAAATTCGTTACGCTAAATCCACGCGGTATTTGTCGCTCGTTTCTACTAGCGTTTACGACAATTGAGCCACTCGTCTAGGCCCCCTGATTAGTTTTTGTGTTAACACAGAGACTTACATTTTTCGGAGTAACAGGACCGATTTATGTTTCAAAATTTTCTGTATAGTTTAATCTAAACATATTATTCAAAATACCGGTTGGATCTTTTAAAATACATTTTAGTTTTTCAAATAAACGAAAATAACTGTTTTTTCATATTTTTCGTAAGCTAGCGAGCGCACGTTTGCACAGAGAAGGTCCATTTTAGATTAAATTATTGTTTATCAATGCGTCGCCTTAAAGCGATTACCTTTTATTTTGGCTTGACGTTTCGATCGAGTTTCGACCGATCCAAAATAAAAGGTAATCGCGTAAATTTCGCGTTTTTTAGATATTTTATAACGCAACACGAAAGTTTAAAATTTTATATTGGGAATATGACAGTTATCTGTAGAAATTACGCGATAACTAACAGCGATTAAAGATTACATACATATGTATATAGAATTCATTAATATAATATATACATTTTAGTGTCAACTATTAATTTTAAAAATAGTAAGTTATTAAGCTGGAATTATTAAGTTTGTTGTTCTATCATTACTTTTATTAAAAAAACTTGCGTAAGCGATGGGTTCGCGACCTGTTACTAACTACTTTCATTTTACCATTTCAAGCCCAAATTAATTAGAAATAAAGGGGCATATCAGAACTGCAATATTTGGCTCTGCGTCTCTGTCTACCCTAGACATAATATAATAATACTCCAGACAAATACACAAACTGTTGACCCCAAACTAAGCAGTAGCTTGTACTATGGGTACCACACAACGAACTCTGAGGGAGCTCCCAATAACACCCAGACTCCAACCGAATTTAGAAATGTTCGTTCCCAAAAATGTCTCGTGTCACTTTAAGAATGCCAGTGAAATGTTTGCAATTATTTCGAAAAAACTGTAACTATATGGCTCCTTAAATATTTAATTCCTTAAAAAAACCTAATTAACTTACCTTTCAATAAATTTTCCCTAGAGCTAAAGACGTGGCTGGTCGAGGAGAGCTCTTATGCAATTGAAGATTTTTTTAAAAGAGTTCGTCGATCCTACATTCACGGAAGTGCATTGTAACTTGTTTTTGATTATCGAATTTTACTTTATATTGACATATGTATAATTATTAATAATGACAATATTAACAATTGCAATAGTTAATTAGATTTAAAATTTTATCTCTTTCTAACATTAAATTATAATTAATCAATGTTATTATAAATTTAATCTAAGGTTGCCAGGAGGAGATCGCTCCAAGATAGCGTTAAAGCTGCCTTTTGTACCGCATAATTTAAAAATTGTTTTTATTTTTGATGCAAAAAATTGTATAATCAAAATAAATTGACCACGGGATCGAACCCGCGACCCCGGCTTTGCCACCCTGTCAAAGCGCCAGACTTAATATTATATATTATGTAGTTATAAAGTAAATATTTGTATTAGCGATGTGACAAATACCTAGCATTAAAAAATTCGCATGTTTCTTAACGTTTACGGCATACAGTGCGAGTATTTTTACAATAACCCTTTTGTATTTTGTTAGCTAATTAAAAAGAAGCCAAGAAAACGAAAGTTTCGAAGTAAATTTTAAAGCAGACCTACATAGAACTGTTTATTCCATTTACTACAGCCACAAGTCGCTGTTTAAATTATGTTAATATGAATTTAAAGTCAAAATCATGTTTCGTATTTGTGAACGTTTAAAAAAACAATGTTGGTTACACCCTAATATAAAACCTCTAATTAAAAATTTCAACACTGAGCGGTCGCTTTTATAATTACCGTTGAACGATTTTATCGCAAGACTCAATAGGGAAGTAAAATATATGAAGCAGTTGCATGAAGAAGAAGTTTTATATCATAATAAAGTTCCTCAGGAACTCAATTTCTCAATCAACAGAAATCAGTTACTCAATCAACAGAAAATAGATTTAGATTTGTTATAAACCATACATTGATTAGACAATTACACTATAAAATAAACGATTTTGTTGAACACAAAACAATAATCTGGAAATGATTTTCACTGTACATGCATTTAATAGCTTTCTGAATACTTATTGCATTTTAATAAACCTGTTGTAAAAGTATGTTGAGAACGTGATACCTGATTGAGTTTCTTGTCAGTTCTTCTGTGTCCAGGTTTTCTCTTTGAACGGAACTGAAGTAGTATAATGTTGAAAAACACCTTGTAATTTAATTGGGTTTATGATTTCACTTTGAGATGCTTTTAAATTTCCGTCGACGATTACGTACACGGCATGACATTATCATCGACGAGAAAAGCGTCTTTTTCCACCGCACAATAGTGAAGTTTGTTGCTTCTCTATTGTATCGGAGACGGTAAAATCGTGACGATTAAATCGTTCAACGGTAAGTTATAAAAGCGTTCATTATGCAGTCTGCTAGTGTCCAATTGAAATTAGTTATCACAACCGAAACCGAAAATTCCTAAGGCAACTCTTACGTTTACATTCTTAACTTTCCGTTCATAGTATCCAATTGTACCTAATTGTTATTAATACTTGTGTATTTAATTAGAATTCCAAATAAAAAAGGTATTATTTATAATATTTTGTTTGTGGCTTATAATTATAACTGTCACAAGCAGAGGCAAAGTAATGCAAAATTTTCTCGCTTTTGTTCCTGACATTAATTTATTTTTAAGTTATACAAAATATTTTTTGTCCATTCAAAAATAACTAAATTCACTAAACAGTATTTTTATTTTTCTCTATTTTAATCTAATCCTGCTAGACAGAAAAGAGTTGGTCAAGGTTGCTTAAACGGACAATAACTGTGGTGTTTGCCCTGTATTAATGCTTAGTACCTGGGCGTCAGAGCTTTGTTCGGTGTCTTTTAGATTTAATTATACATCGTAAAAAAAAGAAAAAAAAAAGTATCACTACATTGCAGGATTCGAAACCGCGGCCGTTGACGTGGGAAACCTACGCTCTAGTGTTTGTGCTACTGAGAAGATAAAGTGGTTAGCGAAATTATCAATCATATTTCGCAGGCAAGTTTGAAGTGTATAAAAGGTAGGAGAAAAATAATTTTCACAGAATAAAGACATAGATAGTTAAAATGTTCGAGGCGTTTCCGAGAATATTAGAAGGCAGATGTATTCTATGAACTGATATACAATGGTCCAGTTAAATTATCAAAAAAATAAAAATAGGGATGGCGCTCCATACATGTAAGTGAAGGTTGAAAATATTCCAGTGCATATAAGCCTATAGGGCTATAGGGTATCTTTAGATACATATTCAAAAATTAAATAAATGTTTTAAAGAGACTTTTTATTAGTTGACGAAGTATGCGCTTCCAAAATCGTGAAGTGTGTTCCCTTTTATGGGGTAAAAAAGATCTGAAAAAATTTAAAGTATGTGGTAAAATTTGAAAAAAAAACACTCAATGAAACATGGTTCGAATAAGACATGTTCTGTGGTTTTTGAGATTAGGAATATAGTAATAATAATAATAATACTTCAACAATCTCTACTCTGTGCGACTGAATGATCCAAGGTTGTGTATATGTGATCAGTGACGACAAACTATTATGAGTTTGAAATTAACAGTCTTTTTGACATTGACCGTATGAACGTAAACATTAATTTCATTTAATGTATTCCTAATGCATTATATAAAAATATTAGCTTTCTCCGGTCCTTCTCCATTTATAAGCCTTGTGTGCCAAATTTCACACTATCCGCGCAATTTTCTTAAGGGAACCAAAGTTTTTGCTCCACATGTATCATAATATATATAGATAATTCACAATCAATAGCCTATTGGTTCAATTGTGTGAAGTATGTATTTATTACCGAGGCATAAATTTACGCGAGTGGAAGACTAAACAAAAAGACATTAGCGATAATCAGAGACATTTACCTGTGGTTTAATTTTTTCCTTAGGCTGGGACTTTTCTGTTCCCTTGCCTTTTTCTTGTGCATGTTTCTCTTTACCCGTCTTCGCACCACCCTTGGTGGCGCGCGCACCCAAACTCATCTTTAACTTCTAAAGTTATATTTACAGCCTCTATTTACAAAATAGCTGAAACAAATAATATTCAATCAGTGGAATCCATACACAAATTACAGGTGGATCCCTATTAGAGATTAACAAGAAAGCAAATTAGTTATATTCAATAAACTACAGATGAGTAAGTCCGGGTGGATTTTATCTGCAGATCAATATCGGATGCTGTACATACATCCAAGTACAAATTGGACAACATGTATCCTTTAGTACGAAATATGTGCTGACAGGATGGAATTGAACGAGTGAATGAAAGTGTAATACGAATCGCTTGTAGAGAGCCATACGGAGTACTCTATAGCTAGTCCCGTACAGATTATCAGAGACGAGAGCTTGTAATTCCATGGAGCTGGATGCATATTCGAACTAGACTTCTATAAAATATCGGGCCTAGGACCTACCCATCACTAATATGAAGCCTATGAAAATATTTCTTCAACACAAGAAAAAAAATGGTAGCTTAAATCCTTTTTCAGAGTTCAAGCTATCTCAAGCTATCAAATTTAGCCGTAAAAACGTAACAGACAGACAAACCTTTGCATATATTAGTAAAAATTAAAATATTTTTATTGCCAAGTACTAAAGAACTTGATGCATTAAAATTATACATATTAATAATAATCTGAGTAAGTAAATGCAAATAATTACATAATCAAACAAATTAAATATATGCAAACAAATACATAATTACATATCAAAAATTCATAACATTTGTTGGCAGTTAACAATGAATTAAACATCAGATTATAGAATTGACTTACAAGGAAAATAAAATTAAAAAGTATTAATAGTGCCGGACCAAAACCAGTCTTTACCGAAACCAAATCTCGGTTTGCTTTTCAGATTCGCTCGAAAGTGAGACCTTTTAAAACAATTATCTTCTACATTTTTTAAGTTTCTGTTCATTTCGACTAATTACCAATGTGTTTGTGTTCATTTATTTGATAAATTAATAGTTTTGTTCTAAAAAAACTTTCTATTGTACATGAGGTACATAGTATGAGGTAAAGTGATTTTCCACCTTCGTGCTTCCCACTACGTCGACCGCCAGCGAAAGCAGCGCGAAAACTTACAAATGATGTTTCAATTTCGGAGGTCGATCATTGGCAGGTTTACCGAAAATGAAACTAAATAAAAATGAAATAACTAAACATAAAACTAAACAAAAACATATCTCAAAAAATCCGGCTTAAGTGCCAGTAGGACATTGTTAACGTTAAATATTATAATTTCGGACAAATTAGTAAAATGGATCCAAAATACCCATTATTTAATTTTTTGATTCTAGTATCTAATTTTAGGTTACCAAATAACTCACAATGTAAAGATAATGTTATATGTAATGACAGTGACGACATATGGAATAACGAAACTGTAAGAACTTCGTTCCATTACTTTTAGCTATGGTTCCTTAAAAACTGAGTCTTTGTTACAGTTGCTCACATATAAGAGAACTACTTAAAGAAAAGTTACAATCTTAAAGAAGGTTAAAACCTCAAAGCCGATGAACCAATATTGTTTAGGTTCCCTAAAAAATGGCTCTTTCTTGCTGTTGCTCACATAATATCACAAGAGAATTAAAGAAATCAAAAACTTAAAAATCCAATGAAACCAATGAACTGTTTTAAAAATAATTAAACAGTTATGTTTTATAGTCGTCCAAATTAAAATCAATTTATTGTAATCTACCTATTCATGAGGTCTACCAATAGGAAAAAAACCTATAAAACAAAAAACCAAACTAATGAAGACCAAGTAAATAAAAAAACTAGAATCATCAAGAATTTAACCCACAAATATGTATCAGTTTTGTACTTTAAAACTTCCAAAGGTCAAAAAAAATAGAAAATGTAAACAAAATGCCAACTCCTATTCCTGCCAAAATATTTTTTTTACCTTATTTTTCAAATACTATGGAACCCTAAGTTAAAGATGTATAATACATGCGTAACACTCTTGGGCAGTTTATTTATGCCATTCGCGGAGAGCAGTAGAATGTTATTGGTATAACAGACAAAAACTTCAAATATTCGTTATTGTGATCTCAACTTAGATCACAATCGCTACTGCCATACCTTGCTAACTTCAATATGCTATCATACTCTTTGTAATTTAGAGTCAGGTCACAATCCACTGTTACTAGAGCCAGCTATATAACTTCGGAACGTCACTATCACCTAGAGAAGACAAAAGTTGTAATAAATTAAATATAATATTCAGTACAGAAATAAACCACTTGACTTGCCAATTTTAGACTTGATTGGATTAATGTTTACTTTTAGCTATTATATTTTAATGTGTAGGCAGTCTATTATTAGCACAGTATTTTATTAACAGTTGTTCAGATATTATCATTATTTGTTTAATAATATCTATATAATATATCCTCGTTGGGGATAGGCGTGAAGATCTGTATGTATGTATGTATATAATATATGTCGCAAAAATTTTAGGCCCATTTTCAAAATAATGGGACAATATGGTTAATGGCCATACTTCAAAAATACATCAGCATGTATTTATCATATTATTCTGAGATTTAAAATTATTATTACTATACAATTTAAAAGGGTTGAAATGATAATTTTGGATAATAAATTTCTTGAAAAAAAAAAATGTCTCCTCAATAAACTAATATAGTTTTATGAAAAATTTAGTGCCTAAAATATTTAAAACAAAAGTCATCATTAGCTTTAAAGATTATATTCATGTAGATTGTATAGCATTTCACTATGTAACTTATGAAGATCAAATAGACAATGTAAGCTGAGGAAGAAGCAATCGCATACCTCGGCAAACTGAGAGGAGAATGATACTTAAGAAGTGAAAGAACTACATAAGAACCACTATACTTAGCAATTTATCCTTTCTATCCACTGGGTTCAGTTAATAAATAGTATTAACATATACATATTTTATGCATATTTAATATTTAAACTCATACATAAAAAATATAAAGAAAATTAGGTTAGTGACTAATCAACCAGAGCCTGTGTGGAGTACCAGTACTCTGGAATACCCCAAAGATAATCCTAAACAAAACTTAAAGAACTGTTGATAAATTGTGAATGTACCATACTGCTTACAATATAACATATTAATTTTCAATAGTTTATAATCTATGTCAAACCGTCAAATTGTGAACAAACCTGCACTTACCGACAGGATTCACATTCTGTACGATTTTATCACCTGTAAAATTGACATTCAATCAATCAGCATGCAAGGTGCGTTCCATGCAAGTGCCAGTATGATGCTAGTTCACAATTTGAGGGTTTGACATGAACATATTATAAACTATGAAAATCAATGTTATATTGCAAGCAATATGGTACAGTTCACAATTTATCAACAGTTTACAATCTCACCAGATACATTATAAACAAACGGTGTTCACAATCATATGGTGACATTACTAACACATATTATAGATGTAATAGTTGCTCATAGTAGTAAAGTGGAACCAGATAATTAGAAGTTGGTACTCCATCTCCTAACCAGTAATCTATACTAATATTACAAAGAGGTAAAATTGTGTGTTTGTTTGTATGTTGAAGGTAATCTCTGGAACTATAGAAATTATTTCAACAATTCTTTCACAAATAGAAAGCTACCTAATCAGTGTTTAATATAGACTATATTTTATATTTATTTTTCCATATGTTAGAAAAAAAAACTATGTAAACTGAAGGGAGGCAAGGGTGGATCACTAGTTCCTTTTAATAAGTAGACTTCTGACTTTTATAATTGTGTAGGAAGATAAAAGAACACATTTTATATTCTTTTTTTCCTTACCAGTATGGAGGCAAATATATAATATAGCACTTAAAATAACATAATGTTAGGTACCCCATTAAATAACCCATATGTACTAACATTATCAAAAGTATAATGTGGATTGAAAAATAATCAAACAAAAAAAAATGTTTTAAAATCTACCGATCATAATCATTGTATAATAAATATTTACAATGTGTAGACAGTAGAGATTACTGTTTCTTCATAGTAAAGGCTTTTATATTGTTTTTATAAAGAGAAAATGGAGTATTTCAAGTAATGACAATATTAATTTTTATATTTTCTGTGTTAAAAACATATATGTATTTGTAATACCTTTTTGAGCAGCAAATTGAATACAAAATATAATAATAAAACACATACAGCAAAAGAGATAAAACATGACCAAATTGTATGAACGAATTGAATAAGGTGAAAATAATGCAAAACTGTAATAGAGTAAAAACGTCATCAGTCTAAACAAAGCAAATTATAATGAGTTCTCTCATAACATAATGAGTAATAATAACTAACTATAACACATGGATATAATATTATTTATATTGATCATAATATATTTACTGAGTCTAATCATACAAATATAATTATGTACGTAAATAACTAATAGTTTTAAGTAAATGAATCTGAACAGATCCAGGTTATGGATAATTAAATTTATAATTAGAAAGAAAAAAAGCATATAAATCAACTAAAATATTGAACACAATAAGAAATAACAATTTTTTTAGTAAATTGATGCTCTATTTACAATTCCAATATGTAATTGTAATTAATAGGTATGTAATCTTTTGCTTGGCTATTGCTTATAATGATATTAATATGACACCTTTGATGTTATATAAAACATGAGAGATCATTATCCAACAGAACATAACATAGATATGATGGAATTACCTTGAAAAAAAATTGTTTTATCTTTCTAAGAATTGCACAGATCTTATCATATTAATTAAAAATATAAAGAATAAGTAAAAAATAAAAATATTTAAATTAAAAGCAATGTAAGAATGACCCACCCACATAACCTATCAGAGCAACAAAAACCTGTCGAAATCGTCTAGTATTAAGTAAGCCATCACTACTTAGACCGATTTACACACAAACAGTGTAGGAAAAACATCGTATGAGTTGCTAAACAAAAAGATTGCATTGATAAAACAACCCTGAGTATACGCGGGAGTATTACAGTTGTACTGATAAACAAAACACTCAAAGGGAGTTCCTACAAAACGAAAGAGATTTTTTTACTTTTTCTTTCATGAAACTCATATAAGAACACATAAATGACCTCGAGAAACGCCTGGTTTGGCGATACGCAGGAAATTTTTCGCTACTTTTCGGCGAAATCAGGACAATGAATCATTGTAAGCGTATCGCAAGGGCGATGCACTAAATAAGAGGCGAACACCTGTAACAAATTTTAACCTTTCACAAAATCCAGTTTTATGCACTACTCCACACTTTTAATAAGCTCACGTCATCTGATGCTAGAACGCCCAAAACGGTACTAAATAATAGCGGCACATGTGGGGGACGCCATTCTTGAAGCACCTTTCTTGGTATCAAAATGACAGACTGTCTTCAACGAAGAAATAACCGTGCACGGCACCAATGACCACATCAGTAATAAGCACATTAACTCACGTTAAAGCATTAATTTATGTCTTTACCTTAAAACTATAATATTATTGAAGAAAACTTGATTTCTAATGAAATTTACTAATTTCCATACCTGTGAATGCGCTCTCAAACGCAAGCTGGTCACGTGACTTCCTAGTGTTGCGACATGTTCAAGTTGCGCGTAACGATTTGAAAAATGGCCAGTTTTTTTTTTATAAAGATAATGACAAATGCGGTGGTCTCGCTAATAACTTTTCATTTCTTTCTGAGCACTTTACTTCCTACTAATTATCAATCAAATATGAAGAAAGATGCAAAACGCGCAACGTATAGTGAAATTTTTAAGAAACAATTTCTATGTTCCGAAAAGAGAAACCTATTCCAAAAGAGCTAATCCATTTTCGAATTTCAGCCAGTGTTGCCTGTTGCCGATTGTTACTCAAAACCGTAGATAAAGAAACCTATAGACTACACCACAGATACCACTAACACCACAATTAATACTAACAGTAATGGATATTGCCTTTGACTGCCTTTCACACGTAACGAATTGTTAGCATGAAAGAAATATAATATGGCGGAAGCCTGTAATAGAAAGAGATAGGAATATGCGTATTTCGACTCTGTCGGTATGCTCAACATTTTAACATTCGTGCCGTTGCATTGGATAATCCTGTGACAAAACAAATTTTCATGCATTAGCACTTTTAAGTTTATTAATAAACTATGAACTTTACAAGTGAAAATTTCATGTATTTGTAAATATATGTACGTGAGAAGAAGCTCTTTTGGGCGTGATGGTAAAAGAAATTATGTTAGGCTTCAAAAGTCGGTTTGACAAACACAGGTCGTTATTTAAGCAAGAAAGACTATAGCAGTCACTTCAAGCTATTAGTAGTAGATTTGCCGACTACGCTATATAATCCGTCTCATTCACACAAAAAAGAAAATAACTTATCCGCATGCAACGTAAAAAAAAGTGACAAAGCTATAATATTTTCTGTTTTTCAGTGCGTGCCGGTTTCTTCAAGGTTAGCACTCACCACACTAAAGTGCACAATAATAATAACCCTATGAAGCTGAACTATCTTATCCGCATTGGAGCTACCATCTTCTAATGCCTCTTTTCCTCATACTGTATTTAATAAATAAAGGAAAATGCAGTGGAAATTTATTTCTACAGTTTTCAAAATAATGGTATATTAGCTTTATTACCTTCATAAAATTTATACATTTTTTTTTAATTTCATTTGTCAATAAAAAAATATTTTATTTTTACGCAAATTCTATTTTAAATAATGAAAAAGAAAACTGACAAACTTCGCCAATAGAGGCGCTGATATCGTTTGACTCAAATCGACTTTCGTCGTCTGTCAGAATTCATACAATAATATATTGTTTACTACAAACATTTACGTTGCTTACAAAAAACTCCTCAAAACTTCAACTATGCTTTTAATTCGGAAAAAGTTCAAATAGATTACATTGTAGTACTTGTCACACGAAGTCTTTCTTATTTTCTAGATCACTTTTAGTTCACTTCTGGTTCCTCGCGTTGAGCCATTTTTTTCTGGATTTATCATAATAATATAATAAAGAAACATTCGCCAAAAATAAAAATCGAACCCTCAAATACAAAAAAAACATTAACTTATTGTTGTTTGTTATGAGTCAATCGTGAGTAGCGACATCTGCAAATAGCTTTGCGATCTCTCCCATTGCTTGCAATTTATAGTATAATTACCACCTTTTACTTATCTGATTTGCGCAATATTTGTGAAGTAAAATAGAAAAGAATGATTACGCATTGCAGTAACATACTCAGAAACAAACGTCAGAACACCAAAATAAAAGTTATTAAAAATTAGTTTATTTTACGATTTAAAAAACATGATTTGTATGTACGTCTATTTACACATATGTGATATGTACCCCTGCTAAACACCGTTATATTATAAAGCATATTATTAACATTCGACTTTGTTATTTAGTTACAAAGAAACCTATTGCCGAGTCACCACCACACAGTAACAAATATTAGCTAGCAACACTAATAGCAAAGCTATATGGAAATCCTCGGTCCAAGTATCACTATGGACGGAGCATTAGCTCCAAAAGCATGTCCTTAAAGTGTCCTATTTTTGTTGATTGACTTTCTAGATTTTTACTAATGTGCGTGTCTACAGTCGCAGTACAACGATACACAGCGGATCATGACGTATTTACATTTTTGTGATTATTAGTACTCAAAACATTTAACGTTTGTCCAAAGAAAAAGAAAGTAGTAGTTAGCTACAAGTTAAATGCACATGAACTGATAGTTCCCATAAATCTTCACTTTTCTATTTTGTTAACTACCAACTTCGTTGTTATCAGTGTTCCATCTAGTCTTTATCGTATTGTCTAACTTTCTAATTTTATTCGCGATATAAATCGCTTTTGCGTGTTTTGATACTTTTTTAAATATTTTGGAATAAGTACGAACATAGTAGCGAAAATTTTTATCTGCAGTGTAAGATTTTTCATCATAAAACTCACTAAGCCTATCCCTGCTTTTTCCAATCCGGAAAACAAGTTACGTTTTGCGGAGTGTAGTACTATTGTAGATTGTAGACTAGATGGAACACTATTAACAACGAAGTCTTGAAATTTTGTTAGAGATATTTAATAAATGTGTCGATCAAGGAATATTTCCCTGTTTAATGAAACAGTAAAATTATTCCTATTATTATTATCCCAATATTTAAGGCAGGTTGTATGTTAAATCTAACAAATTATCGCCAGGTGTAATATTATCAGCATTGACTTATTCGAAAAAATAATACTCGACCAAATGCTGGCACATTTTAACATTCACGGGGTGTTTCACGGTCAACAGTACGGGTTCACGAGAGGGCGGACAACAACTCGTGCGGGAGCAAGCTTGATCAAGACTACTTCAGGCTTGGGAGGGATGACAGGATGCCATTGGTGTTTTTTGTGGTCTTTCCAAAGCTTTTGATTGTGTTAGTCATGAAACTTTAATTTGCAAGCTTAAATACTTTGGAATTCGTGGTGACACTCTCGAACTAGTGGTATCGTATTTGTCTGGCCGGGAGCAAAAAGTGAGTGTGAATGGGGTTTTGTCTGTTGGTTCGAAGTTAAAAATAGACGTTCCCCAAGGTTCAATTTTGGGACATTTTCTGTTTCTAGTCTACATTAATGATCTCCTAATATTCCTTTCTGGTGGTCGCATTTTGCAGTTTCCAGCTTTTGATGCGACAAACCGCTGCAGGTTTAGACACTATGCGATGTCGCCATGCTGCAAACAGACCCCTTATTCTGGTTATCACCAGAAAGTGGTCCGTTCCCAGATCGGTTCCTCTATACGCTCTTGTGTCCATAACCTGCTTCTTGAGCTTGTTATCCACCAGGAATAAATTAATCATATTTCTCTCATGCCTTCTTTCCAAGTGTACTGACGGACCCTTTTGTGCTTAAATACGGTATTAGCAACAAAAAGATCCTTTTCCATACACACTCCTAACAGAATCCTACCAGCATCATTCATTCTCCTCTCTCCATATTTGCCTAAAACAGTCTAAAATCCAGTTCGAGCTGTCCCGACCTATCCATTCTTGTCTCCACACGCAACATTTCTCTCATTCTCTTCAACCATCGCTAGAACTTCTCTAACATTCTACCAAAACTGCTCTAGCTCACCCAAACCAACAGAGGACGCTGGACCATACACCGCTAAAATAATAATTCTCGTCAACCCCATCGTGAGGCGCACCCGGAGCAGTCTAGAATTTACACATGTATAGTCAGCCATACAATTACCCAAACGAGAGGGCAGCAAAACGCCTACCCCCTGGCATCTCCTGTCTCCATGTGTACCTCTGACCACAGAGCGATTCACTCAAACATAACACATCCAATCTTTTTTCTTCCATAATATCCATCACTTCATTCATCTTCTCTTCAATCCCACCTTCCATATTCCACGCAGCTATTTTGCACTCTTCTTTCCACTTCCCGCCGCGAGGTGCACAGCATGTTGGGTGGCGGTCCTCAACGCCGACCTGCACTCTGCTTACACCAGCGAGGACAAACTGGTGTACATCGCTTTCGGGGGACGCCCTAACTCTCCAATCTGCGAAGTCCGGCATGGTGTGCACAGTAGAGGAATTGCAGCCGTTTCCTCAGTTGACCCCTTACATGATAAATCTAACTTATGTAAATGGAGTTTTTCCCGAAAGATTAAAGAAATCTATAGTGAAACCTTTTTATAACAAAGGAAATAGAAGCGAAATTAATAATTATTGACCTATAACACTCATTCCTGTATTATCTAAAATTTTGGTGAAAATAATATTTAACAAACTCTGTCATTTTATAACTACCTTATTAAAACCTCAACAATATTCATTTCGGAAAAGTAGTAGTACAACACTAGTTAGTTTTTCTTTGGTGAAAACAACTACAAGTAATTTGAATGATGGATTTTCACTTGTTTCAATTTTTCTTGACATGAGCAAAGCCTTTGATTTAGTTTGTCAAAGTCAAAGTCAAAGTCAAATCAATTTATTCAAGTAAACCCAATTACATGGTATTTTTGAACGTCAAATCTACTTTAGTTCGGTTCGAATAGAAAACCTGGACACTGAGAAGAACCGACAAGAAACTCAGTCAGGTATCATTTTTTCAACTTCATTTTACAAAAGGTTTATTAAAATACAATATTTTCATTAAGCCAGTAAACGCATGTGCAGAGAACATCATTTCCAGACTATTGTTTTATCTTCAATGAAATCGTTTATTTTATAGTACGATTGTCTAGTCAATGTACGTTTTATAATCAATCTAAATTTATTCTCTGTTAATTGAGTAATTTCTTGAGGAACTTTATTATAAAAACGAATGCAGTTACCTAAAAATGAAACATTTGACTTATGTAATTTAAATTTTGGAATAACCAATTTATCACGACCTCGGGTTTCCATACCATTCATATCGCCATTCTTTTTAAACTGATCTATATTTTTTCTCGTATACATAATAATTTCAAAGATGTATAAGGAGGGCAAGGTGAGGACATTAATGTCTTTAAAACGATCTTTAAGCGATTCTCGTGCATTCATCTTGTAGATGGCACGTATTGCTCTTTTTTGTAAAATGAAAATGGAGTTAATATGCGCCGCTGATCCCCACAACAGAAGGCCGTAGGACATTAAACTGTGAAAATATGCAAAGTACACCAACCTTGCCGTATCCACATCTGTCATTTGCCTAATGCGTCTAATTGCATATACCGCAGAACCGAGCTTACTAGCCAATGCCCCGATATGGTCCGCCCACTGTAACTTGTTATCTACTGTTAAACCCAGAAAACTGGCTGACTTAACGAATTCTAATTGTTTCCCACCCAGTTCTATTTTATCATGGATTCTGGGTACATTAGAAAGGGAAAATTTAATACATTTAGTTTTTTGTGCATACAGTAGTATATTATTGGCAGCGAACCATTTCGAGACATCTGTTAGGATCCTGTTTACCCAAGTAATATCTAGATTTTTTCTGTCTAGTTTAAATAACAATGAGGTATCATCAGCAAACAATACTGTTTCGCATAAGTCCCTGAGCATAAATGGCAAATCGTTAATGTATACCAAAAACAGGAAAGGTCCCAAAATTGATCCTTGGGGAACTCCCATTTTTAACTTTGAACCCACAGACAAAACCCCATTAACACTCACTTTCAGCTAGCGGCCAGACAAATACGAGATCACGAGATTGAGAGCGTTACCACGTATTCCATAGTATTTTAGCTTGCAAATTAAAGTTTCATGACTAACACAATCAAAAGCCTTGGAAAGATCACAAAAAACACCAATAGCATCTTAGGACCCCTCCCAAGCCTGAAGTACAGTCCCGATCAAGCTTACTCCCGCATGAGTTGTTGACCGCCCTCTCGTGAAACCGTATTGTTGACCATCAAATACCCCGTGAATGTTAAAATGTGCCAGCATTTGTTTGAGTATTATTTTTTCGAATATTGTACTCAGCGCTGGCAATATTGACACCGGGCGATAATTCGTTGGATACAGCCCGATTTAAATAGTGGAATAATTTTACTGTGTTTCATTAAACTGGGAAATACGCCTTGATCGACACATTTATTAAATATATCTACCAAGATTGGCGATAATATAGGTATTACATTAGTTATTACATTAATTGATAGTCCCCATAAATCCTCACTTTTCTTTTTATTTAATTGCCTGAAAGTCCTTTCTATTTCATGTGCAGATGTGTACCTAAATTGAAAACTAGGAAACCATTTTCCAATATTTTTGCTCAAAAACGTCTCTGCTGTATGCGAAGACGATCCTAGACCACTAGTAAATTCTATGGGTACATTTGAAAAATAATTTTCAAAAGCATTAGCAACCTCAATTTTATTTGTAACAATTTTATTATCAATTTTTATGGAAATATTTTCATTTTTTTTATTTTGTTTACCCCCAACTTCTTTATTAATGGTATTCCATGTAGCTTTTACTGCGTTATCTGATTTTCTGATTTTATTCGCAATATAGATTGCTTTTGCGTGTATTGATACCCTCTTAAATATTTTTGAGTAAGTGCGGACATAGTTATGAAAACTTTCATCCCCCGTGTAAGATTTCTCATCATATAACTCATAAAGCCTGTCCCTACTTTTTCTTATGCCCTTCGTCGCCCAATTCGCGAAACGTAACTTGTTATTAATAACTACTTTCTTTTTCTTTGGACAGTTCTTAATAAATATTTCAGATAAGTTATTGACTAATAATTCATACATGATATTTGGATCATCTACCAAAGAAGCAGTGTTTGCAAATTTTGCTACATCATGTGTAAAGTTTTTTAGCCTACTCTCTCCTAATGGCCTAAATTCAAATATTTGTTCTGATTTATGTTTCATGTCCTCTATTTTAATTAACTGTTCTTTATGATCGGAGCGGACACCAGCAACAACAATACTTTCCATAGTTTCACACTTACTCATAAAAATATTATCTATACATGTCGCGGAATGGTATGTGACCCTGGTCGGTTCATTAAAAATATGCACTAAATTAAATGAGAGAAAGAGTGAAATGAGCCTATCTCTTTCCCTCGAATTATTCAGTATGTCTACATTGAAGTCACCACACGCTATTATTGACTTCTTACATTTGCTAAGTCTTGTGAGACTCTCCTCTACAGAAATTAAAAATTGGCAAAAATCAGACGAAGGAGGTCGGTAAACACACAAAAAAATGTGCTGATCCGTCTCTGCACACGACATTTCACATATACGTTCAATAGAATGAGCAACTATGTCTTTGCGGTTCTTGACTTTAAGATAATTTTTACACAAAATCATGCTTCCACCGCCATCTGTCGACGTTCTATTGAACACACTTGTCACAAAGTTTTCTAAATAAATTGGAATATGGTAGAATTAGAGGAAAAGCAATCCAATGTTATTTAAGTTTCGGGAAACAGTGTGTTGAAATATCACAAATAAACGATAATTACACTCAAAATTACCAATCTAAATGTGCCGAACTAAATCTATAAGGAATACCTCAAGGAAGCGTACTGGGTCCGCTATTGTTTTTGTTGTATATAAATGATTTCTCAGATGAAACACAACACGATATTACTCTCTCCGCGGATGATTTGACTATTACCATAAAATGTTCCAATAAGAGTACCTTTGAAAATGAAATATATACGAGTTTTAATACTCTTGTTGATTGGCTAGAGCATGATAATTTGAAAATTAACATGGACAAGACTAAATACATGTAATTCGAAACACGACGAAACAAACCAATAAATCTAAATATAAATTGTAACTGCTAACATTAAAAAAGTTTAAAGTACTACTTATTAGGGAATAACGATTCATCAGGACTGTAACTGGAGAGCGCATATCGACGTCCTCTGCAATAAATTGGACAGATTTACTTACGTTTTATACCGTTTAAGATTAGGAGTCAATAAAGAAGCTGCACTTACCACATATAATTCATATGTGTCCTAAATTATCAGGTATGGCTTAGTTTTGTGGAGTAACTCAATTGCGACAAATAAAGTTTTTATTGTGCAAAAAAATTGCTCATAGGTTTGATAATTGCAAACCGCTTTTCATAAATAGTAACATCTTGGACTACCGTACTTGTACATTTATGAAATGTTGGTATTTGTTAAGAAACACATGTCTTTTTTTGAAGCGAAGTGGGATGTCGAAAAGAAAATCCCGACCCAGAGACAGGTTATATATACCCTTTAAAAAGTTAGAAACATTTTGCAATAACTCTTACTGTATGGCAATAACTATATAATAAATTGCCTTGATAAAACAAAACTGATAGGCTGCCGCTGTTCAAAAAATAATTTTCAAATTTATGAAACATAAATGTTATTATATTTAAAAGAATTTATTAATGATGACTTCTCAGTATAAAATTTTATTTATTTTATCGAATGTCTTCATCAATGTCGAAATCGAAATAAAAACATCGAAATTTGAAATAAAAGCAATTTATTCTTTTTTTTAATTATTTTTCTTTGGCATTTATTAATATTATTATTTTTTAATGTTTGACATGTTTCTTTTTTACTTTTTTGACGTTTTCTTTTGTGCTTTTTTGTTATGGGCACTGAGTAAGTAATCATTACGTTTTAGTTATGGGTTTAACATAATTGTTCTAATTCATTATAACATTCGAAATTGTGAGCATTGAGTTGAGTTGTTGTGTTATATTATTATTTATTATGGATCTCAATAATATGGATAATGTTGAAACTCGACAGAATAGAATAATATTCATGTTGAACTTCCTAAGGAGTTCAAATCTATTATTTGCATGCTTTTAGTGAGCAGAGTGCGTAAAGGTATCTATTTAATTCTATATACATCAGATTTTACTCGCATTCTTGCAATTAAATATTATTATTATTATTATTATAAATTGCAATGATTACACAATTTTCTAAGTCTGGTACTTTTAATATATATTATAAACTTTATGCGACATAAAGTTCATAAAATTAAGTAGTACGACGTTTTTACAAAGGACATACTTTCGGCGTCGTGAATTTGTCTAGCACCAATATCGCACTAACATTAATGGTGGTGGCTAAATATCATACGCAGACAAGGATGAAAAAAAAATTTTTTCTTGTTTACTCACACTGTTAGCGCCACTTAAACTTTCTCTTTTATTAGTTCTAGTAGTAGTCATAATACTTCTTGTAGTTCTAGTAATAGTAGTAGACGCAGCTTATGAACAGCAAAAAATCGTTAGGCAAATGTCTGAATTAAAGAATAGGAGTATGAAATATAATCAATGAATTTGGTTACACCTGCCTAGGACCCTTTAGTCAGAGTATGGCACTCGGAAACATGGAATATACCTTTCGATTGGAGAAACCATATTCCGTTTATTCTATTGAATAAACTAATTCTAATATAAGTAACCGAAAAGCACCAATATTTTAAACTAGTAGGTTTCTACTTTTTCTTCATTAGGCAAAAAAATTCTCTCGAAATCAAAATCCAATCTTAAATATTAACTTGTAGTATCTAGTCGACATAATGATAATAAGAGTATTTAATTTGAACATTCACGCTTCTAAATAAGTATCTAGTTAAAGCAAGAGAAGAGAGTGTTATACAACGACTTCCGTTTTCCGTTTATTTTTGAAGCAAAAACTTCTTTAGGCCCGGCTTGCGCTCTTTCTGAACAGTGAACAAAGCTGAACCATCACGCTCGGGTCGGTGACACTGAATCGAACATAGTCGGCTCCAATCGGCATCAAGCGCGCTCGTATATGTATGTTCAAACTCGGACCAAGTATGACAATGGACGGAGCATTTGCTTCAAAAGCGTATCCGTAAAGTGTTCTTTTTTGTTGACCGACTTTCTAGATTTTTACTAATGTGCGTGACTAGGGAAGGTCACGGTACAACGATACACAGATGAACGTAATATATTTTTATTTTTGTGAATACTAACTTGTGAATAATACAAGCCAAAAAAATTTTTATTTCACGATATTTTACGATTTACAAGTGTTTTGCAAATAATTTATTTCATGACTGATTCATAAGCTGACACGAAATACACTGAAAGTGCGAGGTTGCCATATTTACTATTGCTAACTGTTTTACTCGTGGTTACGCTCGATAAGATGGAAAGAAACAGGAAAATTTGTTTAACACACGGTGGTAAGAGCGGCAACTTATTATAGCTCCGTCTACTATGTTTCTTGGTTTTAGTAATATCATATAAATTTTCACAAAACATAGTGATTATATTCTCTTTGGTTTTCACTTCTATCGTGTACGTGGTCAGCACACACCGAATTTTTAGTTTTATTGAAAGTTACAAGTAAAATGTTTATCTGCAATATTATATTACGTCGATCAACATAATATTATTTACCTTGAAATACACTTACCGAGATCTGCTTTAGAAATATGAAACCTACATAAATTATTTTCATGAATTAAGAAATGAAACATAAAAGATAGCAATTTCGTTGAAATATGTATTTTCGTAACAACTGTTAACTAGTACTACCATGTGTTAATTAACTTTAATGTTGTCCTAAAAATAGTCTTCGTATATACTATTCTTCTGTATGCGTGTATGTCACTGAACTCCTCTTAAAAGGCTGGACCGATTTTGGTGAAGTTTTGGTTTTGGTTTTGGTGAAGTCCGCTAGGATGCTAGTATACATACAAAATGGATTGATAAAAAGAAATATTTATGGGATTCGCGTAGTGCTAAATAATTCCCAATTTTTGAAATATAAACAGTTATTTGTTTGTCAGTGCGGTTGTTGCATAGTGGTTGTCGTGAGCCACAAACCACCTTTTATCGTGACCTATCGTTTTTCAGGCACGTTATTAAAATCGCGTTATAGTTTTCATTTCCTGGTAAGCAATAAGCAAGATGTAGGTAGGTATTATGTGCGAGTAAATTTATAATTTAAATATTTATATGTAGATAATATTATATTGGTTTAAAAATCCATAATACTTATATTTAGAATGTTTTTAGATATGATTTCATTTAATTACTCAAATAGGTAATGCTGCAATGACAGCTTTCTAAGCGGCAACTTTGATGAAGTCTATTATTTAAGATCATTTTCTTTGTTTATGATAATGTGTAGTTTTAAGTTTGTAAATATTAACCTATGTATGTACTTTTTTGTCACTAATAAAGCATTATGTTATTTAAAATTTTGAAAAATATTAGTTATTCAAATTTTGATTACAACCACGTTCAAATATATTTGAAAACAAATATGATTTATTAATATTATGTTATAAGCTTGCATGGTAGCTCCTCAGTTTCTTGTATGATACCAATGATGTTATCACAGATTAATTAGTTTACGGGATGTTATGATACCTTGTATGATTCTATAGAAATTGCCTAATACATGCTAATACTTTGGAGAACTAATATATAATTAATAACACATTGATGCTCTTGGAACCAAAGAAAAATATAGCCAATGTCTGTTTTGTAAATTAAAAAACAAAAATCAAGTTTCCCGCTAAAAATATTGTCAAATGATATGATAATCAGAAATCACATCAGAAATCAATTCACTTTAATGTTCAAAGTTGTTTCAAACGTTCAAACTTTCAATTTCAACCACAAATTCAGAAAGTAGTTTGAAGTTTCGAGCAAGCAAATATACTTTCTTTTTCCTACTGAAAGAAACTCTGCGTTCAAGGAGCTTTATCACTATGTTCTAATCGTATTCTCTATAAAGAAATGTAAATACTATCGTGATTCTCGTGTTTTATTGTTTATGAGATAGGTACTAATTGTTATTTTGAAGTATTTGTCCTCAGTTACTTGGATTTATTTATGAAAAATGTCTCTCCTTGAAGATATATTCCTTCAAGATGAGGCAGGTGAAGCACAAGAACTGGAAAGAATAATAGAAGGTGATGAATACGACGAGAGACAACGATCATTATCACCAGATGTACACGAAGACAGTGAAAGAGATGATGAAGCAGGTATTTTGTAGTTATTCGTAATGTATTTGTAATGTATTTAGTTTAACAACCTTAGTATAATTTTAATAGTTAGATCTTTAAGGTTACTAGAACTAATTTTTTGATTGCAGAAGAAGATAAAAGACGTGTGGAACCCACACAAACAAAATCGAAACGCATCATAAAAAATCCTAGATTTATATTAAATCCAGCTCGACTTACAGGTCCTAGAGGTATACAAGTTATACCGGACCATTTTAAAGATTTTAAATTCAAAGGTAAAAATTGTTTTGTTTAAAACACTATTTTTTCCTTTTTAAGCTAAGTGTCCTTTATGTACTTTACGTAAGCATAATGTATTTTTTTTATCATTATTGCGGTTTTACTTGTGTTATGTAGTTTTCTAAAATAGAAAGTTGGCTAGATAATTCTCATACTCTCCTTGTCAATAAAAGTCCCATCAAATTCAGCTCAGCGGGAGCAGGTCGTTTGCAGCCCAATAGACATTCTCGCTTAGAACATACATTTTCTTCAACTCCTACATCTTGAATCAGTATCTACAGCATTGACCTCTGAGTTTCCATAGCCAAAATCACAAAACAGAGAGAGTACAAAAGTAAAACTCATGTATGTACTTCATTTCTTATACTTACTCTCGGGTGTAGTGTAAGGATTGTCAAAAGTGTAATGCAGAAATTTTTATTTATGCCATGTATAATATTATAAATATTATGTAATGTTTTAAATAGAAGTAGAATGTAGTATAATGCATGCTTTTGTTTAACTTGCTATGTTCATGTGTCTGTCTTTTCGGTTAAAGTATGTCAATTTCGAACTACCTTCCAACATTCAATTAAAATGTAGCTTCGGTGACAATGCTTGCCTAATATTGTGTTACCATGGAACTGGTTTGATTTTGAAGCCGGAAGGTTGCCATAGAAACTTTTCAACTGACCAAAATAGTCTCGTTGTGTTTTTATGAAGTTCACTGCTGAATGTAGACGTCACAAATAAAAGCTTGACACAAAAATATTATTTTTATTATATGCCTACCCTACTGTTGTTTGATTAACTTTCAGAAATAAATGTAACAGATAATAGGAATAATATATTATATATAATCTACTAATTTATTAAGATATACAAAATTTCCTGCAATTAAAATACTATAAATTTGAGACAATCACGCTCACTTTTCCGAGACAATCCCAGATTCCGTGTCCGTGAGCAATGTCTAGCACTTTGTATGGAGTTTGACTTCTGTTACTCTCTGTTTTGTGCCAAAATAACTAAAATTCAAATTGTATAATCACCATTTGTCAGTCCATCCATCTGTATATTACAGCTGTATTATTCAATTATTTTTACACCTACTGAGCTGACATCTAATGTGGAGATGTTAATTGGTACCCCAAATTTAGAAATAAAAAATAAGTAATGGATATTTAGGACCCCATTTTTTTTACTTCTACTTTGAAATCGCTATGGAACCCTAATTTTAATATATCCACCTTACTCTTAGTTGCTTTTGGTTATTTATATTTCCTAATATTTTATTTCTTTATTTAAACATATAATAAACATTATAATATACAAATAAGAGTGTATATAGTTAATTTACTTCTATAATTTTCTCTATGTTTACGACGCAATTATCATGATTTTTTCATGTTATATTTGTCATTGTTTTTAGGAAAAGGTCATGAGAAAGATGATTTAGATTTAATATTAAAAAAATTAGAACACTGGGCATATAGATTGTATCCAAAATTTGAATTTGAGGATTGTTTAAAGAAAATAGAAACACTTGGGAAAAAGAGACCTGTTATGGTAAGTTATGTTTGTCACTTCTTTGATATTTTTGAAGGAATATTAGTAGAAAAGGTAGAGATTGTCTAAGTCTCAGACAATCTCTACCTTTTCTATTAATATTGACTCAATTAGACTGAAAATAACTTGAATGAAGTGAATGTATCATTTTCTATTAGTCTAAGTGAAAATGACACACCCCTCTGTCTCATTTACAAACACACATCTAAATTAAAATATGGGTACAATATATGTTTTACCGTCAATTCAAACAGTCTGAATATTCAATTTAAATTTTTATTTTATTTTATTTTATATTATTTTTTTTGGTACACAATACAGTTACAAGAACTTACATGCTAAAATTACATTCTGTTTCTAGGTCTTTGACATTCTTGTGACCAAATTTTGTGTACACATTGTGCATTAAACATATGGTTACCAGTTATAGCAAACTATGACAAACATTCACAGTGGACGGTACACAAAACTCACAGACTGAATTAAAATAACTAATTATATCAAAGAGAAAAATAAAAAAAAAATTTAAATACAATCTGAACAGCGCCTGACACTGGCTCTAAACGCACCCAGTTTCTGACCAAATATATCTAAATTATTGTTTGCTCGAGAGAGATCGTTGTATAGAGTGCACATTTGGTTTAAAGAACCATACAAAGCCGTACCATACATAAATTGTAGTTTTATGTAGTTACTTAATACTTTTATAAACAAAAACATCAATATATTTAATGTCTCACATTATCATTATAAAATAATAGGTACTATAAGCCAGTTTCATTGTGTAGTAGTTGCCATACTGGCCCAATGGAGTTTGTTATTCAAAATTTGATATTTCTCCTGAATTTGATTTATGAAATGCTACATACATACATACATACATATTCTCATGCTATAGCTGTCATGTAAACAAAGGTAATGAAGCATCAAGTATTGCTGTCCTTATAGTAGGAGAGCTCATGACTCATGTTTCATGAAGTGTTTGATTCAGGTAGAAATTTTACATAGTGATAGTAGGATAGACGAGTAGGTAATGGACTGTTTGCCCGACCTACTTGGGTACGGCAGGTATTGCGCATATGGGAAAGGTGCAATATATTATGTGTCATCATAAGTCATCATTATGTAACAACAATGAAAGCTTAGTTACGGTAACTAATAAAAAAATGTATGGTCGGCATCGGTAAGGATAAATTTTTATACTTTATCGTTTTTATAAAAAATAACAACCCGTAGCTCTCTAACCTAGCCCGTGCAACATTTGTTTTGTAGATTGCCAATTATTAAATCCATGGAAAAACTGACTGACCTATTGCCAATATTTTTA
Source organism: Zeuzera pyrina (assembly GCA_907165235.1). NCBI lineage: Eukaryota > Metazoa > Arthropoda > Insecta > Lepidoptera > Cossidae > Zeuzera > Zeuzera pyrina. The sequence goes on from OU015640.1 coordinate 14,396,303, forward strand.
AATACCTGTACATTAGGGTGTCCCTTATATGACAAAAAAAATCTTTTTTCCAATTTTGAAATGCATCCTCCGTATCTTTTATTAAATGTAAAACCATACACAAATATGAAATTTGATCTTTCTAGCATGATTGCAACCCGTGCCGACCGAGCTTCAAATTTCAATCTTCTATAAAATTAATAAAAATGAAATAAATGAAATAAGTGAATATAAGGCAAAATGAAATTATTATAATATTTATCTTTATTTAAACACATAAAATAATAATAATCAGGCAGGGTAACTTTTTTTTAGTGTGGTTTTTTTACATTCCGGATACAAATTTCTATGTTCATTGACACAACGCAACAGGTATTGTTTTTGTTCTTTTTCAGCCGTGCTAAGTCCCTGAAAATCTTGCATTAATTTGACAGCCCTCTCAGCAGTGTCATTTACAACCTTCAATCGACTTATCCTTCTTTTAGCTTCCAGAAAAGCAGCATTATCATCCCAAGAAGACATATCTTCCTGAAGAAAACTGTCGTCAATCTGCAGTTAAGTTAGAAATTGTTTACTCTTCTCCGATACAAAATCATCCAGCGTTTTATCTGAAAGAAAAAACGAGTTAATTAACAAAAAGAAAACAATGTAAAATATAAAAAAAAAACACATTAGCTTACCAAACAACGTTTGGGACATTTGTTCTTTTGATGGGATATAGCGTTTGCCAACATCTGACCTTTTGTCCCTAATTAAGTTTTCAATCATTTTCATTTGGGTTTGGTCATCAACCTCATTATCAAAAACTGATAAAATTACTGTTTCTTCACACAAGTACTATAGGTGGTGGCTAAACTTGCTTAAAGCAGCTTTAGAAACTATAGCATCAACTTTTTCGTACCCTTTTAAAGCCTTCAAGAAGTACAAATCTTGGTTAGGTGCTTTAATCGCTACTGAGCATTCAAGCCAAGGCTTTACATACAATATAACGATAAATAGGCAAACATCTTGTAGGGCCTTTTTGTCCTTCACAATCATTCTGACTTGAGATTGGAGCAAACATATTTTTATAGAGTAAATCGCTCTTGCCATCCACCGTGCCTGATGCATAGCTCCAGGGGGCCTGATTTTTATTTTCTTCTTTGTATCTCCTCCCAGAAACACTACGCAAAGTTCAACTAATTCATGATAATCGTCTCTTATAAAAGATTTTTCCAGTTCTGCTTTATAAAACATTATCAATGATGTAATATTTGTCTCAGCAACATGTTCTTTTACGAAATCAAGGCATTCAATTTTATTTGAATCGATGTTTTTCCAATTGTCTCTGAACTTCTTGAAGATCGGAATATCTGGGCTGTTAGTAATGTGCTTTATCTTGGTTACGAAGACAGTTTTTAGGACCAACTCATAAACATGATGACGACAAGCGCAAAGTAACAATTCTCTTTCTAAAGCGTGCTCTAAAAGAGCGCAAGCTCCGTTGTAACAACCTGTATTTGAAGAGTGGTGTCGCAGCACATTATTTGTATCTTGTCATTAAGATTCCAGTCAAAAAGGGCAGCTGAGACGGCTTTTGCTTGATGTTTACCAGAAGAACTGTCTAGTTTTGGTACTGCAAGAAGCTGTTCTTTGTCGTCAAATGAAACTATAATTGGCAATCGTTCTTCTTTTGAATCTTGTACATTCAGTCCTGGTAATAGTTTCCCGTCCCAATGGACTGTGACTACGTTAGGTAGCTACATTGTTCTGAAAATCAGTTTTTATTGCTTCTGCCCTAGATTTTCTCATCTGAGTACGAATTCGCTGAATCGAGGATTTATTAATTGGAAAATCATCACTGCTCAGACCAAGCGCTTCTACAACCGCATGAAGAATGTAAACGGAGTCTTATGCTTAACTGACAGCGGTCTAAAGCTGCGACAAGTTTAGGTGTTACCAGATTCTTTCTACCTCTTTTCGAACTTGTTTCAGAGCCGGAAACCACTTGAAAGTTGATTTCAGAATACGGAATCTGTTCGCCGTCCGAATCTTTGGAATGTTCTAAGTTTTGTATGGTAGAAGTAGATGCAACAGCCAATTCTATTTGTCTTAGTTTTCTTTCCTCTTCATCTAATCGTTTTTGTCTCGCTCTTTCTTCTTTGTCCGCCAACTTTTTGTCTACACCAGCTAAGCATCCCGGTCGACCTGGCTCTCTCTATTTCTTCAAAAATACTTTGTCTTCCTCTATTTTCATTCTTTCAAAGGCATCAGTATGTGCTATATCAAATAAGTTGTCAAGGTCTTTTTCGAAATTATTTTCACGTTTCTTAAAAGCGTCCTGGGATTTTTTACCATTTTTTTTGCAGCTCTCTCTAGATATGATATAAATCAACAAGTTTCTTTACGCAGTTAGGAAATGCCTTTGTGGGAATTCTTGCTTTTTTCCCAAAATATAATGTACTCCCTAATCACTAGATTTGCACTTTCACTGACAGTCAGCTTGACTTCGCGAATATTATAAAATAAGACAGCGGAAACTTGTCGATTAGATGGTAATTTCGCACCATTTATTTGATGGCTAGGCAGTCAAATAAGTAAAATAATTTGTTTATCACTCCGTAATTCAACTGACATCTTTACACAATAAACAACAGCGTACTAATAAACTAACACGTAGCTCGCAGTGCGGTAGCCGCGCAACTTGTATGAACAAGTTTAAATCGCAAGTCGGCACGGGTTATCGTTCATAAAACGGACTAATATTTTTTTCTAGACTATATTCGGTTATTACGAAAGTTTTTAGAAGGTAAAAAAAAATGAACTTGAAATTTAAGGGACCCCCTACTGTACGTAATATGTGATTAAGACGCTATTAAAATTTTAGCGTGAATCAATCGCTTCTTATTTATTTTTTAAAATTACAATTTTGGTGTAATTTGGTTCAAAGTCAACTAAAAATTTCTGTCTTCTTTATTTGTTTATTCTAAACCAACTTATCTATCGAAAGGTACTTGTTGGCTTGTAGTTCAAATACTTTTTCTGGTACAGATTTTTTTGCTTCTCTCTCATAGGTCAAGCAAACAATCCATTACCTACTCGTCTATACTATTGATACCAGTACATAAAATTTCTACGCGAATCAAACACTTCACGATACGTGGGTCACGGGCTCTTGGACTATTACTACTTAATTTGCCTACTCAAATCTCATTGTTCTCCTCACCACAGAATACTAATATATTAGAGTATATTCACACACTTGCCGAAATATACAAGTGTTTTTACATTTCTGTCATCATTCCATACTTAATTTTTACAATAACACATTTATCAAAGCAAACGTCTCATCATAGCTTAAAATGCTGGATATGTTTGCTTAATAACTTTTTATTTATTGCATATCGAAGGTACATCTTCAAAAAATACGATCAGATCAGCTTATAACTGAAGAAATTGTGGTCCAAAAGGATTCCAGTGATGATGAAACTGCAATACCACCCCAAGAAGAAGATGAATTTGACAAACTCTTGCAAGAGCAGATAACACTTGCTAGGGCGACGCCTGCACCGGGATCTGCTGTGAAAACAGGATTTGATACACCTATTTTTAATAAGGGGTATGTTTATTTTCTTACTATTTTTATTTATACAAACCTACCACCACGGTTAAAAAAATGTTATTATTCACTCAGCAAATAACATTTATTTTATTTAAGTTATATGAAAATACTAACAATTAAGTAAATGAAATCGGATTTCAGATCGGCATTGATGATGCCTAAAGCAACATCTTCTCCATCAATCAGTGATGACCAGAGAGAAAGGATCGCGAGGAATAGACGACTAGCAGAAGAAAGGCGTCTCGCTAGGCTTCAACAAAATGTGACAATTGATCAAACTGATAATTCAGTAACTGATGACATTGAGAGAATGGAAACCGATGACTTTCATAAAGTCGATTCTTTAGTAGAAAGTAATGCTGAAGTTGAACAAGAAGACGTTGTCATTAGAAAAAGCAACAAATCAAACGTGATTGATAGTTCAGATGAAGAATGGGATGGAGCATCAGTCAGTCAATCTGTAGCTGTTGATGTACACAATAACATGGGTGATAAAGAAACTGAATCAATCAATATTGAGCGAAACGACATAAATAAGATTCAAGATTGCAATGATGACAATCATAATGGTTACAATGATATTTCTATAAATCACGAAGATAAAAGTAATGAAATAGATGCAGAAATATGTAGTAGTGAAAATAATAAGGCTGACATAACTGTAAATGATATTACAGAAGAAATTGAAGAAGAAATCAAAAGGAATAGTACAGAACTCCAGTAACTGAAACCAATGTAAAAGAAAATGTAGAAAAAGAGAATTTGTACACATGATTTTCTTCATTGATTGAGAAGTTTTTTAAATGAGAACAAGAAGTGTACTCAATAAATGCAGAGTATTCCGCCCAAAATACTAAGAGGTTATTAGTATTATTAAATTAAACCTGTATAGTATAATTGCAATTAACGAAACAATTATTAAACTGTAATTGTAAAATTTCACAATTACAATAATAATTAAATAATTGTTAATTTTGAAAACCGCGATTACAATTATTTATTTTAATTGTACTTCACAATTTTAATTGTTTTAACAATTACATTTTGCCCAACACTGCCACTCACTAAAGCTCTGAAGATTTTCTTCGTCAATCATTTATCTCTCATTCTTACTCGGATTATCTAAATCATAAACAGTTCCTAGGCGCTAGGTATATTAACTTTATGATCTAAACGTTGCTTTCATTTTTATAATAACACATCAAATCCCTATAAAGGCGTAACTCTTCATTTATTTTGTCTGCGAGGGTGATACCTAACGTGACCATACGTCCCGTTTTGAAAGGGACAGTCCCTTTTTTCGTTACGCCGTCCAGATGTCCCCAAGGAACCCTTTGGAACAGAGAATTGTCCCTGTTAGATTTAGAATGTTGGTGAGAACGTTTTTCTGTGCCAACATTAGTTTAAGTAGGTTAAGACGTCACTAACATTCCCAATTACCTACCTTTCCTATCGTTTTTTATCCCTTTTCACGGGCTACCTGGTAGTTGGGAAAAGATGTGTCATAACAGACTAGAACAAGTCAGTCATCGTTCGATCGACGCTAAGTCACTCATCTCGATATCATACAGCACATTACCTTGTGGAAAATCAACTCATCGCAAATCATCGAATCATCTTTCAACATCATCGCACGAAACATCAGCACATCAACGCTTGTGGAGGACGGCAGCTTAGAACGTTACGACGCGTCTATAACACCCAGCACGCGAGGGCAACGGCGAACCAGGTTAGCCCTTCCATATCCTATCTGTCGCCCATCCAGTCCCGTTTTGAGAAAGCTACACAATAATTGCAACAAGGCGCGAAAAATTGAAATGTCGTTCCACATTTGCTGTGCTGTACTGTACTTTTGCACGGAAAAACTGGGAGCTGAAAAACATCTGTTTCGTCGAAACTAGAAGGCTTTGTCGTCTTATACAAAGAACGGTAATTGGAAGTGTAGTAAAACACTAGACATATAAATGGTTGCATTAGTGATACCACATTTTACAGAAATCGTTTTTTTCACCGCATTTTTCAACTGTATTTCGCGCATATTGAAATTTCGATCGCTGGCAGGTCGATTTAGGGAACGTATACAGTAATACCCCGAACTTACGCGACAGGTGGGACTGAGCGATGACCGCGTAAGTCGAATTCGCGTATGTCGGGGTATAATTTCACATATAACTACATATAAATTATTTTTAATTGGGACCGGAAGCTCAAGAAAATAATAGTTTAGTCAAAAAATGTTTAATAAAATCTTAGATTACTTTAACTTTACATTCCAAAGATAAAACTTTATCTTTGGAATGTATACTTCTTGTTTAATGCAGAAGAATCAGTTTTACTTTGTTTGGATGTCATTAGTAGACGTTCAAGTCTTCGTAGATATAAAATAACAAACACGGTATAAAAATGTAATAACAAACTCGCACTCCGTAGATAAGAAATAAATATTATGTACCTACATAATACAAAATAAATTGTAGCTATGCGTTGATTCCGCGCGACAAGTCCGAACATGTACCTACATTAACTGAGCAATAGTAGCAGTAAGTCTATAATCGATAATCAAGTTGTGTGACCCTCAAACAAAAGACGATCGACGAGATTTGAAAATCGCGTAACTCCAGGTTGGTGTAAGTCAGAGTAGCGTAAGTCGAGGTATTAGGTACTGTATTTCTAAATCGGCTTGGAGTAGTGCAGTGTTACTGGAGCTCCCCAGTTCGTTGTGTACCCATAGTGCGTGCCAAGCGCTTAGTTTGTGGTGAAACGATTTGGAGAAATATTATTATTATATTACTATTTTTGTAATAAAAGTCAATAATATATTTTACAGATTTATTTCGAATGCAAACTATAACTTATCACAGTAGATATACGTAAATGAATGATGCACAGCATGATTTTTAACTCTTCAATATCCAAATATCTTATCTTTTATAAAATGCAGATATCTTTGTATGATACTATAGTTACACATACTCGGTTATTTTAAAAATGTTACCCTGATGAGCATCTTAAAGCCCCCTAATTAGTTACATAAAAGCCCCCCCCTAATTAGTTACATAAAAGCCCCCCCCTAATTAGTTAAAAGCCTACGAGAAAAAATTATAAATATCAAAGTTTAACTTCTAATCATATTAAAAAAAAAGAAAAATAAATTAATAATATAGATGAGCAGCTAGACATGTGGCCAACGCTTCTACAATCATTACTTTAGCTGGAGTTATTCCTCATGAAGTGCCATTTGACTCGCGTAATATACAGCGATTTTCACACGACTACTTTTCGTTTGGATTTAATAGAAAATTAATAAAGTTTGACTACCAATTTAAAATTTGTTACGCTAGATCACGTCGTGTTTGTCATTCTATTCTACTAGCGTTTACGACAATTGAGCCACTTGTCTAGGCCTCATGGTAAATTTGAAGTCACTGACATCAATCGACCATAAAATTATATTACGCAAGCAATGAGTTCCCGGGCGTCATTCCTCGACAGATGATTCGACAGCGAGGGTAGGGCAGACATCACACAGCTTTGGCCTTGAATTGTCTTTTGGTAGCTGCACGACGAGTTTAAGGATTTCAGTGTTGAAAGTTTATTCAATTTTTATTATAATTTATAACTGATACTGATATACAATTAGTAGACAGATGAAAAGGATGCTGCCAACGACTTCAATTTTACCTAATATAATTGCAACAAAACTGCAGGAATGAAAAGAGGGTAGTTCCATATGTAAATTGAATAGTAGTAAACTGTTCTACAGAAAAATGACAATTGTTTTGTGTAATTTTGATTATAGTAGGTTATAAAGGTTAAAAATATGTATATCTTATATTACATAAATAAATGTTTGTTCGTATTTTATGGGCTTCCATACCAGACTGGCCCGTTGGCGCAGTGGTATATGCATCTGCTTTCCAAGCTAGGGTCCCGGGTTCGATCCCCGTCAGGTCAATTTAGGAAACGTACTTTTCTAAATTGTCTTGTAGTCTGGTTGTTACTGGGAACTCCCCCAGAGTTCGTTGTGTGGTACCCATAGTACAAGCTTACTGCTTAGTTTGGGGCCACACAATCTGTGTAATTGTCTGGAGTATTATTATTATTCATTCGATTGCGATGTTTGATATGGAGATAGCTTGAACCCTAGAGAAGGACATGGCTATTTTAAGAATAAAAAACGCAGACGAAGACGCGCGGATCTGCTAGTTATAAACAAAATGGTGAAGATTTTTTTACATATGGAAACTACCTTCTCAAATAAATAGCTTTTATCAACACCTCTCGAGCTCTCATTAATATCCATTCTCGAATATTAATTTACAAAATCAAAATAGAGACTTACAATCTATAACTAATATTTAAATAGATTAAAAAAAACAGTATTATAATGGAAATGCAGATGTGAATGGTATAACACGACAAGCTACGTGCTTTTTACAATTTTCAAACAAATGTAGGCAGTTAATACCCACAAATGTTTAGTTCAAATTCAATTTTAATCGATAATAATTTTTATAATGCTTCAACGTCTTCAAGGAACTAGAAAATGGTCCATAAAAATAGATGTATCTAGGATATGGTTTATGGCAGGGGGCAATAATACTCAATATAAAAACATGACGGAAATGTCAAAAGCACTCGCATACCTAGCATACCTAGGCGAAAATGTGTGAGGAGAATGATGAGATTTGAGAAAGCGAAAGAGGTGTGTAAGGACCGCGACTCCTGGCGCTCCGTCCTCTCTGACTACCCCGTTGGGGACACAGCGTGAAGATCTGTTATGTTATGTTTATAAAAACATTATTAATAAAATGATCTTAATTGTTTTGATATTTTATAATGTTTCCCTTTACCTAAATAAGTATGTGGCGAGTATGCTATCTTGGCCTCGCGCATGCCCACAAATACACTGTGTACTTATTTCCAGTATCCGACCGGAAGTAGATTTTAATTTCCGTTCGTTTTAGTTATGATGTATTTTGCAAATATGTTCATAGAAACTTGTGGGTAGAAAACCTTGTTCGTGGTCCGTCCCGGATGGCTACCACCATATTCCTCGCTAATCATGTCACTAAATACTTACACTGTTTGTGTTCTAGTGTGGCGGGCAAGACAACCTGTCAAACTTCTGGCACAAGAAGCACATCTAAATTCTCAGGGTTGACAACGCATTTACAATCTGAACTGCTTTCTTTGTGTTGATATTGTCTATGGGCCACTCAATCCACTCGCCATCGAGTGGACCGCGGGTTATTACTTCAAGCACGGTAGCTGCCCCGAATAAATTGGTAATTATGGTGTCATGCGGTAAAATGATTTTTTGTATCGTAAATGGGGTCACTAGCAACTAGCAGTAGCTTTCAGTTCTCTGATTAATCAACAGAGGCAGCAATAGCGATTCGCGACGTTATATCACAGTACAAGCAAGCAGCATTTTATCTTCATACAAACGCTCTCAAACGACGCGCCTCGAAATCTCAGCATTTTTCGGCATACAACAGTCGCGAGCACAAAGTACTTTATTATATAGTCGCCAGTGCGCCGCGGTTGTTATCGGACGGTGTGAGACGCTCCGCGCATTTACTGACGAAGTATTATGGCATCTAGTTTTCGAGCATATTGTTCAGTGTACGGATGTTTGAATTAATCTATATCGAAACCGGAAATATTTCTTTGTTGCTCATTTGTAGGAAATATATTATTATAATGATCTAGTTACTTTGTTACTGATTTTTAATTATACTGCACACAAAAAAACAGAATGCATTTTTTTTTGTCCATTTCCACCAAACTAACTCACAAACTTTTGAAACTAGAAATAAAATACTAGTAGAATTGTGAATAAAAACTTACGAAATTTGCAATAATATAAAATGAAAAGATAATATGACAATTTAATATAGTACCTATTATCAAATACTAACCCAAGAAAAACATTCAGTCCAAGTCGGTAGCCCTATTGCGTGTTTACGTACCGACCGACCGTAGGTAATTATCTCTAGGACACTGCCGAGATATAATACTGCTTGCTTACTTGTACTGTGGCAATAGCGATTCGCGACGTTATATCGTGCTTGATTTAACAACATTGCCATCGATTGCATAAGATCCAGCTATCGCTTACTGGATGCAGTTAATAAGGTAGCCGATTCTGCTTATTCGTTTGTTTTCCCAGCAGTACAGAAGAAAGCTGTTATTTAATATACTATTGGTTTTGTTGTCTAGAAACCTGTATTGTAATATAGGGTTAAGTGACTTCACCGAAGGTGGCGCGAAAACACGAATGTAGGTCTGGATTCGGCCAGTTTTGGTAGTACTGTCGAAATCAAAACTCCAATTTTGAGTCGCAATTTGCCGAAACTGACACTTCAGTCGGATACCACTTATTGAGTGATACGTGTAAGGCGCTGTGCCCACTATTATGATACGTGTAAGGTGCTGTGCCCACCCGAGTAACGTAACACGTGACTTAATGACCACTCGTCTTAACATTCAAAGCAATTAAAATATCTAAAAAGACAACAAATTAATGCAAATAACCTTGTATTTGGCTTGACGTTTCGGCAGAGTTGCATCGGCTGTGGTCTCAAATAAACAGTCAGTTTACTTGAGACCACGGCCGATGGCGCATACAAACAGCTAGGGTTCAACTAATAAAAAGTGTAAAAAACAGGAATATCTTCAACCTCATTAGACGACGTTGTTTCAATTTACACCTGAATTGTCTCTGGTTAGTGACATGAATCACTTTATCAAATGTCACGTCAGATTCATGTTACATGCTTCCAAAACCATGTTAAAGTCACGTTACTTAGGTGGGAACAACGCCTAATTGAACTCGATCTTTTTAAACAGCCTCAATACAAAATACATATTATTAAAATTATTATACAATGAATTTGAATAAATCATTGATACCTATTGTTTAGAATAGGTATTACCACTTGACGAAATAAAATTGTAATAATATCAACGACAACATTTGTTTATCATATAGTTACTTTTAAATTGAAATATAGTTGTAATTATTTAAAAATATAAAAATTTGTTTTACTAATTTAATACTTTTATGAAGATCAACTGGTTTGATCAACCAATGATTTAGTTGTAAAATAGCTCTTATCGTAAGTAAATAAGATTTAGTTACCTTTGATATATAACTGCATCAGATTGGTATATTATACAAAGAATTTGATTGAAAACTGACCGTTCTAATTACTTCTCGCTTACACAATAAGATCTCCATTGCATTTACTAAAGACAAACAAAAAAAATAAAAACTTAGATATGTTGCATCTTTGCTTTAATTCCTACACGACAAAATATGTATATTAAATTTAAGTAAACGTTAAATTAAGCCACTTTTTACATAGCGACGGTGAAGAAAAAGAGGGTTACAATTTTAGAAGCGTATATATCAGAGGGAACAGGTATGTACTTGTTCCGGAAATGACACATCGCTAGCCAAAATAGGTTATATAGATTCAAATCACACAAAATGTGCAAAGGTTTCTTCGGGTTCTTGGCAGTACTGGTACAATCTTGTGATGAATACTATCACATTGGACACATCTTAATTAAACAGCAATGTCCAGTAAGTGCTCTTGTCAAGACATGCAAATTTTTAAACTGAATTTAAGTAATTATAATCGCCATTTAAAAGACAACAAAACCTATTTGGTACAACCCTAACTAAGCTTGTACTGTGAGTATAAAAAAGCAAATATGGCTGAAATAGAACCCGTTTTCAATCTTATTCTTTATTCAAAACTGCCTAAATCTAAATGATAAATATTTACAATTAATATTTGGTTTCACATCAGTACATGGAATAAACCAACCAATAAAATAAAAACCAAAAACATCCCCATTCACATAATATGAAATATTGTTATTTCAAAATGACATATTTACAAAGCCACAAAACTTGGTACATTACCATCACTGGTTCCTTTATACAAAAATGGTTGCAATCGGTCATTTAGTTTTTCATACTAACAATTTCTCGAAATCTTAAGTCCAATAACACGAGTTATGTACCACGAAATACAGTATTTTTAGTTTGTGTCTGGTATGAGCGAAGCGAAGAAAGATGTAAATATCATCCACGTGACAGCCAACAACGACTGCTGGTTACCGTTGACGTTATCTGTAACTGTCGCGTTGGTGTTAACGTTATTCTCTGCCGGTCGGTTCGCGTTCTCGTTGTTGCCGTTCGCCTCTGGACGTTCGTTCCTATTCGCCCCTTGACGTGGTTGGTTGTTGAGAGGATTGGCAGGGTTAACGTGTAAGTCGCGGAAAAATCCGATTTGGTGACTGCAAAAATAAATAAATGAAAATTATTACAAATTAAACAGGTATCGAAGGTAATTCCCTAGTATTTTTGAAAACTACAATTATCACAGCTGTTATTTTTTCATAATAATTAAACGAACAGCTGTTCAAATATAAAATGGCAATACAAGCCTAAATATTATTGTCTTTCTACTGTGATCAATTTGGAATAACATATTAATTAACAACTGAAATATCATTGGTCTACGTCACATAATCTTTATATACCTATTCTTCTGTGCGTGTTTTTGTCACTGAACTCCTCCTAAATGGTTGGATCGATTCTGATAAAATTTTTTGTGTTTCAGTGAATCCCTGGATAGTTTAGATTCACAATTGGACCCGGTAAATGGCGCTACAATCAGGTTCTAGGATTTTTTTGTTAGGGTTGAGTATAAGGTTGATATCAATATTTGATATTTTGCCATAAGCCCTTACATTTTTCAATAATTGAAGTCACGAACAAAAGTTAATGTGTGGTAATCTTTGTGTAATCTTTATAAAATAACACACGTGCATAATTTTTAAAATAGTTACTGTAAAGAAAAAATAACTCACAGATATCCCACAGCAGCCAATAAAATCACAAGCAACAGTCTCGCCGGGCTCCCATAGATGTACACAAGAGAAAACAGTATCCCTAATCTGGAAGCTGCGTAGAGATGGTCCAGCCAATCTCTGCCCATCATTTCCTCGTTGTCCTCGGGCGGGGGGGGGCGCTTCGGCCGGGGGGGCTTGCGGGGGGGTCTCGGGGGCCGGAGCGGCGTTGGCCGCAGGGTTGCCTTGCCACCTGTAATACAATATTTGGAATTGTCTTTTAAAACTTTGTCTTGGCGCTCTGTCCTCTGACTACCCCGTTGGGAACACAGCGTGAAGATATGTATGTCTTTTAAAACATTTTGGAGAATGTGTGTCGGAATTGTATAATCTTCGTTCAAAGATATTAGACAGATGGAAGGTCTGCATCCATCCATTCAAGATGCAAATAGTTTATGCAAATACGCGACGCCACAGGGACCTTTTCGCTGTAGGTGTTTCTGCACTCGTAAGTACTAGCGGAGGCACCTTCTGGGAAAAGAGTGAGAAGTCTTACTCTAGAAGTATTCACTGAGATGATGAAGGTAGACTCCTATCAGCTTAGTTTCCTATTAGTTTACAAAGCCTAAATATTATTGTCTTTCTACTGCAAAGGGTTGCCTTTGCAGTAGAAAGACAGGCCTCACCCCCAGGGGCTGGGTACTTGTGTTTAAGTTTCTTTTATAATTATTATTGTATTATTTTTTTAAATAATAATAAATTTATTCAGATAAGTCATTGTCACTTGCATACAAAAACCTTGTAAAAAAAAAACATTTTGTAGTATATTATTATGTGCACGGTGCGAACATGAGGCAATGAAGTTGCGGTCGCATCACAGGGATCAAGTCCTATGTTATATTCTTTGGATACCACATAGCGACGACTTCGAGGGATACTTAAAGGCAAAGCGTTAGGTAACAATGAGGAAGGAGGAATGAACGAAAAAGAGAGAGGCCTTATTGCATTAGTGGGTCCCGAAGGTAGGCTAAAAAATAATATAAGATAATTCGCTCAACAAAGCCATGGAGAGAGAAATACTCCCTGTTTATATACGGGATATCATTCAAAACGAAGAAATTGAGATAGAATTAGAGACCACCGTCATTCGTAGAATCACCAAATTAAAGCGGCAAGGAGTTGGCCATAACTATTAAACGACCGTTTATCGTTGATGTAGAAGAGTCCAAGAGTGAAAAGACCATCCAGTTCCTGCCTTAAGAACCGACTCAAAAAGTATGCAGGCAGTGATTGAATGAGAAGAATAGATAATCAGGTGTGGAGGCCAATAGGGGAAGCCGTATATCTGAACGTGGAAATTTACAAGCTGTTGGTAGAAAAATAATACTCACATGTTAGCATATTGCTGCATATACTGCAAATAGGCTTGCTGCATCATCATCATATGATTAGCAAGGGCCGCTGGATCATTTGGTACAGGCAAGTACCCTTCGCCTAAATTGTAGTTGGGGTACGGTGGTACCCTACCATAATTATTAACAAACGAACTTAGATAATTTTGCATTTCGACAGTATGATTTTGGTCATTCTGTCTCGTCTCCTGTCGGGGGACTTCCGCTGGTCTTTCTATTGTTTCGCTGGCAACATTCCTATGCCTCAATCCATCAGTGGTAATGTTGGCTTGAGTTTCTCGCTGTATTTCAGTCATCTTTCTCTTTGGTGTGCAAACTAAGTGCATAGTATGTGCAATTTGACTTTCGTAAGTGCGAAGCACATCTTTCAGTATGGTGTTGTCGTCAAGAAGCTGTCCAGAGTATATAATTTTCTGTTCATCTGTATTCTGAAACAAAATATTACGTATTATCGGTATCAGATGTTAAAATATACTAATACGCAGATTGACAGGATTGGACGACAGTGTTATCGTGAAAATGAAGAAAGGAATGCTTAGATGATTCGGGCGCACAGAAAGAATGATGAAAGATTGACGAACAATATCTATGGAGCGAAAGTAAGTGGTAGCAGAAACCAAGGAAGACCATCGCTGACTTATGAAGATCAAATAGCCAGATTGTTAGTTGACGGAAATATCAAAAGTACTCGCAAACCTAGGCGAAAGTGTGTAAGAAGAATGACGAGGCGAAAGAAGTATGCAAGAAGCGCGACACTTGGCGCTCCATTTTCTCTTGACTACCCTGTTAGGGATACAGCGTGAGATGTTATAATGTAACGCGTAATTACTTTGTATAGAAAGAAGATAACGCCGTGTCAGGTATTTAGATATTTCAGGCGCATTTCATAATATAATATTATTATTAACCTCGTAGTACTAATTATAACTAATATAATTCACATGATACACTCCCACACAGACAAATCACCCGCAACAGCTTCATCCGGTGTTATCCGGTGTTTATCTCATTGAACAATAAAATTATGTTATAGCTAAATCAACTAGAGATGCGATATTCGGGCAGAATAACATTACGCAAGATGCAACAATTTCCTTTGATGACATACATTCTTGCAATGAATATTAAGAAATGTTTTGAACTAAGAAATTGGGTTCACTGGTATTTGTTTACCAATATTCTTTTGGCTGTTGCTATATACTATTTCTTTTCGAGTTTTCATCATCGTAATAAACAAAATAAGTGGTACGATAACATTATGTGCTCGATTGATGAATCAAATACGCGTAGAAACTACAAACGCCAATTCGTCGTGTATTATATGCCAGCAGCAAACGAGACGAGGAAGAAAAACATACATATCCACGCGCTATATCCCTAATGAATATCCGAGAAGATGAAAGACTAATCATATAAGTTTACTAATTAATAATAATTAATAAGTGATATAGATCCATACATCTTCGCCTCCTCAAATCTCATTATTCTCCTCACACACTTCGCAGAATTATGTAAGTGCTTTTGACATTACTGTTAACTAACACTCGTCTTCATTCGACAGTCTTGGTCTTGCTCGACTTCTGTTACTACTCATTTTCGCTCTTCGTCAATCATTCATCACTCATTCTATGTGCTCGAATATGTGCCTTTGCCTCATTTCTGCATTTTTACGATAACGCTGTCATCCAACCCCGCACCATACTACGTATTTCTTCATTGCTTATAAATATGTGTGGAATCACACCCTCACCAATTCTAAAAATGTATGTTGTAAATGTATATCTCAAAAACATGTGCGCTGCCACTTTCGCGGACAAAATAAGCAATGAAGAGGTACACACTTAGGCAGGGTTGGAAGACAGATCAGATAGTTCGGGCATCATGTATAGTACAGCACCGCGGCACGAGTCAGCAAATGACTCGATCTCTCATTTCATCAAGGTTCATTTTCATTAATGGCAACTGATTAATAAATTTCACATTTCAACATCAAAGTTTCGAAGACAGAAAATAATCATTATCTATGAATTATTCTGTATTAGCACATTCTGTGCAGCTTGTTTGAAAGGCCACTGCTTAGTGCTTACAAATAAAAACAAAAAATTGTAATCAAACGTCTATTGTAAAACAGTGGAAAAAAACGATATCCAACCGAGTTTCTTGTTGGTTCTTCTCGCAGCAAGTTTTTTCTCAACCGATTTAATTGAATACAATAATTTGTTCACATTGGACACTATTTGCTTGTTTATAAAAATGTATAAATCCCAAACCAGTTAGAAAGCTGTAGTCGCAAAACTTATTTCAACAATGGCTATTTATTTTGGAGTAGGCCTGAGAGGAGCCAGTTTGATATTAATTTTTGTTTATTTTATATTTTCTGAAGTGTTTATACTTTATACAGTACAAACACACCACATATTTTATAATAAGAAGTTTAAAATAAGAACATTACATAAAAATAACGGATGGACAGACAAATCAACGCAAATATTCGGCTGTCTGTTTTTGCCAACTCCAAAGAAATATTTAAAAACATTTGAACAGTACAATTCGCTAAATATAACTAGCGACCTGCCTCGGCTTCGCACGGAAACTTGATTAAGAAACGTTAATATTGCTCCACTTTTTCTATCATTTAAAATATTCTATTTGAATAATGATGTTGAAATCGTTGAGCTACCATATTCCCCAGATATGAATCCATTTATTTTCAATTGTTCTGGTTATGTGAACAGAGAATTATTAGATACTTGATACAGTGGTGTAAAAAGGAATCAGATATGAAACTGAACAACATGATTTGTAAAATAAATACACTAGGTACTTTAATATAATAATGATGGAGCACATAATAATGATGGAGATTACCAATTAATATAAGAAGCTTTTAAATAATCAAGGATAACAAGCTTTGTCAATACAGTGGTTAGTTTTTGTAAAATTATAAAAAAATAAAAAAAATGACAACAGAAATGGGATCGCCTAATGGGCGCTTTTACCGTTGAACGATTTTATCGCCACGATTTTACCGTCCACGATACAATAGGGATGCAAAATGTATGCAGTTTTTTTTTATTGGCAGAGGAGCAAGCGAGTCACCTGCTGGAAAGTGATTACCGCCGCTCATGGAAACCCACAACGTCCGGGGAATCACGGGTGCGTTGCCGGCCTTTAAGGAAAGGAGGGGGAGGGGCCACAGGCACTTTCATTCTCCGAACGAAACAACAGTATATACTGCTGTTATTTCACGCCGATATTCTGTGAGACCAATACCACCCATATTTCACCGGGCGAGCCGGTTCAATTCGTGCTGCAATGCAGCATGGCTATACCACACAGAAAAAGTTGTTGACGACGCTTTTAAATTTGCATCGACGATTACGTCCATAGAAGCAGAGACGGGTTAGCAGTCTTGGCCGCTTAGGCCTCTTCGTATCAGCCGCCCTTAATTTCCGCTAATTTTTTGTCTCATTTTTTTGAACGATCTTTTCTCATTGCAATGTTGACTAGCATGCACCGTGCCGTGTAGATTGGCCGCCCATAGATTCTAACTGCCCTAAGTCTGGGCCCAGTTGGCCTTAAAGCTAATCCGCCACTGTACGGCATGCCTGCGTACATTTTACTTGGATAAAATCTTGACAATGAAATCGTTCAAGCGGCCAATATACAGGCGATAAGTGAGCAAACGGGCAAACCAAGCCTGTGTGTGGCATATTATGTGGGATTTTATTTCGCTTTGGTGCCTTGTCAACGCAGACAGGGATATGGCTTGAAGTTATGTATAGTCTAAAATTACATATTTGTATATCTAATATTATTTAAGTATTCCACAACACTCATAATATTTGTGCCTACAATAGGTCATTTATGTTCAAGGTTGTAATTTACAATACAATAGCCTGTGAATATAATTTCACATTATTACATTCTATAATGTTCAATCAGCATGTTTTTCTGATGTTATGTAGAAAACAACATTCAAAACATATAATGACAAACCAGTTGTTGCGGACGCCCGGCACAATTGTATACAGTTTAATTTATAGTTTTTTGATATGTTTAGTTTTTATTTAGTTTATAGTTTCCTTTTATTAAATATTTTACTGTATTTGTCTTTTATTTCCTGAATAATAAATAGGTAATAGCAAATAGAAAACAGTAAATAGTTAGTTGTGAGTAAATAATTTGTAAGCCGGCCTTCTGTACGATGCTGCTTCGGGAGGGAATCATCGCGAGTGCATCGCGCATGCGCACGCGGCCGGCTAAGATTGGCCGGCGCCGTAATAATGTGCGCAATACAACTACCGCTAATTGAGACCCTCCTGAAACGGTATACATTCAGTCAAGAAAGTATCGGGAATAGATGATTTGTTTATGGTTCCAAATTCAATTTTTTGTTTTTTTTTGTTGTTAGATTGGCACAACTGTTTTCCATTTTGGCGCGGAGTTTGAGTTGCATCTGTTATTTAGATTAAATACAGTGCTGTTTTTAGTTATATCATTTTAGTGTATATTGCGAATTTCATAATGGACAAAAACATCGAACAAAGAGTTTGTCTTAAATTTTGCATCGCCAATGGAATTTCGTGTTCGGAGTCACTGAAAATGTTACAGAAGGCTGGCTGGAAAATGTTACGGTGAATCGACTTTATCAAAAACACGTGCTTATGAGTGGTACAAAGCGTTCAAAAGCGGTCGAGATGTGATGGAAGATTTGCCTCGCTCTGGTAGGCCATCAACGTCTGCAACTGAAGTTATAAGAATATTATTTGGGCGTTATGCGGCGGCGTTCAAATTCGACGAAAAAGGCTAGATTTGTGGAAAGAAAATTCTTGGATTTTGCACCACGATAATGCGCCTTCGCACAAGGCCATCATTTTGAACGAATTTTTGAGCAAAAACTCAACAAATACCATCGAGAAACCACCTTATTCACCAGATATGGCTCCAGCCGGCTTCTTTCTTTTTCCTAAACTCAAATTACCACTTCGTCGCACCCGTTTTCATTCGGAAGAAAACATAAAGGAGAATTCGCGGCGAACACTGAACTCAATTCCGGAAAAAGCGTTTAAAAAATGTTTTGATGATTGGATTATTTGTTAGCGTAAGTGTACCGTTTCTGAAGGAGCATACTTTGAAGGTGATAAAATAAATTTGGATGAATAACTAACATTTCGTGTATTATTGATCTTTTCCCGGTACTTTCTTGACAGAGTAGTATAAAGAGGGCCGGTATCGCCCAAAATTCATTAGTGCCATGACCTTTCACCACCACATCAAAACGGTCCGCGATTGCGCCGCGTTCGTCCTCGGCCGTCTCAATATGCTCATTTGCGCGGAAAGCAAAATGTCCCTCAGACAGTTACTTTATACAAGACGTGCGTCGGGCTTATCATGACGTACGTCAGCGTAGTATTCGCTCACGCTGCGCCCACTCATATCTACTCCCTCCAAGTAATTCAGAACCGATTCATGCGCAGGGCCACCGGTGTCCCTCCCTACGTGCGCAACGTAGATCTGCACTACGACTTAGAATTGTCCTCTATAGCTTAATATTTAAAAGAGGCGTCACACAACGCTTCTTTCACCGTTCCTCCCTACACCCAAACCCCCTAGTGGTCAGGGCGTCATCGTACACCCCCAAGCCCCGCGTCCGCAAACGCTATCAAAGGCCTAGACATGTGTTAGGTTAGACGACAGCGATGACGACATTACATGTTCGAACTCGAACATGCCCACTTACACACCGGCGGAGGCGAGGACATCCCCCGCGACACCCGTAGGGTCTCACGTTTAGAAGCACGATCACGTAGCACTACACGCACACCTTAAGCCACATTGTAAACTGCCACGCGGAACACTAGGCACGCTAATCGGCCTTCAGCCGTCTCGCAGGCCGGGTCCTCACCCGAATAGGAAGCCCGTTAAAATGCACGAAGGTGCAGAAAGCTCCCCTGGCGACGCCATGAGCCCGAGTTCCGACCTCCATACGAGGTATCCCTCGGCTGGAGGAACCCTTAGGTGGTCGACCATCTGGCAGGGCACCTTTGGCGCACGCCAGAGCTAACAGCAAAGAGGGGTTTTTTAGTCGGTTCGAGTCCGACGCTACTCAGTCGGTGTATAGTCTGAAATGAAATAGGAGTGATGTTTGGACTAAAACATCACTCCTATTTCATTTGATAGTAGTTAATCTGGAATTAAATAAGAAATTGTTATTCCGGCATCATATTGGAAATTGTGGTGTGGTGGTTATTATTTTTACTACAATAATTAAGAAGTAATGAACGTTTGTTAATTTTATTTTTTTTGTTTTATTCAACTGCAATGTCAGTAATTGTAATGTCAATCTGTTTTTACATGTCGAGACCTGAAATGAAATATTTAAATAGATAAGGAAAAAAAAAATACGACAACACAAAAACTAGAGACCGGACAAAAGTTAGCCACGCCAAAACTCAATGTTCGTAAAAGTCGCGCGTCAGTTTGTGTTTTTTCTCGCTTTTTGTTGAATTAATTTGTTATATTTCTTGTTATGTACTTGAATTATTGTTTCTTACGTCATTTAACATGAGTTCGCTGTCTGTATATGCCCAATAGTAGGAGAGCGCATGAACTAAGTTTCATGAAGCGTTTGATTTAGCTAAAAATATTACGTTGTTTTTCAATTATTAAACCCCGGAAAAAGTGTCGGACTTTTTGCAGATATTTTTAAATACACACATCAAAAAAGTCTAAGCAACATGTACGATTTTGAACTTCTGAACGATTTTTACTATTGTAATACATTTTTATTTCTTTTATAAAAAATAATTAAGCATTTTTTGACGCATTAGTGACTAAAGCAACAAAATACTTTATGCAATTGTTCATTTAATCACAGTAATTAACAATATGTGTACCGTAACATACGTAGTATAAAATAAAGTTAAAATGAAATTAAACTTTTCATGTTTTACAAAATTAAATAGCGACATTTTTTCAATTATTTGGTAATTCAATACAAAGTGTGACCGCCTCAGTTGTTTAAAACTTGTCGGCAGCGATTTTTCATTGAATTTATAAGATTGTTAATCTGATCCTGCGGCAATCGGTCCCAATGGAATTTTAACGTCTTTCAGTTATTGGGTTGTCGACGCTCCGTCCAGGTTCTCTAGAACACGTCTCTAGAGCATATCCCAAGCGTGCTCGATGGGATTGAGGTCTGGCAATTGTGCAGGCCACGGCAATATCCGGATGTTTTCCATTGCCAAGTACTCTCTGGTCCACCGAGCTGTGTGCGAACGCGCATTGTCATGCATCAGCGTGAAATCTGAGCCAAGACTTTGTGCAAATGGCTGAACATAAGGCCCGAGGACATCTTCAACGTAACTTTCAGCGTTCATATTGTCATCTACAAAAACGAGCTCAGTTCGTCTGTTCTTCGTAATACCCGCCCATACCATCACTGTGGAGCCACTGTAAGGGTGCACTTCCTGGACAAAACTCAGCTGATCAGCATTTCCGGGACGACGATACTCTACCCTTCTCGTATCAGGCCTAAATCCAAACTGGGACTCATCACAAAATAAAATTTTATTCCATTGTTCCTGGGTCCATGTCAAGTGTTCGCTACACCATTCGTTTCGACGGGCGCGATTCCCATGGCGTATAGGTGAGCACCTAATTGGGCGTCGTGCTCGTAGGCCATATTCATGCAGCCTATTTCTCACTGTTTGGTGGCTAACAACAACACCGCTTGAGAATTGTAGCTTTAAACCTATCTCCCGGGCTGACATCTTGCAGTCAGTTGTATGTATCGGTCCTGTCGAGCAGTTCTACTCCTTCCACGTCCTGGGTGCTGCTCAGCAGGATCCCCTGTATTAACGTAACGCTGCCAAAGACGACAAATCACGCTCCTATTGACACCAAAATGCCGAGACACCTGGGACTGATTTCTTACCGCTTGTAGCATTCCTACAGCTCTGTGCATTTCATCAGCAGTCAAATGGCGTCGCTCTATAACATAAAAAATTACTCACTACTCAATTTTTTCAAAAACTGTATATCTCAAAATGATAAAAGTGCGATAAATACCAAATTTATCAAGCAACGAAAACACATGAAATCGGAAAAAATAATTAGCTTTTATTTTAATGAAAACAAAACACAACCGAAAAGGTTCTATTTTTAAAATCAGCCAGTATATGTTTCCGGGAACGATCACCAATCTACTTTTCTAAGAAAAAAATAAAGTATCAATTAATAAAACATGCAGTTTCTGTAAATGATGCGTGTTGCTTAGACTTTTTTGATGTGTGTATATGTAATTGAGACACTGTTAAAATTTCAGCTTGAACGAAACATTTCTTTTTCATTTTTTAGAAATACAACTTTGGGGTATTTTGGTTTAATGTTAACCCCTCCTAATATATCCGCCTTATTTATTATTTTATTCTAAACTTAACTATCGAAAAATACTTGTAGGCTTATGAATCCAATACTTTTTTGGCACAAAATTTTTGTCACCTTTCTCATATGCGGAGTACCTGCCGTACCCAGTTAGGGCAGGTCAACAGTCTATTACCTACTCGTCTATTCTATTGTGATACCACCACGTAAAATTTCCTAAATTAAGCACTTCATGAAACATGGGTAACGGGCTCTTGGGCTTCAAAAAATATACTATGTTATAAATTTATATACCTTTGTCTCAGTTTTGGTAAAAACAGTAACTTATTTAGACATGTATATATATATTTTTACCAAAACTGAGACAGATGCTGATGATTTGGTTTTTGTTTCGGCTAAAAATCCTATTTAGGTCTGACACTGCATAAAACATCAAAATTAGACTTAATTCTTCCTTGGGACATGAAGCTAAACTTAGGTATATAACAAGTCATATTTATGGAAAACAAGTTTATATTTTAGAAAAAATAATATAATAACTAAAATATATTTTTAAAAGGAGTCCCTTTAGGCAAGGTTCCAAAGATACTAGCAGCGTTCCCCCTTTGAATAGCTAGACTGATTCTTTGTCCGAGGTAACTGCCAGCTTTTCAGTCTCCTGTGATGTCAACTATCCTTTTTGCTATTTCCTTAAAAAGCCTTATGGCGCTAGGACCCCACGGACCAAGGGTCTCGACACCGAATGGGACAAAATCATATTCGGAACCTAGACCCCTGTATTTGCATGCTTTAACTTTTTCAGCCGCTTCACAAGCCGCACCAGTTCTGTTGTTAGTTCCATGTAGATGGGAAGGGGCCAGCGTGTCTGAACAGGTTGCATCCCATACCAACACCCGGCCCATCTTCCATGGAATCAAACTCATACCGTCCGGTCTCTTGCCGTCGTCTCTTGCAATACCAGTCGGCTCAAGTAGACTTGGCACTTTTTCACAATTAAAACTAATGAAATCTTTTAAATCTCTCTGAAATCCTAAAAAATTACATAGTGTGTATTTTTGGGGTAACTGTTACAGATATTAACACAGTCTGTGGTAATTATAGGCATACCGATTTTTTTGTTCGCCGATGTATTTACGAGTGCTAAAATCTGTGTATAAAACTGTTATCAGTTAGGTAACACAAAATAATCACTACTACAAGTAATTAATTTGATAAGGCTCCTGTTATATTGCAAAAAACATAGTTGTTATTCTTTAAAAAAGATTCTTTCAATGGTAATTTATAAAGTTTAAAATGTATTTGACAGCTTTAATGTAAAAGAAAAATTGGTCTTCCTCTACTCCTTAAAACGAAATGCCATTATTTTGTTCGTTTACTAAAAAAAATTTTCTGAACTCTTCTTGTGTTTTGCACACAAAGTACTGTACCACTAAAGAAAATATAGGCTACCATTCGCAAGTAGGTACCACATGAGCAATGGACATTAGTAAAAGTTAAAGTAACAACAAATTTAAGTTCGAAATTATTTAATCAAGGAAGCCCTATGAGCGAGGTAGTTTTGAAAGGCAAATCTTAAACCTATTGGAATTCAATTCGATTTTTTAGGTATTAAGTAGTGAATTCATATAAAAATTAAATATTTTGTGAACATAGTTATAATTTTGTAGATTTAAAGGCAATAAGAGCCTAATTAAAGAAAAATATTTTGATTTGTAGTAAAAATCTGTACTAAGAACTGGCAAAAATAAACTCATCTATTAATTATTATCGGTAATAAAAAAAATGATTAGTTACAGTGCAGTAACTTTATTTTATAACAATTCTGTTTTATTTAGTCTTATTAATACTAATTAAAACAAATATGTTAAGAACAGACATAAGTACTCACTTTCTTATCTTTTGGTAAAGTTCCAACAATATGTCTAATGTATCTTGCCAAAAAAAAATAGACGTCATATCAAAAAATGATCGATATTTTTAGGAAGCATTTAATGGCACTTCAAAACTGGTATAATATAGACAAAATTGATATGAATTGCTAATAAAAAATATAATGCTATTCAATAAAATCCTTCATTAAAAAGCTTTTTTAGCTTTAAAATTTTAAGATGCTATAAAACAATTATTGCCAATAAAAAAAATAACCAATCACTTAAAATAATAGATTGTGGTATGAAAAATAACATTTTTTATAAACTAAATAAATAAACTAGATAAGCTGTCATCCTGTCAACGCCGACACATTCGACACAATGAATGGAGTTGGTGCCATTGTGCGACGTCTCTTCTTAACTACTGGAAATAACTCAGAAATACACCTACTAGTTTATATAAGATTTTTATATACTATAGATATACCAACAGCAAAAGATGAAAAGAGATGGGAGATTTAGAGATATTACAAGATTAAATTTCTCGAATTCAACTATCTCTTTAGAGTGCGGACTCCTGTTACAATACTGCTCTTGGAAATAACTCAGAAATACACCTATTAGTGTATATAACGTTGCTATATATAGATATACCAACAGCAAAAGATGAAAAGAGATGAATGAGAGAAAATTTTATTGTAAAAACTGTTAATTTTGAAGTTTACCATTTTTTTATAGCAAAAACCATTAGTTTCAAAGATGTGATTTATATCAAAAGTAGCAAATTTATAAAGCAAACTGTCAATTTTAAATATCGAGATTTGTAGAAGAAATTACTAACTCTATAGCTCCATTATATATATCCCCTATTTGTTTATTACTGACACTATTAAACTCTACATGATGTATAATAAAAGTGTATAGTTATTTGAATTTCCTGTTAATTATGTACATATATATAAGTGAAACACAATGACAGATTCATCAAGAGATCTCTGAAACTATAAGTCCGATTGTCTTGAAATTTAACATAATTACTCCTTTCGCATTGTAAATGCTCACTAAGAACGGATTTTACTTAAGTCCTATCCAAAATGGCGCTTCTAACCGTGTGAAGCCAGGGCGGGTCATTAGTTTGTTATAAAGTATATCATAAGTACCTACAATAATTAAACTGTGAACCTGGGAATTGGAACAGACTATTTTTTCTTAATCATAAATTCATGTCTTTTTACTCATTATAATAACTATATATCTGTAATAACATATTTTATTTATTTATTCTTTATTGTACACCTTATTCCTAATACAGATAAAAAACATACAAGAAAATAACAAAAATTACAATTTTGGCAGTACAATTGGCGCTCTTATCGCTCTCGGCGATTTCTTCCAGACAACCTTAGGATGGAAAAAGCGCAAGAAAAAATAAAAACCAGGTAGTATGTGATATAAATACTATATTGATAAATATCGTCATAAAAATACTTAATATGTCAAAATAATGTATACCAAAATATATAATGCAATAATACATACAAAACAATATATAAATACGAGATGAATAAATACATACCATAAGTACACATACTTATATAAATATAAAATACTTAGGGTACACATACATGCAAGTAGAATATATACATATTACTATATACTAATAAAGAACATTAAAGAGATAGATAGTGTTCCTTCAGACGTTTTTTAAACACTTGCAATGATTGCGATTGTCTAATGGTCACAGGTAGTGCGTTCCATAATCTGACAGCTTGCACTGTGAATGATTTATCGACAAATTGCATAGAATGTATCGGCATTTAGAGTTTTAAGTTTTCTGAGGATCTCAAGAATATCGAATGTGTGTTGTGTAGAAACTGGAAACGTCTTTTGAGATAAATGGGAGTATGAGGATTAAATAATATATTATATAATAAAAAGAGAATATGAGTATCCCGGCGAAGGCGTATAGGTTACCATTTGAGTTTTAAACGAAAATCTGAAACATGATCATATTTACGTAATCCAAATATGAATCTAATACAAACATTCTGAAGTCACTCAAGCTTGTTAAATTGGTCTTCGGTGAGATCCAGGTAGCTGGCATCGGCATAGTCAAGAATAGGAAGAAGAAGTGATTGAGACAGTGCAATTTTCGTGGATGTAGGCAAGAAGTTGCGTAATCTTCGCAAAGATCCTACTGACGTAAACAACTTGCGGCTTACAGTCTCCATTTAAGGACCCCAAGACAAACAATTATCGATGAAAATACCTAAATCCCTTACTTTGTCACTGTATGGAACAACCTCACCACCGCAATAAGTAGGAGGAAGCTGTGACCACTTAATCTGTGATATCTTTTTGGAACTACCCACAACAATGGCTTGAGTTTTAGAAGGATTGATCTTCAGCCCATACGCCATGCTCCTGTCACAAATAAGAATTAGATCAGTGTTCACAGTGTTTATGGCTTCAGTCAATCCTTCCAAAGTAGCTAAGAGTGTAAACTTGTAAATCATCTGCATAAAGATGGTAGGAAGAAAGTAGTTGATTTGTGATAGAGTTTATAAAAAGTGCAAAGAGTAGAGGAGATAAAACGCCACCCTGTGGTACGCTAGCAGACATAGTACATCAGGAAGAAAAAGTTTGTTCAATACAAATACGCTGCCGACGTCTATACAGGTAACTACGAAACCAGTCAATCGCCGTTGGAGATATGTTAAGAGAGCATAATATAGAATAAAGGACATCAAAATCGATAGTATTAAAAGCATTGCTAAAGTCAATTAGAGCAAGAACCGTCAACTTTCCATCCTCCATGCCCGACCTAATATCCTCCGTAATATGAACCAAGGCAGTAGTAGTACTGTGTCCCGGACGAAAGCCAGACTGGAGAGGGTTAAGTATTTCTGACTTTAAAAGGAATGAATGTAGTTGTTCATGTATAAGACGTTCAAGGACTTTAGAGAGTCAACATATTTAGTACATATTAACTTAATAAAAAATGTATTGTAAAACATATGTACTGAAAGTTAACATAAAATATCTAGGTAGGTAAATTAAGTTTTTTCAAACCCTGTATAATTCGGTTTACATCATTTATAAGGAATTTACCAGAACAGGTAACATGTTATTGCTAATCACTGCCTCTATCAACAGAGAAGCGGAAAATGTATTAATTATGTCATACATAGATTCAATATTTAATTGCTGCCTTTTGATTAATAATACGTAAACAATAATATTCTTACCGGTTTGCTGGGATATACTTCAGAAAGATGCCCTTTGAGCTGTCTCACTGTCCACGATGACTGACATTCGATATTTTGGTCATCGATTTGCTGATTCGGTGCCTTCACAATTAATGTCACGTTATCTGGTATCATTTTTCAACCATTCAATAGCGACTTTATTATTAGATAATAGGTCTACAACTCGTGATTTGATCGTACAGTACAAAACTGAATTCGTAGAATATAGATTTTAGCAAAAACGACTAATGAAATAGTAATTAAAGCTGACGCATACCAAGCGTTTGTACACAGTGCAGATTATGGTTTTACACAAGTGCAATTAACTGGTATAAATGTAAATAAATATGTACTCAATAAAACTGAGGACAAGACTTGTCAATTTGCCATGTAATTGTCTGTCATTCTCTCATTGGTCCAGCAAATCCCACAAAAAATGACAGTTGTTACTATATTATTTTTATTTATATTTCTTAAGGCATTGGTAACAAGACCATCAGCCTAATGACGAAACTTTTGGAGAAACAACTGTCCCTAACACTCTTCCAGTAAAGTGATAGCAGGCTTACTGAAGTTAAAAAAGAACTTCTTTGAAGAGCGCTAAAACTTCAGCTTCACATGTTTATTTAGATCTCTTCCACTCTTTCCACTTACACAGAACTTTAAAACACAATATACTATCACTGTTGTACTTTAAAACTCCTAAAAATGTAAAAAATAGAAAATCTAAATAAAATGACAACCTTACTTTTTATTTTTTTATTTATATTTCTTAAGGCATTGGTAACAAGACCATCAGCCTAATAACGTAACTTTTGGAGAAATATTAACTGTCCCTAACACTCCTCCAGTAAAGTGATAGTAGGCTTTACTGAAGTTAAAAAGGACTTCTTGGAAGAGCGCGAAAACTTCAGCTACATATGTTTATTTAGATCTCTTCCATTCTCTTCACTTACACAGAACTTTAAAACACAATATACTATCACTGTTGTACTTTAAAACTTCTAAAAATATAAAAATAGAAAATCGAAATAAAATGACACCCTCATTTCTCCCGTTCCCGCCAAAAAGTCCACAGTTGTTACACAGGTTAGCGCCTACTTTTTTTTTTTAATGGCGTGGCGCAACCCCTACATTTTTGACAACCGTAATATACGTAGGTAAGTACCATATTTTATGAAGTAAAACATGGCAAGTATACAGGCCTGGTTTTGCCTTAGGGTTTTGCACAGATTTATTTCTGTAACAGTTTTGTGTGATATTATCATGGACGTTTTAATACGTCCATGGATCTTATAATTTGTAACAACTGATTAAATCTGTGGTATATAATTATATCACTCTTGACAGTTTTAGTTCCGAACGAGTTGTGTTGGCGCTGAAATCGCTTCTCCCGTCACATCGGAACACGTTAAAAGGATTTTACTTTTAATTAAAAACCACCGTGAAAATCCGGAAAAAGTGACAGACGAAATTATAAAGGAAGCTACTGCTGTTGCGGAGAAAGTCGGACTGGAGGAGGACATTACATTAATGCCGCGTATTACGGGGAAACAACGTCATAGAAGCAATCATCCAGCAGAAAGCCCTTCAGAAGAGAACTGGAAGAGGTCTTTAGTAATACCATACTTGGATTCAATTATCACCTCCCTTGAAGTACGTTTTGCTGAAGAAAACACGCCATCATTCGCATTATCTAAGTTACACCCGGCGCAGATGCAAAAGATGACAACTGAAAATCTGAAACAAACTTGTGAATCTATTGCCGTTTTATGATTTACCGAACATAAAGAATGAAATCGAACTTTGGCAGCAATTGTGGCACGATAGGCTTAACCTAACAAATCTAACAGTTGTTGATGTCCTAAAAGAAACAAATTCCTTCTTTCCCGAAACGGATAAAGCATTGAAAATTTTGATCGCTTTACCATGCACGACCTGTACAGTAGAGTGATCCTTTAGCAGCCTCAGAAGACTAAAAACATGGCTAAGAAGCACCATGGCAGAAGATCGCCTTAATGGTCTGGCCATGATGAGTGTACACAGAGCTATAATAAATAAAAACCTAAATAATTTTAATGATAAAGTGGTTGAAAGTTTTGCAAAAAATCCCCGCAGGTTATGTTTTAATTAAATATTATTTTTGTTAAAATAAATAATTATTACTGTGTTTAAAAGTTTGATTTAGTTATTGTGCTGTCGAGGGCTTGTGAAGTTTTATACATTGATATTAAAACCGTTCTTATTACAATCGTCATCGAGGCAAAGACTTCCAAAGTGTAACGATTCATGCTCTCGGCGTTCATATTTTTTATCCTCCATAATATTGCCCCATTGCCCCCCCCCCCCCCCCTTAGTCATAAGCTGGCGACGCCCTTGGCCGTGGGACTATAGTATTTCATAATATTATATTATTTCATAATTTTATTTTTTTCATATCATATTTTTATCATATTTCTTAATTTTATTTAAATTTCTTAAGCTATTTTTGGATATAATAGGTTTATTACAACGTATTTTAAATATAGAATCATTAAAATCAAATCTAACTACAATATTAGTAACAAGTTCTACACAAAATGCACGGCAAGTTTCTAAAAAAACTACAATAGAAGAATCTGTGGTCAGCACTCAGTACCTACTATTTTGAATTAAAGTGAAAAATTTGGTCATTTTATTAGCATTATTGGAGTTTACTCCTTAAGAATCGATTGTCATTTAAGGCCCCCGGTATGAAAAAAATATAAGGAGTAAAATCTATTCATCGAATGACAGCGTTACGTTTTTTCGTAACCTTTCACTTTTCAGTCGCGAGCGGGGCAGCTTACGCATGTAAGTATTACGTGTATATAATATATCTATATGTTATTTCTATATAAAATATACCTATATATTTTAAAATATATAGGTATATTTTATATAGAAATAACATATACATATATTATATACACGTAATACTTACATGCGTAAGCTGCCCCGCAGCATACCGTATGTACGTCTTATATATATTTTATATAGAAATATATATAAAATATACCTATAAATATATAAATATTTATATAAAAAATATACCTATATATTTTATATAGAAATAATATATACAGGGAGTACATACAAACGGGACATATTTTTGAATATGCTATAGTATATCGAGAATTCATCTTGATTACGATTTAATAAAGTATTATTATGCAATAATAACAAAGATACAGGTTAAAACACAATTTATTTCACTTGTGCTTCCCCTTAACACAAGTAAAAGACACCGAAATTTAATTTTTACCTAATTTCACAAATCCACAGAACCTCTTTTATTTATGTAACAATAAGGTTGATATTCCTGTGTATGTGGAAAAAACGTATTTTTAAATTAGATTAGAATGATAAGTAGGTAGTGTGCCTTTGTCGCCACATTCTCGTCGCAATGATTCTGACCTCTCACTGCGGACATACAAATGGTTATGAAAGAAATCGATAAAAAAACAAAAGATAGACTCTGACCTTGTATTCAGGCTGCAAATTACCAATGTGGGTAAATCACAAAATGTAGCACTATAACACTACTACAATTTGATACTTTTTCACATCACTTTTTTTTTCCATATGTATTGAGGTCCGTAGTAATTACACATTCACAAGTTCACAAACGTAAATATTCAAAATTGCGGCCTTGCGCTTCTAAGCATGCACGTGCACGCCGCGCTATCTCATTATGCACACGATGAAATACGTTTGACGTTTCTCGTCGTAATTTATTAAAGGCATCGATGATTTTGTGCTTCATGACCTCTTCTGTATCAGATTAGGTTAAAAGGATGGCGCAGGTCTTCCTTCAGCACTTTATGGACCGTACTGTGGGGCACCTGTAGTAACCTTCCGGCCGACCTTGTACTATCATCGGGATGTTCATCAAAATGATTAAGAATGAGATCGCGGATGCCTTGGTTAGCATTGCCGCCGGAATCTGTATTGCGCGGTGTAAAACTGCCATAATCCCTTAACCGTTGCACCACTCGCGTCAGTATTCTACCACTCGAAGGCACGTGCTCATCATTACGATGTCCAAAATGGTCCAAATACAAACAAAGCTTCACTAGAATTACCACTAGCCATACCATAAGCCAAAACCATATCGGTGTATTGCAGATTACTATACAGATAAAACGGCATGATTTAAACAAGAAAATAATTCGTAAGTAGTTAAAAACGAATTGACGATGTACACAATGAATATGTCTCACAGAGATCGTAACCCGAATGCAACTGAATAAATTTAATTTGAACAGCTGTTAAATATGGCGGATTGGCGGTGTTACATCAAAGAAAGCCACCGTAAATCACACGGCAAAGTCAAAGGCAGAAAGTATTTTAGTGACGTCACAAAGATGCCGACAAAATGTAAAGGTGTGTACATACGAAGTACGAATTGATTTTTTAATGAATGAATATTTTTGAAAGTTTCTATGAAAGTGGACAAAGAGAATGAATTGATGAGGTAAGAGCATTGTTTCAAGGAAGCTCGGCTTCTCAAGATGAATTTCAGTAAGATAAAATGTTATCAAAATGTACCAAAGTAGTTCGACGGATGTAAGACACAACGACATTATCATAACAGGCCAGTAAATAACGGTTAGTAATAATGGTTATTGTTTTACATTGATGAAACGTCTACTAGAAAGTTGTTTTTTTAAGAAGAGCTTCGTATATCGGTACTTACCTACAATAATTACCTATTTTCTTATTAATAAAAAGCTAATTTAATATTAATAAGTTAATAAGTAATTTTAAGCAGATAAAATAATGAAATCACTAAAAACAGTACCTAAATCGATCGAATGTTACAAAGAAATAAAAATGGTTCACGATTGTTTATCCCTAGCTATTGTGATCCGAGCTTTATCTACCTATGAATAATAAGGATTTTTTTCAAAAATTATTAAATTTTTTCAGTTGCATTTAACCTTCCGGCCGACCTTGTACTATCATCGGGATGTTCATCAAAATGATTAGCGAGCTTGAAACAATGCTCTTACCTCATCAATTCATTCTCTTTGTCCACTTTCATACAAACTTTCAAAAATATTCATTCATTAAAAAATCAATTCGTACTTCGTATGTACACACCGTTACATTTTGTCGGCATCTTTGTGACTTTCTGCATTTGACTTTGCCGACGTGTGATTTACGGTGGCTTTCTTTGATGTAACGCCGCTTATCCGCCATATTGAACAGCTGACAGTTCATGACCTTAGCGATTTGTAAACATTGTTAAGGGGTATACGAGGGGTATACGCATTATTTAACGGATGAAATTATTACAAAATAAAAAAATACGTGAGATTTAAAATCTGTAACTGTACACGATCAACCCAATTTTAAGAGAAATGGTGGGGATAACACTTGAAAATTATAACGGTCATAACTCCTAAACGGATACGTTTTTTTCGATAATTCTTTTTGTAACTACATACTAAAGTTATGCCCTTTCATCCATTAAAGTAACTGTCCCGTTTTCATATACACCCTGTAGATATATTATATACACGTAATACTTACATGCGTAAGCTGCCCCGCAGCATACCGTATGTACGTCTTATATATCATATATATCATTTTCAAATCCAAGATGGCGAATATTACTGTTTTTGGATAAATCGATATGGGTATCAAATTCTAGGTTTCTCGGGGTGCTGATTACGAAAATTATGTTCATTTTCGAATCCAAGATGGCGATTATTGTTTTTTTGGATAAATCGATATGGGTATCAAATTCTAAGTTTTTCGGGGTGCTGATTACAAAAATGACGTTCATTTTCAAATCCAAGATGGCAAGTATTACTCTTTTTGGTTAAATCAATATGGGCGTCATATCCTAGGTTTCTCGGGGTGCTAATTACGAAAATGACGTTCAGTTTCAAATCCAAGATGGTGAAAATGACTTTTTTGAATAAATCGATATGGGTGTCACATTATAGGTTTCTCGGGGTGCTGATTACGAAAATTATGTTTATTTTCGAATCCAAGATGGCGATTATTATTTTTTTGGATAAATCGACATAGGTATCATATTCTAGGTTTCTCGGGGTCCTAATTACGAAAATGATGCTCATTTTCAAATCCAAGATGGTGAATATAACTTTTTTTTTGGATAATTCGATATGGGTATCAAATTCTAGGTTTTTCGGGGTGCTGATTACGAAAATGACTTTCATTTTCAAATCCAAGATGGCGAATATTACTTTTTTGGATAAATCGATATGGCTGTCAAATTCTAAGTACATCGGGGTGCTAATTACGAAAATGACGTTCGTTTTGTAATCCAAGATGGCGAATAATATTTTTTTTGACAGATCTACATGGGTGTCATGTTCTAGGTTTCTCGAGGTACTTGATTACGAAAATGACGTTCATTTTCAAATCGAAGATGGCAAATGCTACTTTTTCATATCTATTAATATTGATATTTAATATTATTGTATACAGTGAAGTGAATAAAAGTACACAAAATATGGAAAAAACCAGTAAACTCCAGTCGTGCGTCGGAGCTGACACACACACTTTTTTTTTATTAACTTGAAGAAATCTAACGAATGATTTTTATAGAAAATCGACACCCCCAAGTCGTAAAAAAAAGCACACAATTTATATACCCACTCATTTATAAAACAGTTTTATAGGGACAGGCATTCGTTTGCAAATTTTACTATGCCGTTGTATAGCGGGTTACATTATACACCTAATCTACTTCTGTATAATATAGTGACAGTACTCTCCAAGTGACGTGGCTGTAACTTGCTGATCGACAGATAGACCAGGATGAAATTACAAGGGTCCATTTTTGTCATTTGGCTACGGAACCCTAAAATGTGCGCCTTTATTCATTTTAACTATTTTTTTGTAAACTAATTTATTATATGCTAGCCGTACTCGCGACTTCGTTTGCGTGGAAAATGTTACCGTGACTTTTCCGGGTTAGTGTTTCCCTTTCTCTCCCTTAGACGGATATTTTTCATTAAAAATTAGCCATTTTATTTTTGTTACTTCCTACCATGGAGAATCTGCCACATTGGATTTATGACGATGCCACATACACAGAAACTTTCCCCTCCTTATTGCATTTCATTTGACACTCGTATTTCTGGAAGTCTTGAAAAATTTACATCCTATTACGGAGCATCCACCATATTGGATTTATGATGATGACACATATACAGAAACCTTCCCCTGCTTATTCCATTTCATTTGATACCCGTATTGCTGGAAGTCGTGAAAAAGTTGCGTCCTATTACGGAGCATCCGTCATATTGGATTTATGATGATGACACATACAGAAACCTTCCTCTGCCTATTCCATTTCATATAACACCTATATTGCTGGTGTTGAACAGAAAACTTACTTCCTACCAGGAAGCATCCGCCATATTGGATTTATGACGACGTCACATATACAGAAACCTTCCCCTGCTTATTCCATTTCATTTGATATCCATATTGTTGGTGTCGTACAAAAAAATTACTTCCTTCAATGGAATATCTGCCATATTGGATTTATGATGACGTCACATATACGGAAACTGTTCCCTATTTATTCCATTTCATTTGATACTTATATTACTGGAGGTTTTTTACTTTCTAACACGGAGCATTCGCCATATTGGATTAATGATGATGTCACATACAGAAACCTCCCAGGCATGCGCACAACAACTCACTAAAGTTTCATCGCAATCAGATAAATGGTATAGGAACGCATGGAAAACAAATGTACAAAGAAACATTCATCTGTAAAAAAACAGACAGACAGACATACGCATTTTTTGAAAAAAAAAGAAACATTTATCATTACATAAACAGACCGACAGACTTTCGCATTCATAAAATTAGTACGGGTATCCGCTTTTATTAATTTTTATTGGTTTAAAATCTTAAATCATTAAATTTTCAATTTAAAACAATCATTCAAAAATGTATATAATAAATATTTCAATGACCTAAATAAGTTTGTAACAATAGCAGAAAAGAAACAAGATATTATAATATGATACTAGGTACATAATTTCAAAGAATGGTAGTCATAATAAATTCTCAAAATTAATGGAAAAGATATTGACAATCGATACGTTTTTTCGCGTCCTACTTACTCGTGCCATCTTGCAAGAGCGAGGACGCAAGGACGCAACATGTAATTAAAGCTTGCTACATAAGAACAAACGCTGACTCAAAGCTATCAGTAATCAGTACCACTAGAGCTCTGCATTTTAGTATTATAAATTTTTATTATTAATTTTGTACTTACCGATGAAATGTGATATTGTCCTATTGAAACTATTTTTACGACTGTCACCTCCACACCACTTTACAGCGCAATTTGGCATTGTTTACGTATTTTATTCTATATTTTTTAAAACGATTAGAACAGGACACGGATCTGCTTTCTGGTTAATACTAAAGGAGCGCGCGTTTGTGTTTGAACTTATATGAGCATTTGTGCTAATCAATGGCAGAAAACGGTGCCTTTTCATTTCCTGTCTTTAGGCTAGTTTGTCTGTGCTATTAGTGACATTAATTAGGCTACTTCCAAAGAGTAAAGTAATAGTCCATGCTACTTCTAGCAACTTTTTTGGGTAAAAAAATCTGGCAATCTAGCAACTTTTTGCAAGAAGTCTAGCTACTGGCAAAGAATGTAATAGCCCATGGACTTTTTGGTTGAATGAAAAATAACACGCCAACACATACACGGTGTACGACGGCAACCCGGATCGCGTGATTTTTGAAAACCATTTGTACGCCGTTTAAGGGGGGAGAGTTGAAAAATGTGTTATATGATAACACAAAACGTAATTTTTGCTAACAAGCCGAAAATGTGATATTTTCGGCTAGATATCAAAAAAGATAAAGATATCAAAATGTTTTGTTCTGAAGGTGCAAGTTTCGGCCGGTTTGAAAGTGTGGCTGAGGCTGTAGGTTGAATTTAGCATGCCACCTGAAACTTGATATTTTCTAACAAGCTGAAATTTATTCTAATGTCATACTCTTGTCACAAGACACCTATATAAAAAAATATCGGCTGAATCTAACGTGGGGTAGTGTGTACCGACCGTTTGTTAGACGATTTTAAATCCCTGCTGTAGCCCTAAATTAAATACACAAACTATTTTAACAGAGTCGCTATCTCGAAACAAGAGTCACTATCTCAATACATTAGTTTTTATTTCAGAAACCTACACCACACACCACCTACAACCTACACAACAATTAGAGAAATTAACTAACGAGTACAAGTAAAAAAACGACATTTTCTTTAAAATTTAATATTCGTATACTAGTATTGGCACTTTTAAAGTGTTGTCACATGTAGCAACATAGAATTACCAATATAATTTTAAATAGTTTTTTATTTAAAAACGAAATAAAATAAAAAAATGAAATGAAATATATCAGTGAATTAATACTGAAATGTTATTACATTTTAGAAAGAAGGTCATTCTCAGGAGCTTTCGATTCTGCTATCTAGTGATTTCAAGCGGTTCATACATTTTTTTTATTAAAAAACTTAAAATGGGAGTTACGCGAGCTTGGGTTAAAAGTAAGGTAACAGTTGGCAACACTCGGTCTGTTAATTATTTATTTTATTTATTTCTTTGCTTTTGTGTTACAATTTAAATTGCTTTCTTCTAAGTAGTAAATGTAAAAATAAATGACTGCTTAGGCGGCCTTAAGCTATGTAATTTCGAAACATCAATTTCAAAGCAATAAATG
This sequence comes from Zeuzera pyrina, assembly GCA_907165235.1. Lineage (NCBI taxonomy): Eukaryota > Metazoa > Arthropoda > Insecta > Lepidoptera > Cossidae > Zeuzera > Zeuzera pyrina. The sequence goes on from OU015640.1 coordinate 14,433,432, forward strand.
AAATGAAATTCTTGTATTGAAGTATTCGTATTTGGTACTAAGAGTAATTTAATAATGGGTGTCACAGTGTAAGTAATTGTTATGATACTACGTACATTAAATTGAATAAGCTTTGTATAATATTCTATTCAACTTATTTTTTCAGTTTACAGCAGTATCCAGTACCTGAAAATAAGACTGGTACTTACGTGATAGAGTTATTAACAAAACGTATACTAGCACTCGGAGCAACACAGCAAGGCCAGTTCCTAGTTGACTGCGAGAGTTATTTATCACATCCACAAATGGGTAAAGAGTAATTCTTGACTAAGTTTTAGATCTCGTACCAATAAATACAATGATGAAGTCTGCTTTGAAAGCATTGTCTTTACTTTGTTTGTAGTGTGAGGTTCTAGATCCATACTTGTAATAGTGTGCATAACTAAGGAAGTATCCACAGTACTGCAATGCATAAAGTAATGGATACATTACCTGAGTTATCAACAAATAAGTTAACTGCTTCAGTGCCGACAGTCCAAAGTGTAAAACCAGTGCATCCTCCTGGTCCTGACCTATGGGGCGGAAACGTGGAGACTGACAAAAAGCCTCATCCCCAAATTTCAAGTTGCACAGCGGCCTATGGAAAGGGCAATGCTTGAAGTTTCTCTGAAGGATAGAATGCGAAACGAGGATATCCACCGGAGAACTAAAGTAACCGACATAGAGAGAATAAGCAAGCTGAAGTGGCAGTGGGTGAGGCACATGTGTCGCAGGGCTGATGGACATTGGGGTAGACAGGTTCTGGAGTGGAGAACATGTTCAAGACATCCCATAGGACGGCCTCCCACTAGGTGGAGAGACGACCTGAAGAGAGTAGAGCAAAGGGGATGGGTGCGGAGAACCGAGGACCGGATATGGTGGCACAATATTGGAAAGGCTTATGTCCAGCAGTGGACGAACACTGGCTGATGATGATGAAGTAAACTATAATTAACCAAGTCACTGTAATTCACCCTCTTTGTTATAAACTTGCATTCAATTGGGTCCAAATTATTATTATTATGCATGAGCAGCTATTGGCTGATGTGTCCACATCTTAGTGCTGGCTTTTATTTATCTTGAGTCAATTGTCAAGGCGACATTTAAAACTATTTAAAGTCTGCCGATACCACATTTTCTGGGAGCTTGTTTAAAACATCCACTACGCAATTGTTCAACAAGTGATAGGCTACCGAGGAATGCATTGTTGAGTGGTTGAGTGTCAGGCTGCGTCCCCAGGATGAGTATGCTTTTTTTTGCATAAGAAACATATCTCTAATATTCTGTAAATTGTATTTATGTGTCAATATTTTGTAGCATTCAATAAGATCACCTCTTGCTCCACGTTCCTTGAGTGTAGGCAATTTCAGTGATTACAGGCGTTCTTCATAGGATTTACGTCGGAGGCTATAGAGTATCTTGCTTTTCTTTGGATACTTTCCAAAAGATATCTTTTACAAAATATGGATTCCAAATTTGATATGAATATTCTAACAATGGTCTTACATAAGTTTTATATATTTTGATAAAAACAAATGGTATTAAATGCTGGAAGGAGAAATATAATGTATTATTTGCAAGTGATAATAATAATATGGTTTCAATTAAGAAGATAACAATAAGTCGAAATGGTACTTTGTATTCTCATTTCTTACTAGCAGGAAATAGGATAAAGAACTAATAGGAGAAATAATTATATAAAAAAAAATATGGCGTCTTAACGATTATCTTATTTAAAACGAGCAGCAGAGAATGTTTGGTAGGTAAAAAGTTAAATCTTTCACTTAACTTTACCTGATAATAAAACAATTTAATCCTTAAGTCAGAATCACCTTCATATAATAATCACACATTGATTTAACCATGACTATAAAAAGACAGGTTGCTTGGTCATGCACAGGTTCACCTGCACAGGTTCCTTAAGAAAAACTATCATTTGTACGATTTCTACAACTTACATACGAAGATAAGATGATAGCGAATTCTACATTTCTTTCTTCTAGTCTAGCATGAAAAGACAACTAATTCTATATTTTGTTTACTTTAAAGGTACAACAAAAACAGTACATATTCTCCATAATTCGGAACAGCCTGCATCTGTCTTCTCAATACTTGAAAGCGGAACGAAGAATATTCATGTAATCGCCGATGGTCTTTTCGACCTTCTGATGATGAAGCTTTCACAGCATTATACATCAAAGAAGCAAACTAAAATAGAGAGTAAAGGTCCTAGGTTCGAACTTGGTGATTTCTGTGTCAAATTAGGATCAGTGACTATGAATCAAAGTTTTAAAGGCATTTTAATAGAGGTGTGTATATAACGTTTATCTTCATATTAGTTATAATAATATGCTCTATAATCCATGCAGAAATATTATCATAACCGAATAAGCCTGTTGTCTTATGATTCAACAATATTCAAATCATAATAGATTCAAGTCTTATGATTTAGCAATACTTTGAATAAATTAACAATATTTTGTTGTTGTAAAAATGAAGAAAAGAATGCTTAGATGGTTCGGCCACATAGAAAGAATGAGTGATGAAAGACTGACGAAGAAAACCTACAGAGTGAAAGCGAGTGGTAAAAGAAGGCAAGTAAGACCAAGGCTGATTTATGAAGATCAAATAGTCAGAGTTTTTGTCCAAACAGAAATCTCAAAAACACTCGCATACCTAGGCGAAAATGTGTGAGGAAAATGATGAGATTTGAGGAAGCGAAAGAAGTATGTAAGGACCACGACGCTTGGCGCTCCGTCCTCTGTGACTACCCTGTTGGAAATACAGCGTGAAGATGTGTATGTACTATGTATGTATTTTGAAATCACAGACAAGCTATAAAGTAACAACAGTGAACAGTCTAACTGATAGACTGTTCATATAGAAATAGACTATCACTTCTTTTACGCTTAAGGGAATGATGGTCTAATGGTCGATTTCATCAATGCTATCCAAGTCATCCTAGTTTTAAAGGACCCTTAAATCTGCACGCTTATTACGTAACTTGCAGTTAGTATGCGACACCCAATATCACGCGATATCTGCTGTCGAAACGATAATTTGTGTTATGTAATTTGTATAGTGGCGCTAAATCCACAGCGAAAAGTGCAATTTGCGGTCATAGAATAATGGATACGCAATCGTCATACATGATATCAATTTTTTATTACAATTATTCGCCGGTCGCGTAGTGATAGCGTGGCTGATCGCGTTTCGTAGAACGCAAAATCATTGTTAGTGTCCCCTATATTTTTTAGGGTTTCACTAAGTATTAGGGGGCTGGCAAAATCCGGCATAAGTCTTTTCTAAGTTAGTGTTCATACTAATTTTTTTTGTAATTGACAACCTGCTTCAATAAAATATTTGAGTTGAATTGAATGAATTCCAGGTAGAATATCGTCCATGTGTAATGGCTAACGCAGTGTGGGGTCTGCTCCGTGAGTTCCTGCAGGGTCTCCTCGGGCCATCTGTGCCGGTACAACCCCCACAACATTTACTGAGCAGAATGAATGAGATATACACACCTATAGATACTATATACCAGTATTTGGAACATTTTAGTGCATATCGAAAGATTACAGGATTAAGAGGTGGCTGAATATTAGTATAAGAATTTGGATTTTTTAAGTGAAATGTGCAATGATTCGTTCGAGTGCATACCATGAAACATTCTTGAAAGGTGAAACAGTAAAGACAGATTATTGTGTAAAGATTTTTTTACTCAAAGAACTTTGATATATTACAGTTTTCAATAGACTATTAATAGTTTTTCTTTATATAAAAAAAAATCGATTTTTTAGTGAGTAATGCTTGACGAATTTTTTAAGTGCAAGCCCTATGAAGCATTCTTATTCGAAGATGAAAAAACGAAGACACATTACTATTTGTTGTACTCTTTTACCCAGATTTCTTTATCCAGAGAATAGGCTATTTATTTTGAATGTTTATTTAAATGACATTCTTCCTTTAACTGAAAGACATTTAATAATCATGAGCAGAATGGTAAATAAATGGAAAATTATGAAACACCTCAAGGTAAAGCATAACCTTATAAAGCAATGAATAATTAATAATTATATTTTGTTTGCTGTTGGGAAGACTCATACAATAGAGATTGCAAATTAATAAATGCATCGAGAACCGCTAAGATTCATTATTATGCCGTTGTCTTCTGTTTTTATTGTGATAAAAAAGCTAGTACCTTCTGCTAACCGACATAAAATTTGAAGTTTTAAGTTGCAATAGTGCTTACGAATCCTTTACATCAGCCATTCCCAAAGTGGGCGATAACGCCCCTTTGTGGGCGCTGCAGACCTAAAGGGGGGCGGTAAGAGACCCAGAAAAAAGTCTTACTATTAGATGTCACCACTAGTTTTTTATATTACGAGGGCTGCTATTTATGTATCCGGAATAACAAAGTGAAACAAACATATAGCATTTATTATAGTTTTATTGCTTTTCAAAATATTCACCATGATGATTGATGCACATTTGCATGCGTTGGAACCAATTTTCTTAGCATTTTTTCCATTCGGATTGAGGTATCTCCAAAACGTGCATTTTGAACGCATCAACAGCCTCTTCACGGCTCGAAAAACGTTGACCACGTAATTTATTCTTCACGGTTGGGAATAAATAGAAGTCGTCGGGGCTGTACGGCGGATGATCCTTTAATTCGATGTTTTGATCTTCCAAATACCGAGTTGTTTCGGCCGATGTGTGGCAGCTAACATTGTCATGATGAAGAAGGTTTCTGCGTTGTCGGTTGTTCTTTCTTATTTCTTCAAAGACTTCTAGCAAACAAATGGTCGTGTACCATTCAGAATTAACCGTTTTACGATCCTCTAGTGGCACTGTAGCTACATGTCCATTTATACCAAAAAAACAAGCGACCATTTGCTTCAAAGTGATTTTTGAACGAATGGCTTTTGTTGGGTTCGGCTCATCTTGGAACACCCAAACCGTTGATTGTTGTTTAGTTTCAGGATCATACGCATATATCCAAAATTCATCACCTGTGTAGATATTATAAACAGCTTTTGACGCACCCTGATTGTACTTTTGTAACATTTTTTCACACCAATCGATACGAGCCCGTTTTTGGTCAATTCTCAAGTTGTGCGGAATCCAACGTGAACAAATTTTTTTTACAGCTAAATGTTCGTGTAATATTTTATATATACTCGTCATACTTATGCCCAGAGACGCCTCTATCTCGCGATATGTAACATGACGATCTTGCATTATTAGTTTCCGCACAGCATCAATATTTTGAGGTACAATAACCGATTTAGGGCGACCTTCTTTAACTTCGTCCGTGAGCACAGACCGCCCACGATTAAGCTCACTAAACCAGTGATACACAGTAGTTTTCGATAGTGCTTCGTCCCCAAAAGTCGAAGTGAGTTGATCGATGCACTGTTTTTGAGTTAGCCCTCGCCGAAAATCGTAATAAATCATAGTACGAAAATTTTCACGACTTAAATCCATGGTGATAAAGACTCGCAATTTTCAAAATGACGCCACAAAGGATAAACAAATGACAGCTACATGAAACAAATTGTATTCTTCAGCCAAAGAGTTCCATTTTTAAATGTTATCATTACTTTTTTAATATTGTTCTGTAATTGGCCAGTTCCGGATACATAAATAGCAGCCCTCGTATGTATTGAACTATTTCACCATTGTTTTAAGATTAGTGATAGCTCATTTGCATTCGAGTTGTGCAGTTTCGTGTCAATTAGATCGAACCTTGATGCTTACCATTGAATTTCGATTTTTTTGCTACTATTATTTCATATTATTATTCATTGTTATTAATCAAGTAATAACATTTTTACGTACTTTTGTTGTTTGTATGAAGATTACTTGACAGTTTCAGTCAAATTTTACTAGATGGCGCTAGATGGAGAATTTCGATTGATACCTCTATTTTCCTATATATAATGTACTCTGAGAGTGTAAGCGCTTGACAACGATACTACTAATTTGTGACGTCACGGTTTTTTTTTAATTGAAATGGGCGTACGCTTAATTCTTAATTTGCCAATCAACATTAAAAATATTTTAAGAGCGACATCTGTAGCTTATCTATGCTCGAGTTGAAGTCATATTTTTCACAATGCTGAATTATTTTAATTCATAAAATATGTCAATTTTAAGAACAGTCAAATAGCCTAATGTTATTATCAAAGATAATGTAATATTACTACGTAAGTATTATTGTGGCCTTCAAGCAAAAAAAAACCTAATTAATTTAATTTTAATAAATTCTTTGAAATGCATATAAATTAAGAAAATACTCTTATAATCGTCAGTTGTTTCATAAGTGGAAGATGTACCGCGAGTCGGTAACTTAAAACATTGGAAATAATTTTCTAAGCTGCATAATTTTTTCTAAGATTGATATTCGGCCTTTGGTTCGAAACTTATCTTTTTGCATTTAACTTAATTTTTACAGGCTTTTTGAAATACCTGTGTACATAAATTAAATTCTTGGTCACTTGTACAAAATCTTTATATATTTTTAATGATAACTTTAAATATTTATAATACTATTTGGAAGATAATGTGTTTTAAATGGCTTTATGATAAAACTAGCAAACCCGGTCCGTTTCACTGGGCGTTAGTTGAAGTTAAAATAAATTAAACAGTTGTTATAATTATTTTGATACTGCAAAAAAAAAACAAAAAAAAAAAATCTACTGATCCGATCGCTACCAAACTTTACAGGAACACCCGCTAGGCCAATCTGAACATTCCCTGAAAATTTCATCGAAATCGGTTCAGCCGTTTCGGAGTCCATAAGGAACATACATACATACATACATACATCGCCTTTTATATATATAGATATAGATTAATTTACTAAAAACCACGTTTTCTTTTAATAATTTTATTATTAACTTAATAATCATAAATATGTATTGCATAAATATGTATATAATTTAACAACTACAATGTTTAATAGTACTTAAAATAATAAGTGCTAGTAATTTTGTGATTGATGACCATTGACAAACTTTTGCAATAAATTTTCTTTAGTTTTCGTTCGTATTTATATTTCATAATAATTTATAAAAACACTAGCGACCCACCCCGGCTTCGCTGTGGGTGGGTCTATTATATTATACCAATACAAAAGCTTTCCTGAAGAATTTCTCTAAATAATGGTAAAAACCGCATTAAAATCTATTGTGTAGCTTAAAATAATTAAACGCACAGTCAGTAATAGCCAAGGGTGGATCCAGCCGTCGACTCAGAAGGGTTTTTTTTTTAAATTTATTTATGGCTGGATACGAGTCCTTTGGCCAGAAGGGGGTACAGTCGATGTCTTGCCAGAAAAGGCTTCAAAATTACAATTACAAAATATCGTTAAGGCGACGCATTGGAAATTTTGACGGCAGGGATCGAAACAGGGATCTCAATTTTTCTAAGTGGCTACAAAACATATGAAAGTGATATTCGGTAACCTGGGGGCCTAGACGAGTGGCTCAATTGTCGTAAACGTTAGTAGAAAAGACTGACAATTACCGCGTCATTGGGCGTAACGAATTTTAAATTAGTTGTCAAACGTTATTAACTTTCTATAAAATTAAACGAAAAGTAGTCATGTGAGAAGCGCCATATAAAACGTAGCCAAACGACACTTTTGACGAGCAATAACGTCAGTAAGCGTTTCGAACTTACGAAACGCTTATTCTTCATTTCATTGACTTTATTTTGCCAGTTGCGATACACGATTAGTTAGCTTTTGTAATACAAAAAAAAACACCAAAGAAACTTCTTTTAAAACAGAAATTTACATTTTTCGGTGTAACGGGACCGATTTACTTTTCTAAATTTTCTGTATAGTTTATTCTAAACATATTCTAAAATGATAGTTGGATTTTTCAGAATTAATTATAGTTTTTAAAGTAAACGAAAATAATTTTGTCGTAATTTTCGTAAGCCAGCGCGCGCACGTTTGCATAGAGTCGAAGGTTATTTTATATTAAATTATTGTTTATCAATGCGTCGCCTTAACCCTTCGCATGCCTAGTAGGGTCTGACAGACCCATGGTAGCTTAAAAACGACGATATGCTTAAACATTTAAATCTTCGAGCGCTGCGATCCTGAGTAGCTCCAGCTTAGACTAGACAGAGTAGCGACTAGTGATTATATTTCCGCCTCTTCCGTATTGCAGAATGTGTTAATGTTCAAATGCCACGGGTGTAAAGTGTATGAAAGTCTGAAAATCCGGTACTAATACATAAATATGATATCGGCAAGTTAAATTTTAGGGTTCCGAAGTTATAAAATGTCAAAAATGGAACCCAAGTGGTTCCGTAGTGTCAAATAAAAAACATATCTACTTGAGCTGGAATTTTTTCATCTTTTTATGACTGAAAATTAAAAACATTATCAGAAATACCATTGATCATGCATGATTCGAAACAAGGGGCAACGTTCTTTGACTGAATATGCTATTATAGACGATTTATATATAAAGGTCAATAATTCAAAGTTTATTATTTAATTTTACCTAAATGTAACTTAAAAAATACTAGAAAACATGGACACGACATAAACAAATGACATTTAGTTACGGGTCCATCAGACCCACCCCACCAGGCATGTCGTGTGATTTCTTTTCACCAGGCACCAAGGGTTAAGCACGACCGCGAACGAATGGGACAGCACAGCTCGGCAAAATCAAACTTGAAGTAGCATGGACAATATTTTACTCACAATTACCGTACAGATAAAACATAATATCAGTCTAAGCAAATCTTCCCTAAAAATATTATCGTGATCGTGATTATAGGTATTATTGTGAGACCAGCGGGGTTATTCACAAACGTCGGAAACTCGACTTTCCGTATCCGAAAGGAAACTTTCCGATGATTTTGTCTAAACGCAATTCACAAATCCGAAACCTTTCCGAAACGAAATGATTTGACAGTTTATATCGGGACAAACCTTCGGATGCTTCCGACGACTTTTTAGTGTCGAAAACGTTTCCGAGACAACTAAATAATTTTGAAAACAATTATTGTCAGTTACTACTTAGATTGCGTTTAAATTATAAGGAAAGGATAACGCTAAAAATTTGTACCATGTTGGGGCACTTACATCACCAAGACGTCGATTCTCATATATTTATATAGTATATAATCGATGACGTCTGTCGTCAAAATTCTAAACAAATTGCGTGCGCGTGCGTAAGTAAAATAATTTACAAAAATGTTTAATCTTAAAAAAGACTAAGTAATTTCTTTGTCTAAGTTGTTTCTCTGTCTGTTTAAAATGATATTTTACCAAATACATTGTGATAGTCAAAATGTCATACGTTTAAACTACACTAATATTTACAAAAACTGTTTAATCTTAAAAAATACTAAGTAATTTCTGTTTCATAATTATTATTTATGGTATATTACCGAATACATTCAGATTGTCAAAATGTGATACGTTTAAAGTACACTAATATTTTCCATCAAAACGAAAACGATTTCTACCATTTTGTAACAAGCTTCATAAATGCATTTTCTTTCGGATTCGTAAAGTCCTTTCCGATGAGATTCCGATAGAGTTTGTGAAATAGCATTTTCCAATCCGTCGGATTGAATTTATGCTTTCCGACGATCGGCCATTTCCGCCACGGAAAGTTTTCGAAGCGTTGTGAATAAGGGGGCTGGCCCTCCCATATTAAAAGTATTTTTATTTTACTAAAATCAGAGTTAAAAAAAATATCAGAGATCTACCTAGGCGCAGCCCAAGGAGGGTCATGACCCTCATATCCCCCTCTGGATCCGCCCTTGGAAATAGCTAGGTATATTTGATAACTTTGAGTTATCCTACATTAATTTTTTTTTTTATATCAGGGGGCAAACAAGCAAGCAATTTATACGACTCATTTACTACTAATGTATATTGCATTAATGTGGCCACTATAGTCTGTCGCTTTGACGACCTGTTTGTCATACCGGCCTTAACAGCTTAAAATACTGCATTCTACCCTCACGCTCAAGAGTCTTATCTCACATATATTTTTATAATTATTTTTCACTTGTAAATTAAAAAAAAATACTGAAAAAACTTAAAAGTAGTAACAAGCAAAGACTTGTTTGGTTACACAGCTTAAAGCATATCGATAGAGACGAAATATATGTATTCCCATCCCTTTCTATTATAGACTTACGCATATGGCGTAAGTCGATTTGTTAAACTAATAATATATGATTACTACAGTTTAACAATTCGTAACGTGTGAAAGGCGATTATCCATTAGTGATAAATCTGTGATTTATACTCTCTCGAGTGCACTATGTGGCCCACATATTATATATATTAAACTGCGGTTCCATACGCCACACCACACATAGAAAAACAGAGGCCTTTTAATATCACAAGACTCGCCCCGCTGTTTCACCCGCATTAAATATAGTATTTGTTAAAAGTTTTACACCTAACAGAACCCAGCATATCTATGAACCATCGTCTCTATTACAATTACTGTTACAGCTTAGTAGGAGTCCAGCTTACAATAATACGAATACAAAGTAATCGTGAGTCGTGACCCACTTGTATACGTTAACTATAATTATAAATTTACACACATATTACATACATTACAGTCAAGACAAAACAAATGTTGTGGGAATGTGACCTAGATCAGAAGTTACGTGTTAACTAACGAGACAGTTTTTCTTGAAATCTAATGCCTTGATTACACTTAACGAATACGGAGGCGAGACAGTGCACTCGGCCGAGTGCTCGGTTCGCTTAAACATATAACCGAGTGTTCGGCCGAACGCTCGGATAAGTAAATGAGCAAGTCAGTCGCTCGGACCCTATTCTATTTACTAGACCTAGTGCCCACCCCCGCGCTTTTCCGCACTAACTACTTTAACGCACTCGGGACGTTTAAACACTCATTCGCAATACGTATTCGGCACTCGGTACTCGCCTTGTTTTTCGCTTCTTTTGCGTTTTGTTAATATTACTGTATTTTCTTCAAGTTCTTCACTGACTGACTGACTGACTCGGTGCAAAGTTAAAAAATACGTGTAAACACTCACTTGTCCACATCACTCTCTCGGCCCAGTGACATCTTGCTGTCTCGCTATTGCAGTCGTTACGTGTAATCAAGGCATTGCAGAAATGTTAATTATTTTCATTAAAAAATAATTTTGTGTGAACACTCAAATGTTAAACTGAGTTACAAATATGGAAGCGCTTAGCCCTTTACGGGGTAGGTCTTAAAAATCCCGAAATTAAATTATGACATTTATCATTTTATAAATATATAACGATGTCTAGATCTATATATGAAGAAAGGCGATATTAGTGGTATGGAAACCCGAGGTCGTGATAAATTGGTTATTCCGAAATTTAAACTATATAAGTCAAATGTTTCAATTTTGGGTAACTGCATTCGTTTTTATAGTAAAGTTCCAATTAACAGAAAATATATTTGGATTATTTATAAAACGTACATTGATTAGACAATCATGATTAGACAACGATTTCGTTGAATATAAAACAATAGTCTGGAAATGATCTTCTCTGCACCTGCATTTACTGGCTCTCTAAATATTGTATTAATAAACTGTATGTAGTGATGTTGAAAAAATGATGACCTGGCTGAGTTTCTTGTCGGTTCTTCTCAGTACCCTTTTGTGCGGGCTGCCATGCAAATCTGTAAAAAATCGAATCGTCCAAACGAGACTCGCTCGACTATCACGCCACTTCGCATTCGAACTCACCTGCCAACCAGGCCAACCTTCAAATGGAATTCTCTAAAACTAAATCAAACATTGCGAATACAATGAGCGAAGTGAAGTGAAGTATACGAGGTTATTATGGATTGCTTTAAGAATAGACATCTTAACCGATATTTTGTCTAGTGTATTTTAACTTCTGAGATAATTACCTTAAATGAAACTTGTTTTATTAATATTAAATTGTGATATTTAGCGATACGTCAAAAAATTCATTTACGATAGTATGATTCGCCGCCACACTCATAGAGCTGGTGCTAGTCTCGACTTTAGAGAATACCGTTCACAGTTCACAATCTCACCGCGGATTCAGAAGTTGATTCGATTAATTTACGTTAGAGAATCACACTGCTGCCCCCAGATTTTTACAGATATGTACAAATGTTTCTATACAAATATCAGAATCTGGACAAAGTGATACACGTTTTCGCAAATATTTTTAAATCAGTTTTTGCATGATAGAATAAGGGTAGCTTGCACTATATAAGCTCGATTTAAGTTAGTGACATCTCGCTTACACCAATTATTAAAAAGTTGGTATAAGCGAGATGTCATATCCTTAAATCGAGTTTATATAGTTGGTGCAAGTTTTATACAAATCCAGTTATCGTTTACTAAAACTAAAAAATTGTAAAAATAAATACGAAATATTTGTACACATATTAGCAAATGGCCTCTCACACATAGCTTTTGCGCATCTTTGCCTTTACACATTGACCGGCATAGAGTTGTTTCGGATGGGGTTTTAAGAAGTTGACCTTGATTAGATCTGTGACGGTCACTTATTGGACCGAAACAGTGTGTTGATGTTATCAAACTATTATATGTAGCCGTTATCGACACAGTGTTTGATGTTATCTGCTTCTCTCAATCTTCCCGCTTTTGTTTTTATCGGTCCCAATTGCCAGATGTCGCTAATATTCATTTTTTTTTCACCCTGCAATAAACCAAAAATATATATACATTACAGATTAGCAATCATAATATAAGAAATAGAATAAACAAAATTTAAAGGAAGGGAAAAGTGAAACATCCCGAAATTTCAGTTCTGTTTTCTTTGCGGTACGAAAGGAACTGCATAAGTAATTTTGGTTCTTCAGTGTTCACATTCGGTCAGTGTTACGTGGCACTTTCGAGAGTAAAATGACAAGTCTGGGTGGATTACAACTAATTCATTTCGACTTCGGTAGTATCAAAGTTTAAGAGTCTGTAATCCAATATAATTGACTTAGTAGCACTTACCGTTCAGATTTGTCTAAAATTGTTACATTAAAGCTTCTGAGAAAAACCAATAGAGACAGGGAGGCTTAAAAAGTCCGTAGCTGACGTACAAGAAATATTACCCGAAAAGAAAAAAAGGAGGACTACCTACAAAAAGAAATGAGATCTCATCAAAATCATAAAATGTACAAAGTCAGTGTATAGTCCTTCTACAGCAAAAAGTGCGATCTCATGTAAAACTGTGTCAGTTATTTTAGTATCAATGGAAGCACCCATTCAACAACTTTGTCATAAATTGATTCCTAATTAGTTACCAACCAATATTTATAGTGACTGTATCAATATTAGACATTTTTCCCAGGGTTCAATGTATCTGCACACCCCGTCAACATCGGTCAAATCGAAGTACACAATTAGTTTCTCTCCACGGTCTTATTGTATGGTTACATGTATTTATATGTATATGGTACATATGTATAGACGACGACTCTGTCTGTCTGTATGCCATGGTCGATTTATTTCGCTCAAACTTTAAAAACCACAAATCGACACGTCTTTCGCCTCTCAACGAAGCATTCTCAGGATATATATAGATCGGACTCGGTTAGCTGACCAGCCCCCTTATTCACAACGCTTCGAAAACTCCGTGGCGGAAAGGGCCGATCGTCGGAAAGCATAAATTCAATCCGACGGATTGAAAAATGCTATTCACAAACTCTATCGGAATCTCATCGGAAAGGACTTAACGTATCCGAAAGAAAATGCATTTATGAACCATGTTACAAAATGGTAGAAATTCTATTCGTTTTGGTAGCAAATATTAGTGTAGTTTAAACGTATGACATTTTGACTATCACAATGTATTTGGTAAAATATCATTTTAAACAGACAGAGAAACAACTTAGACAAAGAAATTACTTAACCTTTTTTAATATTAAACATTTTTGTAAATTATTTTACTTACATTCGAAGAACTAAACCGGCTTTATAAATACGAATTATACTATCTTATACTTATGTTTGTTTTTAAATTTAACGTATATTTTATCGGTAAATACACAATACACATATTTTTTAAGGTGATACGGAACCCTCGGTAAATTGAACAGTGTCCGAAATTATTACAGAACACTAAGTTAACGTATGTAGGTATTTTATAGCCAGTAGAATGAATGGTAGAAAGCGACCTATGTAGTTGCTAATTATTGCTTTCTTATTAAATAAACGGTATTAGACTCACTTTTATAGTTTCTAAGTTCAAAGTCCACCATTTATCCTTACAATGAGGATAGCGTAATGATATAGTGGCAATCAGTTTCTAACATGGACCCTAATTTTTTAGATATAAAAAACCGCTTTAAATTTTGAGAATTTCTAAGTAACAAAACATACAAAAGATTATATTGTTGCGTATAATTTTTTTATTACTTTGGTTCAGAAAAAACATATCGCCGTCTCAGTTTTATTTTCAAATAAGTATATGTTCATTGTACATACATAATTATGGTGCAAAAAAAGCACTTCTTCCCGACGATGTGTTTAAATATATTTTATTAGAAATTAAATATATTTTTATTCAGTGGCTCGATTGCGATAAAAAAAGACTTATTGAAGAGTTATTCGGATAGAGGGTTCGTATTTTTAGAAATTAGATTCTGAATTCAATAAGTGGTATTTGCGTGATGCGCTTACAAACGAACAAATAAACCGACAAACAGACAAAAATTTCATAGATAGTATTTATTTACTATGTGTTCTATTACTTATTTTTCACATCACCCGCTGATTAACATAACACAAGCGCTGCTTAATTTGGGACTAGATGGCGCTGTGTGAAATGTCTGAATATATTATTTTATTTTTTTTGCAAAATTATTCAATGTACAAATTCAGAATGTCTACGATTTTATTATATGTATAGATATACGAGTAGATATTAGTTTAAGTACGAATAAAAAATACCTTCATATCCATATCCAAAGCCTCTTCTGCCTCCAAAACTATTGTAGGAGTAGATTCGAAACTGAAGGCCAATCCGAAGTAAGAATATTTCTTCACCTCATCCATAAAAACTTTCCAAGAATATACCTTATCGGGATCGCTACCCATCTCCGTAATTTGTCTGGATAATACTTCGTAGTAATATTTTAATAAATCATGGTAATGTTTAGCTCTCATCTCCTCAGTTGTGCACGCGTAAATCATAAAAGCCACATCCAGAACGGGGCTAGCACATCTGGTTAATTGGAAATCAATGATTTTTGCATCGACTGGATGGTCATTATCATATTTGTAGAGAAAATTATTCGTCCATGAATCACCGTGGGATATGACACAATTTTCTTGTGCCCTGACGGCGTTTATCATTTCCGTGTATGTTTCGGGTACAGCGAATTTTTTAATTTTTTCTACGTAAATCGAATTTGGGTATTCTTTTTCAACTGAATCTATTGCGATGCCGGAAATCCGGGCCCAAAATCTCTCGTACCATTCCCAGTTGCGTTCATGATAATAAGTTTCGAAAACAACGTTTTTGATGACATCGAATTCGTCCGGCTTCTGGTCCTTCATTGCGAAAGACATGGCGTGGAATTTAGCTAAAGCTTGCAATGTCACTTTGCTGTGCTCGTAGTCTATGCCTTCCTGTCTCACTGCGTAACTTCTGAAGTTTTGCAAGCCTGCGTCCTCGAGGCATATGACGTCCCTTGCGCCGTCACAGTAGGTCAAAAATATTCTTGGATAATTGTCGAAAGGTTCGCTTAAGTTTTTAGACGATTGGAATTCCAATAAAGCTGGTAAAACTATTTCATAGAAATTTATTTCATTTCTAAAAAACTCGTCGCTTCTAAACGTAAGGCGTCTTGATAAGCTTTTGGGAATGTTTTTGAGGATCACTTGGACGTATTTGGTGACGTTATCTTTGTTTGTGCCTCGTATCTTTATTCTGATCACTTCGCTTAGGTACGAGTCTCCTTTTCCGGTATCGCCGACGTACTGCGAAATTATTTTAATCAGTTTATACAAATAATAGTATAATTATCATATATCTACCGTACATAAACTGTAATCATACGTTTTCTCGACCTTATAGAAAGTTCGATCGTTGCTTCGCTTAGATAAACTATCCTACCATCTATCCCTAAGGTATTTACACTGTATAGGGACTTGCGCCTCTGACGACGCCTTGGTGAATCTCTAGAATCACCGTTGTGAACGCATGCAATGGATTTTCAAGGAATCTTTATCTAATTATGATATAATGATTCGTTGTCGTTATATTGGGTACTTGTGAAAGAAAATGGATTAATTTATTCTGATCTGGATCTAAAGTGAAGATAAGTAAGGAGTTCAGACATGTGTCACATACACTTCTTAATAGAACTAAAGGGCGAAGCGAGCTCGAGAATTCCGAGCAACCAGACTCGGCTCTTTCCGGCTCAAAAAGTAATCAGACTGCTCTTTCTGGCCCAAAAAGCAACTAGACTGCTCTTTCCGGCCCAAAACAGAAATATTTAGCAATGCTTATATTGTTACAAATATAGATGACCATATGGACAAACATCGCGAGAGAATCTACTGGTTGCCTATTTTGAATTCACTTTATATGCATTTTACAGCATTGACCTAACGGAGTCTCACTTATATAGAAGAAGATTGTATCAAACATTGTTTAACTTTAGTACCTCCCAATGTGTGAACTTTACGTCTTCTTTGAACCATTTCGTGAGAGCTCTGCTCAGTCTTTCATTCGTAAGTGTCGGCGACACGTGAGCGAGAGTGCTGAAGTCTTCACGGGATGACATGATACAAGATTGCGTCCGAAAACAACTGAAAATGAATAAATTTTGTTTTAAAAAGAAATATGTAATTACAAAACACTACATTGGGCAGGAAGAAAAAGAGAAACAGAATATGCCAACTGTTATGTATCTTTCGTAAATAATAAAACTATGAACTTGTAACTTTTTTGTCCGGAAATGCGTAGTTCCTAAACAGATGACCCGATTTTGATTTCGTTTTTTTTTGTTTGAAAGGTGACTTGATCGAGAATGTTCTTAGCTATGATTCAAGAAAATCTGTTCAGCCGTTTGAGATCAGCAGCTCCTTTCATGTCATTAAAGGGAGCAACTTCTACCAGTGAGATCTATTCGAGCTTTAGTGTTTTGTGATTTCAATGATATTACAAATAATGGTAATCTTGACCTGTATTGCGATTCTCTAACGCAAATTAGTCAAATTCACTGAATCCGCGGTAAGATTGTCAACTGTGATTTGGTATTCTCTAAAGTCGACAGAGATACTAGCGCCGCCTCGATGCATTAGTGCGATTCTCTAACGCAAATTAGTCAAATTCACTTCTGAATCCGCGGTGAGATTGTCAACTGTGATTTGGTATTCTCTAAAGTTGACAGAGATATTAGCGCCGCCTCGATGAGTGGCGGCGGCGAGTTGTACTATCGTAAATGAATTTTATGAAGTTTCGCTAAATATAACAATCCAATCTAAATAAATGAGTTTTATTTAACGTAATTATCTCAGAAGAAGTTAAAATACTCTAAGACGAAATGTCGACTGAGATGTTTACTCTTAAAGGAATCCCCGACAAACTCGCATCTAAGATCACTTCACTTCGCTCCTAGAATGTTTGGTTTAGAGAATTCTATTTGAAGGTCAAGTGAGTTCGAATGCGAAGTGGGGTGAATTGTCGAGCGAGTCTCTCTTTGGGTGATTCGAGTTTTTACAGAATTGCATAGCATGCCTCGATGGGTGGCGGGGGCGAGTTATACTATCGTAAATGAATTTTATGAAGTTTCGCTAAATACAACAATTCAATCTAAATAAACGAGTCTCAGAAGAAGTTAAAATACTCTAAGACGAAAAGTCGACTGAGATGTTTACAATTAAAGCAATCCCCGACAAACTCGCATCTAAGATCACTTTACTTCGCTCCTAGAATGTTTGGTTTAGAGAATTCCATTTGAAGGTCAAGTGAGTTTGAATGCGAAGTGGGGTGAATTGTCGAGCGAGTCTCTCTTTGGGTGATTCGAGTTTTACAGAATTGCATGGCTGATGCTGTAATATCATCTGCTATCAGCCGTCTACTCGACTTCTCACTGACATACAGAAGAGATATCGTGTTTGGGCTCATTGGAATGGTCCCAATGAATCTATGCTATAATATTATAAAGAGGTAAACTTAATTTGTATGTAATGGATAAATTGAAAAACTACTCAACAGATTTTAAAAATTCTAAATTTCCATTATCAGCGAGTAAAATGGTCTGTATTTTATTAAGTACAATGTCTACCCGTGCAAACCGGGGTGGGTCGCTAGTAGGTTTTAAATAGATAGATGGTGATCAGTGCAGATACAGTGATGGAGCAGACAACTATTGCCAGAATAATGCAGATTTCGGCGAGGCCCAGATCTCATGTCGCAATTTCATGTAGGTGTTGGAGTTTTTTTTTTTTATTTGTGTACCTAAATGTGGGGATAGCGTCGATCGTATCGTGTTTAAAAACCATTAAATAAAACAAATTCAAAATTTAATAAACATCCGACTCAAAAAAAAACCTCTAAAAAGAAAAAATGTACCCATACCCATGTTTATGGTAAGTTGTAATGTATATATATAGTAGTAGTAATAGGTAATTACATCCAATCGACGTCGCGTCGGCCGACCGCTAAATGAAATAAATACAGAAAACAAAAAAAATGGTATAGTAGGTATGATCTTTAAATACAAGTAATTTACTTAGCGGTCCCCCGATGCGACGATGATTGGATATATGTGGGCGTCCAAGCAAAAAGGGTTCAGTGGTCGGCATTTAGTTTCTGAGATATTTGGCATTTCGCGATTTTAATTTATTATTCCCGTCGCTAATAACATAAATGAACGAATTCGTTTATGTTTCTTTAACAAAAGGAGTAACAGTAACGCTTCTTCGTCTGAATCCGTGGTTCGACTGATGATATATAATTTTCTCTATGGACTGATGTCAGATATTGATAGACGTCATAAAATACGATCACACTGGCAGCCTTGTACGCTCTTAATTTAGACGGCGTCGGACTGCTGCCGTCCTGCAACCGTCCTGCTGTAGGAGGGTTATAGCTGTATGAGAAACGTGTGGCAGCGGTCTTTTAAAGCGCCCAGTCATTTAGCCTGTTATCCGTACAGAGGGCCTAGACAAGTGGCCGATTGTCGTAAACGCTAGTAAAATAGAATGACAAATACCACGTGATTTGGCGTAATTTAAATTGGTAGTCAAACGTTATTAACTTTCTATTCAATCAACAAAACGTAAAGTATGAAAACCGCCGTATAAAACGCCATTTGCCAATTGAACCGCTTGTCTAGTAATAGTGTTCTGTGGTTTAGGCCCCAGCCACATACGGGAGTGCGGGACGGACTGAGCCAGCTATGATGTCACATCAGGGTTGGAATTTGACAGTCAAAAAAGAGTAGTATTTGGCACTTAAAAGGTACTATTACAAAAATAGTACAATTTGATTATTACTTTAATATTGAGTTTTTTTCTATCTAAATGGCAAAAAATATTGAACTATGAACACAAAAATGTTTTATTCGAAATGTATAACCTTACTCTATGGTCGAAATCCTCAACGGGATTGTTCATTGCGAGCGTGTTCCTCTCCACTCTTGCCCAAGATGCCTCCACAAAAAGCAAACAGGAGGAATTCATCCCTCTCTCGTTCACACATACCTACTCTAAAATACTATCTGTGTGGGTGAAAGTGCGATATATATATATACGTGCTGATATGATTGCTTTCAAATTGTGTGAGAAATTGCGGTACTATCCAGAGGACTGGGTAGTATGTAGTACAAAGGAAGGTAGTATAAATACTACTATAGTAGCACGAAATCCAACCCTGTGTCACATGCAGCGAACGCCGGCTGGTGGACCCCCCTCGCACACATGTTTAAAAGTTTAATTACTCGGCGACTACTTGATATATCTATTTTTTATTTATATTTTTTTTATTTTCAATAGAGGATACGAAGAGCTAAAAAACAAAATAAGTGAACATTCTACATTTAAGTAAATTGAAAAGAAAAATGTTAAAAAAATACAAAAATAAATATGTTCATACAAACCTACGAATAGAAAATATTTTAAACCATTTTAAAATTATTAAGATATATAACAACTTTATTTTGAATTTCGTTCCATTCGTTCAGAAAAACTAGGACAATGAGATAAAATACGAGCAGTTATCTATATAATATGAGTTTTCAGTATAACTTGTACGCAAAGACACGATATCTAAGTACTTATAAGTAAGTAAATGCAGTGTTTTTATTTTTATAAAGCAAATAAAATAATCTGTGAAAAAAATATGTCATTTATGTTCTGTGACTTATGAATTTTGAAAATCAAGAATTATGTTATGTATACTGACGAACACAATCTACAGAGCGAAAGCGAGTGGTAAAAGAAGCCAAAGAAGACCAAGGCTGACTTACAAGGATTAAATAGCTAGAGTGTTAGCTGATGGAAATGCAAAAAGCACTCGCATGCTCGCGAAAATGTGTGAAGGGAATGTTGAGATTTGAGGAAGCGAAAGAAGTACGAAAGGACCACGAAGCTTGCGCTCTGTCTCAACTGACTACCCCGTTAGGGATACAGCGTGAAGATATGTCTGTATGTATATTTATGCTTAGTCGAAATTGATTAAAGAGTGAGAGGAAGATCTATTTAATAATAAACTATTATTTTATCCCAATTAGTTCATCGACACAGATAAATAATTTTTCAAGTTAATTTTTTTATAAATATAATCGATTAAACTTAAACATTATCTACTTGTTTACGTGTAAAAAACGAATAATTTTACTACAGAAATACTAGACTTATGTGCACTTAAGGTAAAAAATGTTTGTAGTAATGTTATTTAAAATATAGTACAATAAAAATTCGCAGTTACCTATTTAATTCGGTGTGCCACAAGCCACGATCCACGACCAAGACACGTTAATAAACACAGAACACTGTTTATATAAACCATACGAATAATGCCTAGCGAGCCAAGCACGGAGGAAACGGATACGGATATAAAAACTTACGTTAAAAACTAGCGGGAAAACACTGAACAACCTACCAAGTTACAAATAACATTCATTTCGGCTTAATGCCACTATTCTTTATGTTCTTTTTATTTAGTTGTATTATAAAACAGACAGGAAGCAGCAACGTCAAAAGTTGTGACGTGTCTTTGACGCGTCATCAGTTTAGAGTTGCCTACTGCATATTTGCAAAATACCTGTTCTTACAAATAATCATGGACGTACGTACGTACTCTAAACAACTAATAGACATAGGGGACACACAATACCCATATATAACATATATTATAAGTGTAATGACAACTCTTCTGAGTTGAAGATGACAGCTGATTATATTCGTATTACGTGTATTTGGTTTTATTTTGTTTGTTATTTATTGTTTATTGTGTAAAAACAAACAATAATTGAAATGTGTAATAAACGATGTGAATCAAAAACATTGCATTACTTTAATTAGTCAGTAGGCGATAAACATTGTTTAAAAGTAACAAGAATTAAGTTTTATTAAATAATATATTGAAATTATATTGAAATAAACTATTATTATTATAAAATAATGTATTGTTGGTGGATGTCGACAAATGTCGTTTGTGTTTTTTTTTTAATTTTTCCAATATTTATAACTAGTAAGTTAAATATATCATTATTATAATAATAGATTGTTTATTATAGTAAAATGTCAACAATATATTTCACACTGCAATATTATTTAATTTTGTTAGAACAAAATACAAAAAGCAGATCGAAATGTGGTATTGATAACTCGCCAATAGATGTCGTGTATGAAGGAATCGCACCTATAGAAATGTATCCATGGCTTGGGAAATTGTATTACCTTAAACGTATGTAATAATAATAAATAATTTGTAATTTTCTTTTGATTAATTTGATTAGAGCTTAAATTGATTTGATTAGAGCTTACATTAGTAGACGTAGGCCTCCACCAATACCCATGTCTGATTTTCGATTCTTATTCTGTAGCAACTTCCAGCTCTATGTTCAAAGTCAAATCAATTTATTCTTGTAAACTCAAATACAAGGTGTTTTTGAAGGTCAAATCTACTTTATTATTTTATTATAGTTCACTTACCTTGACCGCTTCATTGTAGGTTTTTCTATTATTATTTTTTATATAAAAGAGGGGGAAAACGAGCAAGCGGGTCACCTGATGGAGAGTGACCACCGCCGCCCATGGACACCCGCAACGTCCGGGGTTTCACGGGCGCGTTGCCGGTCTTAAAGAAAATAGGGAAAGGAGGGAAAAGGGGTGATGGAACACCGGCACTGTTCCTCATCGAACGAAACACAACAGCAACAGATGCTGTTATTTCACGCTGATATTCTGTGAGAGGGTGGTATTTCACCGGGCGAGCCGGCCCAATTTGTGCTGCAATGCAGCATGGCTCTACCACTCATATAACAATATTAAATTCTATAAACGCGTATCTTATAGTTTATATTTACAGTTTACAGATTTAAAACTAAGTATTACAATAAATAATAGACTTCCTCAAAGGTGCCGCTTAGAAGTCAAAGTCAGTCAAAGTCAAATCAATTTATTCAAGTAAACCCAATTACATGGTATTTTTGAACGTCAAATCTACTTTAGAAAGTTGTCGTTGTTTATTTTATATTTTATTTTTTGTAATGTTTATATTATGTTGATCAATCGGAATTCTTCGTCTTTAGGTCCAAAACATAAAACGATCTCAACAGTTGTGATATTGATTACTAAGGAAATAGTTATTGGCGCTGCAAATGACATTGACAGGATTCCGAAAACAGATTTTAGGTAAATGGGTAATATTGAGATTTCATTTACATCTGGCAATATTCTTAGTACCTTTTACAGTCATTATTAGCGCTATCTAGTGTAGAGTTTGAAAACTACAATAGACGACAGACGCTACATACGTAATAATTTTACCATGGAGCAGTATTTAAACTATACCACTTCTTCTCTTTTCGTCTCTTGCTGAAGGTATATCTATGTAATATACCAATCTTATATAATTAGTAGGTGCATTTTGAAATTATTTTCAGGAGTTAGAGACAGAAATGAAACGTTAGTGATCAAAGATTACTCTAGGTCCTATATAATTTGTCTTCGAGTATCTCTTTAGAGTATGATAACATATCCAGCTCGATAATAGACTTGAATTTTATATTCTCTTTGCACTACACTTTACGTGTTTTCATGTATCTGGTTTCAATCTGTCTTCCGCTCTAGAGTGGATTCTTAAACAAAACTGGGGGTTATTCACAAACGTCGGAAACTGTCCGTGGCGGAAAGGCTGATCGTCGAAAAGCATAAATTCAATCCGACGGCTTGGATTTGTGAATACGACTATTTATAATATGATATATATATAATATAAATATAATAATATTTCGGATTCGTGAATCGCGTATAGACAAAATCATCGAAAAGTTTTCTGTCGGATACGGAAACTTGAGTTTCCGACGTTTGTGAATAACCTGCTGATTTGTTTTTTTGAGATTTTAATGAAAACGCCTTTGGTTTGATATGACAAAACTATGAGAGCCTAAAAATGATTTATTGTTAGGCTTTGCAAATAATTTTTTTAGAGGTAAATACGTCTAATATTGACCATTACAGGTACAGGGCAAGAGTCAAACTGGGTTGTAATTGCACTGGTGAAGAAATTAGAATACGAGACTACACGTATCATCCTGATTACAGTAAAAATACCTACAGCACGCTAACACTCATCCATTTAGACACTGATTTGGTAATGCAAGGTAATAACGGTGGGTTAAAAAAAACGGTTTGCATTGTTGAATGAGGTCACTTACCCTGTCTTTCGCTAGATTTTTATTTGCCGCTACATATCAGTTAGTATTTTGGCATATTATACGTTTCTATTCAACGTATAATATATAATCTCAGGATATGTGATCATCTTTGACATTGTATGATATCATAGAATAAAAAATATACCAAATTGTTTAAAGATTTTCTGAACTTCTAATAAAGTATAACAGTAGGTATATTTTGTAGTAAGATTTACTGTTTTGAATTTGAAATTGCGAAGTTTGAAGCGAGATTTTTAACACATACAGTTACCAAACTGTATAATAACGTAATGATTACTTACTCAGTGGTATAATATGTGTATTATAATTTTAAAAATGACTCGTCATTGTTTTTGAAGTTATTAATGAAAGTAGCGCGCGTCAAACGAACACAACATGAAGTTAACAACGAAGAGAATGTATTTTGCGTTTTCTTTAAATTCATTTATTTATTGTTCTCGAGGCATTGGTAACAAGACCATCAACCTAATGACGTAACTTTTGGAGAAACATTAACTATCCCTAACACTCCTCCAGTAAGGTGATAGTAAGCTTTACTGAAGTTAAAAATGACTTCTTGGAAGAGCGCGAAAACTTCAGCTACACATGTTTATTTAGATCTCCTTCATTCTTTTCACTTATACAGAACTTTAAAATACAGTATACCATCACTTTTGTACTTTAATACTCCCAAATGTAAGGAATAGAAAATCATAAAAAAATGATAACCTCACTTATCCCGTTCCCGCCAAAAAGTCCCCGTTTTCTTTAAATGTGAATAGTTTTAATTTTTATTTCATTCTTTTTAAGCGGCTAGTTTTAATTTTTTTATGTGGCCAGTTTCGTTTTTATTTTTATTCACATTAAAAAGGTATAATTTTTTACGTGCGTACATGTACACATTCTTTTCTTTATTCCCAGAGTTGCGTCCAGTGTGCCCCCCTCCAAAACAAATATATGAACCAAATTTTTATACAATGACTTTATCTAACGGTGAGTTTTAATTATTTTTTAAACCCTGAGATTAATATTTTTTTAATTATGTTTCATTAAAATATAATGTCTATTATATTTATATAAGCTTATCAGTTATCAATCATATTTTTATAATAGCTAATAGCTAAATGCTTAAAGGATGTTACTAGTTATATCATTACGACGTATGCCTAACGTGGTACGCATATAGGGCGGAGCGCCTAGCATCGCGAGCTATAAATCTCATGAATTGTCTCAAGCGCTTTCAGCTTATAACCTTTATTTATTTATATTAACGGTTCTCTTGTACGTCATTGCGTTCCAGAATTACAAAAAAGTTAATTAAAAACCTGCCCTCTAGATATTTATTTAGGTCAAGGTCACTCAAAACAGAAAATAAATAAATAATAAAGAAATTAAACCGACTTCCAAAAATAACACTGAAAGGTACGTAATAATAACTATAAAAATACGATACAAATACCTAAATAATTAAATTTGACAATTATTGAAGTCGGTGCCAGAGATAAATGTACAACAAAAGAAAGTCTTAGTTTAGTACTTTTAGTAGGCTTCGCATGGACTTCAGTAACTGTCAATTTAATTATATAGATACTTATTGTATCGTATTTAAAGTTTTGATTAGTAAAGTATAAATATTTAGTACTTTTTAGTGATTTTCTCTTTTATTTTTTTTCATATTATCTTCAGTCGTCTTTGGGTTCATAAATTACTTTTTATTTTTTTATATTTTATATTTTAGGTAAGTATACAAAACAGATTATATCCAAAAATGATACATACACATACATATCTTCACGCTGTATAGGAATTCAGCGTGAAGATATATAAGATATGTTTTTAAACGGGGTAGTCAGAGAGGACAGAGCGCCTAGCGTCGCGGTCCTTACATACTTCCTTCGCTTCCTCAAATCTCATCATCCTCCTCACAGATTTTCGACTAGGTATGCGTGCTTTTGACATTTTCGTCAGCTAACATTCTTGCTATTTAATCTTCATAAGTAAACCTAGGACTTCCGTGGTTTCTTCTAACAACCAAAACAGATATCCTCGTGAACCCTGTCTTGAGACGCACCCAGAGCAGTCTTGGGTTTATACACTTATACTCAGTTACACAATTAACCACACGAGAGGACAGTAAGACGCCTACCTCTTGGCATCCTCTTTCTTCTTGTGGTACCCCTAACCACAAAGCGATGCCCCCTCCCGGCAATTCGGCAAGTTCACTGCCCTTTCGCTTGGTTTCACTCAAACATAACACATCGAATCTTTTCTCTTCCATAATATCCATCACTTCATTCATCTTCTCTTCAATCCCACCTCCCATATTCCACGCAGCTATTTTGCACTCTTCTTTCCACTTCCCGCCGCGAGGTGCACAGCGTGTTGGGTGGCGGTCCTCAACGCCGACCTGCACTCTGCTTACATCAGCGAGGACAAACTGGTGTACATCGCTTTCGGGGGACGCCCTAATCTCCAATCTCTAATCTGCGAAGTCCGGCATGGTGTGCACAGAGGAATTGCAGCCCTGAAAAGGGCTTGCAGTCGTGACAAGCAAGGTTCCTCAGTTGACCCCCTACATGATAAATCTAACTTTTGTAAATGGAGTTTTTCCCGAAAGATTAAAGAAATCTATAGTGAAACCTTTTTATAAGAAAGGAAATAGATGCGAAATTAATAATTATTGACCTATAACGCTCATTCCTGTATTATCTAAAATTTTGGTGAAAATAACATTTAACAAACTCTGTCATTTTATAACTACCTTTCACTTATTAAAACCTCAACAATATGGTTTTCGGAAAAGTACAACACTAGTTAGTTTTTCTTAGGTGAAAACAATTACAAGTAATTTGAATGATGGATTTTCACTTGTTTCAATTTTTCTTGACATGAGCAAAGCCTTTGATTTAGTTTGTCACAAAGTTTACTAAAAAAATTAATATATATATAATTATTATATTTATATTATAGTGTATGAATTTTGTAAGCAGAAAATTAACTGTGTTAAAATTGAGTAATAAAAACTGAGGAAGCGTGCTCGTCGCGACCCCTGCCAGCCCTTTTCAGGGCTGCAATTCATCTATTGCGCACACCATGCGGGGCAACGATTGTGCGATATTTAAGGGCGTCCCTCGAAAGCGATGTACACGATGTCTGTCCCCGCTGGTGTGGGCAGAGTGCAGTTCGGCGTTGGGTACCGCCAGCCAACGGTACCCAACGGCGAACTGCACTCTGCACACACCAGCAGTGACAAACCGGTGTACGTCGCTTTCGGCGGACGCCCTATCATTGTTGTTGTCGTTGTCCCGTATGGTGTACACAGGAGAGGAAGGAGAGGAATTGCAGCCCTGAAAAGAGCTGTCAGGGGTCGCGACTTTCACATAAGCGTCAAGGTAAAAAAAACACTGTATACAGGGTTAATTTAAAAATACTAATAATCTCTTAGTGCAAAATTCCTGTCAACATACCTAACAACTTTTGTTCTACGACTTTTTCAAAACTCAATGCGTTCCTCAAAAAATATTTGTTAACTTTTGTTGTACTTTAAGCACAAAATGATCCATCAGTGCACGTGGGAAAGAAAGGGTGAGAGAAGTATGATTGATTTATTTCTGGTGGATAAACAGACTTAAAAAGCTGGTTATGGACACAAGAGCGTATAGAGGAGTCGATCTCGGGACGGACCACTTATTGGTGATAACCAGAATAAGGGGTCTGTTAACGGCATGGCGACATCGCGTAGTGTCCAAACCTGTAGCGGTTTGTCGGTTAAAAGCTGACCAGACCAGAGATGCGACCATCAGGAATGAATATGAAAGGGTATTATCCAGTAAGCTGATGTCGAAGAATGTTGGCAGAACCTTAGGGATAGTTGATCGAGGCTGCGAAAGAAGTGTGTGGAACGAATAAGATTAGGAACGGCAAAAAGCATCATGTGTGGTGGGATGATGAGGTGCAAGTGTCTGTGTATAAGAAGAAGAAAGCTTGGCGAGACTATATACCTTGCTACTAATGACTGTGATATGAAGAATTTGATGAAAGACAGATATAAACTGCAGAAAGCAGAAACGAAAGTGCTAGTGAAAGAGAAGCGTGAAAGGTGTAGGGTGTTAGACGAAAACGAGATCTCGGACAACTTCGAGGAAAATTCCAAATTATTTTGAAAAGAAGTACGTAAGTACCGAAGTGGTCCAGCGCAGCTCGCAGAATGAATAAAGTGCGTTCGAAAGGAAACAACCTGCTTACAAATAAAAAAGATGTTCTGCAGCGATAGAGTGAATACTATGGAGAGTTCTCCATAGTATGAGTATAAGAGTGGCGACTCCGTATCTGATACTGAAAGCGATTCTAATGAATTACCACAGTCGGGTCAGGGACTGGATGATGCTGTTAGTATGAAAGAGATTGAAAAAGTGATACGAAGACTGAAATGTGGAAAGGCTGCGGGAAATGGCTGAGGCGACTGCTGAGGTGATCAAGTATGGTGGTCCTATGGTCTGGGATACCTTCTGTGCACTGTGCAACCTTTGTTGGCAGGAGGGGGAGGTTCTAGAGGACTGGCGCGCCGCAGTCATAGTACCTCTATATAAAGGGAAAGGTTCCTATCTAGACTGTGGGTGTTAAAAGGTCATCAGCTTGGTCAGCTTAGCAAGTGAAGTCTATACTAAAGTATTGACTGAACGTACGAAAAGCGTTTCAGAAAGATGTTTCAGACAGATCGCGTTATCGTGAGGAAGTTTTTGGCTATAGGTCAGAAAGTTTTCTAGGCTTTCGTGGATCTAGAAAAAACATTCGATAGAGTAGTGCGAAAAAATTGTGGAGTCTTCTGCCTGAATACGGCGTGGAGGGCTTCTTACTGCAGGCTGTGAGGTCATTATATCGAGACCACAGAGCCTGTGTAAGGATAGGCGGTGACATGTAGCCAGGTTTGAATTCTGTTCTTGTGTCAGACAGGGCTGAGTGATGTCTGCCTGGCTATTCGCGCTGTATTTGACAGTTGCCTCCAGAAATTGAAAGGTACTATGAGTGATATGGGATGTGATGACACAGTGGTAAACTGCCTATTGTACGCTGACGATGCTGTGCTTATAGCACCATCAGAAGCAGAGTTGCAGACACTAGTCACGTGCATGAAAAAAGATTGTGAAGCGAAAGCATTGATTATGAATGTGAACAAAACTAAGGTTCTGGTATCTGGGGAGTGCGTTTTCGGGGGATGGAAGATGTGAGTTGGATTTAGAGAGACGGGTAGCAGCTGGTAATAAAGTGAACGGTGCTCTGTCCGCATTAGTAGGCAGTGTGAATATATCTAACACTGCTAAAATGGCCATCAACAATGCGATGTTGGTGCCAATTTTATTGTACGGTAGTGAGGCCTGGAGTGAAAGTATTATAAATGCTGTGGAGATGCGATCTCTCAGAAATATGTGCGGTGTCACTCTTGCGGACAGGATGGCACGACAGTGTTATTGTAAAAATGAAGAAAGGAATGCTTAGATGTTTCGGGCACTTAGAAAGAATGAATGATGAAAGACTGACAAAGAAAATCTACAGAGCGAAAGTGAGAGGTAAAAGAAGTCAAGGAAGACCAAGGCTGGCTTACGAAGATCAAATAGCCAGAATGTTAGCAGACGGAAATGTCAAAATCTTTCGCATACCTAGGCGAAATTGTGTGAGGAGAATGATAAGATTTGAGGAAGCGCAAGAAGTATGTGAGGACCGCGACTCCTGGCGCTCCGTCCTCTCTGACTACCCTGTTAGGGATACAGCGTGAACATATGTATGTATGTATGCTTATGTGAAACTAAGTCGATCTGCATTAAGAAAAAGAAAGTTAATTTTATTTATTTTCATGGACTACTCATGCTTAACCAAAAATTTGATAATGACAAAATTGTTTTCACAAAAGGGATCTAATGGAGTCTAAGGCGATTTCTTTGTATATCCTATAGATTCGGATTTTCCCATACTATATTGCATGAAAAAATATTTTATTTTTGACCAATTTCTGCTGTCCTGATTTTTTCCTGCAATATAATGAAATAATGCTTGCAGGAAACTGAGTCGATCCGCATTGAAAACAATTTTGACAATTTCACTAATTTTTATAGACATCTCACAAAAAAAGACCAAACGGTTCCTAAGACAGTTTCTCTGTATCTCTTATGGATTCGGTACGGTTATTACGTAACTTGCAGTTAGCATGCTACGGTAGGGTTGCCAACCGTCCTGTTTTCCCAGGACATGTCCTGGTTTTTGTGGTGTCCTGGGATGTCCTGCATAGTTTTTAAGCAGCGTCTTAGGTTTTTAAAGCGCCACTTTTGCAGTACAAAACAAATACGCGACGTGCAACTTACTACGAGTATTTAGTTATCAACTTATAAGTGAACAGGGTACCCAAAGTGTTGTTTTATATTTTAAAAACACTTTTCAACTTATATAATTTTATTCGAATACTTTTATTAAAAAATATGATTATTATTGTTACTTGAATTTCATTTAATCTATTTTCACTACATATTAATTTAATTATGGCTACTCTATTACTGCGTCCTGTTTTTAAACTGAATCGTCCTGGTTTTCCAATTTCGAATACTAGTTATTGAAATTCGGGGTTGGGAACCCTATGCTACAGCCAATATCGCGCGATATCTGCTGTTAAAACGAGAATACGTGTAATGTAATTTGTATAGAAGCGCTAAATCTACCGCGAAAAGTGCATTTTACGGTCAGAGAATAATAGATACGCAGTCGTCATACATGATACCAATTTTTTATTACAATTAGTCACCGGTCGCGCAGCGATCGCGTGGCTTTCGCTGTCTGCAAATTTTTAGGTAATAACCCTGCCGATTTCTCCGCACTGTCCTAGTTTAAAAAAACACTATACGTACTCAGTACTCAACGATTAATGGTTCTTGTTTGAATTGCCAAATAAATTTCGTTAATAATTTATTATTATTATTTTTTAACAAAGAACATCTTTGTTACAGACTGCATAAATACAGTTAATATTTACAAAATGATGTACGTTGATCCGGAAGAATGCAGAAAATATTACAGGAGGAATGACGTGAGACTTAATTTGTTATTTTTAAAATGCTCTCGAATGCTCCCAGTACTTGAGAATCTAAAAAGAATATTATCAAAATGCTGCATTAAATGAAATACGGATTGTCTTTCTACTCTGTTACGTTCTACTTAATTAACTGATATGATATTATAGTAACATAGACTTTGGCCGATCAGCTTATCTGATTGATATGATAAGGAATATATATAATGGAGCTAAATAATTAGTAATTTTATGTATAAATATCAATATTTAAAATTGATTTGTTCCTCTACAAATTTGCTACTTTTGAGCATCTTCTTTGAAATTAAAGGTCTTTGCTATAAAAAACGACAAACTTCAAAATTAACAGTTTTCAGAATAAAATTTTGGATACAACTTCAATCACTGAAACTAATGTGCTGTAATGGTGATAATAAATGCTTGGGAGGAAATCGTGAGGACAAATGCAGGCTAAGGTTTAGATTGTTTCACATTGGGTAAAATTTTTATAACTATGCAAGCACGACGATGTATTTAAACATTTTTTTTGGTTGGGTTAGGTTTGGTTTTTTACAACAACGCGCGAGCCGAGCGAGCGAAGCGAGCGTGCCGCGGTGCTGCCGGCGAAGCGCCAGTTCGGAATCCGTTTTGTACATGGGGCAGAATTGAAACATGAGTCCGCGCTCTATAGAGATATTCAAAGTTGAAAAATTTAATCTCGAAAATCTCTATAATCCTTCTTCTTTTGTCATCTTTTTCTGTTGACATATCTGTATATAGCAATGTTATATATACTAGTAGGTATATTTCCGAGTTATTTCTAAGTACAGTATTGAAACGAGTCTGCATCTAAAGAAATAGTTGAGGTCGAGAAATTTAATCTCAAAACCTCTTTACAATCCTCCATCTCTTGCTGTTGGTATATCGGTATATAACCACGTTATATATTCAAAAAGGTGTATTTCTGAGTTATTTCCAAGAACAGTATTGAAATAGGAGTCCGCGCTCTAAAGAGATAGTTGCAGTCGAGAAATTTTATCTCGAAACATCTCTATGATCCTTCGTCTCTTTTCATCTTTTGCTGTTGCTATATATATATATATATACATATCTTGACCCTGACTACCCAACGGGGTAGTCAGAGAGGACGGAGCGCCAAGCGCCGCGGTCCTTAGATACTTTTTTCACTTCCTCAAATCTCATCATTCTCCTCGCATATTTTCGCCTAGGTATGTGAGTGCTTTTGACATTGCCGTCGGCTAACATTTTGACTATATATAGCAATCTTATATTGACTAGTATGTGTATTTCCGAGTTATTTTCAGGAGCAGTATTGAAATAGGAGTTCGCACTCTAAAGAGATAGTTGAAGGCGAGAAATTTAATCGTGAAACATCTCTATATCCTTCCATCTCTTTTCATCTTTTGCTGTTGATATATGTATATGTAGTAATCTTAATTGTACTAGTAGGTGTATTTCCGAGTTATTTCCAGGAATTAGGAAGAGACGTCGCGCAAGCACCAACTCCATTCACTGCGCCGTGGCATTGTTAGGGTGACAGCTTGTCAAGTTTATTTATTTAGTTTATAGAAAATGTTATTTTTCATAGCAGTCTATTATTTTTAATGGTTGCTTATTTTTTTTATTGGCAGTAATAATTTTATAGCGTCTTAAATTTTTTAATGAAGGGGTAACGTTTAATTATGTAACATTATATTTTTTAATAGCAATTCATAGCAACTTTGTCTATATTTTCACCAACTTTTCAGTGCCATTAAATGCATCGCATATGATAATAACATAGACGGGCCGATCAGCTTATCTGATAATAAATGTGTCGCACATACAGGTCAATTAGCTTATCTGATTTGCCGCACTTGCTGTACGGCTCATGGCGTCTGGAGATATTTTTAAAATTTATGAATAATAACTGTTTTGCTGGGTGCTATGTTGAAAGCTTGTGGCTGGGAACATATGTGGCGCAGTTGGTATTTATGAATGTGCCTACTCAAATCAACAAATCGATGGATTCAACTGAACCAAGCGGAGTGCTTACGAAGCACAATTGTACGGTTCAAACTGTACTCAAACAATTTCAGAAAACAAAATCAATAAAAAGTAGAATTTGGCACAAAAGCTCGATGCGAGGAAACCTTGTTTCCTAGACAGAGTAACCAGTGTTTAAGCAGAGCATGCATGAAAATTACAGCCCATGCTCATTTTAAAAGGAATTCCAAAAACTATCCCACCAGAAGAATTATCACCCAATGTAACACATCAAAACGAACAAATTCATAATTAAAAAATGATTTCAGAACTGTTTCATCCTTAACAACAGAAATCTCAACCTTTATAATGCTGTCTTTCGTGCGACTCCACATATATGGCAAATAGCCATAAAATTAAGAAGACTTAACATAGACCACGGAAAAATCCACATTGAAGAATTCTCCCCACTCATGCAATGTTTCGACTGCTTGCGGTTTGGGCATACGTGCGGGAAATGTTCTAATAATCTCAAAGAATGCTCCTACTGCTCAATTACTTCACACAAATTTCAGGACTGCACTAATAAAGGGAATAAGCAATTGACCAAATGCTATAATTGGGCTAACATAATAAATTTAGAATTATTTCAACACTTTTCAACAAATAATTTTATTGTGACATTGTTTTCATTTGCAAACTCTACATCGGTAAGAACAGTTATGTTAAAAACTGCCCAGGGTATCATGTTTATCAATCTCCCAATGGTAACAGCCACACCAAGGCTTGTATTTTAATTAAGCAAGGCATATACAGTACAATTGGTATTACTGAGCACTCTACTCCTAATCTATATATAGTACTGTTACGAGCTGAGAGTAATAAGATGCCGGTTAAGGGTGCAAAGAGTTTATTTTTCTTCGTGCAAGTAGATGACAAGAACACGCGAACTTAATTACGGCGGTTCCTAATCTTCGTAGTCGCCCTCGAAGTAGGTACTCGCGTAACATTGCCCCTCTCTTAGTCATGGTCGTCCCGAGCATGACCATGTCAACCATGATAGCGAGCTAGGCGATACACGTGGACGATCTTTACTTTTCCTCTAGGCTCCTTCTTGATCCGATAAGTAACGTCATTTATGCTCGTTATCACCGTATATGGTCCATACCATCTGGCCTGAAATTTCGGAGACTTCCCTTTTCTCCTAATGGGATTATGCAACCACACTAAGGCTCCTTCCTCAAATCCCATTACATTAGCTCTACGGTCATAGCGAGTTTTCATTCTTTCACTGGCTTTCAAACTACTTTTTCTTACGAGTTCATAAATGTCATCCAGTTTTTGCTGTAGATCGGACACGTAATCGGTAGGTGGTATTCCGGTTACAGCATCAACTGGTAGTCGTATCTCTCGTCCAAAGTTGATCTTTGATGGTGTGAAATTTGTCCTGTTATGTACAGCGGAGCGGTAAGACATTAAGGAGAGCGGAATGTATTGATCCCAATCCCTTTAATGTTCTTTTACTACTTTGGCCAAGTGATTCTCCAATGTCCGGTTAAATCTCTCGACCATTCCATCGGATTGTGGATGACCTGGTGCTGTACGCGTTTTGTGTATCCCAAGTAGTTGTCAAGCTTCTTGGAATAATGCGGACTCGAAATTTCTACCTTGATCAGTATGAAATTCCAAAGGTACGCCAAACCGACAAAATACCTCCTGAACGAGCTTTTTGGCAACTGTATGAGCTTCCTGATTGGGTACAGCAAACGCTTCAGGCCATTTACTGAAATAGTCTTGCAGGACGACTATGTAACGATTTCCGTCTTCAGTTACAGGAAACGGTCCAGCTACGTCGACTGCAACTCTTTCCCAAGGCGCTCCCACGTTATACAATCTCAGCTGACCTCTGGTTTTTGTTTGTGGCCCCTTTACTGAGGAGCAGGCTGTACACTTTCTACACCAGTTATCCACATCCTCGCGGCACCGCACCCAGTAAAATCTCTTTCTCACCTTGTTCAAGGTTTTCTTTACGCCTAGATGTTTTCCCGATACTCCATCATGAATCTAACGTAACACCGACGTCATTTTCCCTCGGGGGACTACGACCTGCATGGTAACCTCTTGTCCACTGGGCGACTCCCATTTCCTATGAAGAACTCCATTATGTACCACCAGACTGTCCCATTGAGCCCAGTAACTTTTCGTAATTGGGCTTCACTCCAAGCTGGCTTATAGTCACGCTGCTTCCACTCTATTATGCACTTCAAGTCGCTGTCATCTTTTTGTGCGGCCCCCATGGCTTCGTCGCTCCACGTGTCATCTAAAGTATTTACTCTTATAACCCGTATGTTCTCTTTAACCTCCTGTCTCGAACAATGCCGACAAGATTCTTCGCAAGTTCGTCGGGATAAAGCGTCAGCATTAGAATGAGATTTTCCTCTCCGATGTTCAACCACAAAGTTGAATTCTTGCAGCTGTTCCAACCATCTCGCTACCTGTCCCTCTGGGTTCTTGAACTGAAGAAGCCATTGTAAAGCAGTGTGGTCAGTACGAGGAGTAAATTGTCTTCCGATTAAATATTTCTTAAAGTGTTGTAAGGTCTTAACAACAGCTAGAAGTTCCCGGCGAGTAACGCAGTAATTTCTTTCAAACCGAGGAATGACGAAATGAATACAATCAAGACATTGGAACTCTTTTTGCAAAACTTTTCGCTAGTTGACGATTTAAACGCTTGCGTTCCGATGACGCTAAAAACGTTAACGGCTCACTTCTATTATCTTCACACTATTATCAGGCGATCGTGTATGCTTATTCGTCACCTTTGAGGTGTTA
This sequence comes from Zeuzera pyrina, assembly GCA_907165235.1. Lineage (NCBI taxonomy): Eukaryota > Metazoa > Arthropoda > Insecta > Lepidoptera > Cossidae > Zeuzera > Zeuzera pyrina. Next base: position 14,469,219 of record OU015640.1, read on the forward strand.
AAAGTTATAGCTGCTAGTTAACTGTGCTAATAATGTGTATGGATGTGTATATGGTTGGTGTCAGCTCGACGTGTCCAGTATGTGGCCGACACACGCGGCGTGCGCACGCGCCGCTGGCGGGGACTGCGTGTGGCACAGCGGCGCCGCGCTGCTGGTTCGTCAGGACAGGGTTTGGAGGCTGGTTAGTTTAGCTATTGTTAAAGATAAAATTTAACAGGATAACTGATCAATATTTACTCGAGTTCAATATTGACTGAGGTCTCACTATTGATAAGACTCGAATAGTTAAAAAAGCTAAGCTAACCAAGAAAGGAAATATCTAGCCAGAAGCTATTTTTGTTCAGAAGGGATTTTGTAAAAATAAACTTTAACCTTTTAGTATTTATAGCTAATCCCTTTTAGTATAAATAAATCAACGCGTTACCAAATATCACATAAACTAAAGAGAAGCGTTGTAAGCTTCTAAAAACAATCACTTATTGGAAGAGAGACCTTTGCAGACACACTAACTTTTGCACAAGAGTAAAGTATTTTGCATAAGAGTTAATATTAATAATCAGCTCGGCTTCGGCGTAGAAGGGCCAGGCTGCGGCGCACCAGCTCGCTTCCTGGACTACGGGCAGTACGCGGGCTGGGTGGGCACCAGCCTCGCGCGCGTGGGCCGCCCGGCCATCACCAGGCTAGCGCCGCACCACCTCATCATGAGGAGGAGTAAGCGCTGCACTCGTTGTTTATAAATCCTGGATTATTATGGCTTTGTTGCTGAAATAATAAAAATAGAACTCGCATGGTTACGCCGTGTCTTTTTATCCGCCTGTCTATACATATGTTACAGCAGAATTGATCCGCCACCTTTATTAAGCTAAAATTTGACACAGACGTAAATCGACAACAAAAAATTTGAAATAAAAAACAGATAAATAAACAGTATTCTGAAGAAATTTTTTTTCAAACTAAATTTCTCTCTTAATTTTTCTTTCTTGAAATTGCTTACAGAATCTGAAGTAAATGCTTGTCTGACATGCTTTTTCCTTGTCATTTACTGTGTGATGAATAAAAATATCGTCTTTTAATCCAATATTAATTAGCAGAAAAATTAATGTAAAAGACAAATAAAGTAATTTTTTAACATTCTTTTTAACCAACTTCCAAAAAAGGAAGAAGTTCTCAATTGGGTTGCATGTTTTATTTTTGTTTGTTACCTCATAACTCCGTAATTTATGAACCGATTTGGAAAATTCTTTTTTTATTTGAAAGGATACACTTCCAGATTAGTTCTATTTAAATTTCATTGGTATTGGAGCTTGAATTTCGAAGATACACCAAATAACGCGAACTGGTTATAACCTTTATTTATTTATATTGAAGATTCTCTTGCATGTCATTGCGCTCCAGAATTAGAAAAGAAGTTAATTGTGGACCTGCCCTAGATATTTATGTATTTCGGCCAAGATCACTCAAAAGGGAAAAATAAAAAAAAAAAACAAAAAAAATTACAGACTTCAAAAAAAAACCATAGAAAAGTACGAAATAACTATCTTTTACTAATCAAAACTTAAATACAAAAATATATTTATAAATACGAAAATACCCATATCATTAAATTTGACAGTTATTGAAGTCGGTTCAGTTTAATTTTTTTATTAAATACATACATACATACATATATATATTCACGCTGTGTCCCTAACGGGGTTAACCATTTTGAAATCTGTTTAATTTTTTTATTACATTTTTTTAATTTTAACATCACAAATATTAACGCAGTGGAGCCGTTTTTCATCTCCGTTAAAATGTAGTAGAATCAAATTGCGAACATTCAAGTGATGGCCCTCGTTATTTTCTCGCCATATACCAATAAGTTCGATCTTTATCTTTTCATATTATTTTCACATGAGCAGGAGACGGAAGAATTTTCTCTTAGTTTCGTCAATCCGCTTCTTTCTTGTACAACAGTCCTCTCTTTCTTTCATATTTATCTATCTTTTTCGCTTACGTCTGGTGGTCCCTTTCTTTTATGTCTTTTCGTTCTCTCGCTTTCTTCTGTTTTTACCTTGCTTGCTCACCATCTTGTACTGTTTATTTCAATTTATTACACATTTATATATTTTGACCTATAGGTAGGTATAGCGTATATTACTTTGCAAATGTAAAATACAAACTTTTCACGTATTCCGAACTTCAATGAAGCTTCCTCAGGAATGTTATATAGGCTCAGTTATTTACTACAAAGTGCAGTGCGATGTAATTGACTAAGTCTAAACTTTCCTGACGCTGTCTAAACCAACTTGGGTTTTTCTGAAACTGTACATTTCTCCATTTAAGAATTGTCGACCATTAAGTTACGGAATCAATCATGTATGAAATGGCGCCCAATATGGGATTAATTCATTAAAAACGTGGCGCCCAACTTGGGAAATCCAATTAATTCTAGTCTTATTTGTTTCCTAAAGTTGATAACGTTTTGGATTTTCGAGATTTCAAGCTAATTCTAAGTTGTAAAAATTGTTTTCAGCTTTATCATCAGTACAAAGATTCGGTCCTTGCGACCCCGAGGAGGTCAAAATGGAAATATACACGGATACAAATGAAATTAAGCCTAAAGTATCGGGTGCGACTCAACTTCTAAAGTATAACGTACGTATTTTCTACAATTTTATTTAAGCGCCAGCTTTGGAGAGCTCTGATTACTATTTCTTTTGCTGTTCTGCTTTTTCATGTTGCTCACTACTTCGTAGAGATGTCCTTACTATACATACTCGTATTTGCTGCAAAAGCAGAACAAGATTTTTAATTTAAATTCTAGCAAAAGAAATACATGTCAAGTATAATTTAATACTATAACCATAAAGTTAGTGGAATACATATCGTTTAATGTTCTGGATAACAGTTCTTTCTGATTAACTTGTTTTTGTTATTTGACATTATATTTATGAAGAAATATATTTTCGCTTTATATGTTTTTAATAATCACCAAATAATTACATTTATTGTGTGAAACGAAACTAAACATTAGGCTTATACAATGGATATCACACAATGAGCTAGGTAATATCTAAATTAGTACAGCTAATTAAAAAAAATCCAACATGTAGAAACTCGCACCAAGAAACAACCGAGTGTAGAATAAATAAATCACGAACGACTGATGTCTGACAAAAGAAATCAAAAGAACGAAATTGAGTGGTAGTAGAAGCCAAGGAAGAATAAGGTTGACTTATGCTAGGGTTCCCAACCCCGAATTTCAAAAACTAGTATTCGAAATTGGAAAACCAGGACGATTCAGTTTAAAAACAGGACGCAGTAATAGCAATTGTTAAATTAATATGTAGTGAAAATAGATTAAATTAAATTCAAATAGCAATAATAATCATATTTTTTAATAAAAGTAACATAACATAACATAACTTCACGCTGTATCCCCAACGGGGTAGCCAGAGAGGACGGAGCGCCAGGAGTCGCGGTCCTTACACACCTCTTTCGCTTCCTCAAATCTCATCATTCTCCTCACACATTTTCGCCTAGGTATGCGAGTGCTTTTGACATTTCCGTCTGTTAATAAAAGTATTTGAATAAAATTATATGTCGAAAAGTGTTTTTAAAATATAAAACAACACTTTGGGTACCCTGTTCACTTACAAGTTGATAACTAAATACTCGTAGTAAGTTGCACATCGCGTATTTGTTTTGTATTGTAAAAGTGGCGCACGAATTTTAAAATACATGACCTTATCAAGGCGCTTTAAAAACCTAGGACGCTACTTAAAAACTATGCAGGACGTCCCAGGACACCACAAAAACCAGGACATGTCCTGGGAAAACAAGACGGTTGGCAACCCTAACTTATGCCCGCCACACGCGATCAAATATGTTTGATCAAACCCGTTCAATTGGCATGAAGTGTTATTTGGCATGACGCCCCTGCAATGCCACACATGCTCATGTGTGGCATTAAAACTTTGCTTGATGCAACCTCCGCTTCATGCAAATTGGACATGCTTGATCACGCATACTTGATCGTGTGTAGCGGGCATTATAAAGATCAAATGGCTATAGTGGTGGTAGCTGACGTAGGTAAATGTTAAATGCACACTCATACCTCCGCAAGTGTGCGAGGAGAATGATGAGATTTGATAAAATGAAATTAGTATGTAAGAGTCGTGATGTTTTGGTGCTTATTCTTTACTGAGTTAGAGTTATAACTAGAAAAAGTAATATAATTTATCTATTTAATTAAAAAATCAAGTGTTGACTTATATAATTTATTTGCAGTTGACATTGTTCGCGAACGTGGAATATTCTTGTATATCACTTCAAATATCTGAAACTCAGTATACTTACAATCCAGCGTCCCTAGCGCTGCGACGGTGGTGTATGAACCCGAACGCCATATGCTACGATTTTTCCTTCTTACAGATAGATTTCTACGTAGAAATTACTTTTGACAACTCCATAACATTTAAAGTGAGCGCGTACGGCAGACAGGCGAGTGTGATCGATTTTAAGAAGTTGTTGACCTACATGAATCAGAAGCAACCATATCCAAGTATTGTAGCAATCACTACTCCAAAGTTATAAATTATAAGTTCCTAACTTTAGACGGCAACGGCTAAGATTGGTTGTGGTCGCAACTTCGGTTGGTTGGTTGTCATGGTTGTAACCAACCGCGATTGGTTATCATGAGTAGAATATAATTAGCACATTTATTTGTTCTTTATTTTGGCTTTTCGTCTTACTAGTGTACTGTTGGTGTTAAAAAAAAACAAAATAAAATGTAATAAAATAACTCATTTATACCGTTGTAATCTTAGTTCATCCCTAATGGTCGTTAGTCTGGTGGCTCGCTCGTAGTAAATATTAAGTTTGGTCGCAAAACTGGTCTTGTGGTCTGGTGGTTGTTGTGGTCAAGTATACAGTTCCAGTACGTGACCGAACGGTGTGGGCTTCGGTCGTCTCTTCGTTGGCTACTGCTATATCAAGGCCTTCAGATCTGCATAAACAAGTCAAGAATATAAGGCTATAGTACCTATATCCAGCCTCCATAGTAAACCAATCGTGTATCGCAACTGGAAAAATAAAGTCAATGAAATGAAGAATCAGGTTACGAAATACCACTTTCATGCATTTCGTAGTTACTTAGAAAAATTGAGGTTCCTACCGTTAAAATTTAAATGCGTCGCCTTGACTGCGGGGTTACTGATTAACCTGAAGAATATTGTATGGATTCGTCTAAGGGTTAAACTTAGAGTTAGACTATCAGACGTTAAAATGTAGAACACAGACATTTTTACCCCTACCACAAGAACAAATTCTAAAATCATGACACAGGAATTAAATGTAACCAGCACGCTTCTCAACTCGCTAAAATATTCATAAGGCAACCACACAGAGCGCGGCACGCAGCCAAATTTAACTGAATAATTTAAACAGCCCCCAGATTCGAAGTACACTCGAAGTCAAAATAGCCATTCACAATTTAGTAGCATTATAGACGTATTCACCGATGGGGTTTAAACTCTTGATGTAGAGCCGCCTGTGAGAGAATGAATGAATTATTGAATGAGAGGAATGAGCGAGTGTGATATGTCAGCGGTGTTGCGTCATTGTTAGGGCTGGCTATTATTTTTCATACACGCTTATTGTATTATATTTTTATGTACGATGCTATACATTAAAACAGTAAAACGCCCACCCCTTGGCATCCCCTGTCTTCATGTGGTACACCTGATCACAAAGCGATGCCCCCTCCGAGCAAGTCGGCAAGTTCACTGCCCTTTCACTTGGTATCACTCAAACATAACGCATACAATATTTTCTCTTTCATCACTCACTTCACTTCAGTCCCACCTTTCACATTCCACGCAGCTATTCTGCATTCCTCTCTCCACTTTCCGCCGCGAGGTGCACAGCGTGTTGGGTGGCGGTCCCCAACGCCGAACTGCACTCTGCCCACACCAGCGGGGACAGACATCGTGTACATCGCTTTCGGGGGACGCCCTAAATATAGCACAATCGTTGCCCCGCATGATGTGCACAATACATGAATTGCAGCCCTGAAAAGGGCTGGCAGGCGTCGCGACGAGCACGCTTCCTCAGTTTTTATTAATCAATTTTAACACAGTTAATTTTCTGCTTACAAAATTCATACACAATCAATGCACTGTAAAAGGCAATGCTTAATTTGTGAACATGTATTCATGGCGAGTGATAGTAGAGTGGTGGTGCTTTAACAATAACAGAATTACGTTATGTTAATGTTAAATTAATATTTGCTATATAAAAAATTAAAAACTTAGTAATCATATTATACTATTGTTTTATACTGTACAGTTATTTATTATACTATACTATTATATATATACTACAAATTATATATAAATATATATACTACACATTTATGAGCTAACTGACAACCCTAGGCTGGGTATAAAGTACCGGCGCGTTATAGACGTCAGTGTGAAATTCTCTGTCGTGTCATTTTGCATCTTATCGACCTAAACATAAGGCGATTTACAATCCAATATTACATATTGCAGATTGTACTTTTATCGTTGTCCCAAATTAGAATTAGACACTTTAATATAATTCTTTATTTATTTACGTTTGCCGTGAACCTGTTCTCTAGCACGTTGGCACTGAACCGCGATCTTTAAAGTAAATAATTTGAATAATAAATATGTAGCCTTAAAAAAAATGGAATGGAAATCGCTTTTGAATCATTTGTATACAATTGACGTGAGATGCTATCATTTGTTGAATTACCTTGAAAGTTTAACTACTCTATAAACTGTCACATAATGCTCAACAATTGAATGTAAACTTTACATCATGCAATCATTTTGTGATTGATTGTTGTCCCTTTCATAAATAACATATTTTTCTAATTAAGGCGGGTCTTTGATGGAGCCGAATTTTTATTTTCTTTTTTTCTTATTTTTTATGAAAGAGGGGGCCAGCATGCGAGTCACCTGATGGACAGTGATCACCGCCACCCATGGACACCCGCAATGTCCTGGGAATCATGGGTGCGTTGCCAGCTTTTAACAAAAGGAGGGGGAGGGGGGAAATGGGCCCCACCGGCACTCACTTACCGAACGAAACACAATAAATGCTGTTATTTCACGCTGATATTCTGTGAGAGGGTGGTATTTCACCGGGTGAGCGGGCCCAATTCATGCTGCAAAGAAGCATGGCTCTACCGCACACCTATGTATATACCTTATGAATTATGGTATACCAAACTTCTTTAAACCTTTTTTACCATCCAATTGAATTAAATTCATATATAAACTGAACTTGAACCCTGTGCATCGTACATAAAAATAAGTTACTAAAAAACTAGTAAATTAGACAGAGATTACATAATTATAATCGTAGGTGTAGCCAGGGTGATATAAGGGTGATCACTCCCCACCTATGAAACCTGTTGTCCCTCTCTATTTGAAAAATCTTTTAAATGTCACATGTCAAAACACATGAAAATTGGTTACTACTCAACGCATCGGAATTGAATTTATTGATATCGATCGATCGATCTAGGAAAAATTTTTAGTTACGCTAGTATACAATACACTACACTGGTATACTGTACAGTATAATGTAGTATACACTAGTATCCTGTATTATACAAGTGAAGTATTATGCAAGTGAAGTATTATATAAGTGAAGTAATCACAGGATTATTTTATCTAAATTAATAAAAATTTTACTTTTCCACAACGTTTTAATGTATTTAAGCAATTTATACCTATTAAACTTACTATTAATTTTCTTTGTTACTTACTACAAAAATATTTAAAAACTGGAAGTTAACGCGATTACCTTATGTTCGCTTGACGTTTCGGCCGAGTTGCATCGGCCGTGGTCTCAAGTAATAAACTGAGTTTACTTGAGACCACGGCCGATGCAACTCGGCCGAAACGTCAAGCGCAAATAGAAGGTAATCGCGTTAATTTCCCGTATTTTTAGATATTTTATAATGCATCGCGAAAGTTTAAAAGTTTATATAAAATATTACCTACACAAGTATAAAATCCTTTGTAAAATCATTAAATTCTTAATTCATGAAGCGTTGTAATTACGTAATTAAATGAAATACGCTGCGAGCTAGGTGTGGTTTCTGAACCGTAATCGAGTGGAACTTGGTGATGTTTTCAAACGATCGATCTAGTACTATTTATTAGACTACCTACCCCGGCTTCGCACGGGTAGAAATATTTTTAAAAATAAAGTACAGGCCATGTTACTCGCTCTATAGGTGAAAGAATTTTCGAAATCGGTTGAGTAGTGTATGAGTTTATCCATTACATACAAACGAGCAACGTTTACCTCTACGATATTCGTATAGCTATAAATTTACGACACACATTCACATAAGGCGACGGAGTATCAAAATCTTTGTTTTAACGCGAAACGACGCGCGAAATCCTTGATTTGCGCCTTCAGGCAATGGCGTCTGCGTGAGCACAAAACAACTAGATAAGTACAGAACGTCGCGACAAACAATTTTAGACTTTAAGATTAGGGCATTAAAGAGTTACTTTTTATAGATATCGGCGAAATAAAGCCTGTATTCTGACACAAAAGCCTGATTGTGGCGACGGAAGCCCCGTGAGGAGTTATTCCTTTGTAGTTGCGCTGCATACTACGTCTTTCTAAAAGCAGATTGTTTTTTTTTCCTTTCATTTTACTTACTGCTTTTGTCTTGTAAGATATTTCCTGCTTTTGTTAGAGAATTCAATGTGACATCGAAATATTCTAATAGCGCCGAAAGAAATAGGAATTTGTATAATGATTTTGTAGGCTATGCTAAACGAAGGCTTTATGTACCAAAACTTGTGGATTAATGCCTACATGTAGGTACTTTTATATTTATAGATATCGGCATTTTATAGATATAGGAAAACATCATTTAATATTATCGAAACATTTTCATTGATGATAATTATTATCATAGTAATTTTACATTCTGTTTGATTATTATGACAATAATTATTAGAGTAATTGTCGTTGTAGTAGTGGTACGATTCTCCCTTAGGCGGGAAGGGATCTAAGCCCATACAACCGATATCTTCAGTAATAAATAGATAGATTCTTCATATTGTTTCACTAAAATACATCTTAAATGTTTCTTGGAGTATCTGGCGACAAATATGTTACGGTACTCTTTCTAGTAAGATCTACTGAGGCAGACTAAGCTACTAAAAAATCTCACCATTATACTGCTAAGTAACCACTTATTTTAACAATTCAGCGTTTTGCACAACAGCGTAAATACTTGGGACGCGAAATTAGGACAATTTTACGTCACAATATTCACTAGAAAGCAATTTACAAATAATTAAAACGAACACCCAACCGCTCCCCATGAAATTCCACCAAAAACCCCAACAATTATTAGAATTATAGCACGAAATAAAGCATAAAATAATTTTGTTGTTTGTAAGATGCTTCCTTAAGAGGGAAGCCCAAAGAGATCTACGTCTATACAGCCAATGTCAGTCAGTAATAATTTCTCTTGTTACCAAGTCTGTAACACTCTTCCAGTAGTCATAGTAGCCTTTACTGGAAGTAAAAAGGACTTCTCGGAAGAGTGTGAAAAAATCAGCGGCACATGTTTATTTAAATCTCTCCATTCTTTTCAATTTCACAAAACTAACGCACAATATACTATCACTTTTGTACTTTAAAACTCCTTAAAGCGTAAACAATAGAAAATCCAAACAAAATTCAACTTTGATCCTACCTTTCCTGCCAAAAAGTCCTTTCATCATGAGTATAATATGTGTTGCCGACGCAGGTGAAGATTTATAATAATAAAGGAAATAAAATCAGACGAAATTAGTTATAAAACGTCTTTATAGAACCAAACTAAAAATATAACAACTTTGACAAGTTCTAAAAACAAAGGTTTGTAAAAAAGAAATTTCAAAAATAGATTATAATAAAAAAGTATTTTAAGCAAAAGGCCATTGTCTCCAACAGGCCAACCCCCGGTGTGAAACACAGTTTAATGAGTTAGGACAACTGTAAATAATCGAAAGTCAGGACAGACTTAGCTGTACCAGCATCCGAGTGGCTCGCTTAAGAATACCTCCTTTCGTAGCAACTTCTGCTACCCGGGTCACGCCATCTTTACCAGGCCAAGTTTTTACTACTCTGCCTCGTGGCCAACATGCGCGTGGTAGTGACCCATCTACAACTAAAACAAAATCGCCGCATTTTATGTTTGAATAGGGCTTCGAAGTTGATGGTCTCGGAATTAAACACGGTAAGACTTCCTTTGTCCACCTCTGCCAAAAGTGATCGGCCATTCTAAGCCCTTTACGCCAATCTAGTCGACGATATAAATCCGCATCAACTAAGGGAACTAAAGGTGGCTCATTCGAAGAAGTTCCGAGAATGAAATGAAATGGAGTAAGTGCTTCCTCTTCTTCTGGATCCACAGACACATGTGTTAGCGGCCGACTGTTTACAATAGCTTCCGCTTCCAATTGCAGTGTATACAGTATCTCTTCTTTAGGTTCGCGCCCCTTGAGTGTTATCGAAAGAGCAGTCTTAATACTTCTCACGAGTCTTTCCCAACATCCCCCCATAAATGGTGCTGCTGGAGGAATGAAGGTCCATTTGATTTTATTATTGACTGTGAAGTCGAACATTTGAGATAACTGTCGTGATGCGCCGACAAATGCTGTGCCATTGTCAGAGTAAATGTTTGATGGACAACCTCGACGCGCAATAAAGCGACGAAGAGCCATTACAGCCGAATCAGTCGTCAGAGATTCAACAATTTCTAAATGGACTGCCCGAATTGTCAAACATGTGAAAAGAGCAACATAGCGTTTGACTTTTCTTCTTCCGGCAGTAACGTTGATCGGTCCAAAATAATCAAGACCAACGTGCGTAAAAGGACGGACGTGATGTGCTAATCTTCCTTCGGGAAGGTCTCCAAATGGAGGAATTTGTGGAACTGCTTTACGCAATCTGCAGTACTGACATTGTTTAGCCACACTTTTTACAGAAGGTCGCAGATGTAGTATATGATACTTTTGACGTAACTCATTCACTATGAGCTCATTATTCCCGTGTGCGAATTTTCGATGGAAATGGTTAATCAATAATCTCACAATGTTGTGGCGACCGTCTAGGACAATGGGATGTATGTCTTGACAAGATGGAAGATTTTTGATAGCAGCCACTCTACTGGATAATTTTAGCTTATTATCTGTATCCAAAACGATGGTCAAATTTCTCAAACGACTTCCTTTAGGCAATGCCGCTGACTTTCTAAGACATACAATCTCTTCATTGAATGAATCTAGCTGAGAGCGGAGTAGTAGCTGCTGCTCAGCGTTCGAGATGTCTTCAGCCGACAAACTTGGTAGAAAATTTCTTCGATCTTCTTTCTTCTTAGAAATTTTGGAATTTGGAACTGAATTTCTTAAAAGAGACCGAAATTTGTGAGCACCTTGAAGTGCCCGTGCTGTAGCGCGTACCAAACGAAGCCATACGCTAAAACGAGTATGGTCCGCAACCACCGGTAAAGGCGATTGATGCGGTTGGTTGACTATTAGTCCCACTGTCTCTCGAACCTGTTTTAGTTCTTCGAGAGGTAACGGGATATTTGCAGATGGCTCTTGAGGCCATGCTTTCGGTTTCGAAAGTAAAAAAGAAGGTCCCATGAACCATCGCGAAGTAATTTTGAATTTTGTTTGGGGGCGCGTAGCGTCGTCGGCAACATTCAAAGACGTTGGCACATATCTCCAACTTTTAGTCTGTTACTTCTACAATTTCGCCAACACGGTGAGCAACAAAAGACTTGAACGAGCGAGCGTCGCTACGCAACCATTTAATTACAGTTAACGAATCTGACCAAAATGTAACTTTCGAAGGCTTATGTTTATGAGCGTCAATAATATAATTACCAAATCGGGCCGCAATAAGCGCAGCTTGTAATTCTAGTCTAGGGATTGATACTGGTTTAAGCGGGGCCAACCTCGCTTTACCTCCAATAAGAGCCAGCGTTACCCTCCCGTTTTTAAATGAAAATCGCCAATAAGCAACGCAAGAGTACGCGTGTTCACTAGCATCGGCAAACACGTGAAGCTGCCTTTCAATTGGATCATCTTCATCGAGGTAACAACGAGGTATAGATTCCTTAACAATTTCGCGCAATTCATTGCACCAATTTGTCCACCGAGATATCACATTAGAGGGAAGCTGCCCGTCCCAATCAATCCCTAATCTCCAAATTTGTTGAAAAAGTATTCGTCCCTGAATAACTATAGGGGTTAACAAACCCAAAGGATCATAGATACGCATTAAATGAGACAAAATAATGCGTTTTGTTAATTTAGAATAAGAGTTTTCTGGGAGACTTCTTATAAAACATAGCCTGTCGCCAACAGTGTTCCATGACACGCCCAAAATGCGAACATTTTTTGGAGAATTTATCAAACCTACCTCGCTGACATTAACAGCGCGCATATCGGGTGGCAGTAACGAAAGTGCTTCATTACAGTTTGAAACCCAAGCTCTCATTTCAAAACAAGCGCGGGAGTGAACAACTACGATATCTGCTGCTATTTGGGCAGCTTCTTCAACAGTATCAAAACTTCCGAGGAAATCATCCATATAATGATTTGAAATGATTGCTTCAACCGCGGCTGGAAATTGTAGTCTATGCTCCTCTGCATTTAGGTTCTTTAAAAACAAAGCTGTACATGGACTGGAGGTAGCGCCAAATATCATCGACGACATGCGATATTCTTTTATAGGCTGAGAAGGATTATCACGCCATAAGAATCGTTGAGCGTCACGATCCTGCTCTCTAATTTTTACCTGCGGAAACATCTCTCGTATATCTGCGTTAAGAGCTACGCGACCCTCCCTGAATCTCATTAAAATTGCGAGTAAAGGCTGGAGTAAGTCCGGACCAGGTAAAAGAAGTGAATTTAAGCTTATACCCTGAGATGAAGCCGCAGCGTCAAAAACTATACGAAGTTTGCGCTTTTGCGGGTGTATCACTCCAAAATGTGGAAGATACCATCTAATTCCTAAGGAACTTGAAGAATCTGAACACAGCTCTGCGTAATCTTTTTCTAATATGGTTTTAATATTATTTTTATACGAATCCGCATATGATTCATCTCTTTGAAGCTTTTTTTCTAAGTTAAGAAAACGCGACAGAGCAAGATTACGACTGTTGGGAATGTTTTTGATGTCAGGTCGCCAAAGCAAACCAGTCTCAAAACGACTCGATGGAAGTCGCCGCGAAGACTCCTTCAATATTTTAAGAGCATGTTCATCATTCGAACTGTGGTAATCTTTCTTCGAAATACCAATGGAGTCCAATTTGTAACATTCTTTGAGAAGGGTTTCCAAGGAATCGACATCATTTGGAATATCAGACACTGTAGCATGATTAATAAACTTAACGGGAATGGTTTTACTAGATGAAAATCCATACAAGACCCATCCTAAAGACGTTAGTGTAGCTACAGGCTGTGATAGAGTTCCTTGACGTGTGGCGCGAGAAATTGTCAAGTACCAGTAGTCCGCGCCTATTATAAGCATAGGTTTCGCGTCATCATAGCATAAAACATCGACAAGATCAGCTAGGTGACTACACTGTCTAACGTCGTTAGCCTTTATAGACTGACGAATAGTACCTAAATTGGGTATCGAACGCACATTTTTCATTAAATATGTTTCGGAACTATGGTGGCCCTTAATCTTTAAATCTACCAGATTTACCTCAGACTGTTTCGATAAGCCACCAATACAATCGAGCCTTATAGACGATTTCGGCCCTTCGGCACCAATCGCTAACGCTATTTTTGAATCTACTAGAGTTGCGGTGGAGCCATCATCAAGTAAGGCGAAGGTGTCTACGCTACCTTTGGGGCCAGAAACTGTCACCGGAATTATTTTTAGAAGTGGTCGTAGACCACTATGGCCTGATGAATTGTGCGCTACTAAAATATCAGAAGCCTCTGAAGTAGAACAAATCGGCTGAGGTTCTACATCAATGTGAGCCAAAACTTCAGATGGCTTGTGTAACAAAGTATGGTGTCCGCGCTTGTATTTACAATTGACCAACTCACAAAAATTCTTTTTGCAATTTTTATAAGAATGACCACCACGCTTAAAACATTTGTAACATACTTTATTTTCTTTCACCCAGCGCCATCTGACATCGACCGAAAGAGATTGGAATTTCTTACATGCGCCTATATCACGTTCATTATTTTGACAATATCTACAAAAACTAAATTCCTTTTCGTTAGATCTTTGAATAGTGCTCTTTCGTGAATCATCGAAAGAGGTGGTAAAACTATTATAAGTATCACTGGCTGTAGAGACTGTATGAATTTTATCATAAATATTTTTACCTTTAATGTCACGACGAGAGCTGTCATGATGAATAATTGAATCCGGGATAAGCCCAAATTTTATTTGTAGGTCGGATTCATGAGCTAAAAAATCGGCAAGCAATTCGAGTTTGAATTTAGTCGAAACTCTTGAGGATGCATAATCTGCCCATCGTGTCCGCAAAAGCGGAGTAAGTTTACTTAAAATCGCGTTTGAAAGCTCTGGAGAAGCTAAATATTCTATTTGATTTAATAATTTGATTGTCTCAATACAATTACGAACACGACAAGCAAATAAATTAAGTTCTTTACCGTTTTCTAATGGCAATTTTGGTAGAGCTCGCACTAGAGCGATCTCTTGTAAAACAATATACTCCGGTCGCGCAAACCTTAACTCTAGAGCGGAAAGCACTTCCTCTGGCTCTTGGGCAGATACCAGAAGAGTAGAGACTGCGTCACGTGCTACTCCACGAATTGCCGAATTAAGTCTAGCTAGATTTTCCGTTGGAGTAAACGCAGCCTTAGTGTCATCAAAAATCCGTCTAAAAGCCAACCAGTCCGTTGCCCATCCGTCAAAAAATGGTAATTTAATGTCACTCACCCGACGAGGTCGATCCTTGGCCAGGTCTGCGATGACTTCAGCCAGAAGTCTGAGATCGGTATTTTGTGTATGTACCTGACCACCAGCTAACGTTTTATTATTTGTGTTACACTCATAATATGACTGTGCAGCCGCACGTGTGCCTACACTATGTAGTCTTTGATTATGTGTTGAGATGAAGTCGATTGATTGCCGCTCGACAGCACGATCAGCCACCACGCCTGTTGTAGCAGTGTGACCTGCCGCTGCGGCAGGCGAAGACACCGACAGGTGCGATGGTGCCAATAAAAGAGGGGCGGACGTATCCGCCGCCTCCGTGGCGCGTACTGGGGTCTCTACACAAACCTGCGGAGACAATTGTGTATTCACATTGTGCTCATTAGAATAAAAGCTTTGTATTTCTAACCAATGCTGGACTGATCGACGACTGCAGACAGAGGCTCGACTACCGCTGGGCGTGGCTTCTATAGCGGCTAGTTCTGCTTGAAGCTCTAGCTCGGCGATAGCGCTCTCGCGTTCTGCTTTCGAACGCTCACGCTCAGTTTCTATATCGACGAGCCGACGAAGATGACGAGCCTTCACCTTCAGCTGCTGCGCCACGACCGTAGCAGAAGATTTAGTAGACGCATGATGAGAGTGCGAGTGATGCGACTGTGGTCTTCTTGAAGACGTCGGTTCCTCGGCGCTTCTCGTCGAAGATGCGGCGGTGGTTCCTACGTTTGTTACAGCACATTTCGCTGCTTTCCTAGTCTTCACCATTGTGGACGTGGTACGTATTGTATAATCCCACTTCTGACACCAAAAAACTGTTGCCGACGCAGGTGAAGATTTATAATAATAAAGGAAATAAAATCAGACGAAATTAGTTATAAAACGTCTTTATAGAACCAAACTAAAAATATAACAACTTTGACAAGTTCTAAAAACAAAGGTTTGTAAAAAAGAAATTTCAAAAATAGATTATAATAAAAAAGTATTTTAAGCAAAAGGCCAGTGTCTCCAACAATATGCAAAGCATTATGTTTAAGTAAACTAGATATAGGTGTTACATAGAAATTACTTTGCAGATCTCCATATCAGTAATTATTTTATACGTATATCGGATCGCCGGGCGGTGGGTAGATCGTATTACGCTCTTGGTTCTCCCATAACAGGTGTAGTGTAACGTGGGTATGTAAAATAAAAGCACCACGATTAAGCTAAAACATTAAAACAGATTTTGGATGCAATTTGCAAAATTATGCAAAAGACGACCTCCGTGGCGCAACGGCTTAGCGCGTCAGAAAGTAAACGGGGGTTGCGGGTTCGATTTCTGCTCCGAGTCTGGGTGTTTATGGTACGGGTGATCCATTTCCAGTTTCCTATATTGACAACACTATAAATTAGACAGCTGTCAATAATAGCGCTTGTTTGAAACATCAAATGTTAGTTTGAAACAACACATTTACGAAATGCATCGGTTAACCACTGCACAACGTGTTAAAATTGTTCAGTTGTTCTACAGTAATAACAATTCTGTAAGAACTGTATATCGACTTTTACGGGAAGATTATGATCAATTTAATCGGTCTACTGAACGAACAATTTGCAACGTAGTGAGAAAATTTGAGGAAACTGGGAAGCATTGGAAATAGGGTAAGCCATGTGCATTATCGTGGCGTTATAAGCGCATATATAGGCGCACATATAGACGCGCATATAGGCGCATGATAACCGATTATTTTTGGCAGGAAATTAAGGAAATTGATGTGGAAAACATGTGGTTGCAGCAAGACGGCGCAACTTGTCACACATCGCGTGCAACATTAGATGTTTTGTGTGAAAAATTCAGAGGTCGCATTATTTCACGTTACGGTAAAGTCAAATATCCGCCAAAATCATGCGATTTAACGCCGTTGGAATTTTTTTTTGTGGAGTTTCCTGAAGAGTCGCGTCTATGTCAACAAACCTGCAGCGTTGGAGCACTTGAAAACTAATATCCGCTAAGTTGTAGCTGAGATAACTCCCGCAACTTGTGAAAAAGTTATCAAAAATTACCTCAAACGAATCAATTGCTGCAGAATGTCCACAGGTGGCCATTTGCCTGATATCGTTTTCGAGAATTAATGCATAATACTAAATATTTGAACAAAAAAATTACTAAGACAATGTTTCATTTTGTGTGTTTTTTTTAAATTAAATGTAGGAAACTCGAAATGGATCACCCGTTATATTATGTATTTATTTACAAAAAAAGTATATAAGTAGTATATCAATTGTCTAGTACCCATAACACAAACACTGTGCTGCTTACTTTGGGGCTGTGTGAAATGTCTGAGTATATTATTATATATATTATTATTAATTTCGTTATCAAAATTGGATATCATTTTTTCTTTTAAAACGAGACCTAACACCCAAGTCTATTGTCTATGTACCAAGTGGTGTAGTTACCCTAGGGCCATGACGTAGTTACCCTAGGGCATACGAGGGCCACGGCCTAGGGCGGCCGGCTACAAGAGGCGACATACACAAGAAACCCCTCAAGCTCGGCTTTGGGCGCCTGTCATAATCCTTACCCATTTTTAATTTTATTGCCCTTTGAGTAGACTTGTTCGAAGACATTTAAACAACCTACCTAATTAGCAAGAAAAATTAAAACTCATGGTTTGGTTAGTAATGCCTTGATTACACGTAACGAGTACAATAGCGAGACAGCAAGAAATCACTGGGCCGAGAGAGTATTGCGGACGAGTGAGTGTTTACACGTATTTTTTAACTTTGCACTGAGTCAGTCAGCCAATCAAGAACTTAAGGAAAATTCGATAGTATTAAAAAACGCAAGAAACGCAGTGAGCGACAAAGCGAGTAACGAGTGCCGAATACTCATTTAATACGTACGTATAAAAGTGTCGAGTGAGCTAGCGAGTCAGTGCGGAGAAGCGCGGGGATGGGCATTCGGTTTAGTAAATAAATAGGTCGCTCATTTATTCGGCCGTGCGCTCAGCCGAGCTGTCGGTCATGTGATTATACATACCGAGTACTCGGCCGAGTGCACTGTCACGCCCGCGTGCTCGTTACGTGTAAACGAGCCATAACACAAGACGTCACAAAAAGACGTTGAACATTGAACAGGGGGCCTAGACAAGTGGCTTCATTGTCGTAAACGCTAGTAGAATATAATGACAAATATCTTGTGATCTTGCGTAACGAATTTTAAATTGATAGTCACACGTTATTAATTTTACATTAAATGAAACTAAAAGTAAAATCGTTTGAAAATCACAGTATAAAACGTAGCCACATGCTACTTTTGACAAGCAATAACATCAGCAAGCGTCGATTTAAGAGGGCGTACAAAGGTACACTAGCTCCACTCCTTTAAAAAAATATTATCTCGTGACTGAGAAGGAATTATGAATAACGGCTCAATAAGAACCCTCGGTAAGTGTGTCTAGAATTTTCTAATACCTTTTACAAAGTTTCATATTGAGACACGAAGCAAGAAAATAGGATCTAGAGGAATGTGGCCGCTTTTCTTTAGATCGAATTTTGTTGGTTCGTGTCTCAATATGAAACTTTATAAAAGATATCAGAAAATTCTAGACACACTTACCGAGGGTCCTTATTGAGCCGTTATTCATAATTCCTTCTCAGTCACGAGATAATATATTTTTAAAGGAGTGGCGCTAGTGTACCTTTGTACGCCCTCTTAAAGAAACGTTTGAGACTTGTCCAGCCGCCTGTTAGTCATCTTCAACGTATATGTCTACTGTTATCCGCCCGATTTGTG
The DNA here is from genome assembly GCA_907165235.1 of Zeuzera pyrina. Taxonomy (NCBI): domain Eukaryota; kingdom Metazoa; phylum Arthropoda; class Insecta; order Lepidoptera; family Cossidae; genus Zeuzera; species Zeuzera pyrina. The sequence continues at coordinate 14,487,964 of OU015640.1, forward strand.
CACAGCAAATGTAAATTTTTAAAAATCATGTTGGAGTTTTGGCGGGAACGGGAGAAGTGAGGTTGTCATTTTATTTACATTTTCTATTTTTTACATTTTTAGGAGTTTTAAAGTACAACAGTGATAGTATATTGTGTTTTAAAGTTCTGTGTAAGTGACAAGAATTGAGGAGATCTAAATAAACATGTGTATTGAAGTTTTCGCGCTCTTCTAAGAAGTCTTTTATAACTTCAGTAAAGCCTACTATCACTTTACTGGAGGAATTTTACGATAAGACAAAACTAATTTACTTGTAATTCTATACTATGGATTACTTATTAATACGTGATATTGGCAAATACGCTAAACTGTGCGCCATGCCATAAAGGAAGAAGAAGAAAAGAAAAAGGGCGGGAAACTTCGTTTCCCTAACTTTCGACTCATATTTACTTGGTCAATGGCTAAAGCAATCTGCGATGCCAAAACAAAGAGAAAAAAAAAATCATGTTTATTTTTTTGTAGTATAGCCTCATTCTTTCTCTCATTATTAAAAGTTTTCGCTTTTTTTGTTAATAGGGCAGCAAATTTTATACGCCCAGGGCGCGCTTTATCTTAAAATACGCCACAGTTTGTACCTACATACAGAATAATTATATTATGTAAATCAAACAATGCTTCTATCTTATAACACCATCACTTCCACTGTATTATCCAATTCTGTAGATATAAATTGCTATGCTAATAACGCTGTTATCAAGCGATTGGCAGCGTTAAATAGGTCAAATTCAATCAGTGCAATAGGAATGAATGTTTATTGAATGACACCAATGATTCAGTAATTATATTATTATTACAAATTGTATGATGCAATAACAAACTGTTTAACAAGGGGCTTGATTAATTTTAAATTAGTTATACTTACATATAACTAATTAAACGAAAAAACGTACATAGATATACCTACATATACCTACATGTATTTACGGATAGGGAATGTTATGTAATGAAATAAAAATGAAATTAATAAGAGTAACTATCTGTCTCATTTTACAAACATGTCCGTAAATAAATCTGAAATGTCTGTCTGTGATTTCAAAGCCAAAACCTAATGGGTTTTTTAAAATGTTTCTCTGTTTGTTTGTCCCGGTTAATCACAGAAACAGCTAAACTGATTTCGATGGGTCTTTCGTTGGTAGGTAGACTTTTCAGAGTCACCCAGGTTACTTCATCGAAAAATATTAAATGTAACGGTAGCGATATCGCGGAACACAGGTAGTCTGTAGAAATCAATAAAATCAATTACCGCATGCATGAAAGATCGTCACTTGAGAACGGATCGACCGATTTGTTAGATTTTGTTTTGTCGTGTTAGTAATTGTCAGGACAAGGTTTGAATAAAGAATATTTTGGGAAAAACAATCGTAAAGTCATTTCAGTCATTTTGTACGGTATTTTTGTATGAACGTCTCTGTTGTGCATTATAGGAAGAAACGAAAACACTGAGTGCGTGGCAGAGACTGAGACCTTATTTGATAGACAAGCACATTATATCCTATATTATGTGCACATGTGGGTACATTAAGTAGTGACAGTATCACACATTATGGAATTGAGGTAGATCTAGTGGGTACATTATGTTGTAACAGCGACACATTATAGAATGCAGGTAGATCTAGGTACACATTTTTTCATATACTATTTACTTCAATACATTACTATCCCAATATAAAAAAATTGATGTGTTGCAAGCATTACACAGTAACGGAGCTGTGTTTGTTCATTGAAGTCGTTTTAGGGTTACACAGTCAAAAGTTAACGCTTAAAAGTAAGAACATAATTTTTAATCTAATCGACCTACATGACTGGCATTGTCCAAATAGAAATCTACACTAACTATTTAGTCAATCACATGCAACTATCGGAACAGATCGTCTGATTTGTGAGCTAAATATTTGAACGCTTCATTAAGGCGACGCATTGGAAATGTTGACGCCAGGGATGTCCATTTTTCTAAGTGACTACAAAACGTATGACAGCGATATTCGGTAAACGGTTCATTTCATTGGCTTCGTTTTAACAGTTGCAATACATGATTGTTTACTTTTGTAACACAAAAAAAATCAAAGAAACCTTTTTTAAAACAGAGATTTACATTTTTTGGAGCAACGGGATCGACTTATATTTCTAAATTTTCTGTATAGTTTACTTTAAACATATTCCTCAAAATGCCAGTTGGATTTTTTAGAATTAATTATAGCTTTTAAAATAAACGAAAATAACTGTTTTTTTCGTAAGCTAGAACGCGCACGTTTACATAGAACAGAAGGTCTATTTTAAATTATTGATTATTATCAATGCATCACCTTAAAAACGTGTTTATTATTAATTGCTTATTGAAGGAAGCGAAAGTAGTATCTAAGGACCGCGATGCTTGGCGTTCCGTACTCTGACTACCCCGGTAGGGATACAGCGTGAAGATATGTATTATGTATGCTTATTAAAGTTATATCGTGCAATATTTGTGTGCTTTATTTCAAGTATGTCAATTAACTTGTGATGTCTGTTCTGTGACAAATTTTAGTTTACAACTGCTTGTCTTGTAGGTTAATGAGTTAAAGTCTATCTAGGTTAATGAGTTAAAGTCTATTTTTGGGCCACTATTGACGTTACTATTCTAAACAACTGTTTACGCCAAATATTCTTTGTCTTCGAGGCAAACGTCTGTGATAGACAGACATACGGACATTTTTTTTTTTTTGGTTTCTGGGAGGCGAAATTAAACCCCCACGGGCTACCCAGCCGGACTCTACGCCGACTGGGGAGTGTCGGACTCGAACCGACTAAACAAAACCCCTCTTTGCTGTTAGCCCTAGTGGCTTTTACAGCGTCACAGGTCGCGTTGGGGCGAGCGCTGAAGGCGCCCTGCCAGATGGTCGACCGCCTGAGGGTTCCTCCAGCCGAGGGTTGCCTCGTATGGAGGGCGGACCTCGGGCTCAAGGCGTCGCCAGGGGAGCTTTCCGTACCTGCGTGCATCTTAACGGGCTTTCTATTCGGGTGAGGGCCGGGCCTCTAGCGGACCCGGCCGGCGAGGCGGCTGAGGGCCGGTTAGTGTGCCTAGTGTTCCGCGTGGCAGTTTACAATGTGGCTTAAGGCCAATGGCTGTGTGTGTGTAGAGCTACGTGATCGAGCTTCTAAACGTGAGACCCTACGGGTGTCGCGGGGGTCGTCCTCGCCTCCGCCGGTGGGGGCGGTGCGGTCGTAGTGTGTAGGTTGGCATGTTCGAGTTCGAACGTGTAATGTTGTCATCGCTGTCGCCTAACACATGTCTAGGCCTACGATAGCGTTTGCGGACGCGGGATTCGGGGGTGTACGATGACGCCCTGACCACTAAGGGATTCGGGTGTAAGGAGGAACGGTGAAAGATGCGTTGGGACGCCTCTTTTAGATATTGAGTTATAGAGGGCAATTCTAGGTCGTAGTGGAGATCTACGTTGCGTACGTAAGGAGGGGCACCGGTAGCCCTGCGCATGAACCTATTCTGAATAACTTGGAGGGAGTTGATGTGAGAGTGCGCAGCGTGAGAAAATACTACACTGGCGTACGTCATGATAGACCTGACGCACGTCTTATATAAGGTAACTTTATGTCTGAGGGACATTTTGCTTTTAGCGCAAATGAGCATGTTGAGACGACCGAGGACGAACGCGGCGCGGTCGCGGACCGTTTTGATGTGTTGGCCGAAGGTCATGGCACTGTCAAGGGTGAATCCTAAGTATTTGACTTTCCTAGTCCAAGGGATATCCTGGCCGAAAAGCGTGATTGTTCTGAGAGTATTAGCGCGGCGGGCGCGGCTGGTCGTCGTGCCCCTCGAGAAATACACGGCGGCGCTTTTCTCGGGGTTGACTTCGATACTCCAAAGACGGAATCATTCGCCTAGGCTCGTGACCGCGACTTGGAGGAGTTGGGAGACTCTGAGGCGACTACGGTCTGATGTGAACAGTGCGGTGTCGTCCGCGAATAGGGCGAGCTCTACACCGGGGGTTTTGGGGACGTCGTTCGTATAGAGCGAGTAGAGCGTGGGCGATAAAACAGAGCCCTGTGGGACGCCTGCCCTGATGGGGCGGCGAGAGGAGAGCACCCCTTCGACTCTATAGCGGAAGGAGCGGTCCGACAAAAAGTCCCGTACTATGCGTACGAGATCGTCGGGCACGCCGAGCCGGCGCAGCTTGTACACCAGCCCGGCGTGCCAGACTTTGTCGAACGCCTTTGCTACATCGAAGAAGAGGGCCCCCGTGCCTATAGTGCGACTCGGGCGGTTAAGGCCCTCCAGGATGTGTTCCGTGAGGCGGTGCACTTGTTGTATGCACGAGTATTTGGCTCGAAAGCCAAATTGCTCGTCTATGAGGAGACCGGAAGTGTCTAAGTGGGCTTTGAGACGAGCCAGAAGGACCCGTTCGTAAATTTTCCCTAGCACGCTAAGGAGACTGATTAGGCGATAGCTATTGGGGCTACTGCGGGGTTTACCCGGTTTCGGGATTCCGATGATGATCGCTTCCTTCCAGGCGGCTGGGAAGACGCGGTTCGCCATGGCGGCATTGATAATAGCTGCTAAAAGCGCGAGAAGGCGCATCGAAAAAAGTTTGACTACTCGGTTGGAGATGCCGTGTCTACCGGGGGCTTTTCTAGATTTGAGAGCCTTGATAATGTTCTGAACTTCGTCAACTGTCGCGGGTCTGAGTTGGCAGGGGGCGGTCGCGGGCGGTAGGGAACCTACTTCGCGATTGACCATGTCTAAATGGTTCTGATCTACAGGCTGAGAGCTAGGGGAGCATTGGGCCTCCAGAGTGTCGGCCAAGAGTTCGGCTTTATCTACATCGTCGAAAGCTGTCTGTCCGTTCGGTTTCGTCAGAGGCGGCATTGTTTGGAACGTGTCCGATTTGAGAGATTGGGCCAACTTCCAGTAAGTCTGGTGCGTCGGCTCGATCTCCCGCAGAGATCGCTCCACCTGTTATCCCTAAGTTCGGAAATTCGGTATTTGACTTCGCGTTGGAGGGCGCGTAAGTTGCGTTTATTCGTTTCTGAGGTAAACGAGTCATAAGCGCGGGTCGCGGCGTTCTTGGCTCTGATCAGCCGACGGATGTCTCCAGGGAGCTCCCAACGGCGGTCGTTCGCCGCCGGGACCTCACGGGAGCACGAGGAGACCGATTCGCGGATGTGAGCGGTGAGCGCGTCTATCGCCGCGGTCGCGTCCTCGGCGGAACGGATAACGTCCGGTATCGCGTTAAGCCGCGGCGAATTTTCAGAGTTTAGCGTTTCGTCTAAACTCTGCACATCCGTCACGGTTTTTGTGAGCGTCCTAGTGTCTATCATAGGTCCTAGTTTGAGTAGTACCGGCCTATGGTCAGAGTCTAACTCGTGTAACGCCTCTATTGAGTGCAGCGTTAGAGCTACGTTCTTTAGAAGCGCTATGTCGAGTACGTCCGGTCTGTGTGTTGTAACTCTGGGATAGTGGGTGGGCGTCATGGGGGCGATAACGTCAAAGTTAAGGATGGGTTAGTTCGTCTAAAGCTCTGCCATTTCGCGAGGTGGTGTGCGAATTCCAGCGACGATGTTTAGCGTTGAGGTCGCCGGCGAGTATGACAGAGTCGTCTAAGTTTAGGAGGGCCTCTAGATCGCTTCTAATTAGCGCTTTACCGGGAGGGAGATAAACAGATGCGAGTGTGACAGGCGCGTGCCCCGTGAGGGCCACCCGGCACACCGACGCCTCTGTGTTGGTGAGGGCGGGCGTATCGATCGGAATGCAGTGCAGGGACCTTCTGTAGTAGATAATAGTAGGTGTCTTTGGGGGCGGGCACCCTATCGTTTCGCACGATGTTAAGCCCGGAGAGGCCGGGGTCGCGATTTCTAGGTTTCAAAAAGGTTTCCTGCACTAGCATTATATCTATTTGGTGGTCTCGCGTAAACTCGTGAAGAAGGTCGCATTGCCTGCGGAGTCCGTCCGCGTTAAAGAATGAGATTGAGAGCCCGCGCGGTTTGATGCGCGCGGAGGGAGTTGTCTCGTGGGTGCCCGGTTTTATAACCTACGAGGGGGCGCCGTGAAGCGGCTTAGGCTGTCCAGAAGGGACGCGTACATACGGACAGACGGACATCGGGATGAATCAGTATTCCTTTTTAGGGTAGGTGTATTCCATGAACCGTCATGTGTGGTAGTGAATTTACGAAGAAATAAAATTAGGGATGGCACTTCATTCCTGAATTGAAGGATGAAAAAATCCCGTACATATAAGCGTGCAGGACATTTTTAGATAGATAGAGGTCTTCAAAATTTGTATGTACAGAGATTTCAAAATGAATTTTAATGAGATATGCGAAAGTCGTATTGTATACGCCGATTGTATTTATATGTTTTTTACACTAGCAACATCACACTCTTTCTCCCGCTTCCGCTCCCCTCCTAAAATATATATATGTTGTGTTATGTATGGCGCGCGCGCACGCAACTCACTGAACGCTAAATCAAATAATATAGAAGAATATAATATAAAACTCGCCGCGAGTGTACTGAACTGTGTGTTGAAATTTGTGGTGAACCTGAAGTAAAGGACCTCAGTTCGAAGGTAAAATCATACGCAAGTTTCCTCTTTAATCATAACAAATCCAAAATATCTACCATCAGTCTCTATCCATTCATTCCCACACGTATAATGTGTCCTCCCTCTGTAAGTATTGAACTATGGGGTGGAAAATTCTGGAAAAATTAGAGATAATAGATATCAGAAAGTATTTTAAACAAAAATTAGTTTGAATAAGATACGTTGTGTAGTTTCTGAGATATTGAGAAACAATATGAAATACAAACTAGTTTTTACTGCCGATTAAATTAATATTGTGCATTATTTGATTTAGTAAATTAGATATTGTCTTCATTGGCAGGTAGACGACTCCTCAGAGAGTAATCTGGGTTATATTTTATCACGGAATAATAGGAAATCTAACGCAAGTGATACCGAGGGCACAGCTAATATTAATATAACGCAGCTAACTAGTATTAATATAACTACGGAACCCTTCACTGTTCAGGGTCCGACACGCACTTCTCGGTCGATTTTTTAAATTTTGGAACGGAGCATTTGTGTGACAGAATATAACCAAAAAAATAAAATAATAGACAGCCCTGAACATATTTAGTTAGCTTCGTTTAGTGCGAACTACAGTTTTGAAGGCGTTATTTGCAGTCAGAAGGACGTTCGTACAAAGCCTTCACTTCAGTCAAATAATGATGAATGTACATACGACTTCTGGGCACCTCTTCCTTTTTAAGGCAATATTATTATTCTATAAAGACAATACATGTTATGTTTACGCTGTATCCCTAATGTGGTAAACAGAGGATCGCACGCCAAGCATCGTGGTGTTTGCAAAAATATTATGAATATGTGATATTAATATAATAAGGCTGCATGTTGCTGTTATTTTATTGTTACTATCGTAAAATATCGTGCAACAGTGTAATGAAAGTCGCAACCTTATTGCCTAGACGAGAATGAAAAATGTAGGTATTAGATGAAGGCTATGACTAAATTTCTATACACACAGCAAAATATGACTACATAAATCTAATATTTACAAAAGTTCATTTCGTCGTCAACATAGTTACACCGTCCGACTCTACCATTCCCTCGCGTCAGCAGAATATATTCTAAGAAGCACAAATGTCATCTTAGCATTCTAAGAATTACAAATGCAAGTTAGCATAAGCCCATCCGCCCTGCGTGGACTGAGTTGGGAATCCATTGTTCTCTTATAGTTAGTCTTAGACGATATTTCGAGACGAATACACGTCTCACTTAATTAAAATTGTATTTTTAAAAGATCCTCCGGCTTCCTCACGTTTCGACTACATTGATTTTATCAAAACAATATTAAGTTTGTTGTTTTAACAAATTTTTGTTAGTTTCCACCGCTTACTCATTAACAAGTTCCATTGTTCTTTCAAACAAATCGACTTGTAGCAATAAAAAAATAGTTTGTTTTTGGAAATAAAAATATGTTTGATTCAAACAGAAAACCACCCGACAAGTCGAAAATGTCAGAAGTATGAGTTTTTCTCTCATTAAACGTCATGAATAGTTAGTCTGAAAGAAATATATGATGTAAGCCTGCAATAGAAAGGGATGGTAATACACATATTTCGTGTCTATCGGTATGCTCAATATTTTAAGACTTATGCTGTTTTTGACATTCCTATGACACAAAAATCTTTATTCGTCGTTATCTTTAAGTTTTTTAAATATTTTTGAACTTTACAAATGAAAAATTAATATAAAAATTTGTGTATTATATGTGAGATAAGACTCTTTTAGACTTGATGTGATGCAGTATTTTAGGCCGTAAAGGCCGGTTTGACAAACATAGGTCGTTGAAGCGAGACAGACTGTACTGGTCCCATTAACGTAGGAATATATATTAGTAGTAGGTCCGTGTGTTTTATTTTCTGTTTTACCAGTTTGGTAGGAACAATTTTTATCGAAAGTTCTCAACACAGATGGTGCGATAAGATTATGCAACAAATAGTCAAAATCTTTCGTCTGTTACATAAAGATGTGTAAACATTAGTCATGAATATATACCACACATGCCAATCAAATTCTAGTCATAATGACCCAGTATTAGTTTTAAGCTAAACATAAGAACAAAACAAAATACATACTATTTTTGTAGGGCAGTTTGCCTTTAATGAAAACGAAGTGTTAGGAAATTCAGTTTGTTGTCATGATAAATATACTTTATAGTACTATAAGTAACAACAAAAAAATGTGTACTCATGTATGCACGTAAGAAGTTATACTTATTTGAAGTGAATAAAAATAAAAAACAAAACTGGCAACTTAAAAGAAAATAGAACTGGCCGCTTGAAATAAGTGAAATAAAAAAAAAAAATTGATTTTTTGGCGGGAACGGAAGAAGTCAGGTTGTCATTTTATTTAGATTTTCTATTTTTTACATTTTTGGGAGTTTTAAAGAACAAAAGTGACAGTATATTGTGTTTAAAAGTTCTGTGTAAGTGAAAAGAAAAGACCTAGGTCTAAATAAACATGTGCAGCTGAAGTTTACGCGCTTCCGCTTCCGAGAAGTCCTATAAAACTTCAGTAAAGTCTACTATCACTTTACTGTAGGAGTTTTACGATGGGAAAAAACTAATTTACTTGTCATTCTGATTCTACTTATTAATACGTGACATTGGTACATGCGCTAAACTGTGCGCCATGCCATAAAGAAAAAAAAAGTGAGGTTGTCATTTTATAGATTTTCTATTTTTTACGTTTTTGGGATAACGATTCTACATAGTAATACAATACGTGACGTTGGCAAATGCGCTAATCTGTGCGCCATACCATGAAGAAAGAAAAAAATAAAAAATAATAATTTAGAGAAAGCGTAGTGATTACTTACTCAGTGAGAGAAAGTGTACCGATTATGGAATATCGATGTAATATGGACCAATGATATTTCACCTAAAACTAAGCAACGTAGATATTTGAATCCATCGTCCCCTAGCCCTTACCACAGCCCATACCCCTTACACTATTGCACGACCACTACACGCTTGCGAGCCAAGCGCATTTTACATTTTTAAGGGAAATATGAAGGTTTTCGCGCACAACTGAGCAAAATTTAGATACGACGTTTCGTTTTACATTTCTTAACTTTTACGTTTACATTTAATATATTATAGTGTATTGTTATCTTGTAACAACATAGTCCACTACAGTGCGATGTATTTTAGTCATGTTTATTAGTGTTACCTACACTCTATATTTTGTTTTATTTTATGGTGTGACGTTCTTAATATGGAATTTACTAAGGACCCTGTTATAGAATACTCATTCATAATGGGTCCACTATTCCATGTATATAATATTTTATCGGTCAATTACCAATTACATATTTCCGACATAAGAAATTGATGAAAAATTAAAAATACTAATCTTTAGAATAAAAATAAGATGGGAAACCACAAAAGCTATATAATTAAAAAAAAATTGATTTTAAAAGTTGCCGTTCGTTACAATATTTCTTAAACGACATTGTGCAGACTCAGTAATTCAGTTTAAAATGTATTGACTCTATTATAAGAATATTTTTAAGTGTACCTTCTAAATACCATATTCCATATTCGGTACACATTTTTTTATGGGTGCATTTTGATCGTTTTTATGTTAAGATAACTGGAGAAAAAATGAAGCATTTTCGTCACTATTGTTCTAAAGCAAAATATATTTCCTTGGTAAGTAACAAAATAAGACTGTATAATAATAAATAGAGTGTTAGCCGATACAAATGTCAAAAGCACTCGCATGCCTAGGCGAAAATATGTGAGGAGAATGATGAGATTTGAGGAAATGAAAGATGTATGTAAGGATCGCGATGCTTGGCGCTCCGTCCTCTCTGACTACCCCGTTAGGGATACAGCGTGAAGATATGTATGTATGTCGAATAAAATCTTTAGAAGGACTCCACGTCGAAGCATTAGATGGTTCGAAATTAACAGGAAAAATGTCTTGCAATAATAATGCATTACTAGAAATGCACAGATTAAGATAACACTAAAAAGTTGAAAATAAAATGATTAATTAAAAACAAACTTTTATTCAAAAATTCAGTTGTACTAAAACGAAAATAATAATTTTATGCAAGGGTTGTGCTGATGAATGTTATTTATATAGACGAAAGTAATAAAATAGATCGATTGAAATCCTGCATAAAATACTTATATAGGCACGATGTTAGGATAATCACTGAAAAAATTTATATCCATAATCGTACCTAATATTCTATTACATCAAATAATTTCAAAAGCTTGGTACGATGGTGAGTCCTAGGCGGGGGGCCCTATAACTGGCAGTGTAGATATTTATTTATTTCGACTTCATTCCTGTATTCGTTTCATTCGTATTTATTTAGTCTTTTATTTACTAAGTTAAATAATTCTGTACTTAGAACAAATCGCCAAAGTCAGAGAATATGTAGAAAAGAAGGCCGGCGCCCACCTCTTGTGTAACGGTTTTTTTTTAAATAAATGCGCTAGAAAATACACACCAATCATTTAGTCTCAAATTAGGGCATTCCCTGTGCTATGAGAACCAGCCGACGACTACTAGGGGTGTCTCCCAGTACACCCAGATACGAGATAATCTAGAAAAGCTCGTTTCCTAAATTGACCCGGCCCGGAATCGAACCCGGAACTTTCCGCGCTGAGACGCAACGCCTAAACCAATGCGCCAACGAGGTCGTCAAATGATTGCCTACTCTCGGCCGGACATGTAGGGTTGGGTGTGAGATGTGGAGAGTTTTACACATGTGTTTGCATTGTATATTTGTTAAATTTAATTTCTTGTAGTTATGTTGAAGACGGATGACTCTGGTAGTGACTGGATTCCAATAATTAAAATTATTTAGGCATACGAAGACATTATAATACGTTCGTTCAAGCGTTTATAAATTTCGTATTTGTGACAATGCGGAAAACGAATTAAAGACAAACGGACGCGGTCGTAAGTTTGCGATCGACCCCAATTTGCGCTACAATAATTATTCATATTCGCCCAAATGATCGCTGTTGTGGGCGTGCCACGACACGTGCGTATTAACGCGCACACACAAAAACCGTGTGCGCTGGCTTTCTATGAAGACATCCTACTGTTATATTTATACCGTGCCAAAGTGTCATTACAATTGGATGAAGGAACGCATACAGGATAAACATACAAATAAACATTCATTTTTATATGCATAGACATTATTTATTTCACAAAGGAACACGATTACAAGAAAATATATATTAGAAACGATACCAATTGCATTAATTAAAAACTGTGTTACAATTGCCAACTTTCACCCTTAGCTACATATTTCACAATGCTATGATAATGAAAACATAAAAAACATAAAAATGGAAGCGCACGTGTATATGTATAATAGTGAGTGTATGTGTGTGTGAATGTGTGATATGACGATGAAAACACTGTTATCCATCTAGGTATTGGATGCACTCATAATATATCGTCGAACGACAGGGAAGCAAAAACGTCCCTACTGCATCGCTGAAAAAGATGCTTTTCCCATCGACGAGAACGTCATGCCGTAGACGTTATCATTGACTGTTTAAAAGCGTCTTCATACAACTGCATACATTTTGGTTCCCTATTGTATCGTAAACGGTAGAATCGTCGCGATAAAATCGTTCAACCGTAAATTCTTAACGCGGCCATTATAGCGCGGTGAACGCAGGAATTTTGAAAACGTGTTGTTGGTTGCGATATATTTTCTTTTTTTAGTAAATTGTCAGGGTAGCTAGTGTCTATTTGCCTCTATGGAATGTGCGCCATTGTTATATACACTAGATAATATTTAATTCGTTTATTTCACACAGAAACAAGATTACAAGAAAAACATATATTAGAAATGATGCCAATTGCATTAATTAAAAACTGTGTTACAATTGGTAACGCCGACCCCTAGTTACATACATATCTTCACGCTGTATCCCTAACGGCGTAGTCAGAGAGTACGGAGCGCCAAGCGTCGCGGTCCCTACATACTTCTTTCGCTTCCGCAGATCTTATCAATCTCCTCACACATTTTCGCCTGTGTGCGAGTGCCTTTGACATTTCCGTCGGCTAACACTAACACGGCTAAAGCGGCCATTATCATATGTTATCAAAGCACCTATGAAACAAGTGCTGAGTTTATGAATCATCTATTTCCTTAGAAATCTAATTCTAGTATCGTAACTATGCAGTGATGTCAGTTCAAGTGTGTATTTTATCTGATGTTAAATTCTTCACCACAGCACGTTTTAGATTTAAGATAATGTACCTAATGACCTATATCAATCTCAAAGGCAATAGTAAAGTAATATACATAACAGGTTGATATGAAACAGATATATACGGTACGTTACATTAGAATGTTCTTTTGTGATTTCACTATGGATCATATTATACCAAGACAGAGACCCTACTCACTTAATATGGTACTATAGGCTACTACAATAAATTGTAGCGAGAGCAAGACTAGACACAGTTATACTCTGCGACTAGGGTTATATACCACCTTTTTTAAGCAAATGAAGTATATTTACGATTGTAGATAAAAAGAAATACAACGTGTAAAAATAAAGTATTAATTACTTTATTGGACCCGTAACTTTTGTCCATAAGTATGTAATATTATTGCTAATTTGAAAAGATTTTGGCTACTTTAGTGATGCGATTTGGCGCTGACGTTTTCGGTAGTATTCGAAAAGGAAATCAGTGCTCATTATCATTTATCGATGCGACTCGTACCGTGAGTCCGTGACACGTAAAAATCGCTTAACACTTTTGTTTTTTACTTAAAAATGAAATAAAACCTTAAAAGCTAAAAAAATTTAAAATAAAGTACTTAAATAAATAAAGTAGATGGTTCGGGCACATGGAAAGAATGAGTGATGAAAGACTGACGAAGAAAATATACAGAGCGAAAGTGAGTGGTAAAAGAAGCCAAGGAAGACCAAGGCTGACTTATGAAGATCAAATAGCCAGAGTGTTAGCAGACGGAAATGTCAAAAGCACTCGCATACCTAGGCGAAAATGTGTGAGGAGAATGATGAGATTTGAGGAAGCGAAAGAGGTATGTAAGGACCGCGACTCCTGGCGCTCCGTCCTCTCTGGCTACCCCGTTGGGGATACAGCGTGAAGTTATGTTATGTTATGTTATAAAGTACTTACGTACTTTATTGCTATCATATACGTATGAAGAACGTTTGTCCAAAATAATACAATACTTTATTATAAAGTATGCGTGGCAACCCTAAATGCGACTGATTTGTAACACGTTGTGTTCTTTACACTCAATACATGAGATCCATGCTCAAAATGATTAGTCTTGTTTTTCTTTCTGATAGTATCAATATACACTTTCATTCACAACTTTTCTACATAAATTATTTTGAAAAAGAGCTAAAAAGCTACTACCGCCGGTTTCATTATTTTGTGAATTATAATTATAAATCAGAAAAAGTTCGAGGTGGGTAGGAACCGTTTAGTCTGCTACGCGAAGTTAACAATGTTGATTTTGGTCGTGATCATTTCGGTCAACCTGTTTCGAGGCGCTATCATTTTCCAGGCTTCTGACTTCCTTATTCGATAGAGGTGTTATCCCTTAGTATCTGAATATGGCTTTGCTCGGTCGCAAACTTTGATATATTATAATCATTCAATTTTAATTTAATTTTTTTTGCCTTTAGATTTTTGATTTTGATTGCGAATTTCCAGACATTTGTTTAAATGCCAAACTGTTTTCCTTAATGATACACATATGATAAACCACAGCATATACAGTTGTTTCTTTGATCCAAATCTGATGAATAGTTTCAACGCTGAACGCGCTGACGCCGAATAATATTTCAACGCTGAATAGAACAGTGGCTTAGCGCAGCACCTCATTTTCAATACTCATTTGTCATTTGTGCAGCATATGACATCATCACAGGGCCGGTGGATGGAGATGTCGAGTTCCTACTTTTCGCTATCTCAATAACTACACGCATATTATTCAAACCAATTTCGCTTGAAAGTATTTTTTAAATTTTTACTCACGGTTGAAAATTGAGAAGGCCGGCGGACTTTTTATGGTTATAGAAGCGTAAGTAAAAAAATTATTTAAAAATAATCTTTTTGTAAACTTATTTCGTTTTTTAAGAATATTTTAACATACTAGCCACGCTGATATGTACTGGAATTTTTTCATACCTTTGTTAGGAACATGTATGGTGTACATACATACATATCTTCACTCTGTATCCCTAACAGGGTAGTCAGAGAGGCCGGAGCGCCAAGCATCGCGGTCCCTATATACTTCTTTCGCCTCCTCGAACCTCAAACATTTTCGGCTAGGTACGTATGGAGTGTTACCCCTTATTTTATTTTTTTCGTAATTTCACTACAACACTTTATAGCGTTTCACAGAATACACCAATGATCGAAATTTTATCTATGTAATGCCGATAGTCAGATAGGTAGGCGGATAGATGGACAGGACATCAAAAGGTCAAAATTAGTAGTAACTAATTAATCTGTGACTAATAAGTTGGTTTGGTACATGTTTTGTTTTCTCCACTTGGGTTTTTTTTTCTTTATTGCATGGCGCACAGATTAGCGCATTTGCCAATGTCACGTAATAAAAATACAATCACAAGTAAATTAGTTTTTTCTTATCGTAAAACTCTTCCAATAAAGTGATAGTAGACTTTACTGAAGTTTTACAGGACTTCTTGGAAGAGCGCGTGAACTTCAGCTACACATGTTTATTTAGACCTCCTCCATTATTTTCACTTACACAGAATTTTAAAACATAATAAACTGTTACTTTTGTACTTTGAAATTATCAAAAATGTAAAAAATAGAAAAGCCAAATAAAATGACCTCAACCTCACTTCTTCCGTTTCCGCCAAAAAGTCCACCTAAGAAGTTATACTTCTTTGAAGTGAATAAAAGTAAAAAACAAAACTGACAGCTTATAAAAAATAGAATTGACCGCTTGAATTGAATGAAATAAAAAATAATAAATTATGGATTACATCGGCACGCGCTTTTCGCGTTTTTAGTGGAGTTTTTGGCGGGATTTTATGGGGAGCGGTTGGCGTTCATTTTTATTCGCAAATTGTTTCTAGTAGATTTTGTGATGTAAAATTGGCGTAGTTTTCCGTCTCAAACTGCCTACGTTGTTGTGCATTATGTGGAATTGTTGACATAAGTGCTTATTTGGTAGTGTGACGTTGAGTTTTTTTTAGTGACATAAGTCCGCCTCAGCGGAACCTACTAGAAAGACTGCCTCAATATATTAGTCTCCAGAAACTACAAGAAACATTTAAAATGTATTATGCCGACATATTAATGAGATAATATGAAGAATTTATTTATTTATCATTGAAGAAATCGGTTGTTTGGGTTAGTTTACTTTCCCTCCAAAGAGAGAACCTTACCACTACTCGGCATCCGCAATTTTGCTACAGGCTAAAAATTTATAAAACGCAAAAATAATTAATAATAACGAATTTTGAATTGATACTCAAACTTTACTAAAACTTACTATTAAATCGAACAAAACGAAAATTCGCGTGAAAAACTGTCGTTTAAAACAACCCAAATGGCCCTTTTAATGACAATAAGACAATAACTTCGATCGTTCGAAGCGTTTGCCATTTGTCTAGCCGGAAAGTCTAACAAGTCTGTTTTTGCAAACGCTGTGAAAGATAACTTCAATAACTTAAAAAATACAAGAAAAAAAATAGTAATTGAAAGGTTGCCAGGACTTTTTGGCGGGAACGGGAGAAGTAAGGTTGTCATTTTATTTAGATTTTCTATTTTTTACATTTTTGGGAGTTTTAAAGTACAACAGGGATAGTATATTGTGTTTTAAAGTTCTGTGCAAGTGAAAAAAATGGAGTAGGTCTAAATAAACATGTGTAGCTGAAGTTTTCGCGCTCTTCCAAGAAGTCCTGTATAACTTCAGTAAAGTCTACTATCACTTTACTGGAGAAGTTTTGAAGTTTTAACGTTTTATATAACGATTCTACTTATACTATTACAATGCGCTAATCGTTATGTCATGAAGAAAGAAAAAAAAAAGGTTGCCAATAAAGTCTTGCTTTCTGGACACATTACAGAAAAATTACAGAAAAATAGATATAAATACAAAATCTTTATCTTTTAACTTTTAATATAATATTAAAACGAAAACAATAACATATTTTAAACAGAAATTATATTTTCGTTTGCCTTTGCTACGATTAAGAATACTGAATTACAGCTTATGCCGCATTTAGTATAATATCCCAAGACATTTTAGTTAATTAAAAAGGACTTTATACATTATTTTTTAAATTACAACAATATTTACAAGCGAATGATTATAATAGATTAAAAGTCCGCCTCTGCACAGTTTGATGTGTTTGATAACCTGGATCTCAATATTATCTAAGAAGACTGAGTTAGATATTTGGATACCTACAACTTAAAATACATACATACATATATTCACACTGTATCCTCAACGGGTAGTCAGACAGGACGTCATCATTTGACGAATGAGGTATCGTTAGAAACTTCTTGATTGTCCGCTGGCTATAGGTTATGTGACGTCATGTTAGTTGTCTACTTATACATTTATTTTTTAAAATATTTATTGCACATACAAAACAATTAGTCAGGGGTAATATTGATGTGCCTCATAGTTTGGAGATTGTATTTTGTATTAGCTAGCAGACCCGACAGACGCTGTTCTGTCCGAAATAAAAAAATCCCAGAACCCGATTGCAGCGCTACCTACCGGGTCCAATCGTGAATCTAAACCATTCAGGGACCCACTCAACTCGACAGACGTTCTCTTGTCCGTAATAAAAAAAACCTAAGAGACAATTGCATGCATTACATGCGGTGTTGGTTTCAACTTTATTGTATTGTAGCGAGGCCTGCATGTGCCTGAAATCGCGTGAAAGTAAGATAAATGCAATAAAAATGCGATCTCTTAGAAATATGTGCGGTGTCACCCTTGTGGACAAAATAAGCAATGAAGAGATACGCAGTATGGCAAAGTTGCACGACAGTGATATGAAGTAAAAATGAAGAAGGGAATGCTTAGATGGTTCGGGCACATAGAAAGAATGAGTGATGAACGACTGACGAAGAAAATCTACAGAACGAAAGCGAGTGATAAAAGTAGCCAAGTCTTCCTTCAGTCAAGGTTGACTTATGAAGATCAAATAGCCAGAGTGTTATCAGACGGATATGCCAAAAGCACTCGCATACTTAGACGAAAATGTGTGAGGAGAATAATGAGATTTGAGGAAGCGAAAGAAGAAATAGCGCTCCTTCCTCTCTGACTACCCCGTTAGGGATACAGCGTGAAGATATGTAAGTGAGTAAAACAAGGTGCTTAAAACAGAGTAAGTTGATTCCATCACAATTGAGGATGTACTTTATATCGGTAATGTCGGCTTCCGTTAGAACAACCTCACTAGTATTCTCGTATAAACACCGGTGATTCTCCGCAATCGGATCAGCTTTTAGGAAATTGCAAGCACCACTCGAGTGCGCGTTTTCCACTGAGCAGCTCACATGACTCAGGTCTGTGAGCATGCAAGTTACTGGATAGAAAACACAAAGAAGAGATCCGCGTATCCTGTCATAGTGTATGCTCAACTGAATTCAATTATGAGTCCGCCTATGCAGACTTTGTTGTGTTTGGTGACCTGGATCTCGATATCTAAGAAGACTGAGAGTTAGATATTTGGATACATACAACTTCAACTCTTTATCTTGAAATCCATGATCGTGGAAATATGATTGGATAAAAAAATGTTGACAAACAAAAATCCAAAAAAACCTGTTTTTCACAAAGATTCAGTTGCATCTCTGAAATTCTACAGAATTTTAAAATGATTTTTAGTAAAATCGAAAGGTAATTATAATATCTCAAATCTCTAAAACCAGTTTTTTAATCGGTAATGCAGTTTTCTAGTAAATTACAATTATGTGCAAAAACAAATGTTGAGATTTCTCCGCGCTCCAATATGATCAAACCGCAACTGTGAAAATCAACTTTATTGTTATTGGGCAGGGGGCGGGGGTAGTGAACGAATTCAGTTGCGCTGGGCGGTCTCTTAATTGTTGTTAACACCTATGAAATTTCTAGCACGAAAGATTTAAAACATGATAAAAATTATACTGTTAATGTTTTTTTATCGAATAAAAAATATAGCAAGCTACTATTTATGCAGTGTAGCTTTAAAATTATATGTTACCTAGATAACTAATATTCTCCGGTAAACGAGGACAACACACGAAAAAACATTGTTGAACAGTTTCTATCCATACATTTAGCATATACTGGCGTATAAACGAACATAGAGCTCGTTGACACGTGACGATTTTTAATTTGTCAATGTTGCCTATGAAATAAATATCCTAGATTATTGCGATATGTCACACAATCACATATAGACCACGTAACTATTATTGAAAAATACAGTACTTCTTTGAAATAAAACTGGATAGGAATAACACAAAATAATAAAAGAGGTCAACAGCGTTCTCCACACGTGACGACTTGTGACGACCTGTCATTCAAAAAGGGTTACAATAGCGTCTCGTTTGCTGTTACTTTCCTACTCGTGCCACTACCATAAAAGATTACAGTTCCACTACCACTCTTTGTAAGTCTATACGCCAATCAGTGTATAATAAATAAATATATACTAAGTTTATGGTGGTTTCTCTGTCTACATTTCCATGACACAATATGTCAGTTTTATGCCTGGAAGTCCAGTCTATTTATTACGCTTACAGCATAGATTTTATGACTTCAGATAGCCTATCCCGTATTACAAGATTTGGCAGATAAAATCGAATATAATATAGATGTGTGAGTGCTGTGTTCTAAAAAATGGCGGTCGATCAGCCATCTGATAACAAATGAGTGTCGTATGTACAGGTGAGTCAGCTTATTTGATTTACCTCTCCACTGCTGCTCGGACGCCTCTGGATTTATTTATACAGTCTATGACCTACAGTTACATAATTTCGTTTTATATAAATTCGGCCAAGATTTTACAAAATTACAATTTTTTAAATGTAGAACTTACAATTTAAAATCTCTCGATAAAAAAGGTTTATGTTAAGATTTACATCACACATCAACCTTAAATAATATGAAAATTTGTAATTAGGTGGTATTTAGCTTTTTACTTGAAATTAAGAATTAATTATTTCAACTTTTTGGAACACATCTATGATTGTACCTACTACATAGTGTTATCCATTTTAATTTTACCCATAATATGTTGCTTATATTATTTTTAATTTCACTTCACATAAATCGCTTGACAATGGCTTGTCAGTTGTTAGGTTCGGTTGTGGCAATGACTAAGGAAACTAAAGGACATGAAACAAGTACAAAATAAACGTGCATACCTTAACCTCGACTGTCGCAATTAATGGCTGCCGATTAGTGATGTACCAAATTTCTACTATGTAGATGTCGTTAAGTCAGTTGTTGAAAGAAGTTTTGTTTCAGCATCAGTATTGAAATAAAAATAATTTTGTATGATATCTTCAGAAAAAGGAAGGGCTTTTTTTTTGTATGTCATAGATTTATACAAAAGTACTGAAATATTGTTCAAACTGGAAATAGCAGTCAGCGTAGTTCGATGCTGTCGGTATATAGTTAGAATCTGCGCTTAAAGCGATTTTAAGGTGTTATTAGCAACAATAGCAACAGTCGCCTTCAAGGATAGCCCCTTTCTGTCCTTTGATCATTTTTGTATGGAACTTTAAATGAACCCTACATACAAACAATATACTTAGGTACCTCTTTTTGTAATACTTTATAGTACGTCCATGATTATTACAGAAATACAACGCTTTTTAAAAGAAACCCATATTTTCATGAAACGCTTTCATAAATGTTGAAGATCAATGAAAATAGTAGTAGACTGATGAACAGTGCAATGAACATAGATCAATGAACATTGTCAAAGTACTTGAAGAACAGCACAGTCCTTTTAATGCTTTTCTTTTCTTTACATGCATAACGTTACTTCTTCTAGAGGTGCTGGTGAAATTAAAGTGCTATGAGAAATATACAAACGGACCGACCAAATCTATAGCCATGGCGTACTGTAGCACTTTGATAAACTAAATACTAGAATAATTAATTTTATAAAAATTAGTAGCCTTTTCACACAGTAATTGGGAATAACATTTCAATTGTGAATAGAACACTGTGGACTGCTATTAGTCGAAGAATTCTCAAACTCAATTAAGTACTTCCAGAGGTTATCCCATACATACAAACAAACAAATTTTATTTCTTTACATTGTGAAGAAATAAGTAATATTATAGTTTATAATATTATCTAGCGTAGAAAATCCACAACATACCGGCCTTTTGAATAAATCTTTTAAAAGTTAAGAGTAAATTGCTATAGGCACTGCAAGGGTGTCCAATGTCAGACTAGTCATATCTAATGTACCTACGGTAACATATTTTTACTGGGTTTGAAAAATAGAACTGTTTGTTAATATTATTACTTGTAAAATAATATTTATATTAAGTACATAAAATTTTTAATAACATATTCACAAAATAAATAAATATAGCTAACTAAATAGCACAAGTTTTTTAAATAATTTCTGATTGAAACTTTTGAATACTGCGATTTGAATTTAAGCAGTCATTGTACTCATCATGTCGCTGTCGTTTTCTACGTCAAGAAAAGAATGAAATAGTTTCCGACATCTTCGTCTCTTATTTCTGCTCTTAAAGTTTTTTAAAAGATTCTTTAAATTGTACCGCATCTGGATTATTAGTAAAACCACTACAAGCTCTTATTGGTCGCAAAAATAACGGCGTGGTCTTGATTCACATCATTCAGAAGCAGATATTTAGAACTATGAGCAGATTTTTCTCTCTTGGAAACATCAAATCAAAGTTCAGCCACATTCTGTAAACAATTAATATTTTCCTGTTACTTTTTCTCAATAGAGGATTTACATGGTCAGAAAATTAAAAATTAATTAATTACCACTAAATATTTTCTCTGATTCCCAATAACCTTTGCGAGGGCAATGCTTCATACATAAAATTATTTTCTTAATGTTCTATCGAAAGAAGTTTCTTCGAAATGCAAATAACATAATATATATATCATGAATACATCATATGGGTTCAATTTTCTTTTCCGATTATGTCAAGCCACTCTTTTTCTCTAATAATACATGATGGTAATCTGAAACGAGATAATTACGACATATAAACATGATACCTTTATGGTATTTATCGATAATTTTTTAATATAGGTACATGGACAGCCCTAATTGCAACAATAACAAAAATTGATATGAAGTAATTTACTGTTTTATATGAATAAAAACTGCTAATAACTAAAAATATACATGACTGTAATACAGTAAACTAAGAAACACAATAATTACGATGGAAATAAATACGACTTCAGACTAAATTAATGAATTTCAGTTACGTACCAGTGCAATTATAGATTTCGTTGATTATTGCTTTTCCTCGAGCCACATTCTAATACACTACACTTAGAAATTATTGTGGCATTATGCTAGCTTCATCTTTAACAAAACAGTTCCAATATCCAGCACAAAATCACAGAAACATTAAAAAATATTAAATTCATTGACATGTTTTGACACTTCGTGTGTCGCAATAAATGGCGGACCGGCACGTTTTGACATTACAATGACGTCACATAAAATAATTAGTTTTTGAGAAAAGTACTGTTGTTTTCTCTTACACATACAAGAAGCCGTAAGTCAAAAACAGACAACGCTACGTTTGAATGTTATGCGTTAGAATATTTATAACTAAATGTTGCTATAGATCAACATGCCATGTCCTTTAGTCTCCTTAGTTATTGGGGTGTGGTCATGGTTGCGGCAGAATGTTAGACTTTTACTCCTATGGGCAAAGCTATACTCTGTGCAATGGCTTTTTTGTTGCTGCAACAAATACATATTATGTTCAGTTTAGTTTGTTTCTTTTAGTAACTATATATATAAAATGTAATGGAATGTGTGGAACAGTTTAATAATATTGTCTTTTGTAATAATTTTATTGCCAAAATACTAACCTTACAGTGAACACAGTGACCTTCACACTAAGCGCAGCTTATCTCGGGTAAAAATAAACGTTTTAGCTATAAGAGAAAATAGGGGATGCTAATTTGAATGGGAGTCAAATTAATTTATACACGTAATGGCAATTACAGGATTTTTGAATGTCAAGTCTACTTTAGTTCGGATCTACCTGGATACTGCGAACCGACAAGAAATATTTTAATAAATGTTTATTAACAAACAATATTAAGAAAGCTGGTAAATGCATGTGCAGAGAAGATCATTTCCAGACTATTGTTTTATCTTCAACGAAATCGTTTATTTTATAGTATGATTGTCTATTCAATGTACGTTTTATAACAAATCTAAATCTATTTTCTGTTAATTGAATTACTTTCTGAGTTGAGTTCGAAAGGAAACACTACAAAGGCAGCATTTATACGTTTTTAATATGCGTTTCTATTTATTTAGATATTCATGCGGGTAAAGCAGCGAGGTAAAGGCTAGTATATATATTATATATTCTATATTTATGTCAGCGAACTAAGAAACTCGATTCTATGTTCAACGGTATGAAAACAACGTATATAAGTCTTTTATCTATTGTGTTATTGACGGCTGCTTGTTACACCGTAGGTAAAGTTATCAATATTTTTTCTGGTATTGAGTGGCAACAGGGCGAAAACATTAGTCAACGCACTTAGACAATAGATTAAATACAGCAATACTGAACATAAACTATTATCTTAAATAACATATTATTGTTAAAAATATTATCAAGGCATATAAGGTAAGGTAAATAATAAATGGCCTGAAACTAACGTAATGTACCAGTGTGTGCATGTATCAGTGTACGTATGTATGTATCAGGAATCAGTTCGAATGTATCAGCATATGTATGTATCAAGTATCAGTGTATGTATGTATCAAATATATGTATATATCAGTGTTTGTATGTGATTTCTAAACCGAAAGTCTTTAGTTCGATTCCCTGTAGGTTGAGGAAACGAACTTTTTTAATTTGTCTTAAAATCTATAAGTTACTATGTGTTCCCTCAGTTATGTATCAGGAATCAGTTCGAATGTATCAGCATATGTATGTATCAAATATCAGTGTATGTATGTATCAAATATATGTATATATCAGTGTTTGTATGTGATTTCTAAACCGAAAGTCTTTAGTTCGATTCCCTGTAGGTTGAGGAAACGAACTTTTTTAATTTGTCTTAAAATCTATAAGTTACTATGTGTTCCCTCAGTTATGTGGTATGCATAACATGCTTTGGGGTCACACTAACACACAATATTTGTATTTGTGAATTATTTATTATAACTTATTTATTCAAATTAGGATTCATTAAAAATAAAATTTTACCTACTAACGGTGTAGTAGTAGGCCCTAACTTTGTCTAGCGTAAGTACATAAAGTTTCCAAAGCGAGAAATAAATTTTAACTTGTATGGAATTTCGATGCGCCTTGTCTTGACTGAAGCGTAGTATGCAGTCACGTGATTTACGATCTCACGGATACTGAAGTGACTGAATTAGTAGTTTTTCTCTCAACGTTACACGAAGATATACCTACTTCCTGATAAATATTAGACTTGGTATAGATAATAATTATAACAACATCAGATAGTCAAAGAAAATAAATACCAGTAGGTACTGTACTCGAATTATTCTACTTGCTCTCTTAAATCTAAAATTGTGTTATTTTTAATTTTATTTTTAATATATTTAAAAAATAATGAAAATAAAATTCTGAACGAAATTAAAAAATACGACAAACATATATATATGGAATCGTATTGTCAGTGTTTATCTGTCTGTCACACATATTTTCCAGAAATTACAACTGTTTGAAGCATTGTATTAAATAGTAGTCCAAACATAGATGTGAAATTTAGAAGTCGAAATAGGACTTCAGGTTTTATTTTCTACTAGTGTTCTTACTATAGTCCATGAGATTTAATTGGTCGGATTTGACATCTGTCACATGGCTGCGACTAGTTATGGGACCAAACAAATATGTCTCGATTATTTTTCGATTGTAACGAAAATTGATATCATTGTTTGATCTTCATAATAACATCATAATATTTCACTTATGATTATTAGTTTGCCAGCTACATTGTTTGTTGAGATATGGTTACTGTATATGCGTTACTGTAACAAATACCATTTTTAATTTATATTATATCACTGTTGGTTAACCCAAATAAATTAAAAATGGTATTTGTTACAGTAAAACATATTTAAGTATATGAATAAACTTAATTCGATTATTTATTTTTTGGGACTAATGTCTAAGAAACTTTATTATTTAAGACTATAATAAGCACACGACGTATTAGTAGTAAATAAAGGCAGATTGTCTATTCTGACGTCTCTTTCAAAGTTTTCCTTTATTTTGTTTTTGTTTTCTCCACCACCTTAGCCCAGTCATTCTTTGATATTTGATTACATGCTTCTGTCAGTAAACTCATCAAAAATAGAATACAGAACTAAAATTATTTAAAAAATATAATGATATCTTAATTTTCAATTATTCGATTATTACGATATTTCAATCGATTATCGATTTCGTCTGGTAACCAAACTATTGCAAATGGTAGCAGTACTAGAACAATACGCCTCGTGATATAACATTGTAACAACGTCCATTTAGAAAATTCTTTTGAAGATATACAAGGAAATATCTGTGTTTTTAACTACAAGAAATCAAAGTTAGTAGTTTTGTGTAATGATCAGTCGTGGGCAAAATAAATAACGTTTTTTTATTCAGCATTTACGTAACTGAATTTGTATTAGGTATCAGGAACCTTGATACAAAGTTATAGCGGCACGAAAATTAAGAAACGTCATATCCGACCTATTAAATCTCACGGACTATAGTGTAGTAGTCTGGGTGAATTTCATGCTCTGTGACAGCAGGACTGTCAAACTATACGTCACATTGTGACGCCATTGTTGCCATTTTTTATTGAGATTTTCATACAAAAATACAATCCAAATTTCCGACTTTTCCTGTGGATTTTCCCAAAATTTTCTTTCGTATAAATTACAATCTTTGTCCGGACAATTACGAACACAAAAAAAAACAGCCAAATTGTTCGAGCCTTTCTCGCAAGTGATGATCTTTCACATATGGCAATTATTTTAATTTAACTATATAGAATAGAAGAGAATAGAAGGTTATCATGAACCTTTGTGCTTTCAAGTCTAGTAACAATAACTTATATTAAAATTATGTTATGATCTTATGTCAAGGCGATAAAGCAGAATATCAAACGGCACGCGACCTGATAATTCTCGGGCTTATATCTTGAGATCTAGACATTGGAGAGTTGTCTTGGAGACGCATTACTAACAATAAGGTGTATTGTCGAGTAGAAATAAAAAATACAGTTAAAGTTCTTTTTTAAAAATTCTAGAGCAGCGTTTTTCAGACTTATTGGTACTACATTGAATCTATGGACTTGAAAAATCTTTCGCAACCACCCCGGTATATCCAGTTTCATTACAATTAATGCGCACATTCGCATTGAAACATTTCAATCAATTTGTCCTGAATACCTTTAATGTACCTACACTCCTACAGACACAGTTAATGTTTTTTTTTATGACAACCGCACTTCTTCCGTTCCCACCAAAAAGTCCCACACTGTTATAAGTATAAAAACATAAAACACACATAGCTCATCTGCGACAAGGATGTCATGACACCTACCTTAAAAAATAGGATTTACGAATTAATTGCACAGTATGATTAGACAGCATTAAAAAGTACGTTCTCCAAAATTGACATATTAGTTGACTTCAAAATAATTGAAAATAATATAATATGTGACAACAAATATGTTGCTAGCATCAAATTTTTAGTTAATATAATACGTTTTGACTGACGTGAGTTTATATAAACTTGAGGTCGCCATGTAGTCGAAATTCGACCGTAAATATAAACTTATAATTTAAACTCTTTGGCGAGAATCTACTGTGTGCGACTGTTTGATCCAAGGAGGTTACATTACATATGATCACAAACTGTTATGAGTTTGACATTGACAGTCTTTTTGACAATGGCGGTAGGAACGTAAGCAATGAGCGTTTTGTTTAATTTACTTAATGTACTTATTTGTAACACATTTTACATAAACATTTTAGCTGACTTATGAAGATCAAATAGCTAGAGTGTTAGCCGACGGAAATATTAAAAGCACACGCATACCTAGGCGAAAATGTGTGAGGAGAATGATGAGATTTGAGGAAGCGAAAGAAATATGTAAGGACCGCGATGCTTGGCGCTCCGTCCTTTCTGACTATACCCCGTTAGGGATACGGCACGAAGATATGTATGTACATACATATTGGGTCCTTACATATGAAATTGACGTTTTGTACGGGAGGAATATAAAGTCAATTTTTTTTTGTAAAATATATTTAATTAATCAAAGTATGCACCGTTGTTATCTATGCACTTTTGCCATCTCATAGGTAGTTCATTGATCCCTTTACTAAAAAAACCATGGGGGCGAGAATCAATAAACTCTTTGAAGGCGGTTTGGACTGCCGCATCCGAGTTGAATTTTTTTCCTTGTAAGAAGTTGTCCAAATTCCGGAAAAAATGGTAATCTGTTGGAGCAAGGTCCGGGGAGTACGGTGGATGTCGCAGACTTTCCAATTGTAGCTCATCTAACTTAGTGGTTGTTTGTTGTGCAGTGTGTGGTCTTGCGTTGTCGTGAAGCAGCAGTGGCCTAGAGCGATTGACCAATCTCGGTTATTTAGCAGCTAGTTCTTCCTTCATGGTTTGCAGTTGCTGACAATAAATATCTGCCGTAATCGTTTGGCCAGATTTTAGAAAGCTGTAGTGAACGACACCGGCGCTAGTCCACCAAACACTCACAAGTAACTTTTTCTGAGTCAATTTTCGTTTAGGGCAGGATTTGGCTGGGTCTCCAGGGTTCAGCCATTGCGACAAGCGCTTCCGATTATCGTACAGTATCCACTTTTCATCACAAGTAATGATTTGATTTAAAATCCCTTCATTATGGTGTCGGTTGAGCAAAGTAACACAGCAGTCGACGCGTGTTTGCAAGTTCGATTCACTCAATTCATGAGGTACCCATCGTTCAAGTTTTTTTACTTTCCCGATTTGCTTCAAGTGGATTAATACAGTTTTGTCACTTACCCCGAAGCCTGCAGCTATCTCTGAAGTGCTTTGTGATGGATCCGCTTCCACAATAGCTGTTGACGACGGAATGGTTGTACTGTAAATAATAGTTATATGTAGTCATAATTTGTACTAATGTTTAGATATAATATACATAATAATTGTATAATCGTTTAGAAATTTATAATAATTTTCATTAAAAGTACGCCGTTTATTATAAGACATTAACAGTTTTGTACATAGGTAAAACAATAAAAGATTTATCTATTGGTGTTATTATTTCCCTGATAGGCATATGGATTAAATTGTAATACCATTTATAGTGAAAATTTGCAAATAAATTGAGCGCGCTTCACACGCATCTATGTATGGTCTAACTCACGGGCATAAAAACAGAGCGAGAACGCTCGCTGGACGCATTCCACTTCCGACTCCCGTACAAGCCACACGGCTCCTGAAAACAATCGACCGCGGGAGCGAGAAGGCGATATTAGGAGAGACCGTACGAAGCGCGCTCACTCCGACTTACTTATTGTTTCTTTATAAACAACCCTCAACACGTCACGTCTTCCTCAAACAACACGCCGCTGAGACCTATCAACAAAGAAAATTATACAGTGCACTGCTCCGGTGGAACACACGCCGCAATATTCCACCACAATAGCCTTTAATTCTTCATTTTCCACTTTGGTCTCTGGCCGTCCACGGGGTTGGTTTTGAAGGTCGAAATTTCCAGAACGAAAACGTTGAAACCAAAAACGTACCGTGCCTTCTTTTGCGACACCAGCGCCGTACACATCATTAATCCTTCGAGCTGTTTCTGCAGCACTGGTGCCACGGTAGAACTCGTACTCGTAAATATACCGATATTTCATGTTTTCCATAGTGCGGTAATAAGCGACGCCAAAGAATAAAATGATCAGGAAAAAAGAAATGAATGTTTTCAAAACTCAAATGTACCAGCTAAATGAATTTATAAATTTGAATTTGGACTTCTTAACCAAAGAGTAGAGATATTTCAGATCAAAGTGGTCAGTACGACAAAACGCTAATTTCATATGTGAGGACCCAATACATACATATCTTCACGCCGTAGCTAAAATACATACATATGTACATATGTATTTTAGCTTTCTCCAATCCTTCTCCATATAAACTTTAAGTGTACCCAATTTCACACTCCTCCGTCCGCGCAATTTTCTTAAAGAGGGAACCAAAGTTTTCGCTTCACGTATTAGTACATATAGATTAGTGATAGTAAATATAAAATAAACGTTATTAAAATAATTATTGTTTTTCCTTGACATACACTCCACAGACTCCAAACAGCTCACAGCTTACAAATCACACAAAATTAATTCAGTTAATCTGTCAGTAAATATCTGTTGAAAATATTTTGAAATTCTTCGGCGACAATTTTTACTCTGTGCGACTGTTTGACCCTCGTTTGTAACATATTTTACACATAACACATATTTCACATAAATTTCAGCTTTCTGTATGGCATTTCCTCTACATATGAACTTGAAAAATGCTAAATCTTACAATCCTCTTTGCGCGCAAAATGCTTAAAAAGCTGTAGAGTTTCTCTTTGCGTATTAATATACGGATATTGCTTAGTGTATAATATATGTAAGGACATTGTAACTTTAGGATATTCCTATTTATATGAGTTATACTGAGAATCACTTGCAGAAGTAAAGATGTAAATTTAGAGAGTTCCGTACAATTTTATTGTCCCAACTGAACCCCAATTTAGGTCGCGTTCGATCCGATCGGGCAGTGCGCAGTAATTGCCGTTGACGGTCGCATACATCACGCTTCCACAGAAAACCGCTGATTCGTCTTTTCTAACACACTTACAATGTCCCTACATATACTTTATTAGTTTATATGTATAATATACTTTTTTCGAAATATATTATTGGGTTAAAATGTGCTGTTGTTTCTCTATTTCAAAAGAATAGTCCCATTTCAATGCTAGAACGAATTTACTTCAAGCTATCAAGTTGCTCTCCTGTGAAATTATGTTTTTTGAGTTGTTTTCGTTGTTGCAAATAAGCGATATTACTATATGGTATAGTTTTTGTCACTGACGAAACCCTGAATAAAATTAAGCTACTATTTCACTTCACAAACATGTTTATACGTAAATATACATGTTTTTAATTTATTAAAAAGCCAAAATTATTTGCGTTCGTGTATGGACCGAGAGCCGAACTCAAAAGAATATTATCAATTTATTCTTCTTCTAAGCATTTTCTTCACACCAGTGTTGGCCGAAGAAGGATAAAACAGGCCGAATGCCGAGCTAGTTCTTTGCGTTAGTCAAGTACAGCCTGTGTGTAATAAAACGAGATCTCAACCCAGTGATGTGAAGTCATTGTCATTGTATGAAACACACAAAAATAACAACAAACGAAATATATAATATTATGTGTGTGTTACACATAATATTACATCAGTAATATTTACATGTACAGAATTTTTTTTCAGTTGTGTTAATTACGCAAAAACTTTACTTAGTTTTATAATTTTTATTTTAATCTAATTTTTCCTATTAAATAATATTGGTTTATTTTACATGTTTGCCACACGTGCAATATCTTTTTTAAACAGTTTTTTTGTAAAGAAAGCCAGTGAGATTTACTTTTCGAGTGTAGCTCTTGGTCTATTGGATCCGAAGCGAGACGGCTAAGTAACGAAATTAGTATTCAGCTGTGTTACGGGAGTAACTCGCAAGTAACGAAGTGGAAGACTTTAATAACTACACGGGAATAGATGTTAAAGAATGCAAGTAACTGTAGCAAAGTAAATTGTGTGGAGTGATGAGTTTTTCTTTTGCCTGTGAAGTAATTGATTTCACTTTTCTTTATACTTAAAGTGTATCGTATACTTCTTTAAAGCGTTCCATATTAAAATTATAAAGTGGTGACAACGTAACGCAAACCATCAAGTCACAAAAAATAAAAATAAAACGTTCCTTAGCTGAAGTTTCTATTTTTCAAAACTTAATAGCAATAACGAGACCAATAGAACTCACCTATGATTTAAAACAAAAACAAAAAATAACAATTTAGATACTCGTACGTACATATATACTCGTATACAATAGAAAGAGACAGAAATATCACTGTGAATCTATGTATAGAGCCAACGAACCTAGCGTCGCGCGACGCGTGGTCCTGCCCCATGTAACGATTTTTCCTTACGTGACGATTTCTACAAACTCAAACCTCATGTAAGCCACGTTAAAGAACTTCGTTATAAAAATCACAGCTCGTTACCACTTTTGAGTAATAATGTCAAAATGTGATTTTGTTGTGTTTATGATTTGGGTTCTAATACGTTATGCATTATGTCATAATATTGGAACTGTTACAGTAACGGATTACTAACGTGTCGCCTGCACAAGTTAATTAAAATAAACCATATTCCTTGGCCGACTTTAACTGGACAGTCTACAGGCATTTTATAGCAAATACTTTTGTATCATGCCAAATGAAAAACCGTCCAAGTGTGTGCGGGCCACGTATAGTGTAGGGTTCTGCAAATGCTCGTCATATTATGCGTACTTAGAAAGGGGCTTTTAGATACTATGAGCATATTACGAAACAAAATGAAATACATCCATGTATAGACCACCTCCGTGGCGCAACGGTTAACGCGTCGGAAAGTAAACGGGGGTCGCGGGTTCGATTCCCGCCCCGAGTCCGGGTGTTTATGTAAAATATGTATTTATTTACAAAAAAAAAATATAAAAATATATACTTTCTCCAGTCCTCCTCCTATAAACTTTAGGTCTACCAAATTTCACACTCCTCCGTCCGCGCAATTTTGTTAAAAAGGGAACTAAAGTTTTCACTTCACGTATTAAGCGGCCGCCTATGCAGTTCAGCGCAACCGAATTCGTTCTACCCCCGCGCCTTACTATCATATTTTAATGCGGAGAAATCTCAACATTTGTTTTTGCACATAATTGTAATTTGCAAGAAAGCTACATTATCAATTATAAAACTGGTTTTAGAGATTTGAGATATTATAATTAACTATCCATTTTAGTAAAAATCATTTTAAAATTCTGTAGAATTTCGAAGATGCAACTAAATCTTCGGACAAAACAAGGTTTTTCTGGATTTTTTTTATCGAGATTTTTTTATCCAATCATGTTTCCACGTTTAAGGATTTCAAGAGTTGAAGTTGTACGTATTTAAATATCTAACTCTCAGTCTTCTTAGATAGTGAGATCCAGGTCACCAAACACAACAAAGTCTGCATAGGCGGACAGGGCGGACTTTTTAATATTTAGATTTCACTGCACTCGATTGATGTAAAAATAATCTTCTTTCTCAGCAGACATTTTCCGTGTTAATACTTCAAACTACAATAGCACTTGTTTGTTATATAACTAAGTCCCTAACATTTCTCCAGTAACGTGATAGTAGGCTTTACTGGAGTTTAAGCGAACGTCTTGGAAGAACGGGAAAACTTCAGATGCACGTTTATTCAGACTTTCAAATTCTTTCACATTCACACTTGCACAGAATTTTAACTTACAATAATCAATTTTGTACTCTAAAACCCCTAGTCACAAAAAATAGAAAATCTGGTAATAATAATAATTTTATTGCCGAAAAACAAGTTAACAACCTATTAATATACAGTGAATACATTGACCCCCACACTAGGCGCAGTCTGTATCGCGGGGATCGATTATCCATTATTTTGTGCCTTGTTTATTTAATGACTTGTGAAAATGTATTTATTTTATTACATAATAAGTAGCAAAACATTCTTGGAGTAATTGGATAACTTGTGAAAATTTAATTTAAAAAACAATAAAAATTAATTTCATACAATATTAAAAAATAATCTAAACAAAAAATTCTTTTGTTGCGTTCCACCAAAAAGCTAAAGGTAAATTTTGATGAATGCGAAGTTTTTTTACTCTTACTGCACACTAAAAAGTTCAAATCAACTTTCCAAGGGAAAAGGTTATGGTATAATTTGAGGTACAAATTTCATTTTACTGAGGGGACGACACGACACAGAACCGAGGTTGAAGCACGGTTACCGTTAACTACCGAATTTACATAATACGAACTTTTTCTTCCTCTAACGTAAATCAGTGGTTCTCAACCGGTGGTCCCGTACCGATTGGGGTTCGAGAATGAAGGTCAACGGAATAAAATTATAATTCCCCTGTAATAAATTAATAATTACGCAGGTGGCGCGATAGCGATTCACGCCAGTATAATACATTTTTCTTGTTTTATTTTAAAATTCGTCCTTACTTCACACGAGTTGAGTATATCTTATTTTTTTCGTTTTTGACTTAAATGTAACAAACAAGAAACTAACCAAAATTCCGTAAAATTTTCACCGCATGCTGGTTTTACGTATTACACGTAGCACTGAAACAACACTGTTTTTCCATTATATACACGAAACTTTGAAATATCAACAAATAACACTAAATATTATCCAATATTTAGTGAAAAATTTTTGGTTATTTGTCAAGTGTTTTATTTTTAATTTGCATGTCACTTAAAGGTTACTTATATTCCTAGATCATATTAGTGTCATAAATCAGTTCACTCAGATCACTCTAATACACAACTCATTCTAATTGTAAGAGAATTAATTCTAAATGCAAGACAGAATAATAACAGAAGAATATTGCTTACGATGTGCAAACAATAATAATCTCCTATAAATTTATACACTTATAATGACGTTTATAATTCTTATAATTCATGGTGATTTTTATTGCAGCACAAACACACAAACGGACAAAATTCTAAAATTTTTTGTCTTACTAATAACTATGACAATAAATCAGATTTATTAACAAAAAGTACATACGTATGTTAATATTTACAAACTTAAAACTACACATTATCTTAAATAATAAACTTCCTCAAAGTTGCCGCTTAGAAAGCTGTCATTGCTCAAGGTACCTAGCAGACTGGCAGCATTGCCTCTTTGAATAGCCAAACTGAATCGTTGGCGGAAGAAGCTGCCAGCCCGGCGGTCTCCCGAAGCCTCGACCAGTCTCTTACAAATATCAGAAACCAGTCGATGGGCTTGGGGGCCCCAGGGACCCAAAGTTTCGACTGCAAAGGGCGTAAATATGAAACTCAGAGAGAGTCGCATACTTACGCCGCTTCAAGTTCTCGGCGGTGCTGGCTGCGGCACCTGCTGACTTGGAAGTCGCCGGCACATGGGAAACAGCAAGTGTATCGACACAAGTGGCATCCCACACCAGCGATCTTCCAAGTTTCCAAGGAACGAGCGTCAAACCATCCGGTCTCCTGCCGTCGCTGCGCACAATACCTACAGGCTCTAAGACTGCAGGAACGCCAGCGGCGACAAGAGCCCGCCGAATGACGTCATTCAAGGCAGCATGTCGTGACATGCGGCCCGCACTACGTAAACAGGATAAACCGTGGTGACCTAGTACATCGACGAGATCACCACAGCGGCAACGGTGAAGAAGGTTAGTCCTGGCCCCCAGACGAAGGGATACTATGAGAGAAAGCATGGTATTGTCGATTAAGGTTCCTAAGTTTTTTGAAGGTATTACCTTCAACCAGTGTCCTGACTCCTTCTCAGAAACAGCTAGGAGGCGAGACCGACAATTGAATCAATCATTTGGAATCTATCCCATCTCTAGTTATATTACAAATGTCATAGTCGCCACATTTGTTTACATAAAACACAAAAATTTTAAAAATTTAAGAAACTAAGTTATTGGGTTTTAAACTTCAGTAGTGAGAATAGTGTGGGGATGAGCTAGAGGGAGATAGCGTTACATAGATGTGACGTCACAAAGTCGCAATGGCATTGCACAGCGCTAGGAGTGACAGAGGCAGAACTTATCCCCACTTTGTTCTCACTACTAAGTTTAAAAGCGAATAACTTTTATGTTTTTCATTGTATTTCGAATATTTTTTCGTATGTTTGTTTATGATTACTGACCTATCTTTTAATTGGATCCTAAAGAAATAGTATACTAGCCTATTATTCAAATAGGTGCACATATAAAGAAACTTACAAAAACCGTTCACTTTGTGTATAATATTAATATATAAGTGTAGATTTTTAGTTACCAAAACATTTTTAAAATTTTCATTTACTACGAGTTGTGATTGAGGTTTATCTACAAAATCCCGGAATTTTCTTTTGTATCCTGAATGTGTCCTTGTAGTCTCTGCTCTCTGATCAAAAAAAGATTGAGAGCCACTGATGTAAATGCATCACTGAGAGAAAACTTACTTGTTGTTTGACCTCCTTCAAAGTTTGTAATGATGTCAGATTACTGCAAAAAAATGTAGTCAAGTGAGAGGTCGACTTGCGCACATAAAGGGCTACGTAATATATTTCTGTAGATACGTAAAATCTTTTATTATCTTTATATTTTGCTGTAGTTATAATAACCAGATTCCCTGACATTTTCAAAAATAAAGGGGGAATAGTAATTTCAAGATCGATTACTGAATTGCTCCCTTTTGATTTTTCCTAATAGTAGTATTTTGAACTATTAATTCTATTTTTTCACACAACGGTTATTTTACATACGCATTGTATACAATGTCTAAATTGTATGCAACTTACCGCAACCGAATTCGTTCATTACCCCCGCGCCCTACGCCGATAACAATAAAGTTGATTTTCGCAGATGCGGTTTGATCATATTTTATCATGGAGAAATCGCAACATTTGTTTTTGCACATAATTGTAATTTGCAAGAAAACTACATTTCCAATTAGAAAACAAGTTTTAGAGATTTGAGGAATTATAATTAACTATCCATTTTAGTAAAAATCATTTTAAAATTCTATAGGATTTCGGAAATAGGACTGAATCTTTGTGATTAGCAGGGTTTTTTCTGGATTTATTTTATCGAGATTTCTTTATCCAATCGTATTTCCATGTCTATGGATTTGAAGATAAAGAGTTGAAGTTGTATGTATCCGAATATCTAACTCTCCGTCTTCTTAGATATTGAGATCCAGGTCACCAAACACAACAAAGGGGGTTATTCACAAACGTCGGAAACTTTCCGTGGCGGAAAAGCCGATCGTCGGAAAGCATAAATTCAATCCGAAGGCTTGGATTTGTGAATACGATTATATGTAATATGATATATATAATATAAATATAATACGATTTGGGATTTGTGAATCGCGTATAGACAAAATCATCGAAAAGTTTTCTGTCGGATACGAAAAGTTGAGTTTCCGACGTCTGTGGATAAGCCCGTAAGTCTGCATAGGCAAACTCTTAAATGAGTATGTCGCTGATGATTTCCGATGAGTTGCGTCACGATGCTTGTAGTCCGATGTGGTGTTGATAGTTGATACTGAGTTAGCACATTTAGAATTTCCCGATGCTCGGACAATATATTTTGCCTTACATACATATTAAAAACTAATAATACTAAAAAGAAAACACAAGCGATTAAACCTATTTATTATTTTGAAATTTGTAAACAACAATATTATAACTGTCGACGCGCCCCGGCTTCGCGCGTGTAGAAAATTTTTTTAACATAAAATACAGCCCATGTTACTCGCTGACAATGTAGCTTTCTATAGGTGCAAGAATTTTTGAAATCGCTTGAATAGTTTTTGAATTTATCGGTTACAAACAAACAAAGTTTTCCCCTTTACAATATTATAGTATAGATGTAGATAAAATATTTATATAGATAAAATCGCCTACTCAAAATATTGTTCCTTATGATGATTCTTTCTGTTGTATCTAATAATCTATCAGTTTATGGAATTTACTTCCTACATAATATAAGAAATTGTCAAATACTAGCACTTTTTAAAAAGCTCTTAAAAGAACACATTCTGTCATTTGCATGATAAGTACTTATTTATTATACATACATACATACTTATGCTGCATACTTCATGGGGAAGTCAGAGAGGACGGAGCGCCAAGCTTCGCGGTCCTTACATACTTCTTTCGCCTCCTCAAATCTCATCATTCTCCTCACACATTATCGCCTAGGTCTGCGAGCACTGTTAACATTTCCATCGGCTAACACTTTGGCAATTTGATCTTCATAAGTCAGTCTTGATCTTCTTTGGCTTCTTTTACCACTCGCTTTCGCTCTGTAGATTTTCTTCGTTAGTCTTTCATCCATACTTAATCTTTCATTACATACTTCGTTCACTTCCTCAAATCTCATCATGCTTCTCACACATTTTTGCCTAGGTATGCGAGCACTGTTAACATTTCCGTCGGCTAACACTTTGGCAATTTGATCTTCATAAGTCAGTCTTGATCTTCTTTGGCTTCTTTTACCACTCGCTTTCGCTCTGTAGATTTTCTTCGTTAGTCTTTCATCACTCATTCTTTCTATGTGCCCGAACCATCTAAGCATTCCTTTCTTCATTTTTACACTGTCGTGCAACCCTGTCATACTGCGTATCTCTTCCTGTCCGCAAGGGTAACACCGCACATATTTCTAAAAGGTCACATTTCTACTGCATTTATCATATTTTCACTCGATTTTGGGCATATCCAGGCCTCGCTACCATACAATAAAGTTGACACCAACACCGCATTGTGTATGGCCATTTTGGCTGAGTTAGATATATTCACACTGCCTACTAATGCGGACAGAGCACCGTTCACTTTTTTGCCAGCCGTTACCCGTCTTTCCACATCAAACTCACATCTTCCATCCTTCGAAAACTCACTCCCCGGATGTACAATTTAATTCTATTGCTTATTGTAATATATATTATCTTATGTATTGTACGTGTGAATAAGATTACGTTATCAATACTTACATTTGTATATACATACAAACATATCTTCACGCTGTATCCCCAACGGAGTAGTCAGAGACGACGGAGCGCCAAGCATTGCAGTCCTTACATACCTCTTTCGCTTCCTCAAATCACATCATTCTCCTCACACATTTTCGCCTAGATATACGAGCGCTTTTGACTTAGATATGTCTGTGTTAATACAATAATTATGTATGCCTTATATTATTTTTGTTATGTACCTATATATGTATGTTTATGTATGTATTATGTATTGTAACACACACCCCAACACAACCACCCTTTGTTGGTGTGCGTCACGGACGTCACGCATCTATTCGCGTTCGCCCAACCTACCTATTTAATTTCTAATCCCCTACATCATAGCTTCCTATCGCTACCTTAGTCTTTAGTGTCCTAACCTAGATACATATATTCATATCTACCTAGGCCTACCTAGATCTTACCTAATATAATTTGGCCATGGCGTGATCGTCTATTTCCCTAATACGAACCCTGATGTTGTGGAATAATGCTTTCCGTGTAATATTAACACAACGAAATACAGTATACACTTACAATTATAAATTATAGGAGAGAGAGGAGAAAGCATGCATCTTATCTTAGTTTACTGCAGGAATCGTATTTTCGCTGTCCCGTTGTCCCTTCTAGGCACGTCTAATTATCGGCCCCATCATGGTAGTCGGTTCACACAACTAAAGTCTATTCTAGCCCATGAGAAAATGAATAATTACTAGAGACACAGTGAGACGTATAATTATTCTGATAATACTTATATTAAGCATGCAAGCATGTACACAACATACTATGAATAACATATGTATAATAAAGTTTCCTATGAACAATAAGATGTAGACTTGACACAACAAGGTGAATCAGGCTCCATCTGATAGACCTAGTCCTACCAGTCGTAACAATATCCTAATATCGTGGGGGCATTTGGGTTTCCCAAACACACCTACAACCCGACCGTGCATATCAAAGGCTGACTCATCCATCCGCATGCCATGTGGGGACTTCGGAGAGTAGTCTTGTATGATTCGTGATAATAAGTCATGCATATGATATTTATTGATAATATTAAGTTATAGTCGGCATTGGAATTGACGAGCTAAGGCACAAACCACAGTGCCCCTCTAATATGCACTTCACTCAACTTCTAGCACCCGACGGTATTAGATGCCCTAGCCAGACCTAGGCATTGTGTAAGTGTCCTATTAGCCTGCCTCCGATAGCGGAATGGTGTAATGCTTGGTTGAGTGGTCCAGTGTGGTCCGGGTTTTATAACAATACAATCACATGGCGCCCCTCCGTCCTAGACTTTTGTACACCTTACTTACACAAGAGCACCTCGCAGGTCACGCTCAAGGATGCGGGTTCCTAATCATCGTAAGTCCGTCATGAGCGCAGAGAGTTGCATTGCATACCAGAGCATGCTGAAGTCACACAAAGTGCAGGAATGTTTTAGGGTCGCTAGACCCTGTGTAAAACAGTCGAGTGCATATGGCAGTCCACCATGGTACGTTCCATTCAATAAATGTCAAATACCGTTATTCATAGATTTTACTATTTGTTGCATTCTAAGAAATTGTGAAACTCATCGTGTCACGTGCACAAGTCGTACTCGTATAAACCACTGACAGGCTCGGTTCTGTAGATAATGTCGTTGGTTTCTTGATGAGGTATAATAAATATCGTTGCGCATATAGCGATAGTGTTCCCGTAGCTCGTCCTGGGTCATAGCTCATGGGCAACAGCGATGTAATTTGGTTCCACAATTCTCATAGTTTGTTGTCGATTATAATACAATAATGTAGTCAACAAGTTACTGTTTAGATTTGTCGTTTATACAATATGGTTCGTCCTCATTTATGGAGGGAACGAAGGCAATCACAGCGAATATTATGATGTTGCGCAGGTTAGTGGGTTTGCATAAATATTATAAAAAAATCAAATATAATATAAATTCGATGGCTGATAGGAATTTACCATGGTTTCCTTTGTCATGGAGGATTCAAAGAACTCCTGTAGTGAATTGGAGGTTTTAGATTTATACATAATACACATTACTCATATGTATATATAATATAAATTCGTTACAAATATATTGTAATTATACAAAAAATTGAAATTAGAACGGGCTCACCGGGGTCCTCTAGTAATGCGACTTCACTGTACCAATATCACTTGTATTATTTAATTCTATGCACAGTATTAGTCAATTTTTCAGATCGCGGTACTAGGACGTCCATCCTCCGCCGTGGCTGAAAGTCCAGTCCCTTAACCAGCTCCTCCCTCTCTCTCCAAAACTCGCAAGCATTTATTTTTTGTAGTAATTTAATTTGTTGTCAAATATTTCTAATATTTCTCAAAACACTTAGGCACTAATAAACTTGTTAAATTTATGACCATACCGATAGCTCGAGACAAAGAACTTGCACATGTGGCGATATCTCTCGTTTTTTCTAAACTTGTCTTTCAATTACTTGGACGTTTGTAATTGCTAAAGCATGGTTTATGAGACGATCAAATATAACAAAAAATTGTAAATCGTTTCATATTGCACTCGCTTTCGCATGGATGCTTAGAACAACAGTTTTCGCCCTTTTGTTACTTAAGATTTAGCTATTCATCGTAGTACATACAGATACTACGTATATAATCTATTATTATGCGCGCTTATTTATAGCCTAAATTATGTCTATTTTTATATAGGACTACCATAGGCTCGTTACAGTATGTAAATATTTTATATTTATTTATATATAAATAAATTTTAGATTTATATTAATTTTAGGTTATACTTATTAATTTAGTTATTTCGATGACATTTTATTTTCTTACATTTATTTTTAAGCACATACTACCCTCGTTCATTTTCTCTATCATCGAGGTGTGTTGGAAGAAATATCTTAAAGAGATAAGGATTGCCTTTTGTCATTGCTTCTTTGACTACTGTTTCTGTGTATTTTTATGCACAAATAAATAAAATAAATAAAAATAAATAAAACATCCATATGGACATAACGTAACAAATAAACATATCACATAAAAAATAAGGTGTAACGTTCTCGATTCCAGATATTGTTATTTTCGTACTTCTAGAATACCGACGTGGGTGTAACGTAGGATATCTAAAGATACAATGAAAAGACGTGCTTATTGACTCATGTTTTAACATTCAAAAATGCCCACTGACTAAATCACAAATTATTATTAAGTAGCTACAAACAGATCTTCATGCTATAACCTTAACGAGGTAGTCTTAAGGAGATTATTAAGTAGCAACACTTTCTAAATTACAGTGTTGCCATTCATCAACAATTCTGACAATATATTTAATTATTAATATTGACAATAACTTACAATAGATAAATAACTATATCATCTGAACCATCTAAGCTTACGCTTAAAGGTGCGTAGATGGTTCGGCGGGGTTATTACCTAAAATTTGCAGACAGCGACAGCCACGCGATCACTGCGCGACCGGTGACTAATTGTAATAAAAAATTTGCATCATCTATGACGATTTCGTATCTATTATTGTATGACCGTAAAATGCACTTTTCGCGGTAGATTTAGCTCCACTATACAAATTACATTACACAAATTCTCGTTTTGACAGCAGATATCGTGCGACATTGGCTGTCGCATGCTGTCTGCAAGTTACGTAATAAGCGTGTGGATGTTACAGAGTCTATAACAGGCATCACCGATTAGTTTCATTGGGGATCCGTTTTTAAAAATTATAAGTCGCGGTCCGTTTGGTAGATGATTGATGACTAGCAACCAAGATTTAAAATGTCAATTAACAAAAAACAAATAGAAATCTGAATATTTTTTTATATCTAGTGCACAAAATACAAAACAAATATCTAATATTAATGCGAAAAATAACGCTTTGTCGCCACGGCTTGCGTCTCGCGTCGTCCGTTGTCGTTGCTATCCGAGGAGCAGGAAAAAAGATAAAACGCCGGCTATTTTATTCTTATTCTTAGATCTTAAGGTCCACACAATAACCTCGGCGGTCCAGATCTGGATCGCGGTCCGCCATTGGATAACCTTAGCCCCTGCAGTCTCGACATTGCGATCGCTTTACAACCGATTTCGGTTAATAAGTCATAACGATTAATTTTTAACGATTTTTGAAAGTCTACATTAAAACTATCGATTGTGATTGAAATCATATCGAATCTAACTGTCAACTTTACGATTGCTGATAATGTTTTTACGATCAAATTTGACAGCTCGCAAAATGTTCGCGCTTATCGTTATGGCAAGCGATTTTTTTCGTTATTTTTATCGATCGGTAGTTTACGAAAATAATCGCTATGTCCGAACTGCAGCCCCATTCGTTAGGCATAAACGCCTGTCAAAAGTTATTTGAATCAATTTGTTTCTATGTACCATAAGTTTACACTACACCCAGTTTATTTTTTAGCCTAGGTAACACTGGGATACATTACTAGTGAATGACTAAAGTCATTATGTATTAACGTATTTTATGTAATATTTACATAATTTTTGTAACCGTTTATATTATCAATTCCGCGGCATCTACAGTTGACTTTCAATACACTGTACTCCATTCAAACTAAGTCTACTCACTATCAGCTATAAATACAATATTAAGTACATAGACTGCATAAATAACTTCAAACTGAGCAACAACGGTGAGTCAAATCAGATAAGCTGACTCACCCGCACATATAACACACAACCATTTACATTCTCAGATAAGCTGTTCGGCCGCCATTTCGTAAGAAAACAGTACCCACACATCTATATTTTATTTGATTTTATTTTCCTCACTTCGTAGTGCAGAACAGGCACTCTGGAGATGTAAAGTCTATGATTGAGAGGACGGAGTATAAGAAATCTTAGCGTCCTCAACGGATTTATTAAGGCGACGCATTGGAAATTTTGACATCAGGGATCTCAATTTTTCTAAGTGACTACAAAACCTGATTCTTCATTTCATTGACTTCATTTTGTCAGTTGCAATACACGGTTGGTTAAGTTTTGTAACACAAAAAAAATATATCTAAGAAATTTCTTTCAGATTTACATTTTTCGGAGTAACAGAACCGATTTATATTTCTAAATTTTCTGTATAATTTACTATGATTCTTCAAAATGCCAGTTGGATTTTTTAAAATTAATTATAGTTTTTAAAATAAACGAAAATAACTGTTTTTTCTTATTTTTCGTAAACTAGCGCGCGCACGTTTACTTAGAACAGAAGGTCTATTTTAGATTAAATTATTGTTTATCAATGCGTCGCCTTAATTTTCTAATCCATTATTAAGAGCAAGCTCCCAAAAAAAGTATCTTGCGTAGGTTCCGCCCTCACACTCTGCCACCCGCACGCGACATATTGTTATAACCGAAATATTAATTTATTTAAAAAAATATTCTTAAGCCAGTATTTAGTAAACTGTATTGTCTTCCTGTTAGCAGCAATTTTATGTAACTTACTCAAGTAATTTTGGAGAAATACTTAAAAATCACTCAAAAAGGAATCACGTTGCAAAAAAAAAATGTATCGAATGAAAATAGATAAATTGCGTTATGGTTTTAAGCAGGCGATGAAAAAATGTATAAAAAAATATATATAAATTTCACATTCATTAAACGTGTGCCCGCCTCAGCAAACTTATTTAAAAACGCTTAACATTTTGGCAGCCTGATCTTAATGTAAGTTTTTCAAAGAGCAGGTATTAGTGTTTAATTATTATTTTTATGTGACCTGCTTATTATTTTTGTGTCGGGGGATATTTAAATTTTTATTGACATGAAACCATGATTTGCATTGTTTAAAAATATTAAAACGGTTTAAGTCAAGTGTATGTAAATGGTTAGAAATCTAATGCAAAGCATTTATTCGATCTGCCGAGAGCTGTTATGGTTCTACCACTGGACGCGTTCGATGTCGATGCCGCGGTGAAAGACACGGGTGATGAGCGTTGAGATATTTTTTTTCCAAATGCGTATTAATTTTGAGTTCATATTATTTCCTAATAAAAACGGCACTTATATTTAGGGTTGTCACTTTTTTGTAGAGCTAATAAAGTATATTTATTTTTCTAAGGTAAAGAAATAAAGAACAACGTGTAAAAATCAAGCGTGTATTTTGTCTTGCTACTATTAAAAATGGTTTG
This sequence comes from Zeuzera pyrina, assembly GCA_907165235.1. Lineage (NCBI taxonomy): Eukaryota > Metazoa > Arthropoda > Insecta > Lepidoptera > Cossidae > Zeuzera > Zeuzera pyrina. The sequence continues at coordinate 14,531,774 of OU015640.1, forward strand.
CCATTTTAGTGATGTGAATTGGCGTGTTTTAGGTAACGTTCAAAAAGAAATCAGTGCTCATTAGAATTTGTCGATGCGATCCGTATCGTTACACGAAAAAACCACTTAACACTTTGGTTTGTTTATTATAGAACTAACGACCCACCCCGGCTTTACCAGGGTGGGATACCGAACGTCATGTGACGCTATTTTTGCCATTTTTTTAATGAGGTTTTCATACAAAAATATCATCCAAATTACCAACTTTTTCCGTGGATTCTCCAAAAATTTCTTTTATAAGTACCTTGTCTTGTCAATTACAAAAAAAATAAATTAGTCAAGCCGTTCTCAAATGATGTTTATTTATGATTTTTATTTGTATAGATAAAATAAAATCTTAAAAAGTCAAAATAAGTAAAACAAAGTACTTTGAGGTACTTTATTGTTCTCATAAAATATAACCTACAACACAATAGCACACCACCACGCCACGAGCGCATTGTGTAACGTATAACTCAATGATGTCAAATTTCAAGTTTGTACGTGATACAGTTCTTGAGAAAAGCATTTGCTTTTCTCAATAACTGTATAACACGTATTGTATATTGTATATATTGTATTGTATGCGACAGATGAACGAACGAGGGAAGGACGCATGACTGATCTTGTGAAGATTCCGTATATCAAAAACAAAATGAAATCAATTTATTCAAGTAAACCCATTTGTAAGGTACTTTTGAACGTTGAATTTTACAAAAACTTTCTTTAAGGTATAGAACTTTAAGCAGTCGCTCAATGTAACGTGTTATACAATTCTGAATTCGTAATTTCTTTTTATTTTTGTTTTTGTTGTGAAACATCTTATAGCTTAGTTGTTACTTCGAATCACGTTGCCTGTGTTTTTAAACAATGAATAATTTTTATCATTAAAAGAATCTGAATATTTTGTGTTTGATTATGTCATATTTATTCCATTAATAAAATATCCATTCATTCTTATTTTCTATACTAAATAGTTTTGATGTTTCACATATGTCAGGCGTTCCGCGACAGCTCGTTTTTTATTTTTTATTTGATGCACTGTACAACGAAAATCGGCTGAATAGAAAGCAACACTATTTGAAACGCATCGCTTTATTGCGACCAAGTTTGCGGTTTTTTTTGGTAGAAAATATTTTCTATTCTTTTGAGGTTTTGGGAAATTTAAAGTACAAAAGTCATAGTACCACAGATTAATTAGTTTACTACCATAGTACATTGTGCTTTAAAGTTTTGCGCAAATGTCATGTGCGCAAAATTAAAGTTTTTGCGTTTTTACAAGAAGTTCTTTTTAACATTTTTAAGTAGGTTTTACTTATAAGTAAAGCCTACTATCGCTTTATTCCAGTGTTAGGTACTTAATAATAAAAAGACAGACATTTCACAACAAAGAAACATCACTTTTTTACACGAAAATGGCAGCACTGTTTCTAATAAATATAAAATGAGTAGTCAGTACAAAAATTTAAGAAAAGAATTAAACCGACTAAAAAAACACTGAAGAGTACGAAATAACTATTCTTTACTTATTAAAACTCAAGTACAAAAATAATTTTATAAATATAATACAAATATACATTGTATAGAGTCAGGTGTCTACTTTGCGGAAATTCACTTCATGTGATGAATCCCTAAAATCTTTAGCTATTTTCCGCTCACACTCTAAAAACCACCAATCGACACGTGTTTCGCCTCTCAACGAAGCATCCTCAGGATATACCCGAGATCAGACTCGGTCAGCTAACCAGCACCGAATCCTAGTTTCCGATTCGGTGCTGGTTAGCTGACTTCAATAACTGTCAAATTTAATATAAAAGAAGAAGAAAGTGTGCAATAAATAAAATTTTAATTAAGGGACTCCCCTTTAATTAAAATTTTATTTTACTGTGCCAGATATTACTCTGAACACAGCAAAACGTACCCTTGTGCGCGCGATCTACAAATGAAATATGCGCATCGCTGCAAAGGAAATTGTCACATACATATCCGATATAAATAGCTGTAAGAATTAGTATATGACATGAGATGTAAACGACAGCTCTATGGCGTTAACACGCCGCAAAGTCCGCAGTATTATTTAACCAACATGAAGAAACCAAAAAGAAGCATTGTAACACAACCCAAACATTTTGAGTTTTTTGTGTGCGGCACGAAATTATAACAATACTCTATTTAGAAATGTAGAATGTGGGTAATTATTAATAATAATTATTTGAACAACTGCAAGTAAGTGGCGGCAATAATAGGCATAGAATAAATCTATAAGCCCATTAAAAATAATATCATATCTTTGTAAACAGAGCGGCTAGACAAGTGACAAGCACTTCGGACAATCGAGACGATTGCTGGCGTTGTTGTATCGTCAGAAGTATAATTTGGCTACGTTTTTTACGGCGGTTTAACCACGACTTTACTTTTCATTTGATTGAATTGAAATTTAATAACGTTTGACTACAAATTTAAAATTCGTCACACTAGACCACGTAGTATTTGTTATATTATTCTACAACAATTCTACTAGCGTTAACGAAAATTGAGCCACTTGCTAGGCCCCCAGGACGAATTAAGTCGCGACTTCTTGTTAATTACGTCTCGTTCGTTCCGCTTCGTTTCGCCCGTATTATGATTTTACTCGAATGCGCTTACTGAGAGACTCACTATCAATGTGAGTGTGGTCCTTGTTATTCATACCGTCTGCAAAAACATAACATGAGATATGTATTCTACGGCAAGATTACCATTCAATACGTATTTGAATTGCGTCGCGGTAATTGCGCGATTAAAAGGAAAAGTGGAACCCTTGTAATATCATTTATGCCTTTTTGTCTGTCTGTCTGTTCGCTTGTCGTAGTTGATTTTCTCAGAAGGAACGTGACGTACTCACTTGAAACTTGGAAAAATTACCAAATATATTTGAATGCAAACTACAACTGTCAAACAAAGAATTTGTATTAAAGTGGGTTCATCCGTTCAAGTGCACAATTCCACAGACCAGTAAATACACATAGACAACAAACAACGATATTAAAATTAAAACAACTCTCTTTTTGGACGGGGGTTAAAAATGAAACTTTTTACCTTCGTACAAAATAATTAATATGGGTTTAAACGGTTTATAACGGTTTGTCACTTGTAGTAACCGGTTTTTACCGGTTTTGATTTGTATTCATCAGTTTTTTCCCATATTAAAAGGTTGAAAACCCTTTCTTACCATTTAACAGGTATTTTTAAAACCGAACCCTGTTTTTCACGCATTGTTTCGTTTTTAAATATTTTCTATTTGGAAATATACCTAATAGTAGATATTTAAAATGTATACGAAATCATGAGCCAGTGACAGTTCGATTTGCGGACAAAAGGTTTCGCACGATATTTATAAAATGTTAAGTTTCCCAACTTAACAGGAGATCTCTAAGATCGACGACTTTACATTTTTCCTGTGTTTGAAACTAAACTTAACTTTAAATAAGGATTTTTTTTTATAAAAGAGGGGACAAACGATCAAGCGAGTCAACTAATGGAAAGTGATCACCGCCACCCATGGAGAACCGCAACGTTCGTGGAATCACGGGTGCGTTGCCGGCCTTTAAGGGAAGGGAGAGGGAGCGAAAGGAGGGAGATGGCCAAAGTCACTCTCACTCACTGAACGAAACACAACAGCAGTAGATGCTGTTGTTTCACGCCAATATTCTGTGAGAGGGTGGTATTTTACCGGACGAGCCGGTCCAATTCGTGCTGCAATGCAACATGGCTCTACCACATCATCTACATCTACAAGGATCAATATTCTCTGAAATTTTTACAATATTATGTCCGGTAGAGAGTCCAGAGTGAAACGAATAAATCGCTAGTACACAATTTGATTTATCATAGGAATATTTCATAAACAGACTTTTTAAATAGCTCCAGATGCCAAATCCTATGCAGCAACGGCAAGTAAATCAGATAAGCAGACTCGCCTGTACATACGACACACATTTATTATTAGATAAGCTGATTTTTGTTAGAAAACAGCATCCACACATCTACATTTTGTTTGTATTTATTCGCCTCGCTTCGTAGTGCGGCTGTCTGAAGTTATGAAGTCTATGTACGAAGCGTTTGCTTTGAAACAGAGATTAGTAAAATATTCTTTACCACTTTGACGATAAAAAATTGACATTTCTACTGAAGCTATAAACTCAGCAAAAGCATGCACGAAGCAAAAATAGTTAATTGAACAATAGAATAGAATCTTCAAAGTCAAAAGTCAAAGTCAAATCAATTTATTCAAGGAAACCCAATTACAAAGGTATTTTCGAACGTCAAATCTACTTTAGTTCGGTTCAAATAGAAAACCTGGACATTGAGAACAACCGACAAGAAACTCAGTCAGGCATCATTTTATCAACTTCATTTTACAAAAGGTTTATTAAAATACAATATTTTCATTAGGACAGTAAATGCATGTGCAGAGAAGATCATTTACAGACTAAGTATTGTTTTATCTTCAATGAAATCGTTTATTTTGTAGTATGATTGTCTAACTAATGTACGTTTTATAACCAATATAAATTTATTCTCTGCTAATTGAGTAATTTCCTGAGGAACTTTGTTATAAAAACAAATGCAGTTACTCAAAAATGAAACATTTGACTTATGTAATTTAAATTTTGGAATAACCAATTTATCACGACCTCGGGTTTCCATTAATATCGCCTTTCTTTTTAAACAAATTTAAATTTTTCCTCATATTCATAATAATTTCAAAGATGTATAAGGACGGCAAGGTGAGGACATCAATGTCTTTAAAACGATCTTTAAGTGATTCTTGGGTACATTTGAAAAATAATTTTCAAAGCAATTAGCAACCTCAATTTTATTTGTAACAATTTTATTACCAATTTGTATTGAAATATTTTCGTATTTTTTATTTTATTTACCATCAACTTCTTACATACATTTCTTACAAATCCTTCGATCACGAATAAAAAACTAGATCTTCTATAAAATCTAAACAAATTGTTGTCCGAATTGACATAAGTATACATTTCTAATAAGGTATAGTGTTATCGGTAATATTGTGTTAAATTAAAGTAGACCTTACTGTCAAAGCATAAGATTGTAAAAGCTGGTATAAAATCTCTGTATGGCAATGAAACGAAGTTTGTTCAAAAAAATATTTTAAATGTAATCTTATGTTACGTACTTAAAGTATAATTCACATAATATATTTGCATCACTATTTACATTATTTTGTTTTATTACGTGAAAGCGACAGTAATAAGACGATATCATCTAGTAATATTTAAAAATATTATTAAGAATTTAATAAAAAAGTGCTATGTAATGTTATTAATGTAACGAAATAATGAACACGTAAATAAAATTATTTAATTTATTATGATTTATCGACTATATTTTTTATTGTTTATCTTTTTCTCTAAATTAACAGAAACGTAATAATATAATATACTAAGTTATTCGTTTTAAAAAAGTTAAAGACTCACATTTGCTAAACAAATCTCAACCCTATTTCCTCACCTCTACCTTACTCCTTTAACTTATTTATTACGTGTAAATAAGGCCTTAAGGTATGGAATCCTGTAGAATTCAAATATTCAACAAGCTCCAGGCATTTCGAGTGTTAAAATGACTTTTTTGCAGTTCGTACTAGTGATGTCCGAGGACAGCAGCAGTGATGCGATCTCTTTTATGCCCGCGTACCTTGAGTTCTCATGTCGGGCTGCTCCATGTTATTGACCATTTGATTGTATGGCTTAATACAATTTTATTCATTTTTAAAATTCCCAAACTTAAAAGGAAAAACGATGACCTCATAAAATCACTTATCCGTCTGTCATAGTCAGTGATCGTGTCATAATTACTAACACATGTATGGATATGACCCAAATTTCCGGGATGTGCCGGGATTCGATGCCTTAGTAATAACTGTAAATAGGATTCCGAATGAGGATAATTATATACGAAATCTTTCTCTATGAAATAAAATATTATATGAAATATTATATTATTGTTATAATCAAAAGTAGGATTTATCAAAAAAATATACATGGGATGATTATCCAACTTCTAATATCGATTTAGAGATTAATTTTACTAGTAACTAGAAACCACTAAAAGAAAGATCTAATAACTCGTAAGAACAGAAAACCATCACGAGTTAACAATCGAGAGCCGAGGTGTTCTTCGTTTGGTGTCTGGAGCAAAAGTGAAACGCTCTCGCGTCGATCATCGTTAGCGGCGCCTCGCCTTCCGGGTGAATGTCTAAATGACATCTGTCAATACTTCATTGATTCCATATCCCTTTCTATTTATAGTCCATCTCTTTTACTTTTATTGAGATAAATAGAGCTCTTTCTTTAACACGGCCGTTCCTGACCGCGGAACGTCCTCGTCCGCTCAACATTCTCGTAATTTTGCCTGTCTTTATAATTTCAACCTGCTGCTCATCGTCTAAGTTTTCAATTGACCCATTAGTTGGAGTTTTGTGTGACATTTCAGTTGGCTGGATCGAACTTTAAGCATTACTGTTGATTCGACGGCTGTAAAAACTGCAAAGGTAATACTTTAATAAATGAGACAAACGAAATCGATTTACATAACATCAACTAAATAACAAAAATAGATCAGTTATTTAATAAATCAGTTGATCAAATTTCACACATCAAGCACACAATCACTGGGCGCCCCAAAATATACCATGGTCTGCCGCGACTCAAAGTCGCACTACGACATATATACGTCGCAGTCTGCCACGGACTAAATCCGTTACTACAGTCAATATGTAGTCTGCCACGGACTAAATCCGCTACCACAGCCAACTCTGTGGTATGCCACGAACAGAGTTCGCTACTACAGCTAGTTCTGTAGTCTTCCACGGACAGAGTCCGCCACTACAGCCAGTTCTGTAGTCTTCCACGGACTGAGTCCGCTACTATGACGTAGGTCACAGTCTGCCATGACACAACCGGACGCTATAATTCACATATAACCGTCTAATATGTCATGAAATTTATTCTTAAAGAATACAATGCAAGTTACAGGCAAAAAGAGGCAATATACCCTTCACGGACACAAAACGTATTCCGACGTATCTTGTATAAACTTCTCGTATGAAGGTCTATATCACTAACAAGTGCCTATACGACTAACAGTCGTTAATGCTAGCCACAATCTATTAAGCCGAAGTTCGAATTACAGCAAGTTTTATCATATTAAAAATCTGTTCTGTCATCCAAGGTACTCGTCAGCTTAGTTAGAGTCCTCATTATTTACTGAGAGTCTGAACAAAGCTCTGAGCTAGTACTGTACAACATTAGCATTTTTCTTGGCTATTTCATACCTTATCCCAGGTGCAATGAAGTAACATTACCACCAGACCTCTTAGCTACACATGTAAATGAATACTTTGAATTATGCGCCGATCATTGATAATAATCAAACATGGTTTTTCTAACAACGATGTAACATTAGTCGAACGTGATGCTTTAGTGTTACCTCCACTTTAGTCTTTCTTTTGGGCTCGGTATAACCTGACCTTAACCAAAAACTACCGGCAAAAAACTCGAAAGGGTATTATCGGTTTTTTTTATTACATCATTTCATCATCATACTAGTGAACACATGTGCAAGAAGTCCGTTCCTAGACTATGTTAAGCCTGTATTTAATGACATCGTTAGCTCTCTAGTAAAATCTTCGGAAGAATGTTTCGCTTAAAGAGCATCAACACGCCTTTTCCATTGAACTCCAATTCTATAAATGAATAACCTTTTACTTGATCTTTGCCAATTAAGAAATAGCCAGTTCAGACTTCATACTGTTAATATCACTTTTCTTTTTGAACCAATTGAAATCATATCACAAGTACAACGGATTCCGTGTAGACTTGAAATTTATCTTCACCAAAGATAATAATAATAATGCGCCAGACAATACACACCGATCATCTGATCTCAAACTAGGGTATTCTCTGTGCTATGAGAACCAGACGATGACTACTGAGGGCGTCTCCCACTACACCCAGACCAGAGACAATCTTGAAAAGTTAATTTTGTAATTCGACCCGACCAGAAATCGAACCCGAAGTCTTCCACGCTTGGACTTTACATGAACTATTGATCCCCACAGTAGCAGATCATAACACATAAGACCATGCAAATGTGCGAAGTACATTAGCCTAGCCGTGGCCACAATGTATCAACTATCTATTACGTCCAATAGCATATATCGCCAAACTGAGCCTATAAGTCAAATTCTCGATAAGGAACTAAGAATAGTAGCAGATTCCACTAATTCTAATAGTTTTCCACGCAGTTCCAGTCTATCATGGATTCTGGATACATTGGATAGGGAAAACTTGACACAAAAATGCATTCAGTAATAAACCGTTAACAGTAAACCGCCTTGAGACATCCGCCAAGGTCCTATTCTGTCCGATAATATTTGTCTTTTCTATTTACTTATACAATAATGATGTGTCATCACTCATCAGCAAACGATATTATTTCATATAAAGAATTTGTTGTCTTTAAGCATAAATGGAAGATACTTAATGTAAAACAAAAACAGGAAAGGTCTCAAAAATGTAACCTCATTTACACTCACTTTTTGTTTTTGCCCAACTATATATTAAATCATGAGATAGAGAGCTTTATCACGTATTCTATAGTATTCGATTTCAACACATTTTGCATCATGTCGGCTTTTGGGGCCGATATTAAACGTATTAAACTCACTGAATAATTCACTGCATACTGAATAACTCACTGAACACTAATTTTGGCTATATTTTAACAATGACGGTTCGCGGATACAGCGGATATACTAATATTGATTGTACTAGACTACTTCTATTAACAGCGCATGGCAGAGGGTATAATCGAATTATTTCTGACTACCTCCTTTCAAATAACTGTACACGATCGCTTGTTGCTACTTGATAACTACTACACAAAGACTAACGCCAGATTCTTTTATGAAGTCATTAATACGTAGGCAAAGTATTTTGACCAGACTTTTGCTATCAAAATCTCACAAAACTGTCATAGACGACTAATTGACGTGATAAGAAATGTAGTGAAGCTAACATGCTACTGTTTACATGTACTTCTATAAAACCTGTGATGACAGAAGAAATAGGCTCAATCTCCCGCCTATCTACACCATGTAATGCACGATAAGTAAGAATCTTATTGCAACTACAACATTTTAAAATAGGGTCTGATATGAGCAATATAAGGGGCGCTGATTTATTTGAGATTATTGGAGGTAGATGCTAACAACGTTGGATTTTTCTTGTGCTAAGCATTTGAAGAGCTCACGGAAAGATTATTAGAATTGAGGGTAGATGACACAGCTTCTTGGGGCACTCTGTACACGTTTATGTCCACTAATATCACACAAAAAATATTCAAATTCGAGGCTTTTGAATTCTTGCTTTTGTGAAGTAAAACGAACAGGTCTCACTAGGTCATTATTAGTGACATTGAAATCGCAATGTGTTTTTGTATAGACTGATAAACATTTTACTGAATAGTTTATTCAACTTTGCATTCGTAGCCTCCACTTTAACTTGTGGATTCATCATATTACGAATAACTATTGCAGGACGTAAACCACTCGCTTACTTACTTATTTAAGCGCAATAATCAGCCACGCGCGTACTCCGTGTAGGTCACATAATCTTGGAAATCGCTACACATTACGTTAAACAAAATGCTAGCTGTAACGAGACTACGTGGGCAGAGCGATCTAAATTCTACCTTGAAATTACTCCATTAACGGTTATTCAAAACCCAATCGTTAATCGATTCGATTCGAACGCTTGGTCAACCTCTGCACACCCACCATCAATATCATAGAATTATAAGTCAAAGTTCGAGATGTAGTAATGGACACATCTTACTTGGATGAACGATATGAGGGCACCGACGAGCTTGTCTGCCGCCTCGTTACTGGCACTGGTACCACACTGGGACACGTTGAGCCCTTGCGAATGAACAAAGGCGGCGTCTTCCGCAACTGGTGCCCATAGCGATGGCGTCGTAGCGGCGATAAACACAGGCTTCTCGCGCGCAGACGCCTACTCACTAGGTCGCAGCAGCGCCTCGACGCCAGCAGCGACGATGATGTAGCGTTCAGCCTGCCCTCGATTGAATTCAATCTACCAAGAACTGCCTCTAGAACATCTCTTTGCGGCACGCTCTGCTTCGAGTCGCACGTATAGGCATTGTCTATTTTGTCATGAATTGATTCACAACAAACACGTGTTCTAATTTAATCAAACACAGTCAAATAAACGAATTAAATTAATTATAATCAGGAATGCCACGGTGGGTAGAAACAAATCGCGGGCCGATCCCACTTCTGATGTTATAATCAAAGTAGGATTTATCAAAAAAATATACACGAAATGATTATCCCAACTTCTAATATCGATTTAGAGATTAATTTTGCTAGTAACTAGAAATCACTAAGAGAAAGATCTAATAACTATAAGAACAAAAAACCATCACGAGTTAACAATCGAGAGCAGGTGTTCTTCGTTTGGTGTCTGGAGCAAAAGTAAAATGCTCTCGCGTCGATCATCGTTAGGGGCGCCTCGCCTTCCGGGTGAACGTCTAAATGACATCTGTCAATACTTCATTGATTCCATATCCCTTTCTATTTGTAGTCCATCTCTTTTACTTTTATTGAGATAAATAGAGCTCTTCCTTTAACATTATATTATATTAAAAAAAAAAAGAAATATATATTATATTTATAAAAATTAACGACAGGAAATTTGTTAATAAAATATAAAATAATTATGATTCTTGGAATCTTGGATAATAAACGAAATTTAAGGCGACGCATTAGAAATTTTGACGACAGGGATTTCAATTTTTCTAAATGACTACAAAACGTATGAAAGTGATATTTAGTAACCTGATTCTTCATTTCATTGATTTAATTTCAACAGGTGCCGTACACGATTGGTTAACTTTTGTAACACACAAAAAAATATCAATGAAACCTCTTTTAAAATAGAGATTTACATTTTTAAGAGTAACGGGACCGATTCATGCTTCTAAATTTTCTGTGTAGTTTTAATATAAAGACATTCTTCAAAATGTCAGTTGGATCTATTAAAATTAATTACAGTTTCTAAAATAGACGAAAATAATTACATTTTCGTATTTTTCGTAAGCTAGCGCGCGAACTTTTGCATATACCAGAAGGTCTATTTTGGATTAAATTATTGTTTATCAATGCGTCGCCTTAACAGCTTTTACCAAACAATCTTCGAACACATATAAAAACAAAATACACGATCAAGGTTCCAAAAACGTTCGAACCAAATGCCAAATGAGTTTATGAGATTATTACGAGGAAATTTGTTTTAGTAGTCAGCAAACATGTTGCTCCATCAAAAATTTTAAAAACGACGTGTCCAGAATGCTATAAAAGATTGAGTTTCTAATTTTCGGTAGGGCAGATAAAATAATAATTCTATTTACGTTTTTATAACTTTACATAGCTCGTTTTTATTAAATTCGTAATAAAGTTTTTCAAATATCGCCAGGCAATATTAATATATATATATATATATATACATTAATATATAATATTAATAAATAACAATAATATGCCTTATCTATCCACATGTCAAATATATTATGTGAATTATACTTTAAGGAAGAATCGTAAGATTGCATTTTAAATATTTTTTTAACAAATTTCTTGTCCTTATCATGCAAGGATTTTTTGCCAGCTTTTACAATGTTATGCTTTGACAGTAATGTCTATTTTAAATTAATACAATATTACCGAAATACTATACGATATTAGAAATATATACGTCAATACGGACAATAATTTGTTTAGATATTGTAGAAGATCGTGAATCTAGTTTTTTTATTTGCACACAGTCAAAAACTTCTAAAAACACAGGAAATTAACGCGATTACCTTTTATTTTCTCTTAACGTTTCGGCCGAGTTTCATCGGCCGTGGTCTCAAGTAAACTGTCGCAGCAAGCTTCACTCCGTGTCAGAGGCAGATTTTATTTCATCTACCCCCGATATTTGTAAATAATTATTAGGGTTCCTACACACAACACTCACGGTGTCCACACACTGAACCGGATGTGAAAAACGAGGTTTTGTCATTTGAATCACAGGATTCCACGCTGTTGATAAATTGTATCCGCTTTCCCGATTGAAATTTTTGTGTCTCTTGATTTCAATTGCTTCACGCACGACTCTTGGATAAAAGTGGCGATCGGTGGAAAGGACTTGTGGGCGATAAAATTCTATCCAATGATTCGTATCCGATTGGAGATGTTCCGCTATCGCTGATTTGGTAGTTTGCTGGTTTTTTACAGCTGCAATGTGTTCCTTAATCCTTTCAGCAATAGTCCGCTTCGTTTGGCCAATGTATGAGCTACCGCAACTGCAATCTATTTTGTAGACCCCTGGTGTCTGCAACGGTAAGACATCCTTCGGTGTGCCCACTATTTTGTTTACCTTAGTTCCCGGTGTGTACACGGTATGGATGGAATACTTTTTTAAAATAGATCCTATTTTGTCCGTCACTCCTTTCACATAAGGCATATAGGCGGGTTGTCTGCTCACGTCCGGATGTCTGTCCTTCTTTTTAGACCGCCTCATTCGTCTGTTAATCTGATATCCGTTCTTTATCAGTACCTCCTGAACATAATCGAGCTCTTGTTCCAGATGTTCAGGGTCACACAGATCGTACGCTCTGTTCTTCAGTGAAGTTATAACAGATTGCAGATGACTGGGATGGTGATGCGACGTGGCGTGCAGGTATCTGTCTGTATGTGTAGGCTTCCTATAAACACAGTATGATAAAGTACCTTCTTGTCTCGCGGTTATTTTTACGTCTAAAAATGACAGTGATCTACCATTCTCCATTTCATACGTAAACTTTATACTTGGGTGAATGGAGTTTAGGTGTTTCATATACTGATCTACTTCCTGCGTGCTTCCTTTAATGATGCAGAAGATATCATCCACATACCTCTTCCAAAGTTTTACTGTCTTCGGTCCTAGGCTAAGAGCCTTCTGTTCGAAATGTTCCATCCAGATATTGGCTAGTACAGGGGCTACAGGACTACCCATTGCGACACCTTCGATCTGGAGGTAATATTGATCCTGGAAGAGGAAGTAACTGCCATCTAAACAATTTTTTAGCAGATCAATATAATTTAAAGGCATCTCACTGTCACTTAGTCTGCTTTTCACTACGTCCAGACATTCCTTAATGGGAACATTGGTGAATAGGGATTCCACATCAAAGCTCACCATGATGTCATCCGGTTCCAATGTAAGGTTCTGTATAATCTGAACGAAATGACGCGAGTCTTTTACAAAAGACGGTGTTTTTCCCACAAGAGGCTGCAATACTGATGCAACGTGCTTCGCGAGATCGTAAGTAGGAGATGCAATTTGACTTACGATAGGACGCAAGGGCACGTTAGACTTGTGTATTTTTGGTAAGCCATATAGTTTTGGTGGTTGATGAGATTGAGGTTTGTATAAGCTTTCGTACTCGTCTTCTGTAAAAAGGTCTTTTTGGTCTTGGATCAAAGCTCTTATCCTCCGTGTTACTCTGGCCGTGGGGTTGTATGACACTGGTTTATACACCTTGTTATCCCTTAACAAATTATGAATTTTCGTGTGATACTCTATTGTGTTCATCACTACAGTGGCGTTTCCCTTGTCGGCCTTTAGCACTAAAATATCTTTATTGCTCCGAATGTGTTTTAGTGCTAGACGCTCTTCTGTAGTAATGTTGCTAGTGGGAAGCTTTGATTTCCGTAAAGTGACAGCGATATCCTGTCTTAGCGTTTCCGCGTCACATGTGGGTAGTTTGTTACGTATGATAACCTCCTCAACACTAGAAATCACCTGCTCATACGGTATTCGTTTCGGTGTTACCGCGAAATTCATACCTTTGGCCAAGATGTTTATTGTAGGCTGATCCAAATTTGATCCAAACAAAAACACATTAGAGGCACAAGACAAACTGAAAGATACGGTCGTTAATTTATCCTCTGCAAATTTGGATCAGCCTACAATAAACATCTTGGCCAAAGGTATGAATTTCGCGGTAACACCGAAACGAATACCGTATGAGTAGGTGATTTCTAGTGTTGAGGAGGTTATCATACGTAACAAACTACCCACATGTGACGCGGAAACGCTAAGACAGGATATCGCTGTCACTTTACGGAAATCAAAGCTTCCCACTAGCAACATTACTACAGAAGAGCGTCTAGCACTAAAACACATTCGGAGCAATAAAGATATTTTAGTGCTAAAGGCCGACAAGGGAAACGCCACTGTAGTGATGAACACAATAGAGTATCACACGAAAATTCATAATTTGTTAAGGGATAACAAGGTGTATAAACCAGTGTCATACAACCCCACGGCCAGAGTAACACGGAGGATAAGAGCTTTGATCCAAGACCAAAAAGACCTTTTTACAGAAGACGAGTACGAAAGCTTATACAAACCTCAATCTCATCAACCACCAAAACTATATGGCTTACCAAAAATACACAAGTCTAACGTGCCCTTGCGTCCTATCGTAAGTCAAATTGCATCTCCTACTTACGATCTCGCGAAGCACGTTGCATCAGTATTGCAGCCTCTTGTGGGAAAAACACCGTCTTTTGTAAAAGACTCGCGTCATTTCGTTCAGATTATACAGAACCTTACATTGGAACCGGATGACATCATGGTGAGCTTTGATGTGGAATCCCTATTCACCAATGTTCCCATTAAGGAATGTCTGGACGTAGTGAAAAGCAGACTAAGTGACAGTGAGATGCCTTTAAATTATATTGATCTGCTAAAAAATTGTTTAGATGGCAGTTACTTCCTCTTCCAGGATCAATATTACCTCCAGATCGAAGGTGTCGCAATGGGTAGTCCTGTAGCCCCTGTACTAGCCAATATCTGGATGGAACATTTCGAACAGAAGGCTCTTAGCCTAGGACCGAAGACAGTAAAACTTTGGAAGAGGTATGTGGATGATATCTTCTGCATCATTAAAGGAAGCACGCAGGAAGTAGATCAGTATATGAAACACCTAAACTCCATTCACCCAAGTATAAAGTTTACGTATGAAATGGAGAATGGTAGATCACTGTCATTTTTAGACGTAAAAATAACCGCGAGACAAGAAGGTACTTTATCATACTGTGTTTATAGGAAGCCTACACATACAGACAGATACCTGCACGCCACGTCGCATCACCATCCCAGTCATCTGCAATCTGTTATAACTTCACTGAAGAACAGAGCGTACGATCTGTGTGACCCTGAACATCTGGAGCAAGAGCTCGATTATGTTCAGGAGGTACTGATAAAGAACGGATATCAGATTAACAGACGAATGAGGCGGTCTAAAAAGAAGGACAGACATCCGGACGTGAGCAGACAACCCGCCTATATGCCTTATGTGAAAGGAGTGACGGACAAAATAGGATCTATTTTAAAAAAGTATTCCATCCATACCGTGTACACACCGGGAACTAAGGTAAACAAAATAGTGGGCACACCGAAGGATGTCTTACCGTTGCAGACACCAGGGGTCTACAAAATAGATTGCAGTTGCGGTAGCTCATACATTGGCCAAACGAAGCGGACTATTGCTGAAAGGATTAAGGAACACATTGCAGCTGTAAAAAACCAGCAAACTACCAAATCAGCGATAGCGGAACATCTCCAATCGGATACGAATCATTGGATAGAATTTTATCGCCCACAAGTCCTTTCCACCGATCGCCACTTTTATCCAAGAGTCGTGCGTGAAGCAATTGAAATCAAGAGACACAAAAATTTCAATCGGGAAAGCGGATACAATTTATCAACAGCGTGGAATCCTGTGATTCAAATGACAAAACCTCGTTTTTCACATCCGGTTCAGTGTGTGGACACCGTGAGTGTTGTGTGTAGGAACCCTAATAATTATTTACAAATATCGGGGGTAGATGAAATAAAATCTGCCTCTGACACGGAGTGAAGCTTGCTGCGACAGTTTACTTGAGACCACGGCCGATGAAACTCGGCCGAAACGTCAAGAGAAAATAAAAGGTAATCGCGTTAATTTCCCGTGTTTTTAGATATTTTATAATGCAGCGCGAAAGTTTAAAAGTTTATAGTCAAAAACTTATTGTATGAAATTATTGAATTAAATAAATTTGGGTCATATCCAATACTTTCGATACCTAGTAATCGATAATCATACTCATGATTCCGACGGTTGGTTATAATCGATTTTCTTAAATATACTGCAATTATCTTGCAAACTTAAAGCGTAACTTACCTTACCTTAAAAATCACTATTTAAATAGTAATTAAATATAGGACACCCGAATATTTGTACAAGAAGGTGCAAGAAGGTGCAATTCTCTCCATTCCACAGCAGATATAATGTGAGACCATCACGACCATTACTAGCTGCACATCTTCATAAAACTGTTGCTTTCAAGGGTAGTTTTCTCTACCAAGCAACAAAATGCTGGAACAACATCCCGCCCCCGTTAAGACTTCTCCAGTCAAAATTCATGTTTAAGAAAAAACTTAAAGAATATTTACTAGACCAATAACAATCTGAAGTTCCAGCCAGCTCTTTGACAACAGCAGCTTCAATATCATAGTGAGATAAATCTATTAATTTCAATTTTATTTATTAATTTTATGTGAAATAATTTTGTTATACAGTTTAAACCAATCAAATTTGAGTTTGTGTAGATAGTGCAATTTATTATTGTTAATACCTTTTATTTTATCATTATTTCATATCTTCATCTTCATTATTCTGATTATATCTGGAATGGACATTACATTGTCTGGACACTATACAGTTACTTTATTGAGCAACCGCACACAAAACAAACACGACATGAAGCACACTGAACACATACCTAGCAAATATTTATATTAACTTTTTGCTTTCCTTTTTCTTTTTAGCTCGCAAATGCTCCTAAGCTATAGCAGAATAACAGAGTTTTGCTCTTGTTAGAGTAATGTTATACTCTGAGCTATGACCTTTTGCAGTGCTGCAGCACACCTGGGCTTTTGCTTATACTTAATCACCTGTCCATGGTCCATGCAGTTCATCATGTATGGGACATGCATTGATATTTATGTCGTTGTAACATTGTTTGTGTATCTTTAGCTACTTTTAAGATTGTTACTATTATTATTATTATTATTATTATTATTATTATTATTTACTACTACTTACTATTATTATTTACCTTGTGTGTTGTAGTACTATCTATCTATCTATCTATTTGAACCGCTAACGCGCGCACTCTGCATTCTCGACCAGATATCGGTGGATATTGACCTTTTCTCGTGTTCTCTGAGTGAATTCACGAAAAGTTCATTATTAGTTATTAATTACAAATTATAAAAGAAATAATTAATAAACCATATGTATACCTATTTAATAGAGATAAGCTAAACTATTGTATTGGGTGAATACCTGTAAAAATAGATGTAAGTTTTAAGTAAATAAATTAATGTTTATTTGTTTGTCTGTTCGCCTGTTCGTCCGTTACTAAGAAAATATTCTTAGAAACTATATGAGGAAAAAGAAATTTGATACATCGATACATCTCGTTAATCCATATATCACTTCGCACTAGTTATTTTAAAATATTCATAGGGGATTTGAAGAAGGGTTATACTGGGTACTCGAACTTGAACTTGATTCCCTTTCAAGAATATTAAACACGTTTCTTTGTGTTAGTTTTTTAAAAATACTATTTCAAAGTGACGCATATAGGTAAACTACTGACTATCTCTAAATGTATCACTGAGAATAATCTGAAAAAAAACACAAACATTCTCTGTCATTGGGTCTTTAATCTACATTCATATGTAACAAATTTCATCTAAGTGTATTTGGGAGTATGGGACTTCTGTATCATACAGAAACAAACAGAGACACATACGGATGGATAGTTATTATAAGAATTTTCAGTTTAAAATGAATGAAATGGCGCAATGTGTTCTGCACTATGTCACCTTTTCCTGCCAAAAGGTCAAAACCTATTAATGCATATTCTATGACCATTTGAAACAAACAAAACAATTTGTATACGCTTCAAATTAAATTTAATTTGTATACGTGAAAATTCATCGTACAAATTCAGAGCAAATATTTATCGAATTGCCGGTTTTGAATATAGAATGTGGTGTTCCAACTTCGAAAATGGTTCTAAATTCAAACAATAACGGCCGGTAATCGTTTTACAATGGATTTGGCGGGAAACGCTTGAACTTTGGAACAATGGCGGCTTAACAGGTCGAGTTCGATATCCAATTAATTTATTATAATTATTATAATTCCATAACGGGGCGAGGCAGAAATTCTTCAAGAGGTTTTCAAAACATTTTCTTATGGTGGTTCTTCAACTTTATTAAAATTTGATTTCCAATATTTTGAGGCGATCTGTAGCAGTAGTAGTAGTACGATTCTCCCTTCGGAGGGAAGGTAAAGGGATCTTAGCCCATACGTATAAATAGATTATTTTCGTAATAAATAGATAATTTGTTCATGTTATGTCATTAAAATATCGACGTACATTTTAGATGTTTCTTTGAGTTTCTGGCGATAAATATATTGAGGCAGTCTTTCTAATAGGATCGGCTGAGGCAGACTAAGCCGCTAAAAAAAATCTCAACATCACTTCACTGAGATAAGATAAGATAATGTTTATTTTCTGTTACAATTTCTATTACAAAAATTAATGATGCCTTGTAGCCCGTGTTAGTTTTTTAAACTGTGTTACGAGCTACAGTGTCCTCCCGTTTACATCAACTAAATAAGCACTATCTAAATAAGCACTATCTAAATAAATCTAAATAAGCACTTATTTCAACAATTTCACATAACAGCAGAACAGCATAGATACCTGGGTCGCAAAACTGCGCCAATTTTACATCACAATATCCACTAGAAACCATTTGCAAATAATTAAAATAAACGCCCAACCGCTTCCCATAAAATCCCGCCAAAAACTCCTTTGAGGCAATCTTGTTGAAGAACCGTTGTAGACGTAGTGAATTTTTTTTGTGTGGTCTGCTGTGTAGAGAGGTTGAGTTAATAAATAGGTCCAAAGCATAGTCCAAACCATACACATAAAAAATATGTATGTTATACTATCTATACTAATATTTTACATTAGTAACTAATTAATCTGTGCTAATATTATAAAGAGCAAAATTTTCTTTGTTTGTATGTAATGGAGAAACTCAAAAACTATTCAACCGATTTCAAAAATTCTTTCAACTATGGAAAGGTACATTGTCAATAAGTAACATGGGCTGTAATTTTTTTAAATATTCTACCCGCGCGAAGCCGGGATGGGTCGATAGTCATAATATTGTTGATTACAAGATTCAAAATAATAAATAGATTCGATCACTCGTGTTTTTTTTTAGTATTATTAGTATTCGTTTTTAGTATGTGTTTGGACTTCTTCCAAATTAAAATAAGGCGCAACAATTTTATGAAATTTATATATTTTTTGTTTTTACAAAAAAATCGTTACACGTTTAAAAATGAGAAATAATGTGCTACATAAACGAAGCTAGCGCAGAGAGAACAGAGGGCACTAGTGGCGCTCCGCTACTTATATACGGCTGAGACAGCGCCATCTATTGCCACGATTCCCTAACAGTATGTATGTAAGGCAATATATATTGTCTGAGCATCCGGAAATGCTAAAATAATGTGCTGACTCAGTATTACCATCATGTCGGACTATATGCATCGTGACGCGACTCATCGGAAATCATCACCGACATGGTACTCATTTAACTAACAATTTAGACATTATATACTATGCGTACGCAAAATATCCGTTGTGTGAAAAAATAGATTAGTGTATTCCATATATATCATGTCATCTCCGTTTTGAGATGGACAAACTATCAGAACGAGATAATCACACCTCGACACCATTTTTGAGTATTAGTGTCGGGTGTGATAGGTTGAAGGTTTGGGTTTTACATAATATGTATTATATTATGTCATACTGGAACTGTTACAGTAACGGGTTGCTACCCTGTCACCTGAACCTGAACAGTTAATTAAAATAAACCCTGCTTCTTGAGCGACTTTTACTGTACAATCTACAGGGAAGAATGCCTGTAGATTGTTTAATTAAGCATTTACTATAGAAGTACTTGATACAGAAACAGCAAATACTTTTGTGCTACATCCATTGGTATTCATTGGTACTTTTTCCATGCCACATGGAAAAAATACCTTAAATTGGGTAAGTTAAGTCAGGAACAGACAGCTAGTATGAAATTCTTTCTTTTAATCACGGCTTTAAGTCTTTTGTATTTTCTTTTCATTTAAGAATTGCGTTTCCATTAATTATAATCCACTTTCATCTCGTCGACGACACGATTTTTTCCTCTGTAGTACGAGAGTCCATTGCTTTTTTAAAGCTTTATAGAAATGACAACGAAAAATGAAAAGTTATTATGACTATACGAATTATTATGTTCGTGAGCTAGTAATTTAAATGAGCGAATAGTACCTTCTTTATACTAGATAAATGAACTAGCTCACCTTATTTAACTCACTATATATATAGCCTTCTTTAATTGATTTTATATTAGTAATAAATTTTCTTATTTCCTCGATCGTGGTCTATGTGTTTGAGTCATAAACTCATAAAAAAGTTTTATATCGGTTTAAAAAGGAGTGACATAGTTTAACTAACCTTTGGTCGTTTGGTATTGAATGTCAAATTTATAGAAATATGGTTCCTTGCACATGATATGCAAGTAGCTCTTGTACTATTCCATCAGACAAAAAGGTAGTTGACCCAGAAAATTGCAGTAATATTTTATTGTTAAGAAGTTGCTAAGTCGACTACAGATACTTCTTACGATAACGTGTCACGAGAGGTGTTCAAAAGTACGTCGTCCCCACTAGGGGGCAGTGGAGTGCACTCGTCACGTCCTCCACGCCTTTGTGTCACCGACGTTTGGCTGAGTTGGGGAGAGGCACGTTCGATCCACCATCAGTGTTTGTCCAATGAGAAAATGCTTCGAAAATGTCGGTATTACTTTCTTATTGAACAATAACGAAAATCTTCTGAGGAATGAATAAAAATAGTTATTTGTAATATGTTGTATGTACATAATATGTATGACTTATATAATGTGTATTATATTTTTGTATAGTTTTTATTTGGGATTGAGACTCATTAGATTTTGCTCTTGTAACCGTTTATCTATCACAGGTCTGCTGGAAGAAGTTTAATTATGAAATAAGCAGTACATTTGCATGAAAATTTCATTTTGAACTTGTGTATGTATGTAAATAATAAAAGAAAATAAATAGATGTCTATTTATATTTTTTATATGCAATATGTAACAGACTTCAATAGGAACCACAAATTACTTTTTCGGGTTCATTAATGGCATTCATATCAACTTTTGAAATGTAATAAAATAAAATCATGGTCGCATAAGTTGATTGAAAATAAACATGAGTTGCGTTCGACAGTGCCATTTTTATTCTAAAATTACTAAACCTAGCTGCAAGGTATATTTCGACGTCAAACCTATCATCACTTCTAAAAGAAAAACCTGCTAAAAAAGACAAAAAAAATCATTATATAAATTCTGAATACAATATAAAAGCAAGAATATTATTATTTCCAGTGTATTAATAATTAGGAAAAACTGACAACCCTAGCTGTAAACGAGACACGTATCAAAATACCCGTTCATATACTAATCAGTGTCACATGCTGAAATTCAAGGAAAAATAACATAAATTGAACTCCCAATGGAAAAAAGTGAAAGGTACAGACAGACAAAAAACAGAAGATTATAATTAAATTTTGAGAACGTATGTCATAGAACAAACTAGAGGCATTCGTAGTACAAACACATTTTTAGAACTACGACGCTAAAAGCACACGCAAAGCAAATCTCTTTTACGTCATGTTTTTTTTGAGACTTCGAAGATGACAAATAAGCGTACGACCCGCTTGATGGTAAGCGGTTACCTATGGTTTATGGATGCATGCAAAAGCAGTAACACTTGCAGTATGACCTTGTAAGAACCTCTTCTCGCCCTTTTTGAAGAACTTCGTGCCGTAAGATTTGGGAAAATTTATCTCGAGCTCATTCCACAATTCGATTGTTCGAACGAGAAGACTCCTTTGAAAACGTAAAGTTCGTGACCACTTACTTAGGTTCAAAGTGTGACGATATATACTACCTGCGACGACGAGAGGTGTGACGGAAGAAATTTGTTGTAAACATCATGTCAAACGATTTCTTGGAATACGATCCATTATGTAAGCCGTAGAAGGGGGCAAAATCTCTCCTCAGACTGAGGTTAGTCTTCTTTTGGCTCCAATTGGCATCCAGGTACTTCCGCCCATAGATAATAGCAGTGCTCTATACGAGGCCGGAATTGTGATTTATAACACCATTTCTACAACGCTACAGTGTTTATTACGCTGGTTTCTGAACGAAGACTCGGAAATCGGTTAATATTCCAGACCAGTTTAGGTCATGACCCCGAACCGGAATTGATTGCGGTTTGGGTTACGGTTACCGGTATTTTATCCAGTTAATTGAGAAACCGGTTTTTTACATATTGCGCGGAGTGCGTTGCGCTCGGGTTTGATCGCTCCAGGCAGGCAACCTGCATCTGAACAAAATCGCTTAATTTAGTTTTTAGTACTGGCTTTAGTTTTATTCTCTTCACTACCCAGTAACAGAAATTATTTTGGTTTATTCGAAACCGTAACAGGTTAATCAACGAACGGAATTATAACCGGTTAAAGAACGATATTAACCGCATTTCGAAACCGGTTCCGAGCCCTGTTCTGAACTATTGGGTGATGGTAGCTGTTCATTATAAATTAAAATTGCATCGACTTTTTTGCTGTCGATACATCTCATCAATATTCGTCTGAGGCGCTTTGACGTGCAATAAGATTTATTAGTCCTTCTCTCATTACATATATGTATGTTACACGGAATATATTCTATCATATACGTACATTTCTCATACATTACCTTAGTCTACTAGCCATCCAACCCGACTTCGCATGGGCGAGTACATAATTGTTACTTACAATTTTTAAGGAACTACAAAAACGGGAGAATGTTCTCAATTTGATTGTATTTTTTTTCATATTTGTTACCTCAAACATCTGTCATTTATAAACTGATTTGGAAAATTTTTTTTGTTTGAAAGGGTGTACTTCCGAGGTGTTTCCATTGAAATTTCACTGGTATTGGAGCTTGGACTTCGAAGATACACCAAATAAAGCTAAAGCTAAGCTAAGCTAAGGTTTACAAGCTTTATTTATATTGATAATTCTCTTATATGTCATTGCGTTCCAAAATTAGAAAAGAAATTAATTGTAGACTTACCCCAGATAATTTAGACCAAGGTCATTCAAAAGGGAGAAATAAAAAAAAATAAAAATAAACCGACTTCAAATATCTTTTATTTATCAAAACTCAAGTACAAAAATAACTTTATAAATACGATACGAATACCTATTATATAGTTAAATTTGACAGTTATTGAAGTCGGTGCCAAATCAATGTACAACGATAATGACAACAACAGAAAGTCTTACTAGTTTGGTAGCCTTGGCACCGACTTCAGTAACTGTCAAATTTAATTACGTATATATTTGTATCGTATTTATAAAGTTCTTTTTGTACTTGAGTTTCGATTATTAAAGAATAGTTTTTTTTATTTTTTATTTTATTTGCACAAAAAAAATACACAGAAACAGTAGTCAATAAAAGTAAGAATGACAAAAGGTAATGCTTATCTCTTTAGGAGATTTCTTCCAGCACACCTCGGTGATAGAGAAAATGAACGAGGGTAGGTTGTGCTTAAAAATAAATATAAAATTTTTAGGTACATAATACATACATAAACATACACATATATATATACAAACAAATATAATATAATACATACTGTAGAATGTTGTAGAATAGTAATAACTGTTACATAAATAAAAAAATAACATACAAATTATAGTCATTTTAAAATTTAATTTTTACATTTTTTTTAAAATAATAAATAGCGAATCCTGTAGAATGCTCCAGATCTTTGGTGCGTATCGGCTTGTATAAACTTGCTTTATGTAACTGTTAATAGACTGGCTCGATGTTACTTCCTTTTACGGTTAGGCAGCAGGAAGCATGGAAGGTTGAAAAAAATATCAGTCAGGCTGGCTACCCTGCGGTGACTTGAGGGGCTGGCTAGCCCGGTGAGGCTGGCAAGCACAGCTTGGCTGGCGAGGTTGACTAGCCTGACCGGTGACATCGACAATGTGGCGCCTGGCTTCCGCGAACTTTTTAGGAGTTGAATTTTCTATTAATCTGAAATAAGTTGAAATACATTGATAAGTACAAAAAGAAAGAGACGGCATGAACACACATGGGACAAAAATGTAATGAAGAGAAACGTTGTGTGGTAGACCCATGCTGCATTGCAGCACGAATTGGGTCGGCTAGCCCGGTGAAATACCACCCTCTCACAGAATATCGGCGTGAATTAACAGCATTTATTGCTGTTGTGTTTCGTTCGGTGAGTGAGAGCGCCGGTGGCCCATATCTTCCATCCCCTCCTATCCCTAAAGGCCGGCAATGCACCCGTGATTCCCCGGACATTGCGGGTATCCGTGGGCGGCGGTGATCACTTTCCATCAGGTGACTCACTTGCTCATTTGCCTCCTGCTTCTATGAAAATAATTTTTTTTGTAAGTTTGTATACATTTATGAAAATATTCGTCTACAGCGTGACTAAACATAGACTATGGTGAATCATAAATATGGCTATCGATTGTCACTCAGGTGCTTTGGTTAGGTTCTTGATTAACAAGCTAACACACTGACTAGTTGCCACACTGTACTAACTGGAAACTTTATCATCAATACTCAATCAATGCATCAATTTCAGGAAGTACAGTCTGATACAAAAATGTTATAAATTGATTACATTTTACTCAAGAAAATATAATGTAAATGGTTGTCCATTTTATACATAAAATTAAAGAAGAATTATTTTTAGGGACTATTTCAAGCAACATATAAAAATATCACCTATTTTTGTCTGTCTTCTTGCCTGTCGGTTTGTGTTTCGTGATAATGACGAAATGTATGTCAATAAATGTCCTTAAACACAGTATTACAAAATTCCTCCCATTCTTTACACTCCAAGCTTAATATTCTTAAAAGTTCTTTAAATGAACTTCATCGTCCAAGCGATGACTGGCCTTGCTTCGCAAAAAGCCTTGCTTATTTCTCCCATCTTTCTGTACAAGTTTCTCAGTTTCCATGTAACCCTCTTTTTTCAGTTCCTTTTGATGTCCTTATCTACTGTCCTTCCGTCCTGTTAAACTTTGGTATTAAGAAAAGTTTTCCCAACGCTTCTACAACTTTTTTCGAAGATCTGTCCAATGACTGGAGTGGCTGGACAACAATGTACACGGACGCCTCGAAATTATCGAAAATCAGTTGTGTCGGCGCTGCCGTTTGGATCCCGTCATTTCGAATTATCCTCAATTATAAGCTCCCTCCTCAATCCTCTGTATTTACTGGGGAAGCACTAGCTATCTTGGAAGCAGTTAAATATGCTAACGCCCACAATCTTGGTAGCTCTATTATTTTTTCCGATTGCTTTAGTTGTCTTCAATCCATTATCTCCAATCCTTTACGCTCCAAATCAAGGTTCCCAATTATTTTAAAAATCAGACAGGAACTTTTTAATTGTTTTCAAAAAAACTTGAAAATAGTCCTTGCTTGGATTCCTAGCCATTGTGGTATCCCAGGCAATGAATCCGCGGATTCTTGTGCTAGACACGCAATCTCCCAAGGTTCTTTTTGACAATTATGCCGTCTACTGTCACGATTTGAGGTCTTCAGCTAAACTTAGACTGACGGAGGCATGGAACCGGGCTTGGTCAGTTTCTAAATCGGTCAAGGGCAAATTTTATGGCGACATTCAAAATGAAATTCCTCCTAAACCCTGGTTTTTCTCATTCAGAGATGCGAGCAAAAGGATTACCTCTACTATTTGCAGACTCAGGCTGAATCATGCTTGCACACCAGTTCATCTGGCTAAATTACATATCCGTGATCACTCTATCTGTGAGTGTGGTTTAGAAGAGGGTACACCTGATCACTTATTTTTTAACTGTCCCAAACTAATATTTTCCCTCTATGATGTTCTTCTTCCTGATATTCCTCGTCCTACTTATTTTAAACTCTTATTGTCCTTAGTTAATTCTCCTTTTGTTAGAATACTCTCTAATTTTATTTCAGTTAACAACATTAAATTGTAGTTTAATTTTAATATTTATTTATTATAATGTTCATGCATGTGCCTATATACTAGTGATTTAACTCAGTAATAAGTAATGTGTTATATATGTGGGATTTAATACATCGTATTTGTGTGTTTGTCTATAAAATGTGTTGTCCTGTGATTTGTATGTATTTTGTACGGTGATGTTTTCCTTTTTAGGTGTGAATACGAGGGCTGCTATTTATGTATCCGGAATAACAAAGTGAAACAAACATATAGCATTTATTATAGTTTTATTGCTTTTCAAAATATTCACCATGATGATCGATGCACTTTTGCATGCGTTGGAACCAATTTTCGTAGCACTTTTTCCATTCAGATTGAGGTATCTCCAAAACGTGCATTTTGAACGCATCAACAGCCTCTTCACGGCTCGAAAAACGTTGACCACGTAATTTATTCTTCACGGTTGGGAATAAATAGAAGTCGTTGGGGGCCAAGTTGGGGCTGTACGGCGGATGACCCGTTAATTCGATCTTTTGATCTTCCAGATACCGAGTTGTTTCGGCCGATGTGTGGCAGCTAGCATTGTCATGATGAAGAAGGATTCTGCGTTGTCAGTTGTTCTTTCTTATTTCTTCAAAGACTTCTGGCAAACAAATGGCCGTGTACCGTTCAGAATTAACCGTTTTACGATCCTCTAGTGGCACTGTAGCTACATGTCCATTTATACCAAAAAAACAAGCGACCATTTGCTTCAAAGTACTTTTTGAACGAATGAGTTTTGTTGCGTTCGGCTCATCTTGGAACACCCAAACCGTTGATTGTTCTTTAGTGTCAGGATCATACGCATATATCCAAGGTTCATCACCTGTGTAGATATTATAGACAGCTTTTGACGTAGCCTGATTGTACTTTTGTAACATTTTTTACACCAATCGACACGAGCCCGTTTTTGGTCAATTCTCAAGTTGTGCGGAATCCAACGTGAACAAATTTTTTTTACAGCTAAATGTTCGTGTAATATTTTATATATACTCGTCATACTTATGCCCAGAGACGCCTCTATCTCGCGATATGTAACATGACGATCTTGCATTATTAGTTCCCGCACAGCATCAATATTTTAAGGTACAACAACCGATTTAGGGCGACCTTCTTTAACTTCGTCCGTGAGCATAGACCGCCCACGATTAAACTCACTAAACCAGTGATACACAGTAGTTTTCGATGGTGCTTCGTCCCCAAAAGTCGAAGTGAGTTGATCGATGCACTGTTTTTGAGTTAGCCCTAGCCGAAAATCGTAATAAATCATAACACGAAAATTTTCACGACTTAAATCCATGGTGATAAAAACTCGCAATTTTCAAAATGACGCCACAAAGGATAGACAAATGACAGCTACATGAAACAAATTGTATTCTTCAGCCAATGAGTTCCATTTTTAAATGTTATAATTACTTTTTTAATATTGTTCTGTAACTGGCCAGTTCCGGATACATAAATAGCAGCCCTCGTATTTGCTCAACTCTCCAAATTATAATCGAAAGGAACATTTTATTGTTCCCCATCGTGTATTCTCCTACTTCAATTGTTGGAATCTTTTTTATGGTTACCATAATTATTATGTTTTTGTGATCTCCATCTTTACGGGACGTTGACAATATTCGCAATCGCGAAGGTGCCATTCAACTAAAGAAGAAGAAGAAGATATATCTAATATGATGTAATACAGATTTATAAGGCCATGTGTACACGTTTCCAATAACCTGTCAGACACGTTGAAGTATAGACCAGATAGAATTCGATGGCAAACGTAAGACCTTTCCATGAAATCTGTCACAAGTCACTACGTTGAAGTTGACTGTACTTTATATAACCTCCATATGAAACTTTATTTGTACGAAAGTAGTTCTTGCTGCTTACGAAAGAGGAGTTTCATATTATGTAATCATTTTTTTCTTTAGACTGAAATTTTTAATTGTAGATATTGTATTATTAGATATTTTTTTTATATTTGTTTTTCTTATACTAAATCTCTCCGAAGTTATTATGACAACATCGCGGTCTGCGGCAATTAGAATTAGAGTGGCATAATTAAACGCAAATTAGATCGCAACTTGCTGTATGAACAATTAATTAAATTATTTATAAGTCGTTCGTGATTCGGCTCGCGTTACCAACCCGTTGCCTTGTTCAGCACACTGCAAATAGTTAAAATTCAATAGAGAACGACGAAATCTGTGCAAATATACCCGACGGTATGTTGAGGAATGAGATATAAACGAGATTACGTGAATATGTTATCGCTTTCATATCGTGGGATTGAGCGGCACATAGTCTGAATTTCGTAATTTGTATATAAATACAAGCTTTTTTAAAAAAAGAGACGAAACGTACCATTTACGGTATGAAAGTTTAAGAATTATTAACATGGTTTAAGTGATTAAAGTCGAAACAGAAAATACGAAGTAAAGAAAGAGAACACCTGTACGTACCTACTATGTACGCTTTGGGCACGTGTAAGGTGCTAGGGTTGCTATCTCGGACCAAGAATCGAAATAAACTAAGCCATAATGAGTTGCCGCTCTTGTCACTGTTGTCAAACGAATTTTCATGTTTCTCTTTCTATCTTATTGAGTGTGACCATGAGTAAAACAATAAGATATAGTATGTATAAGAACCTTGTACTGTCGATGTAATTCGTGTTAGCTCCCTACAGACTGAAATACTTGTTTGCAACATACATTATGCATAGGTCATATCATGAGATTCTATGAATGTCATTAACGTAAGACCACAAAAATGCGAACTCTATCATGAAAATTCTATCATTCTATGCTAGACGCAACTGCGTGACCGCTATGATCCTTTTCTTGACAAGTTCTGAGTTCCACTTCTCTGGTAATAGTTTTAAAGAAACTAAGGTACAACGACTCTGTCATCATGTTCGAAAATATGTCGATACCTCTGGATTAGGATTCTGGTCAAATAAATTCAATCAATTTATCGAAATAGCCTTAAAATTTAGGTGTTGATGGGTGTTCTCTTAGTTCGTAGTGTAACATCGATAATATAAGCGAACTTGCTGTGACTTTCTCAAGTTCATCTATTTTATTTATTCGCTACTAAAAATATATATCTTTTTAATTTTGTCAATAATTTTTGAAAATAGCTTAACGGTAATCAATAGCTAAAGGTCACTAACCCACCACAATACCAGTTCTATAACAAACCTAATTTAAATCTATATTTGTTGGACTTTATTGACCTGTGCGGGAAGATAAGCACTTGGCATATTCTGTATTTTTTTTCTCTTCAATCCAACATGGAGGTATTAATTAAATACATTAATTACAATGATTGTATAATCGATCGTAACATTACGTTATCGTAGCGTCCGAATAGATTCTGCGGCAGGACATCAATATTCCGCTGGCAGTTTATGCAAAACACAGCTGTAGTTAGGCCGGACGCTGGTCAAACTTTGTTCCTGCATAACGTGATCACTCCATTTAGGACGTTGTTGTTAAAGTCAGCTTTATTTGAACTATATTTTTTATCAAATTAGGGAGTAAAGTAGCTGCTATTTTAGCTTGGTATTATACAATAGACATACACATATTTAGGGTATGCATTACAATCCAAATTCTTGTAGTGAATGGAAACGAAGCACAAACGTTTGTCAAAGCATTTGGACATTTGCCTAAATTTTGAGCGAGGGAAGCGCATCACTTTTGTCTACACATTATTATGTGCGGTGGCGCGGAGGTGGGACATTATTTGTAAATACAAATAGCCGTGATTGCTTTTCACGACTACACGACGAGTTCAAGGTTTTAGAGTCGATTTATTAGATTTATGTTTTTGAACGTTTGAGTACTTTTAATCCTAATGTAATCCGTGTCATAAATAGTCTTAGTTCAAATGGATGTAAATGAATCTAAAGACTTGGTTCTAGTTAAAAACTTGATCGCGAATTGAATCAAAAACCTAGCAAAGGGGTTTGATTGTGTTAGCCGCTATAACAGACTTTACCGACTTCAATATTAAACGTAGGATTTATGCGATATAAAAAATGCGTTCCATAAACCTCTTCATATACGTAATCGTCGTATGAATCGCATATAAACTCAATCTCAATATATTGATATATTGTGGAAATTGCCATAAGATCAGTGTTATATAAGTGAAGAATTGGGTGTGAACATAAAGTTACATTTATCAGAAAACATTGGCATCCCACGGGCCGAAACAAGCGCCTCCTCTGGGGTTTGTAAGTTTTAGCTTGTAGTCTCGGAGAGGATGGCACTTTTTAAATACCGTGGCTGCATAATATTGTTTATTAAACGAAATGATCTTTTAATTTTTACAGAGTCGCACAAGTAATACACCTGGTGTTGCAATTTTGTTCATACGCTACGGTAACCGCTTATCACGTGGGCTATAAGCTTATTTGCCATTATCGTGATATCCTCATATTAGAATTACTGCTATGAGCTCTTGGAACATCAAATTTTTTCAAATGAGTAACTATTTACATGTCCATGTAACTATTGGATATGTAAATAGGTACATGTATTCCAACAAAAATTAAAGAATGAAGTACTGTAATTGTTTTGATATAGGAGATACTCTACTTCAAAGTTCAAATAAATCTGTTTAAAATAATATTATTTTATTATTAAAATCTTTGCAAAATACTGCTTAAGATATGTATTACATATATTTTTTATATCAGGTTAATCTTTTCGATTCTGAAACGTTATCCATGAAGAGCTCTGAGGATTCTATTCAATAGGTGTTTAGGTAAAAGAGAAATATTTCAGTTAAGTCTTAAAAATTTACAATTTTCTCAATATTTTTTGGTTTTTCGAAGTCTTCCATTTTATTTTCAAATTTCGCTCTGTATAAACAACAGACTCTTAGCTCTTGGACTATATTCTCGAAGCTTTTCGTCGGTAACAAATTGGTAAAAATTCTTACACATGCTCCTTTCAGCCGTAAAGTTTACGAGAAAAGTATAAAATATACTTTTGTGGTTGTTTTGAGTTATTACCAGACATTTGTCGAGGGGTTTTGCGTATCATTTAGGAGGTTGAATAAAAACATGATAAATATTTCAGTGGGAAGTGAGTTGATACCAAATTATTAACTGAATTATTAGTAAAGAATTTATAAATTCCTGCCCAATATAGTAGGAAGGTAAAAACAAATACTAAATTACTTCGATGTTTGACTTTGATATATAAAAATGATACTTAGTTCATGTCTTAGAATATCGACAACATTGAGTTGGACTCAAATAGCAATAAAATAAAATAGTTCATTTTACATTTACTTATGGCATTGATTGATTGAGCATGATAATGGGATGCAAAATAATACATTTGATTTGATTTGATTCGATAATAATTTGTAATTGAATAGGCGAAGTGTAGGTGTAGGTGTATCAGAATTTAACATGAGGTGAGGTGAGGTGTGGAGTGGGGTAATGTGATGAAAGGAGGGGGAAGTGGAGTGCGGGGAGGAGTAATGTGAGGAGAGGTGAGGAGAGGCGAAGAGAAATGAAGTAAAATTTAATATATGTTTTCGTTAATTTTTTATTTTACATTGATTAGAAATAGAAAAAACTGACTTATTAACTGATATACCAACGCACAACCTTTTCGTTGGCTCTAGAAAATTGAAATTCTGTACAGAAATTCTTTATGTTATGTATGTAGACGAGTACTATTAGAAAGAAATTCATGGGTATTTAAACCTCAAAATGATTGAAACGGGGTGTCACATTCAGTATGGAATAAAATTGAAAAATGCGTTTAATAATGCAATACGCTTTTTACACTGTGCTTATTACAAGGAACTGACTTAAACAATGGATTAGCGGCTAGCGACCTATCAGCGTTTGTCGCTGCTTCACCATCAGTAACCGATATCCCACTAGAAGTCGCGCCAGGGTGTGACGTCGTGTGCATGGCGAATGGAGTAAAGTCATGTACGTAGTATATTGTTCACATACAACCACGTATTATTCATGGGTTACGCAGAGAAAACGGGGCGTCAAGCGTCGTGGTCATTACATACTCTTCATACATTTTCGTCATAATAGGTATGCTAGTACTTTTGACATTTCTATCAGTTAATACTGGATATTCGAACTCTATAAGTCAGCTTTAGACTTCCTTGGCTTCTACTACCAATCGCTTTTGCTCTGTAGATTCTCTTCTTTAGTCGTTTTTTAATCATTATTTCTATATGTCCAAACCATTTAAGCGTTCCTCTGCGCGTGAGGTCACCCTCGCGGATTTACTTCAGAGGGATTACACTTCCACTACATTAAACTTACTTTCACTCGATTTCAACCATATCCAGGCCTTATTATTGCTCAATAAATTTGGTACCGACAGCATATTCTGGATAGTCATTTTGACATATAGTATTTATCTATATGTTGCTCGGACCAATTATTACAATGGACAGAGTATTTCCTCTTAAAGTGTGTCCTTAAAGTGTCCTTTTTTTATTGACCGACTTTCTAGTTTTGTACTAATGTGCGTAACTAGGGAACATTTAGGGTACATCTATACACAGCTGAATATGACATATTTTCAGTTTTGTAAATCTGTGAATTTTTGTGAATTTTTGTGTGTTCTCAAAACACTTTAAGATTTACGAGTCAAAGTCAAAGTCAAAGTCAAAACAATTTATTCAAGTAAACCCAATTGCAAGGTGTTTTTGAACGTCAAATCAACTTTAGTTCGGTTCGAAAAGAAAATCTGAACACTGAGAAGAACCGATAAGAAACTCAGGTATCATTTATTCAACATCATTATACTTATTTAGTTATTTAAAATACAATATTCACAAAGCCAGTACATGCGTGTGAAGAGAGAATTATTCCCAGACTATTGTTTTTTCTTCAATGAAATTGCTAATTTCGTAGTATGCTTTTCCAATCAGTGTGTTTAAAAACAAGTTTAAATTTCTTTTCCGTTAATTGAGTAATTTCTTGAGGAATTTTATTATAAAAACGAACACAGTTGCCCAAAAAGGACTCACTAGACTTTTGTAATGTAAATTTAGGAATAACTAGCTGATCACGATCACGAGTTTCCATGCCATTAATAACACCTTTCTTTCGAAGTAGATCTACATATTTTCTAGTGTACGTTATGTTTTCAAAGATGTATAACAAGGGTAAGGTCAGTACATCGATGTCTTTAAAACGATCTCTCAGCGACTCTCGTGCATTTATACTGTAGATGGTACGTATTGCCCTCTATTGTAAAATGAAGATAGAATTCATATGCGCCGCTGATCCCCACAGCAGTAGGCCATAAGACATGAGGCTATGGAAATATGCGAAGTACACCAGCCTAGCCGTGACCACATCTGTCAACTGTCTAATGCGTCTAACTCTAATAGCATATAATGCCGAACTGAGCTTATTAGCCAAAATCCCGATATGGTCCGCCCACTGTAACTTATTAAATACTGTTAAACCAAGAAAAGTAGCTGATTTCGATAATTCTAATTGTTTCCCACCCAGTTCCAGTCAATTACAGATTCTGGGTATATTGGATAGGGAAAACTTGACACAATTAGTTTTTTGTGCATTCAATAGTAAATTATTGCCAGCGAACCATCTCGAAACATCTGCCAAGGTCCTATTAGGTCCGCTAATATATATGTCTTTTCTATTTACTTTAAACAATAATGACGTGCCTACAGCAAATAATGTTATATCAGATAGGTCTTTAAGCATAAATAGAAGGTCATTAATATAAAAAAAAAACAGAAAAGGTTCTCAGATTGATAATTGGGGAACACCCCACACACCCACTACTTCTCGGTCAGCCAGATATGAAATCACGACATCAAGAGCTTTATCATATATTCTATAATATTTCAACTTGTACATTTAAGTTTTGTGACAAACACAATCAAAAGCTTTAGAAACATTACAATACACGCCAATGGCATCCCATGACTCCTCCCAAGCCTCTAGCATATTTTTGATCAAGGTTACTCCCGCATGTGTTGTTGTCAACAGCACATGCAGGAGTAACAACGACTTGTTGACCGCTCTCTCGTGAAACCGTATCAACATGTCCTGCAAATTTTAAAATGTGCCAGCATTTGGTTGAGCATTATTTTTTCGAATATATTAATCAACGCTGGCAATATCAACACTGGGCGGTAGTTGTAGGATCTGACTTACAACCCGATTTAAATATTGGTATAATTTTACTATGCTTCATCAAATCAGGAAACACACCCTAATCAACACATTTAATAAATATGTTTACTAAAATCGATGTTACTATTGGCATTATATTATGTTATGTTATATTATATTACATTAACGGACAGTCCCCACAAATCTTCATTATTGTTTTTTTTTGATTGTTTAAAAGTTTTTTCTATCTCAAATGAAAAGATGTGCCGGAACTTAAAACTGGAGAACCACTTTCCTATATTTTTACTTAAAAGTGCTCGTGCTGCATGTGCAGAGGATACTAGGCCACTAGTAAATTCTGTAGTTGCAATTAAAAAAAATTAACAAACACGTTAGCAAGCTGTTTTTCATTAGCAGCAATTTTGTTAATGTACAGTGAGAGGTCTTCCTTTTTCTTACTTTGTTTACCTACTTCTGTGTTAATAGTGTTCCATATAGCTTTTACTGTACTATCTGCCTTACTTATTTCATTTGCGATATGAATAAATTGAGCATGCTTTGATATCTTTTTAAATATCTTTGAATAATTGCGGACAGTGATGAAAGTTTTTATCTGACGTGTATAATTCACTCATGTGTTGTATGACGAAGAATCATACACGTTTAGAAAAACGACAGACTATGAAGTCTGTCCCTACTTTTTCTAATGCTTTTCGTCGCCTCATTAGAGAAATATAACTTGTTGACAGTAACTATTTCTTTTTCGAACAATTTTTATTAAATATATCTGTTAAATTTTGCAATAAATTCCCATATATGATATTCCGATCGTCAGAGGGAACAATGTTTGCTAAACTTGCTGCTTC
Organism: Zeuzera pyrina; assembly: GCA_907165235.1. Classification (NCBI taxonomy): domain Eukaryota; kingdom Metazoa; phylum Arthropoda; class Insecta; order Lepidoptera; family Cossidae; genus Zeuzera; species Zeuzera pyrina. The sequence goes on from OU015640.1 coordinate 14,567,193, forward strand.
GTTAGTAAAACGTTTTAACTGATTCCCGCCTAATGGTCTAAACTCAATGCCATCTATTTTAATTAATTGAGCTTTATTATTAGGATTTTGCAAATAATTATTTTATGACCGACTCATAACCTGACACGAAATACACTTACTGCTGTATTACTATGGTTATGTTCAATGAGATAGAAAGAAATAGGAAAATTCTTTTGGCACACGGTGGTAATAGCGACAACTTTTCATGGATTCGTCTATTATTTTACATTGTATGTATTATAGTACGTTTGTTATGTATGTATATATATAAATTAATTTTAGATTTACATTAATTTTAGATTATACTTATTAATTTAGTAATGTCGGTGATATTTTATTTTCTTACATCTATTTAAGAATATGCTACATTCGTTCATTTTCTCTATCATCGAGGTGTGCTGGATGAAATCTCTTAAAGAGATAAGCATTGCCTTTTGTTATTGTCATTTCTTTGACTACTGTTTCTGTGTATTTTTATGTGTAAATAAAAAAAAATAAAAAGAAAATAAAAATAAATAGATGTTTCTTGGTTCGACGGTTTTTTTTTCATTCGTAATAGTCCGAGTAAGGGGAAGAAAATATAGAAAAGTTGTTCGGAAACTTGGAAAATTGGGACAAAATCGAAAGCATTTTTTTCTATGGGATTTATACAAGGTTAATGTGAAAGGGGGTATAAATCCGCGACGTTTTCAACGGTCACTGTTAACTGTCATATTGCAGATATAATAATTATGGAAAACGTTTATTTTGTTTCCCATACAAAAAAAAACCATTTATTTAATAGGAAAAAATGTACAACCCTGTCATTATGCCCTATATTCCAAAGGTTAGCTAGCGCCGTAAAGACACTAATATTAGGGTTGCCTCACCTTAATTTTTTTTAAATTTGAGGTTTTACACTAGAACTATTGACTTATCGCGAAGTTGTAGAACGCAAGTTTTCCGTTGTCATGGGTGCTTTAATACCCTTTCGTATTTACCCATCCTTTCGAAATAACCTTGTATACGAACTAGAGACCGCAACTCACGAATAATAATATGATATCTACTAAGCCATAGCAACGCGTGGCCGAGCACAGCTAATACAAAATAAATCTCTTTATTCAAGCAATGTACGAGAAAGCAAAGCATATTTTGTTAAAAAACAACCTATGTGAAGGAAATAAAATTGCGTGCTTCTTTATGGTACATTTATTCGAATTTCGTACAGCAGTTACTTCTTTTTATCGTGTCTGATTGATATAAAAAAATGAAATGTGACGTCAGCGAACGAAATAATATTCGGTGAAAGCCCCGCACATGCAAACGTCAAAGCGGTACAGTTGATTTAGCGAGTATTTCGCATTCAGCTAATTTCGGAAGGACTCCGCTCTTCAACACAGGGATGTGTTAAGGGAAATATACATGTTTATTGGACGCGGCATTTCAAATAATAATACATACATACATATCTTCACGCTGTATCCCCAACGGGGTAGTCAGAGAGGACGCAGCACCAGGAGTCGCAGTCCTTACACACCACTTTCGCTTCCTCAAATTTCATCATTCTCTTCACACATTTTCGCCTAGGTATGCGAGTGCTTTTGACATTTCTGTCTGCTAACACTCTGGCTATTTGATCTTCATAAGTCAGCTTTGGTCTTCCTTGGCTTCTTTTTCTTTTGGCTTTTTTCTTTTTCATTTGAAATATATTAAAAATATAACAAATAAAGTGTTATTATTATTATTTAATAATAATTATAATATTTAATATTGTAATAATAACACTTTATTTGTTAGTTGTTATGTGAGTACAGTGTTGATACAAAATATAGAAGAGCTCTTATAAATTCTGCTAATGATACATATAGCGTGCAAATGTTCAATTTGAGTTGAGTATTTACATTATTAACCATTTGATTTTAAAAAACAAGAGTTTCTTCTAGTTAGGCACGGATTTTTGCTGGAGGAAGAACATTGTGCGGGTTAAATTTCAGTTGACTATTAAACAATGGCAATTGTGTTTCACATTGAATTAGGCCAAGCCGCTGCTCTGAGAATGATGTACAATAGCCGCGACTTGACCTCAGTTATCCACATAGTATAATATACATGCATATTATTATCCTTTATTATTTCTCGCCACCAAGCACCAACAGTAATTGCATTCTTGTGGTCCGGTGTGGACGATAAGACAGTCGGAGATATTTCAGTAACAAAAGGCAATACTTTAGACTTCAAGGCTGCCAATATATTGGTAAAAAAATGCCTGAATTCACCAACGCCGCGTAAATTGTCACCTACCTACAGAATGATGTTATTCATAAATATTAGTGTACATGTGTAAATGTGACATTTTTCTGTTATCTGTGCCTGTCAGTTAGAATTTTTTTTGTAATAAAGTAGGTGGTTATTTTTTTTATCTCTGAAACAAAAAATGTAATAAAAAGTGTGCATAATTTAGCGATCACTGATTTTTCCATTGATATCATACTCAAAAACATAATAATATACTCAGAGGACCTCAAAGTAGACGAAACATGGTCCTACGGCCGGGTTCGTGGAACTAGTTTTACTAAACTAGTTCCGCGAACCCGGAACACTGCTAGGGTGAATCTTATCTGGAGAAGTAAACACTAACCAAACTACCCGTTTACAGTAACAACGGGTTGTTTGTGTGTGAAAATTAAAGTGTAATTGATAGTTTTAGTTCATTAAGGTATAAAATTTAATGAAGTGAGTGAGTGAGTGAGTGCAGTGAGTGACTACAGTGTTGGTAAGAGTTGTAAATTTGAGTGGAAATCGAATCCGTAAACATTTTTATTGTGAGGTATAAGAACTTTTTGTATAAAGTGGACTTAAAATCAGACTAGTTTTTCTTAAAAGACAAAGTTTAGAAATAAATAAAATTTACAAGTTAATGTTACTGCTAATTGACTGTGAAAAAGAAATGATATAGACTTTGGACTTATAATATTTTACATTATCTAACTTATTAAAAATTTATAATAATTACATATTATATGGACTTGCTAATAATTAACTTATAAGAAACGCAGTGAACATTGGGTTTTAAGATAAAGGGAAGTTTCATCTTTAATTATACGTTGGATTTATTAACTTTGAAAAATGGAGGCTTATATCAGTGCACAAAGGGAACTATTAGATCAAATTAAAAGAAGCCACTCAAATTTTAAGAAAACACCAAAGAAAAGATTATCAGTTTTCTGTGTTCAAACGAAGATACAATTACTGGATCAAATATGGAGTAGCATTCAAGAAAATCATTTGAAGTTACGGAGATCCTTTGATAGAGATACTTTAGCAAACACAATTTATTATAGTGAAGACGTTTTCTCCAATGCTGAAGAAGAATACACTTATTCCAAAGTTACTATGATGTCGAAGTTAGAACAGCTCTCACAGCCTAAAATTCAACAAAAAATCAGTACGGGAAATGATAACAGTTCATTCGAAGTTAAACAACCATTCCTACTATAAGAATACCAACTTTTAATGGAACATACACTGAGTGGTATGCCTTTCACGATCAATTTGTATCACTAATCCACAACAATCAATCTTTATCAAATGTGCAAAAGCTACATTATCTGAAGAACAATGTGAGTGATGAAGCAAAGAATTTGATAAAAAACATTACGATAACCGATAGTAACTACACTTATGCATGGGAAAAACTTAAGAAGAGATTTAGTAACAAGCGAGTGATTGTTAACTGCTACTTACATAAGTTAACAACAATTCGACATATCTATACAGAATCAGCTACAGCGATTAAGAGCCTATTAGACATTACTTCAGATTGTCTGAATGGGCTGAAAAGTGCTGATGTCGACACAGATAAGTGGGATGCAATTATTATATGCTTAACAGTAAACAAATTAGATACGACTTCATTGAGACAGTGGGAAGAACTGATAAACAAGGAAAGCGATGAAACCTACATTTAGTCAACTAACAGAGTTTTTGGAATCGAGATTTAGAGCACTAGAAGGAATTAATTCTAACAGAATGAGTACTTTACGCACAAAGCCAAATATAACACAAGTAGAGAAGAAAATACACTACACAAACAAAACAGAAACGAGAAAGGAAGTATGTACTTACTGTAACGGCGAACATTACATTTACAAATGTGCCCAATTCGCTTCTTTGAGGTATGAGAAGAAGAAAGAGTTTATAGAGAAGAGTCAACTGTGTTTCAATTGCCTCGTTCCAAAACATGGAGTCAAGTTTTGTAGACAGCGGTCTCGCTGTCATTCATGTGGCAGAAAACATCACTCTTTGATACACCCTCCTGAAAATACAGAAGAAAACAATGCAGCTTACATTACGAGGAGAGAGGAGGCATCACATACTGAGGAGAATATACAGTCCATTGGAGAAAGCTGTAACGAAGAAATAGTTACACACATATCCAAGAAGCTTAAGACAAATGTTCTACTTGCCACAGCAATGGTAAAAGTTAGAGCCAAGAATGGCAGAGAAGTACAACTACGAGCATTGATAGACCAAGGATCTGAAGGGTCTTTTATTACTGAGTCAGCAACGCAAATTCTTGGTCTGAGAAGGAAAACAATCAATGGTTCAATTAGTGGAATAGGAGATACAAAGAAAATAAAAACTAAGCACACGGTGAAATTCCAATTAGAGTTGATAATTGAAAAGGATTTTTGCTTAGATGTAGACGCTTACATCTTGAAAACGCTAACTTGTTTCCTACCAACACAACAAGTGTCCGTATCTTGGTCTCATATACAAGGTCTGTCTTTGGCGGATCCTACTTGCGGCACTCCTGGGAAAATAGATTTGCTTTTGGGTGCAGTAGTATACAGTAGAATTATACAGGCTGGTGTTGTCACAGGTCCCCCTGGTACTCCTTTAGCACAAAATACACTGCTAGGGTGGATCTTATCTGGAGAAGTAAACACTAACCAAACTAATCATGAGAATCGAGTAATGAGCTTGCACATAACTATAGAAGATGAGAATAACCTACTAAAATAATTTTGGGAGATAGAATCAGACAGTAAAGATAAATAAAAAAAAAGAATGACAGAGGAAGAATCAGAATGTGAGAGAATCTATGAAAGTACACACAAAAGAGAAGAAGACGGAAGATATATTGTAGAAATACCTATTAAAGACAAAACATGCGACTATGGAAATACAAAGGAAGTAGTGAAGAACTGATTGGAGCAATTGGAAAGGAGACTAAACAAAGACAAGGAATTGAAAAAGCAGTATACTAAAGTGTTAATGGAATATGAAGAATTAGGACACATGGAAGAAATACACACGGAACAAGAACTAAAACCTACTACTACAGAAGTTTTTTACTTACCTCACCATGCGGTCGTGAGAAAAGATAAGACCACGTCCAAAGTTAGAGTAATCTTCAATGCGTCTTCTGCTGTACCTAATAAGAAATCCTTAAACGAAAATATGATGATCGGACCAACAATACAAAGAGATTTGAGACATATCATAATGACATGGCGTAAATACGAAATTGCCTTAGTAGCACACTGCATCAAAATGTACCGCCAAATCAGGGTTGCGGATTCGTGCGCAAATCTTCAAAGAATTCTGTGGAAAGTTGACAGAGAACTTAAACAATACAAATTAACTAGAGTCACTTTTGGAACGGCAAGCGCACCATATTTAGCCACAAAAACTTTGCAACAACTTGCCAATGATGAAAAACTAAACTATCCAATTGCATCGGAAATTACGAAATCAGAATTTTATATGGATGATTTACTTACCGGAGGAGACAGTTTAAGAGAAGTAAAAGAAATTTATAAGCAGATGACAGGTTTAATGAAAGCTGGAGGCTTCGACATGCAAAAATGGACTAGTAATAATAAAGACTTCATAAAATATGTAGATACAGTGAAGAACAACGCAAATGAAACATATGTAGTAAAGAATGATGATATAGTAAAGACACTTGGTATCAGATGGAACAGATCTACAGACGAATTTCAATATACAGTTAATTTGAACAACACTGAATCATCAGACAAACTAACCAAAAGAACTATATTAGCCACAATCGCTAGGCTGTTTGACCCTATGGGCTGGTTGGCACCTGTCGTAGTAACAGCCAAAATTTTTATCCAAAAGCTATGGTTAGCTGGAGTAGCGTGGGATGAAGATATTCCTGAAATATTGAAAAATGAATGGATACAGTACAAACAAGAACTAAATCAAGTGCGAGACATAAAAGTAAACCGATGGTTGAATATGAACAATAATGACCGTAAACGCGAACTTCACGGCTATGCCGACGCTTCTACTAGAGCATATGCCGCATATGTATATTTGAGGGTAGAGAAACAAGACGGTACAATATTTATCCAGCTTGTGACTGCAAAAACGAAGGTTGCTCCTACAAAGACAATATCTGTTCCAAGGTTGGAACTCTGTGGTGCGGTCCTTCTAACGAATGTACTGACTGAAGTCGCTGAACAATTACAAATTAGTTACAAACATATTCATGCCTACACTGATTCTGCAGTTGTACATGCCTGGCTCCGGAGTCATCCAAGTCAGCGGAAAACATTTGTGGCCAATCGAACATCTGAAATATTGAATCAGTTACCGAGCACACATTGGCATCATATATCTTCGGACAAAAATCCTGCTGATGTTGCATCTCGTGGCACATCTCCTGCGCAGCTCCTGAAACATCCCCTGTGGTGGACTGGACCTGATGACCTGAAACAGATAAAACTTAAATATAAAACACTGAAAGATAACACTACAAATTTAGAGGAGAAAACAGTTAAAGCAATGACAACTATAGCAAAAAATAACAGATGAAAGAGAAGAATTATTCCTAAGATATTCAAGCCTAACGAAATTATTAAGAGTAATGTCCTACTTAATAAGAATATTTGATAAAGAAAAACCAAGCCGTAAACACCTGAATGGAAAAGAGATAGACAGGGCAATGTTGAAGTGTGTTTTGATTTGTCAGAAACGGAAGTATTCTGAATTAGAAATCTAAGAATGAGTAAATCCTGAAAGACTGTCACGAAAAAATCTTACATGGTGGACCTATGCTAATGTTGAGTTACCTGCGAACAAGATTTTGGGTTCCTCATGCTAAAAGTTTACTGAAAACCATACTTCATAAATGTCTAATTTGCACCAGATATTCGGCATCAACAACCACACAAATGATGGGGTCCTTACCTAAACAAAGAGTTACCCCTTCAAGACCGTTTTTGAATAGTGGGGTCGATCTGGCTGGTCCTATTGACTTGAGATTATCAAAAGGCCGAGGATGCAAGACTCAAAAGGGATACTTGGTCATATTCATTTGTATGGTAACCAGAGCAATACATATAGAAATTGTAACAGGTTTAAGTGCTCAGGATTTTGTCGCTGCCTTTAAAAGATTTGTAGCATGAAGAGGTAGATGTAAAGATATGTGGAGTGATAACGCTACAAATCTATCAGCTGGTAACAAACAACTTGTGACAGCCTTCGAACGCAGTGTTGAATCTGTAAGGAGTGAGATTGAGGAACTTTTGGCAAATGATGGTACAACCTGGCACCACATTCCGGCTTCAGCCCCTCATTTTGGAGGTCGGTGGGAAGCCGGAGTAAAATCAATAAAATTCCATCTGAAAAGAGTACTCCGAAACACCACTTTGACATATGAAGAAATGTCTACTGTAACCTCTCAGATAGAAGCAACACTTAATTCAAGAGCCATTTCACCAATGAGCGACAATGCCTCTGATTGCATCCCACTGATTCCTGGACATTTTTTAATAGGAGAAGCTCCTAGTACAGTACCTGATATTGATTATATAAACACTGAGACGAGTAGACTGGACAGATGGCGGTTAGTCCAACGTATGTTTCAAGACTTTTGGATACGATGGTCTAGAGAGTACTTGACTAGACTTCAGCAAAGACCTAAATGGATTAATGCTAAATCCAATATAGAAATTGGAGAACTTGTTTTGCTGAAAGAAGACCATATGCCACCTGGCAAATGGTTAATGGCTAGAGTCATTGAAACACATCCTGGAGAAGACAATTTAATACGTGTAGTAACTGTAAAGTGTAAAAATTCTATACTTAAGACGCCAGTCACCAAGTTGTGTCGCCTTCCAATAGAAGTTTAGCTTCAAGTTTAATTATGCTTTTGTTCATAATTTTTTAATCGAAAGTTGCATGGTGGGTGGTATTCATCATATCATTTTAATATTTTCTTTTTTTTTCTTGGAAGGACATCAAGATATCCTTGGTGGGTGGCATGAATGGTGTTATTCATAAATATTAGTGTACATGTGTAAATGTGACATTTTTCTGTTATCTGTGCCTGTCAGTTAGAATTTTGTTTGTAATAAAGTCGGTGGTTAGTTTTTTCTCTCTGAAACAAAAAATGTAATAAAAAGTGTGCATAATTTAGCGATCACTGATTTTTCCATTGATATCATACTCAAAAACATAATAATATACTAAGAAGACCTCAAAGTAGACGAAACACCTATGCACCATCTAAAAAATTCCTCTAAATCTGTTTCTAAAAATATTCGTAGAGGAATGTTTGGTGAAAGATAAAAATAATATTAGGTGTCCCTAGGCGTTTTTAGGAGTTTTTAGGAGGAGTAAAATTGGGCGTATTCAATAAAAATAAACTTTTTATTGAAAAAACTCACTCTTACGAGAATAAGTCTCGATGCAATTATCCTGTAAAAGATTATTTGTATGACATGAATTTGTAATTTGTGTTATTTTGTTTTTATGACAATGCTAAATTGTATGTATGTAATATTTATATTATGTAAAATTGTGTGACAAGTGTGTGTGTGATTATTTAGATATTTTTAAATTTAATGTAGCTCTTGCGTATTGCAATATTATGTTTGCACATCGAAGTTTGGCAGAATTATTACTGGATGTAATAGTTCCAGCAAATAAATAATTTTAAAATAAATTAGGAACTCATTTTATTAACATTATTATTTTATGTACCAAATATCGAAAAAATTAGTGAGTATGTGTATAATTGCGTGAGTTCGGTGGTATCCAGTATTTCATTCAGTTGAAGAGACGCCTGTGCTCGGTAGCGATATATGTGATTAAGACCATATAACAACACATACATATAAGCACGTATAATAAGTTAACTTTCTAAAAACAAATATGCCGCATCTGAACAACCAGTGTTTTCATTTCCGACATCTTTGGCAGCACGATGCTGGCTCCCGGAGCCTGATTGCCGTCGTCTGGAATATTTATTAAATAAATATTGAAACATTTCATTTGCTAAATTTTGCGGCGTCGCCGTCACTGTGAACTGTCAAAATGTTCAAATTGATAAAATATAACATAAACAGGTGAATAATGACGTAACGTAACGTGCTTCGATGTTTGAAGTGGCGATTGTAGCGTATCGATGCCTCATTGTTTAAAATGGCGATCGAAATGTAACGGCGCATTGGTATTTAAAGTGGTCATTGTAACGTAGCAGTGTGTTCAAAGCGATAAGACGCTGATAGAGCTGTGCTGTTACGGTGTTTGTTGAAATGCTTTGAAGGTTGTTCGGTGTTTGAAGAAGCGTTGGCTGTGTGACGGTGCTTTGTGTTTGAACAGTTGTTAGTAACGTAGTCATGTTTCGGTATTGGATGCAATAATTATCGGTTATTTAATTAATTATTTAATTACTTAGTACATACGTACATATCCTCAAGCTAGATCCCTAAAGGGGTAGCCAGAGAGGACGGAGCGCCGAGAATCGCAATTCTTACATACTTCTAACCATCCATCTAACCATCTAAGCATTCCTTTCTTCGTTTTTACGATAACTGACTGATTGACAGACAGACTGATTGACATTCTGATTGATTGATCATTGCCCAGCCAGAATCGCTAAGGATAGAAAATTGAAATTTGAGAAAGTTTTAATTTTTATGTTGTAGGCGTCGTTTAAGAAGGGATTTATCGAAATTCAACGCTTAATAGAAGAAAAACCTTTTATATCGAAATCACAGACAGACACTTTAATTTTATTTATGTGTATAGATGTATAGACAACAAAGCGTACCCCTCACCATTAAAAAATTATGTTTTCTCACTGTACAAGGCGAGGAGGGAAGAGTGATCTATTTTGACCTATTGTCTACGTACTGGTATTAGAGTTGTTTCTAAATAAAACCTTGACATTGCTCTGTATCTCCATCTACCTATCCATCCATCCATCCGTCCATCCATCCGTCCATCCATCCGTCCATCCATCCGTCCATCCATCCGTCCATCCATCCGTCCATCCATCCGTCCATCCATCCGTCCATCCATCCGTCCATCCATCCGTCCATCCATCCGTCCATCCATCCGTCCATCCATCCGTCCATCCATCCGTCCACCCATCCATCCGTCCATTCGTTCGTCCATTCGTCCGTCCATTTGTCCGTCCGTCCGTCCGTCCGTCCGTCCGTCCGTCCGTCCGTCTGTCCGTCCGTACGGACAGATGGATGGATGAAAAAAACTCTAATACCAGTACGTAGTACAATAGGTCAAAATAGATCACCCTTCCCTCCTCGCCTTGTACAGTGAGAAAACATAATTTTTTAATGGTGAGGGGTACGCTTTGTTGTCCTTACTTCTATACATATAAATAAAATTAAAGTGTCTGTCTGTGATTTCGATATAAAGGGCTTTTCTTAAGCTTATATGATTTTTTGCACGTAACCAAGACGTCAACACGAATTTTTAAAATTGTTGTCTGTCTCTTTGTTTATTCGGGCTAATCTTCGAAACGGCTGAACCGATTTTCACTGGAACATAGAGGGTTTTCCAAAGAATAATCTGCTTTTTATCCAGGAAGTGTTTAGGAATCCCGCGTAAATTGAAAATCTCTAGAACTTAGGGTAAAACTATAAATATACATACAAAAATATATGACTATCAAAAATGATTTTCACAGTTGCGTTTCTTTACGTTACGCTTTAAAATTATGTCTGGCTGTATGTTTGTCCGGGTTCAACTTTGAAGCTAATGAACCTATTTTGACGAGACTTTCAATGAAAGCTAGAGGGGTTTTCATTAAAAATGTAGGTTACTTTTTTCCGAGAATATTTAGGTTCCGGCGTGAAAGCTGAATAATTCTAGAAACTAGGGGTAAATAAATCTATAAACGTTCATATAAATGTACAAATATGAAAAGTGGTTTGCGCAGTTGCATCTCTTTAAGTCAGAGTTACACATGAAAGTATGAGTTTAGAAAGTTCTATCGTGAACCGCCATCCAGAAGCTGAGATCTGAAATGGGCTCTCTTAAGTTGAATAGTGCCAGTAATGGGTTAATTATATAATTTAATAACAGACATAGTAGAGACATCTGTCCCAGTATTTTACAATAGCAGAAACGCCATATCTGTAAATTGGAGATATTATTGAAAAAGTGATTGAAAGATATTTAGGCTTTTATGATTCCAAAATAAATGTTTGTAGAAATGTCTTTGTGTTCGTATGTTTACTTTTTGGAAATTAAGTAACTGCTAATAGGGTCATATGCAAATTTGACTGTTTGATAGACAAGACTTGATTTCTTAATAATGTGTATGTATATCATTACGCTATATTTATCACACGTAATCTCTATTAATTATCTCTATTAACAGGACATTGTATACAAGAAAAGTGTGGCTAAAAACAGTCTCTTCGTGAAAAAGGGATGAAGTTCAGTTGCATACTAGGGTGGGGCAGAGTACAAATAGAGAAAGGATTGTGTCTATGAATCATCCTTATGTTATTTCTTTATAAAAGTGGGCAGTGTCGTGGAATTCGAAAATAAAAAATAGATTAACAGAATATCGACAAATGAATATTAGCAAACAAAATTGTGATCGCCATCGCTGTCGATTGCTAATGAAAAATTCGGGAAGGTGTTATAATACAGTATATTTTGTACATTACACAAGTCTGCGTTTCAAAAACTGTATCGAATACGCGTACATGGGTAATGTTTAAAACGGTTTAACAGTTTAAGCTTTTGGAGCATTTTTAAATAGTAAAATAAATATTTTTAAAATTTTTGTTTGCTTGAGCTTCGAATAAAATGTCCATGACAATCTATCTCCAATGTATGTACAGTCAAGGAATTGGATTCACGTATCACTTCAAGGATTTGTTGCCTGTAACTATAAAACCAATAAGGCTTATATTAATTTAAAAATAAAATAAATGAATCACACATTATTGACACCGTGTTGACATCATACTATCATGTCTAAAATATAGAAACCAATAAGACAGATAAAGATGGTAATATATGTATATTGTCAAATTAGAATTTAGAAGAAAATGAACTGTAATGTTATCATATTGTTCGCGCCAGTTGCTCTATAGAATATAATATTGTCTAATAAATGCATATCTTCACGCGGTGTCCGCAACGGGGTGGACGGTGAGTGTAGGTTTAATGAACGCTACTTGCAAACGTCTCAATTGTGTGGTTATCCATGCATTCTACACCCATCCTTGTTCCGCATGCGCACATCACATCGCAGTGTCTCACTCGTTTAATTATTTGGTAATTCAACACAAAGTGTGACCGATTCTGTTGTTTAAAACTTGTCGGAAGCAATTTTTCATTGAATTTATTTATCATTATTTGAATATCATTTGAATTTGTTTATCTGATTCTGCGGCAATCGGTCCCAATGAAATTTTAACAAGTCTTTCAGTTGTTGGGTTGTCGACACTCTGTCCAGGTTCTCTAGAATATGTCTCTGGAGCATGTCCCATGCGTGCTCGATGGGATTGAAGTCTGGCGATTGTGCAGACCACGGCAATACCCGGATGTTTTCCATTGACAAGTACTCTCTGGTCCACCGAGCTGTGTGCGAACGCGCGTTGTCATGCATCACCGTGAAATCTGAGCCAAGACTTTGTGCGAATAGGTGAACATAATTCCCGAGGACATCTTCAACGTAACTTTCAGCGTTCATATTGCCATCTACAAAAAAGAGCTCAGTTCGTCTGTTCTTCATAATACCCGCCCATACCATCACTGTGGAGCCACTGTAAGGGTGCACTTCCTGGACGAATCTCAGCCGTTCAGCATATAAAAATATGTAAAATAAAAAACCGTAGTTATAAACCTTATAATCAATGTGAGCGAGGTCGTGGGCGGAAAACTAGTCTATTTAATGCAATAATTACTTTAATACCAAATTCCATTCATTTGGTTCAGAAAAATGGTTTGCAAACTGAAAAATCTAGTTAATTCTGTTTCCACGTTCTCTCGGTTTGTTGAACAAAGCTGAAATATACATATTATGAACAAGGTTTTCTCGCTTCAACAGATTCATTGCACTCAAACGGGCGCACAGAAACAACTAATTTTTTTATTTCGATTTTTATTTGCGACTAGTTTCATTTCTTTCTTATTGGTTCATGTTAGCAATGAAAACCTGTACATATAGTGTGTGTTAACGACTTATGGTTTGGATATGTTCGCAGTCGCTTTCATACCTTAGAATATTTACTAACGGATCTATGTCGCGTTTATACTTTAAGGCTAGTTACCTATTTTATCCCGACGTTTTGACCGGATTGCACCAATCGTGGTCACGCGCAGACTGCTGAGGATGAATGACGTCTTCGTTGCGTGTGGTTTTTTGCAACTACCCACATTCATTCAACGCATTTCTTAATTTTTGTTATTGTCACTGTCGGTACTTCGGCACACCACACCACAGAACACATATACTACTAGGAGAAGAATTACAACTCCATACAAAAAAAGTGTAGACTATGCGCCATCTGGTAATGGTTCCATAAACTAAAATGGCGGAAGTTTAAATTGTACTCTGAGCGTGTTTCCTTAGATGACTGAACTAAATAAAAATTAGCGTAAACTTTACTTGACAAAGTTAATGTTCAACTATTAAGTTTTCGCTTATTTTTATTTAGTTCAACGGATAGCAAGGTAATGGATCTTGGAAAGTTAATAAAACAAAGAATTAGTGATAATTTTTTTATTTTCACGAGTTCTGATTACAATTAAATGTGGATATAATAACAACAATCCTAACAAAAGTGCCTTGCCTTGATCCACAATTCTCAACCACACCAATGCGAGTTTCCCCAAGTGAACAGGGGGAGAATAGCTCATGCGAAACACAGAAAAGCTAAAAACAAATATAAAAAATAATCGACCGTCATGAAGAAAATTTTTCGATTTGTGAAGTCTTTGACATTTCATCAAACAGGGTTGCTATATTATTGAATTCAATTAGTAGTTTATTCAATTATTAATATCGATAGCAAAATGTGTTAATTTTGTTCAAATTATTTATAAATATCTTTGTTTAATGAAGTAAAATATTTGATTATTGTCATTTTTATATGCAGTACTCAAACAATTATAATTAAATTAACAAAATAAATAAAATTTCAATATCAATAATCGATATCAGTACATTGATAAATAATATCGATAAATTATATTTTGTAATGATATCCCTGGTATTTTCTATCTTCTTTCTTTCTACATCTCTTGTCACTTTCATTTTGTTTCCATATAAAGTCTGCAATAGCTCCATACAAAGTTGACACCCCCTGCACCACACTAACGACATCTATACACTGGCGACGTCCGGTTTTCCGGCTCCGGACACACTCACTGATGACAGGATTCCATGATGTTGATAAGCGGTATCCATCTTCCCGGTTGAAATTATGATATTTCTTTTTAGCAACTTTTTAACAAAAAATAATAAGGCCGGAGAAATGAATAAAAGTATATACCTAGTAGAAAGAAAAATTAAGTATTTGATTTTTTAACGTCCGTAATACATATTTTTTGAATTTTTGTAAAACTTATCAGTTCAGTATCATTTTCAAAAGCTTCGCAAGGCTCGACAGATTGGAAATCAAAATTAAAATGAATGATGAAATTAAACGTACATTTTTCAAGGTCAATACAAAGGAAAAGAAAACAAAGGTAAGCACAACTATCAAAATCTATTTGACAGTGTTAGTCGATAAAACAAAAATTTGAAATTAAAAAAGAAAGCTTGTGAAGAAAGCCTATAAACGTATTTTTTTTAAATCGGTTTTCTAACTTCGCATACCAGTGAGTTAGTGTGTTAGAGATGGTTGCAAAAAAAATAGTATTGCGAATAATTTATTTTTTTACTGTAATCGTGTTCATTACCTTTTAATGACATATAATTTGCACTAGATGGCGTTATCTTATCTTATATATTCACTTTACTTAGTTTTACAAATTTCTCCCACACTCACACATGCACTAGTGCGCAGACAACACAACATTATTATCATCATGATTATTACGCATATCTTTCATTCGTCGTTTTTCTCCAGGTTTTGTTTCGATAACTTTTAGAAATGTATACCTAATTTACATGGAAATATTTTTTTTGTAAATAAATTCCTTATTTAGCCCGTGTGGAGTATCCAAATATCAGCAAAATTACTCAATTCGACACTGCAATGAACGCATCCTTAAAGAGCATAATTAAATAACACAGTTTTTAACAATTTAGTTGTTAAAAACAGTGTATATCATAACCCTATACATGTGTAACGTAAAAGTTCGTTACATGAAAATAATACTTGTAATTAATAGTATATATCATCACGCTATGTCTCTAACGGAGTGGGCAGAGAGGACTGAGCGTGGAGCGTCGCGATTCTTGATTTTTTCCTTTGCCTCCTCGAATCTCATCATTACGATGGATTCGGGAATGATCGGCCGTGTTCGTATGGTAAGAGCGCGACAGTGGATGCGCCGAACGTGTGACCTTGTTCTCACTCTCGGACTGTTTTTTTGCTGCTACCGTCTTGTTGTGTGCACACTTATTTAACGTACTGTTCATGACTAATTATTTCAACATATTTTTATTTGCATTTGCATTAAATCAATTTATAAAATCGTGATATACCTATTACGCGAGATAGTGCAGTTTTCTTAGCTGCATACATTTTCACCCCGTAATCGGGGTCCATGATTAGAGTTGCGGCTTTACCAATCAAATATATCTGTCGCTCGATCTGCATGTTGCGCGTATACTGCGCACCCGCCAACGAGACCCAGACGCCACCCCTGTTCCCGGCCTCCAGAGCTGCACTGCTTACCACAGGCCGAACATCTGCCATCTCAGGGAAGTGGAGGAACCTCAGACGTGGAATCAGACGGGCTTATCTTACGTACAGACCTCACGACCTTTTGTTGTATTTTTTTAATATTTTTATATAAATTCGTGTTAACTGAGGTTGTTCGTGTTTAAATCTCAACCCCATGTTACACATATATCATACGTCAGCAATGACAGATGGAATAACGCAATAAAATGTAACAAGACAAGAAATCATTTTGTGATTGATCAAAGACATATCCCAGTCCGTTAGACTCCATAAGATATATTATACGCAAGGCGCTAGTATCGCGTGAAAAGGGTTATCGAATGTTTCATCAAGTCAATTGAATTCTTTCCAGTTTTTAAGTTTTTTACTTTAAAGGGATATATCCTCTTAAAATAATTCATGTGTGTGTCCATCTAGTTTGTATGTCTTTTTGTTTGTAGGTTTGTCGCGGTAAATTTTCTCAGAAGCAAAATGGCACACCAACTTAAAGTAGTCAACTTGTTAACCCCATAAAAGGACATGGAGACAGAAAGGGAATCCATTTAAGTCCTAGAACCCAATTCGTCATTTCTTTATTTCACTTATTCTCTCAATCAACATGTTATTTAGTGCAACAAATGTGGGCTAACAAGATGCATCACTATGTTACACAGTTTCTGAGAAAGTCGGCTATGAAAGACGCATGAGTGGTCTTATAAGGGATCCATTTCTAGGGTTCCATACCTCAAAGGAAAAAAGGAACCCTTACAGGATCACTTCGTTGTCCGTCTGTCAAGTGGGATGAAAACGATTCGTTCTTCTAGGATGTGAACTCGAATGGAAACTTAGGATGAGAGATATAATTAAAAGACGTGCTTTCGCTAACTCGTGAATTTCTCAACTGACTATTTTCTGACATTCAAAAATACCATGTTATTATGAAAGTAGCAACACTTTCAAAAAAACAGTGGTGCCATTTGTTAACGATTATGATTAGAACGATTAATCAAGAATATTGCTAATAGCTAACACTTGTATGTCTCTCGAGACCATTTTCTCTAGAACGTGCGAAGATTTCAAATTGATATGCATATCGAATACTCAGGTCTGCAATCTCTTGGGTCTGTGAAAAAATCAAACTTCTAAGTCAATGCAATCAAAAGATACAGCCGTTTATGCGGCGTACTTTGACACTCACAAGGGAATCAAAACATATAGGGTATTTCCCGTTGACCTAGAACCATTAAATTTGGCAAGAAGCAACGTCTTATAGCACAAGTAAAGGGAAGAATCTGAAAACTGTTATTTTTAGTTATATCACGTATAAAATTTTTTTATTTGCGATTACGAACTAGGTAATTTGTAGTTGGAGAGTATGGGAGAATGTGTCGCAAACTGCAAGTTAGGTTTGTTTTTTTAATTCAATTTAATTTTTTTTGTAAATACGTGACACGAATACGAGACAAATACACTATGTGCCGGTACGGAACCCTCAGTGCGCGAATTCGACTCGCACTTAACGATTTTAAGGTGCGGAATCCTAAAAATATCAATATTTTCATTACGTAAATACTTTACTTAGGTTTTTTACATATTACAGAATATCAGCACAGTTATTTTTGACGCAGTTAGGCGTAATTATTCTAGAACATCTTGTATAAGGGTTGTTAATTTATTACAGCTGCATGTCAGCGAGTGATGGTTTCAGAAGATATTCAACAAAACGTCTAGCTCGTTTACAGAACGACCCAAAAGGCTAACAACACGCCGTCAATCAAAGAGCGCACTTCAGCCCAGACTGACAAGAGAGTTGAAAAGTAAACTTCCCGCTCTCTTCCACTAACACGATCAGTATACGCTTATCTCTTTCTTTAATTAACTTTTGCCCGTCGTCGGTTTAGATCGAAAGACACTTGACTCACCCACAGTGACTGCCAATTGATGGTGAACTCGTGAAATAGCGCGCTACAGAGATACTTACTGAGGCGCTAGTTAGATGTATGAATGAAAGTTAGATGGATAATCTATATACCTAATAATAAAACAGTAGTAGAGCTATTTTCCGTATTGAAAATATTTACGAAAGAATGATTGCAAAAGGCTTATTAAATGTTTTAGATATCTAATAACCCTTTCCTGGCGCTCCGTCCTTTCTGACTACCCCGTTAGGGATACAGCGTGAAGATATGTATGTATGTATGCATGTATAACCCTTTCGAATTATATCACTAAGCCCAAAACAAAAAATTTTCGATTTTTGTCTGTTTGTTCTATTTTAACTGAAAATGTACTGAACAGATTTAAATGCTAATTGCGCTGTTTGAACGACTAAGGTCCGAGTTACTCATTACAGAACATATCACTACGTTATATCTAAATAAAAGGGAGTAAAGGTACATTGAAATTTAAAAGTATAATAAAAATTACTTGGGTGTTAGACTTTTTTCGAAGTTCATACAGAAGAAGATACGGGCAAAGTATCTGTGGTTGGCCTTGTGACAATGACCTAGAACGATTCGCAATAGAGTTACTCACTGGGAAATTGTTACTTAAATAAGAACATGGCCAATATGGGTCTATTTGACACAAGACTACCGACTCTGCCGAAATGAAAGAAATACCAACAATCAAATAGGAGGAGGATAGTGCAAAGTTATTTCTTTCGCCTCTTCACACTTCTTATTGACATCTTACGGATTTCTTACTGATTAACATCTACATAAACTGAAGTAGACTCGCTGTACAACAAGAAACGAACATTTTAATCCAATCCTCGAACTACAACATTGATAGTATTATACACACAAACAAACAATATTTACGTAAATCTAATAAGAAAGCATTGTACATGAAAACAACAAGAGTGAAAGAGCAACAGTTTTTGCACAGACTTGCCACTGATCTTCGATCACAAATAAAGAACCACTGACAGATATCACCTTCACACTTCACGAATTGTTAGACTGACATAATATAAAGCGTAAGCCTGTAATAGAAAGGGATGAGAATATGCATTATCTCGTCTCTATCGGTATGCTCAGTATTTTAAGACGTGCTGTTGCATTTGACAGGTCTATGACACAAAACAAATCTATGTTCATTAGTTCATTAGTTGTTCATCACTAAGAGTCTGCCTATGCAAACTTTGCTGTGTTTGGTGACCTGCAGTCGTATTATGAACTTTTAGAAAACGATTCAGGTTCTAGGCAATTCATTATAACTGTCTTGTTTAAATTCGTATTATGAAGTGCCAAATAACCTGCCTGGTTAAACAGTTCGCTGAATTGCTTATTGTCTTTGGCTTGTTTCTTCAACTTGAATCGGCGTTCAAAAAGCAGGTATCATATTTTATCGATAAGTTACGGTTTTTATGTCTTGGTATAAATATGTTCCATAATCGCCTTTGATAATATTTACAGTTTTTATTTTGCAATTCACATACTTTTTGTACTTGAACAAAAACCTATATGTGCCTTCAAAAGCTGTTCTTTAACATATACAACATCTCGATTTGTCAACACAATAAGATGTTTCGAACGCACTCGTCAGCACAGAGAAAATTATGTATACTCAGAATAGAGTAATTAGTCTTTCTAAACGATGAGAGCCATCTATTGTTAATTTGAATACCACGTACAAACGTACACATACCCTCCTGCACTAACATTTTAAACTAAAAATAATCAAATTGCCTACGCTTTGTAGATGAACAAAGCCTGTTCAAACAACAGGGAAGTAATAAATAAAACACTTTATCCATCCAGATATATTATTTCACATAGTTTTATGTTTGAACATATTATAATGATCTCTTTCTAAAGCACCTGTTAGCTTTGTTCTCTGTCTTATGTCTTTTAAGTTCACTTCTTACTTTGTGTATTTTTCTTATTTTATTATTTTCCATACGTGTCACATGAATAACAACCTATTGTACTGAAGACAGCCAGATGAACTACTAAGATGTCACGGCTTTTTATTCTGTAAGAAGCACGCTAAATTAGCAAGGCCGACATGATTTTTTTTCTAAAACATGAATTTAATTGCAAAGATTGTGATTGATGATTTTCCAAGTAGGAAAACCATGGTAACACTTACCTTTTAATCGAAGTCGCGTCCCTTATTAACCTCCTCTGTCGTTCAGCGTCAATATTTTCAACGCTTTCCAAGAACTCAAATAATACGTGTTTGTCACACATTATTTTTTTATATTAAACACAATAATAACAAGTTCACAATTAACAATAATACAAAAGCACAAAAGTTATTAACAACGATAAAAGTTACAAATTTATCATTTAAATCCACTTAGAATACCTTTAACCAGAAAAAAACATAAAACAATTCAGAAAAAGTTACTCAAGAGAAGCTTTTATAGAATTGCTTAATTTGACAGGTAATCTAGCAACATTGTAGTCGACTAAACGTCAAATGACACCTCATAATACGAAATTAAACAAGTCAGCTAGTCTCCCGACCGCTGAATGGCTTAGGTCACATGACCGCTGGCTGGCTTGCTTTGTGGTACGGTTGTAATACGTTATTGCCAGACAGGTCAGTTTACGGGCGTAAATTGAATGGATATAAGAGTTCATAATAGCCCTACTGGACCTCGAAATCTAGGAAGATACTAGCTGAGAGTTAGATAGTTGGATACATACAACTTTAACTCTTTTATCTTGAAATACATAAACGTGGAAATATGATTGAATAAAAATGACATAAAAAAATCCAGAAAAAAACCCTGTTTTTAACAAAGATTCAGTTGCATTTCCGAAATTCTACAGAATTTTAAAATGATTTTTACTAAAATGGATAGGATTACAATATTTTAAATCTACAACCAGTTTTTTTAATTGTTTTCTTGCAAATTACAATTATGTGCAAAAACACGTGGAGATATGTATGTATATGTATGTATGTATGTGAGATAAAGACTCCTTTGAGCGTGATGGTATTGTAGGCCACATACACACTACACTACACTTTTTACAACTACTTACACCTTATTTATATTTGAAGTAATTATTTATATTATTTCACTACTCTTTAATATACATACAAACATACGCAAATATAAAATTTATATATTAAAATCATTTATATAATAAAATCATCAAAAATTTACATAATAAAATCATCCTCAGGATATACCAGAGATAAGATTCGGTGCTGGTTAGCTGACCAAATCCTATCTCTAGTATATCCTGATCCTGAGGATGCTTCGTTGAGAGACGAAACACGTGTGGATTGGTGGTTTTGGGAGTTTGAGCAGAAAATAGCTAAAGATTTTGGGAATTTATCACATATATTAGTAAGTTGAAGTGTTCGTGTCAGTTACTTGTGCCAGTCTACTAAGTGTCCTTTTTTGTGTGTGGTGTAGTCCATATAAATTAAATAACAATAGGATAGGATAGTAGAGGCATTTAAGGCTGCAAAGGCCGGTTTGACAAACAGGTTGCTAAAGCGAGAAAGGCTATAATGGTAATATCCATTAGTAATAACAACGTAATATCTATTAGTAGCAGATCTGTGACTTTCTGTAATACCGTGTGACATACAACAGTATCAGCGTTTCATAGACAATGGTGTTAAGTTAAGCTCGGCTCAAACTGACGTGAATAACGCACTGGACGCGGGATGCGATTGGACACTTTTATAATTTATCGTTGAACGTTTTATTGCCATGATTTTACCGTCCACGGTACAATAGAGAAGCAAAATTAAAAGGGTTCCGTTTTTTGTCGTTTGGCTACGGAACCGTTAAGCTAACGATTTTTCTGTTACACTTATAATAACTTCATATCATACAGAGTATAAGAAACATCGTTCCGAGAAAATAAATGGTAATTTCTGATCAGATTCACCATCAAGTCGCCATAGAATAAGTTGTGTTCTGGAACGACTTTATTATAGTAGAAAACGCTATTAAGAAGTCGGCTAATAAAAGCCTTTGAGTGTCGTACTTTGAATCTTGATAGTCTTCTTCTACTATTGCTAACAATAGCACGACTTCTGCATAATCAAAAGACATATTTTTCAGTGAGGAACCGAAAATGATGGCGCGCGGGAAGTCGCGTCCATTTGAATGGTTACGCTTGAATGAATACATTTGAATGGCGACGCTTGGCGCTCCGTCCACTCTGACTACCCCGTTAGGGATACAGCTTGTGGACAGCCAGAAGGACACATGAGTATGCTCACAATCCTATATACTGCTTTTGCTCTTGAAGTACGGCACCCAAAAAAAGGGTAAAAAACCGTTCTGTCTAGTTCATAGATATGACCTATTTCCATTTCAATATTTTTACGTTATTGTTAACAGTAATATTACATCTTCAGGAAAAATAGGAGAAAATATAGAAAACGAATATAGAAATCTGGGCTATGTATAAATAGGTAATGCGTAAAAGATGTTCTACTTTTATTACAAGCTTTGAAAGCTTCGGTAGTTCCAAGAAACCATTTGTATTTGAGGGCTGATTCAACTAACGGAACCTAGGTACGTATCAAGTTCTTTTACGATGAATATCTCAAGAGACAATATTTGAAGTTCAGGATTTAAGGCGGAGGTTAGCTGAATAAGGACGCCTTCAAATTAGACGCTTGAAGGAGCGTTAGCCACATCTACAAAGTTTCATACGATTTCTAGAAGCGTTGCCGTAGCGCCACGGTCGTGACACACGCGAGAGTCAATTGCAGTCTCAACTAGTGATGAGGAGCACGCATTTTTTGCGTGAAAAACGATGAATTCTAATTCTAAACATAACATAACATAACATAACTTCACGCTGTATCCCCAACGGGGTAGTCAGAGAGGACGGAGCGCCAGGAGCCGCGGTCCTTACACACCTCTTTCGCTTCCTCAAATCTCATCATTCTCCTCACACATTTTCGCCTAGGTATGCGGGTGCTTTTGACATTTCCGTCTGCTAACACTCTGGCTATTTGATCTTCATAAGTCAGCCTTGGTCTTCCTTGGCTTCTTTTACCACTCACTTTCGCTCAGTATATTTTCTTCGTCAGTCTTTCATCACTCATTCTTTCCATGTGCCCGAACCATCTAAGCATTCCTTTCTTCATTAATTAATGATATTCATTAGAATTGATTATTAATTAGAATTAAGGATTATTATTAGGTCGCATTACTATCACACTAGAAAAGCACGCGTGTCGCGCCACAGTGGAGTCACAGTAGCGCTTCTTCAAGCGTGTAATTTGAAGGCGCCTTAGGGCGGGTCAGCTGCGTCTTTACAAATTTTCAAACACGCGCGTGTTAGTTGCAGTCTAAACCAGTGAAGAGAAGTGCGTATTTTTTGTATGAAAAATGATAAATTAAGAGCAAGTTGAACATTTTACTGATGATGTTTTTAATTTTATTGATATTATTATTACATACGGTTCATTTAAATAGAAATTATTTGAATTCAAATCACTGTTTTACAATAGATATAAAACTGTAAGCGTCATACGTAATACGTCATACGTATTGAACTGTCGCACTACAGAAGAATGTGTGTCGCGCCACAATGGAGCCACAGTAGTGCTTCTTCAAGCCTCTAATTTGAAAGCGCCCTAATGATTCTATCACATTTTATTTTTTATTTTAGAGTCCTATAGAGCTTGATATAGATGGTATTTGTGAAACTTGAATTAATTCCTTTATATAACCAATTCATTTATATGTACTGCGACCACAACTGTAACAGAAATATTTAAGATAAAATAAACCTTTTCATTTGAGCAGCAAACGTATTCTAGTTCAATTCAGAGTGAGGTAACAACTCAATTAAAGCGCTCGTTTGATTGGACTATGTATCAACGTCTTTCACTGGATTCAAAGGAAAATTGTCTTTGAGTCTTTACATTTAAGAATCAATTTCAAAGAAAGATTAATGACACTATGTTTAAATAACATAGAAAGACAATATTCCTCGGACGCAGTCTCGACTATTTCAGCTTTAGTCTAACGAGCACTGAAATTATTTTAAATCCAGTGAAAAAGCAAAGCGTTCAGAATGTATGTACTTTCTTACAGTTTTATGTCTATTGTAAAACAGTGATTTGAATTCAAATAATTTCTATTTAAATGAACCGTATATAATAATAATAATAATATAATAATACTCTAGACAATTACACAGATTGTGTGACCCCAAACTAAGCAGTAAGCTTGTACTATGGGTAACACCCAGACTCCAAGCCAATTTAGAAAAGTTCGTTTCCTAAATTGACCTGACCGGGGATCGAACCCGGGACCCTAGCTTGGAAAGGAGATGCATATGCCACTGCGCCAGCGGGCCAGTCACACACAATATAGTTCGATTCAGAACGAATTTGCGAAGGAAAAAGTAAGGTGGACTAACAATAAGACTGGTCCATTGATGCGGTGCTAAAGCATCTGCCTTCCAAGCCGGGGTTCCGGATTCGATAGATTTAGTAAACCGAAATAAAGTAGATTTGACGTTCAAAAATTTCTTGTAATTGGATTTACTTGAATAAATTGATTTGGCTTTGACTTTGATCCCAGCTCGGGTAAAATGAAACGAACTTTTTTCAATTGGCTTGGAGTCTGGGGGTTACCAGGAACTCTTCCATTTATTTGTGTGCAACTTATAGTATAAGCCTAAAGTTAAATTTTAGGTGACACAAAATGTGTAATAGTATGAAGATGTACATTACATGCAGGCTGCAGACGGGCTGTCAAAGTCAAATGAATGTATTCAAGTAAACCCAATTACAAGGTGTTTTTGAACCTCGAAACTTTACTTCGGTTTAAAAAGAAAACCTAGACATTTAGAAGAAACGACAAGAAACTCAGTCAGGTATCATTTGCAATAGGTTTATTAGAATA
The DNA here is from genome assembly GCA_907165235.1 of Zeuzera pyrina. NCBI lineage: Eukaryota > Metazoa > Arthropoda > Insecta > Lepidoptera > Cossidae > Zeuzera > Zeuzera pyrina. The sequence continues at coordinate 14,592,186 of OU015640.1, forward strand.
CAATATTCAAGAAGCCAGTAAAGGCAGTGCAGAGAAAATTATTTCCTAACGTCTTCAACGAAACCGTTTATTTCATAGTATGATTGACTAATCAATATACGTTTTATAACATATCTAAATCTATTTTCTGTATTCTATTTTCTAAATCTATTATTATTAATGTAATTTAAATTTTAGAATAACCAATTTATTATTATTACCTTGGATTTCCATACTATTAATATGCTATTAATATCGCCTTTCTTTTTAAACAAATCTATATTGTCGCTTCCCTCGAGAGGTGGCGATGCAGAAATTGTCTTAAATGTTATTATTATTATTGATTTACGAACTGAACGGACGAATGGATGCTCGGACTGTCAATCATATAGACAGACAGACGCACGAGTGATTTCACAAGAGATTCGAAACACTAAATGAGGATGTATCAATGTTAATTTGTCTGAGCTGAAAAAGCTTTGGCCCTTTTTTTTTTTTTTTTTTTTTTTTTTTTTCCTTCCCCTGACTTTAATTTTTGTCAAGGTCCTTGTTTGCTTTTGAGTCTTTCATTCTATTCTTCTTACATCTGCACCTTTCGGAATCATACGACACATTTATCCATCCCTTCCATACTTTGGCCAAAAGGTTTTATGTGTACCTATTTTATTTCTTTCTTAATTATTCTTTATTTTTTCAGCTTCTTATCTATTACATCCTTATCTATAACCTTTATTAGTTCCCTTCATATACATTTTCCTTATCTCTATTACATTCTTAACCTATACATTTAACCTTAATTTTAATTTATAATCTTACTTATTTATGTTTTACATATTAACACCTCCTTATCTGTAACATTTATTGGTTTCTTACATATTACATTTCTCTAATCTCTATTACACTCTTAGTCTATACATTTGAACTTAATTTTCATTTTATAACCTTTTATTAATACTTTTCATACTAACGCCTCCTTATCTATAACATTTATTGATTTCTTACATATACATTTCTCTTATCTCTATTACACTTTTAATCCTTACATTTTAGCTTGGTTTCTATTTTATACCCTTACTTATTTATACTTACCTACTAACACATCCTTATATATAACATTTATTAGTTCCTTTTCATATCTAATCTATTATATACTTAATCTATGCATTTTAACTAAATTTATCTTATAGCTAACATTATTTCGGCTTACATCCTTAAATCCTTTATATATAATTTGAGTATATATGCACTATATACTCCTTATATGTTTGTTACTATACTTATTTATCCTAATAATTAATTACTTTATGCTTCTTCCCTTACTTGACATTTATTTATATATACATACATTAAACTCATGTTAACAATATAGTATATATCGTCTCTATGTTTTATTTCTTTCTACAACCTTCTTAGCTATCTTTTTGCAGAACTTCATGAACGTATTCCTTTTTTCCGTGTCAGCCATTATCTCACATACAGTATTCTCCTTTATTTGAATGCCCATCTCTATCTCTGTTTCCATTCTTTCCCTTCCATACATCAAACATTCCACAATCACATGCACAATACTCTCATCCTTGTTGTCATCACATGGGCACGCCGGGCTCCCCTTCCGCTTAAAGCGGTGGAGGTACTCAGAGAACCCGCCGTGCCCCGTCAGGATTTGAGTTGTGAGCATGTCTATCTCCATCTTTCGCACCACCCCATAGGCCGCCACCGCACTGGGAAAGAAAACCTTTGTCACTTTCGCTACTTCATCTTCTATATATCTTTCATTCCATCTCTCTATACTATTCATCCGTATTTCCCTCTTCACATACGATACCGGACACCTTTCATAGTTCGGCTTTGTCTTCATTCGTAAAGCTGCCTCTTTCGCTAATTCATCTGCTCTTTCATTTCCTTCACCCCCACGTGAGCCTTCACCCAGAACAGCCTGATTTCCACTCCGGCCTTCATTGCCTCCTCCAGGCTGCTCCTGGCTTCAGCCACCAAGGGGTGGAGGGAATTCCCATTCACAATTGCTTCCAACGCCGAACGAGAGTCGCTGAATATGTCACAGTGGGGCTTCCTGCTCTTACGAGCTTTTTCCACCGCTTCAGCCAGTGCCAGGAGTTCGGCCTGAAAGACGGTGCAGCAGCCTTCTTGGTTCCGGTCTCCGCGCCGCCATCCCAAACAGATAGCGCCGCGCCGACCTTCCCCTCGATACGGCTGCCGTCAGTATAAACGGCAAGCCGCTGCTCCCCCTGGTGGGCCGCCGCCCCGTCCTCCAGGCACTCATATCCCAGCTCTAGCCTCCGCGACGGATGTGGCGCTTTCTGTACGTCGATTGGTCTCTCCATCTCCCGGTCTCCCAGCACTGCCCGAGAATACCCCTTCCTGGTCTCATACAGTAAAGCCGCTTCGCGGATCCTGAGATCCAGGGGGAGAATCCCGGACAGCACTAGGGCCGAGTTCAGAGAGACCGTTCGGTACGCCTTTACAATTTTCTGAACGAAACCCCTCTGCACCACACTCAACTGTCTCTTCACACATTTCTTTTCAGTCGCATACCCCCATGCGCTCGCAGCATACATTATGGTCGGTTCGACCACTGCCACATATATAGTCCTAATTATCTCCGGCGAAAGCCCCCATTGGACCTTAGCGGCTCTCGACAGTTGTTTGAAGATTTTAGTGGCCTTCCGGCACACATTCGCAACATGAGTGTTAAAATTAAGGTTGTTGTCAACTGTGAGGCCCAAGATCTTTATTTCTCGGGACAGTTCAATGCCCTCCCCGCCCATGTGGAGGACCGGGTTGTCATACTTCAGCTTCCTGGTTAACACCATGGCCTTGGTCTTGTTAGGCGCGAAGCGAAGTTTGTTCTGGACTCCCCAGTTCCACACACGGCCGAGGGTGGAATTGGCCCGTCCCTGGACCTCAGCGGTGCTGTCGCCGGAGAAAATGAGGACCACATCGTCGGCAAACGCCTGACAGTAGTCTCCCCTTCCTTCTAAATCTTTCAATAGGGGGTCCAACAGCACATTCCACAAAGTTGGTCCCCCTATGGATCCTTGCACACATCCTTTTGTAGTCACTCTCTCGCATTCAATTCCGGCATACCTCAGTCTTACTTTACTATCAGCAAGGTAGCTATCCACCAGGCGCCTTAGGTTCACCGGGCATCCTTTTTCTGCCAGCCCACACTTTATGGCTGGCCACCACGCGCTGTCGAAGGCTCCCTCTATGTCTAACGATACCAACACTACTATTTTTTTATTCCTAATATTTCCATTTATGTATCTTATCATGACATAGAGGGAGTCCTCGGCGCCACGCTGCGGCGTGAACCCATATTGGTTCTGACTAAGACCCGGTTGGATATGCCACCTTATCCTAGCAATCATCATCTTTTCAAATATCTTCCCCAGTATCGGTAGCAGCCCAATCGGTCTGTACGATTCGGGGTTCTGGTAATCCTCTCTTCCAGCCTTCCTCAAGATAATGACTGTGGCTTCCTTCCATACTATCGGGAAGTGAGCCAACTCCAAACACCTGTTGAACAGGCCAAGGAATATATGGGGACGCAAGTCAATGGCGGCCTTGCAGATATCTAGAGTGAGGCCAATGAGCTTTGGCCCTTGGAACGTGTACTATTGCCTCCTCGGACCACGAAACACAATGGACGAAGTCATAACACCTAATATTCATAAGGGCGACCTAGATGGCGCAGTGGTTTAGACATATACCCAAGCGCGGAAGTTTTCGGGTTCGATTCCCGGTCGGGTCAAATTAGAAAATGAACTTTTTAACTGACCAAAAAAAGAAGGAGGTTCTCAATTCGTCTGTATGGTGTTTTTTTTTGTATGTTTGTTACCTCATAACTCCGTCATTTATGAACCGATTTCGAAAATTCTTTTTTCGATTGGTAGATTGGTATTGAAGTCGGTGCCAAATCAATGTACAACATAAAGTCTATTAGTTTGGTGGGCTTGGCACCGACTTCAGTAACTGTCAAATTAAATTATATAGGTAAGTGTATTGTATTTATTAAAGTTATTTTAATTGTACTTGAGTTTTAATTAGTAAAGGATAGTTATTTTATACTTTTCAGTGTTTTTTTTGAAGGCAGTTTAATTTTTTTTAATAAATTTTTTTTCTAGATTGTCTCGGGTCTGGGTGTACTGAAAGACGCCCCGAGTAGTCGTCGTCAGGTTTTCATAGCACAGGGAATACCCTAGTTTGAGATCAGATTATTGGTGTGTATCGTCTGGCGCATTGTTATTATTATTATTATAAGTTGGCGATCTTACCACCGTGTGTCAAACAAATTTTCCTGTCTCTTTCTATCCCATTGAGTGTAACCACGAGTAAAATAGCTATAGTAAGTATGGCAACCTCGCACTGTCGGTGTATTTCGTGCTAGCTTATGAATCAGACATGAAATAATTATTTGCAAATTACTCGTAAATCTTAAGTGGCTAATTTGGCTATATTGGTTATTTTTATTTTTTAATAATAATAATAATTCTTTATTGTACAGAAACATTTTACATTGAAATACATTTTCAGTGGATTCCCAACTAGGCAAAGCCTGTATCTTGGATTCCGATTTGATGTACTATGTACTTTACGTTAACAAAAGTAATATTTTTACGCTAAAAGAACAGACAAATGAGTATGAAAACATTAAAGAAAAGGTGCGTGTGTGCGTGTGTGGTTGTGAATGCGCGTGTCTGCGCGCGTGTGTGTGTATGTGTGTGTGTGCGTGTGTTTGTGAGTGTGAGGGTGCACCAGGAAAATTATTTATATCATGTTTTTTAGCAAATTTTCTGTTTCAGAATAGTTCAAACTTTGTAGCCAGCTTCGGACTATTTTCTTTGCTTCAGCAACGTTGCAATGCTGTATAGTGTATACCGCAGTTACGTACTATTTTATTATAGGTGTAGGGATGCATGTACTCGGGCAGCTTTTTGGCAAACTTAGACTTTACCTGTGGTTGTGGAACTTTGATTTTATTGGCTGTTTGACTATATGTTTTCGCTATAATAATATTCACAGAAATATAAATATGTCATGTTCAGCTGTGTATCGTTGTACCGTGACCTTCCCTAGTCACGCACATTAGTAAAAATCTAGAAAGTCGGTGAACAAAAAGGACACTTTAAGAGCACGCTTTTAGAGCAAATGGTCCGTCCATTAATACTTGGTCCAAGATTGCCTCGCACTATTTTATCTTGACACTAAATACTAAAACCACTTTATTATTCTGTAGTATACTAAAGTCGTTAACTTTATTGCCTTTTCTTAGACATGTATTGAAAATAATATCTAGTATTAACGTAAATATAAATATATTAACAACCATCTACACTTTGATTATTTCCTTGTAATCAAAAGATCTACCATTAAATTAAAAAACTCTAGCTATGTAATTTGAATAAAGTTCTCTGTTCTCTCAGATTCGATTCTAAATTTGAATTAAATTTTGTTGCAAGTTTCAACTTTGATATAATTAAAAAAAGACTATTTTTTACTCTTTTGGGAGCTTTAAAGTACAAAAGTGATAGTACATTGTGCGTTAAAGTTCTGTGAATGTGAAAAAAATAATGGAGGTTCAAAAAGACATGAGCAACTGCAGTTTTCGCGTTGTTCCAAGAAGGACTTTTTACTCCAATAAAACCTACTACATCATTTCACTGGAGGAGTGTAAAGAATTTAGTGTTTTTTGACTTTTACATCAGACATGTGCTTCATGTTGAAAAATGAACGATTTTTAGGTTAGATAATTATTGAATTTTGAATTACGAATATGAAAGACGAGGCCGTTTAAGCTCAGTTCCTTTGTCTCCCAAGAATTAGGAAATATTAAAAAACTAAAAAGAAATAAAATTGTTGAAATTTTAAAAATATTCTGCATTCAATTTTTTGGTGCTCATTTCCTGTTTCAGATTACCGATTTACGACTTTGTGACTTTGAGTTTAGTCGATGTAAAGATCAGACAGACAGACAGAGGTATTGGAAGGTACCAACGAAACTATAAGGGTTCCGTTTGTATCATTTTGCTTATGGAACCCTAAAAAGAAGTTCAGCCATTGCCCATGAATACGAACACAAGATCTCATCCCAATTGGATCACAAAATAAGATGACATGTACTTGTAATGTCACGTGGTGTCTGGTATCACAGTCGGTGACACCGCCCTCTGGGAGTTCACAACAAAACGACGGAGTTCTCGTCACGAGGTGAAAGTTTACACCTGCTATCGACAGGTAAGGTTATACCACTTAAAGTACAGACTTACGCTAGTATCAAATAGATAAATATAAAACAATACGAATAAGGACATTTGAGTCTAAATTTAACGAAATAGTGACCCACCTAAACTGGGTGGGCGGAGCCGGTAATGGAGAGTGTTGAGTAGTAACTCACTCACTTGGGTGGGGAAGCTCATTAATATAAAAAGAGCGAGTTATAACATCTATGCATAAGGCCTGATTAAGAAATTAAACAATATCGCGCCAATTGCCGTAACAAGCGTTTGTTATGTTGGGAATCATTATCAGATGACTGACTTATGAATGGTTTTTAATAGTCGATAAGTTCAAATGGTAATGACATCGTATGATCGCATCGATTTATATTGAGTGAGGAGCGGGCGAACACAGTACAGCGTACAGCCACAGTACAAATAAAATGGTGCGGCGACGGAATGGCGAGACTTGTTTACAAACACGAGCTTTGAACCATTTGAACCCCGAATTGCCTTTTTACGCGCGATACGATGAGTTCAAGGCTTCATAGTTATAGATTTCTCGTGTTTTATTTATTTATACAGGTAATTTTAGTTTCAATGTCTTATTGAATTGATGTGAATATTGTGCGTTATCACAAATACAGTTTGTTTCAATCCATATTGCCAAAAAATGGGATTTAGTTGCGTTTCATTTAATGAAATAAGAGATATTAAAATACAAAAAATAGGTTTTAACATAAATTACTTATTATAAAGATATTTTTCAGTAAAGTGTATTCCACATAAGCATTGTCTCATTTTATACCACGACTTTTATCTAAAAAGACTAATAAGAATTGTTTCTCTGTGGCAATTTCAATTTGAACGGACCATAGAGTAGTCATGAAGGTTTTTAAGTACGTACACAAGTTCACAGCTTTAGCAATCGTCTATACCTACTTTGCTAACTCGTTTCTACTGCCGTTGGATCTCGTTTGGTATTCAGAAGTATTTTATACATATATTAACCGCAACTGGAATCAGACAGAGATGATATCGGTTGCATTATAACAACAATTTTTCTAAAATGCGATCACTTTTAGAAAAACATCTTACTTTGTCTTCTGTGCTTTTATCCCTACTAATATTACAAAGCGTGAAAGTGTCTCTATCTATCTTTTCTGTTTTCACGTCTAAACCTCTAAACCAATTTTGATGAAATTTGGTATGATAGTAGCATGGACCCCGGCAAAGTATAGGCTACGTTTTTAAACTTCCGCGTATCCGAAGTTGCGCGTAATATTAAATAATATATAAAGTTTACATTACTCCGTATTTAAAAGCAACTAAATACGCTCGTATCATATTGATGGTTCGGGGATTGCTAAGTTGCTATCGAGCAATGTCATCGCTATGAAACAATGCATCTATTGCACTTATCTAGCGAGGTCCATATCGATTGACTCGGTACTTCGGAATGCAAGCTAAGCCGCTGGTTCCAGCGGTGTTCGTTAAGCTTGGTCAGATGTCTAATAGGTGGCTTTAAAAGTCTTAGGGTAGACAGACTCTAATCTGGCCAAATTGAACTGACACTGTAATACATTGAATGTACACCTAACTTCCGTCTATACAGTTTTTTGTAAGTGCCACAAGTCATCATTTGTCAACCCTAACTACTCATAGCGCCATTGTAGACCGCTACGTACCGTAGCATTCGCTACGCCAAGGCTACGCCCTTATGCGCTGCACTTTCGTAGCAAATACATCCGTTACTTCATTTTATACACGCGGATTACAAAAAAAGCAGATAGTATAAATTGTGTTATCAAAAGTTAGATTTTGTCTTTGGGTTCGTTTAATTTAATTTGTAATAAAATAAACATAGTTTGTATTACTGGCATGTTTTATTTTATTATATTTATTCAGGAAACCTTACAGCCTAAAATAACTAAAGATAATTTCATTTATTAAGTTTATTTTCTTTATCTTGTGTTCTTTTTCTTTTTTTTTTGTTATATGTATTCTATCATATTTTCTTATTTGTAAATACATATTTTGTTACCACACTCACTTATATCTATGTATAAATATATTTTGTTTTTTTTGAACTTGTTTGCACAATTATAGTGGAACTCAGTTTGTTCAGTATTGTATGGCTAAATTTTATTTTTACGATGTATAGTGACTGCGTTCTGTATTTTGTGTTTAATGAATAAATAAATAAATACATTATTTTCAGATTTCACCTATAAATATATACATACATATAATCTAACATTTTAACTAGAAAATAATGCTATTAAAAGTATTAATTAATTTATTTTCGGAGAATTATCAAAAATTAAATAACAATAAATAATAAAATTTATCTCAACACACACACACACACACACACACATTTTTGTTACAGTTTCGTAGAATGTATAATAATATCTGTTACATGTGTTATATGGATGTATAAAATGGGATAGTTGAGGCAACATTACTAAGCAAAACAACACATGTTTGTCTGTTCGTTGCTAATTTCTCGGCTTTCGCTTAATAGGCAATCTTTGTAAGATTATTGTGAGGACTTTTATACAAGGCGATTTACATATTTTTTTATAACGATACATGTACATACATGTACGTGAATAAAACAGATTTATACATCAGATAATAGCTGTGGAACATTCTAAAATGTCGAACGATTGTATTTGTTCAGGTTTTTAGCTTTTTTTTGTTGCTTAATTGACCATGTGTTAACAACAACTGGACACCGAGGTTAAAATACCTGGGTGTTTAATGAACGCTGATCCTTAGTATGGATCGACCCATCTCTATACGAGACGTCAACGACTTGTATTACATTTTTGTGAAATCTCGTGGAATGTAAAAGACATTATGTAATCTTAGATTGATAGGCCATCGGAGGAGAAGCTGTTTTTCATCGGTGGGTAATTAGGCCGCGTCCAGATTGACGATTTTTGAATGTCGGATAACCTTGTTTTTGCTGATCGCCCCAATTTCTTGGCGGTTCGTTTTAATAAAGATTGAGGGGAAAAGTTTATGAACATTTTTTAATATCTCCTATATTAAGTTTGTTAGGTTTCATTTAATTTATAATTTGGTTTAATGTACATTCATCTTCTTAAATATTATAAAAACGAAATTTCTGTTTGTTTTTAATCTCTGGCAAAAAGATGGGAGTCTGTGACACCGTAGCTTTCGAAAGGATGAATAGATTTACATTTGTTATCTTTGTTAGAAAGCTGCAGTTTTTGAAAATGAAAAATTTTTATCTAGTCAGGTATTTTTTTGTATTGAAGGTTTTAGAATGGGAGGTATTCAGTTTTTGTAGTCGAAATGGGTAAACTGGAGCACTTATAGTTTCATCATGTCTGTATGTTTATATGTCACTGCCGATTTTCTATATACGTACATATCTACGCGGTATCCCAAATAGAGTAGTCAGAGAGGATGGAGCGCTAAATAGCGCAATCTTCACATACTTTGCAAGATTTACACGTAAATTGGTTACTCAAACACATAATGGAAAGGAAAAATTTATATACCTAATGGATTGACGCTCACTCCGTGGCAACTTGGAGGACTACTGTTATACCACGATACATGTCGATACATTTGCCGTTTCCCACGTCCCAGCGACTTCCAGGTCAGCGGATGATATGGCCCGTACTGCCGAGAAATTGAAGCGGCTTATGTATGCAACTCTTTCCGAAAGTTTCCTATTTACGCCCTTTGCAGTTGAAACTTAGGGATCTTGGGGCTCCGAAGCGCATCGACTGGTTTCTGAAATTAGTAAGCGATTGGTCGAGGTTTCGGAAGACTGTCGGACTGGCAGCTACTTCCGCTAATGAATTAGTTCGGCTATTCAAAGAGGTAATGCTGCCAGTCTTCTAGGCATCCTAAGTAACGGCAACTTTTTAAATGGCGGCTTTGAGCAAGTGTATTTAAAATAATATTGTATTGTATTGCGAAATATGCTTTACTTCATTAATGTTCATTTTAATAATCTTGACATATTATTTATTATTATATTTGACATGTGCATTTTAATAAGCTTCACATTATATCTATTATTATATTTGATATTTTATCTTACAATTAATTCTACGTATTTTCTGTTATAATATTTAGTTAATTGTTTGTTTATTGCTGTATCAATAATTTATATTTTATTTCTTTATTAAATTGTATTGTATGTGTATTGTGACCAATAGTCATTGATGTATTTTGTACTGATTGTTATGACGTGCAAAAATGTGTGTATGCACTTACTTACATAATACATCACATAAAAAAAAAACTTAGTTTTAAGTTTGTAAATATTAACGATTAGATATGTCCAAATTTGTAATTATTAATGGCTATTTCGACTATATATTTTTTTCAATTTAATTTCCATGTTGTTTGAAGTTTCCACGAAACTAATACCGTATAAACAAAGTATGAGTAGGAGTTAAATTTAAGCGAAACGTTTTCAGCCAGATTTTTTATATATCAAATTCTGAACAGCGTGATGTTATGTGCGTTAACATTAATATCTTTCCAAAATCTTCATCTTGCAAAAATTTTCTATACATGGAAAAGTCGATGAACTGAAACGGGTTGGGTCGATCATAAAAACTATTATAAAACAGTCCAGATACACAATTCAATATGGCATTAACGATGAACAACGACGTAAATACACATTATGTCTAATAGATACTTACCATAACAAACCGTTGGTATAACTACCCCAATTTTACTAAGGCAGTTCTATTTGTGACACTACAAGCGAATATGCCCTCAAAGCTTTTGTTTTAAGATTGATATTACCGCGACAAGTTAGGATGTAATGTAATAAATATCTTACAAAGCAGGGTATTTCGTACTCAGCCTAGTGAGTGCATAGACTAATCAATGAAATGAGATAGATCTGTCAGTAAAATACAGTATGTCTGTGAAAATCATTAAAAAAAAACAAAACAAATATTTTTTTGTTTTGAAATAGAATACATTTAAAGAAATCCAATATATAATAAATATGCGTTAATTTGTTATTTTTGTTAAAAAACCAACCAGTCACAAATTGTAAAAATCGATATACAATTTTTTAAATTTACGTCTCTTTAGGGCAAATTATGATCTGTCCGATAATATCTGATGTGGACGACGCCAATGTCTGATCTGGACAGTCAAACATGCATATAAACTAAACGGTCTAAAGACTACGCTTCATAGTATTTCGTGTACAAGAAACCTTACAAGAAATACTGTGAAGACAGATTATGTAACCTGAAGTTGACTGGTCCATTGGCGCAGTGGCATATGGATCTGCTTACCAAGCTAGGGTCCCGGGTTCGATTTCGGTCAGGTCAATTTAGGAAACGAACTTTTCTAAATTGGCTTGGAGTCTGGGTGTTACTGGGAACTCCCCCAGAGTTCGTTGTGTGGTACCCATAGTACAAGCTTACTGCTTAGTTTGGAGTCACACAATCTATGTAATTGTCTGGAGTATTATTGTTATTATTATCCGTAATCTGGCTACTAATATAATTATCGGTCTGTTAATTACATAATCTATGACGTCTCGGCGCCACCGAGGCGACGGTTCGGAAATGGCATTTCACTATATCGGCGGCTTTTGATGCATTGGATTTCGAGATGTTAAATTACCAATGGCGAGGTTTGAATCCGATTTATAATCTATTTATAGCAACTGTAGCCATTATGTTATTACAAGGTTATTACCTGAAATTGAAGTTTTGACGAAGAACCATCGCTGAATTATGAAGATCAGATAGTCATAGAGTTAGCTGATGGAAATGTCAAAAGGACTTGCAAACTTAGGCGAAAGTGTGTAAGAAGAATGATGAGCGCGATAAGTGGCGCACCGTCCTCTTTAACTATCCTGTTAGGGAGCCAGCGTGTGGATATGTGTGTGAAGAATTTAAAAGTTTTTAAAAGGTAGAATTATAATAATGCAAATTTTCATTATATTTATGTTACGTGTCTCCTGTCACCTGTATGACTGAGGAAAAATTGCTACTCGGTGTTCCAGAACTTAACATTATGTATATACAACACACTTAACATATCTTGTCTTCTTGTATCTGTCTTGCATAGCAATAACTTTTTTTGGTAGAAAGAAACGTTCAATAGATACCCTCCTGGGGGTAGGATAAGGTTATTGTGTTATTTTAGATTACAAAAACTCCCGTGTAGCTCGTTTTCGGTACATATAGAGAAGCGGTTGAAGCGAAAAGAGCTTTTTTGAAGCTGTGACAAAGCAGTTCTCGGAGGTGGAATGTGGTTCCCCAATCTTTGCAGTGTTGCAACAGCGCGGACCACACGTACCGTCGTCCTCGGGATCACGAGGAATGAATGCGGTCATTTACACTATGCAATCCAAAAAAAATAAAGCCTCACAATATTACTCAGGCGTTAATTAATCTGTCCATTTGTCCCTCGGTCTGTCCGTTCGTTTGTCGTAGTTGTTTATTTTATAAAATATGTCCTATTAACATTTTAAAACATTCACTTGAAATAAAACAACGACAATATGAGTACTTCAACTCTAACAGATTTCTAAAATTACTACGTGTTTGTCGTAAGTGTAAGATAGCTTTATTTTTTGTAATTTCTACATCAGAGTTACTACAGCCGAAATTTAGAATAATTCAGAGATTATAGAACAATACCTAAAGTTTACTGAAAAAATATTTCGAAAGTGCTAGGCTTGTATTCCAGAACGTTACTCAAGTGTTAATCTCTGCTTGAGAATAGAAAGAAATGATGCTATTCGTCGCACATAGCGGCTTCCTTTCTGTGGTCAATCAGAGATTCACGCTCAGGTATCGTTCTGGAATAAGGGTCTCTCAGATCTTCAGAAATTAAGTTCAGAAATTTCCTATGTATAAATATCATACAGAGTCTTCTGTACGAAAGTTGATACATTTTTTAAATAATTTTTTGAATTTAATATTATTATATACTAAATTCAATTTTATCTGAAATTATTGCGATAATGATGAGAAGCCGAAAGAAGTATGTATGCACAGCGATGCATGGCGCTTCATCCTCTCTGATTATCACATTAGGAACACAGCGTGAAGATGTGTTAAGTTATGTTGTTACGGAATCCTTAATTAACACGTGTCCGACATATTTTTAATTGTATTTTCAATGTTGTACCATTGTTTGTCCTATGTTATAATCGATAACTAGTACATCAAAGTTCATTGGCTTATCGATTTTGTAATATATAATTCAGCGGTGGGAAACATAGAAGCTGAAATGGGCTGTTGATAATATCCAATTATGAATTTATTATTTTGTCTGAAAAAGTGTCTGCCTTAAGTATAGTATTTAATTTTTGTATTTGCCGAATTATCTTATTTGTACTCTTAATAAATTTTAATAAATCGCAGTAAAAATTCAAAGATATACTATAACCGAGGTAACATAAATAATAAAGGAAGCCATGAAGCAAGCTGCAGTCAATAATAAGTGAAGCGTGCGAGACTCTAATACTAAATCCGGTATGTTTTTGTGAATATTTGACAACGTTGCGACGCAGCATTGGGCACGTTCAACACTTACTTACATTAGTGATGGTAGAGTATCGATGTTAATTGCGATAGTTCATTTTGATGGTTTTGAAGTTCTATGGTTTAATAGGTCAATCAATCTAACTCGAAATTAATAAGCATTTTAGACGTTAATAGTAGTCAATAAGAATGCTAATTCAACGATCTCGATGGTGCAGTGGTTTAGGCGTTGTATCTAAGCGCGAAAGGTTCTGGGTATGATTCCCGGTGGGGTCACTTTAGGAAACGAACTTTCTAGATTGTCTAAGGTCTGGATGTACTAGGAGACGCCTTAGTAGTCGTCTGGTTCTAATAGCACAGAGAATGCCCTAGTTTGAGACCAGAAGATAGGTGTGGCATTGTCTGGCGGATTGCTTTATTTATTTAAACCATTTTCGATTAAATAACATTACGAGATATTGTTTAACGTCAAATATGTTAGGGTTTGGAAACTTCAAGAAGAACCGGTAAGTTACTCACATAAGTATATAACCCAGGTGTAAGTTTTTCTACTTTGCATTACTGCACATAGTTACAAATTACTAAAGGTCCTATCCGTGACAGCCTACGTAGAGAGAATGGGATGATTATTGAATCAGGTGGGTATATTTGATTCTTCAGCTGAAGTTTGATCGGGCAAACCACTAAAACTGACTGACATTCATTCTAAAGACTAACGATTCACCTCCATGTTCGAATAATTGATTTTGTAGTTTTGTGAAAAAGAACGGATTATCGATTAGGAAAAAAGCCTGAACTGAGAATGAATTGAGGAATTAAGTTTAATTAGGACTACAATTTAGGAACACCAATTTGTGTATAGTGCCAAAATAGAGCTCAGTGGGTTTAATAAGGTGAAATAAATCGTTTGTGACAAACGGACAGAGAGACGGACAAAGGGACAGATAGGCATGACGCAATTTCAAGGCTTTTCAGGGTTCCGTTTTCGTATTTTGAACACGTGAAGGGAAAACTTAATTGAAAATATGAAGAAAAGTCGGAATAACGATTGAAACATCGATGCTGAGATCCCAGCCGCATACGAGTCATGGCCGTAAAATTTCCGTGTGTCCGCCATGAATAACGGAAGGGGTGTTCGGAGTTATGACGTCATCACTGTACGAGCCTCACGCTGAATAACTCATACAGCCATAAATTATTTACTCATAAAATCATCGTGATACAGTTCAATCTATTTTATATTAAAATCGAGTAATATCAATGAAAATAGCATCGATTTTAACATTACAAATTCAACATACATCCCGGTCTGAAAGAGAAAAAAATTGTCAGTTACTTATGCTGGTCAAGGAGAGGAAAAAACATTGAATCTTTATCTATCCTATATAATCCGATAATTCTCGGACAATATATTTTGCCTTACATACATACTAAAAACTAACACTAATAATACTGAAAAAAACAATCTATTTATTAATTTGAAACTTGTAATCGACAATATTATAACTGTCGATGTGCTCCGGCTTCGCGCGGGTAGAAGTTTTTGAAAATAAAATGCAGCCCATATTACTCGCTGATAATGTAGCTTTTTATAGGTCAAAGAATTTTTGAAATCGGTTGAGTCGTTTTTGAATTTATCCATTACATACAAACGAACAACGTTTACCTCATTATAATATTAGTATAGATATAGAATACGGTTAGATGTATACGAGGAAAAATATAGATCTGTTTAAAAAGAAAGGCGATATTAATGGTGTGGAAGCCCGAGGTCGTGATAAATTGGTTATTCCAAAATTTAAATTTCATAAGTCAAATGTTTCGTTTTTGGGTAACTGGGTTCGTTTTATAATAATGTTCCTCAGAAAGTTGCTCAATTAACGGAAAACAGATTTAGATTTGTTATAAAGCACACATTGTTTAGACAATACTATAAAATATACGATTTCGACGAAGACAAAACAGTCTGGAAATAGCGTTCTCTGCACTTGTATTTACTGGCTTTCTGAATATTGTATTTTAATAAACCTATTGTGAAGTGTTGTCGAAAAAATAGTACCTGACTGAGTTTCTTGTCGGTTCTTCTCAGTTCTCAGAACTAAAGTAGATTTGACGTTCAATAACACCCTGTAATTGGGGTTACTTGAATAAATTGGTTTGACTTTGACTTTGAAGCAAATATTCCATGTACACGTAATGAACGTAACATACCAGACTAGGACGTCTATCAGTACTTCTGTTAGTTCGTATCTCGGACCAAGACCCATAAGTTGACGGACGGAGCCATAATAAGTTGCCGCTTTTACCACCGTCTGTCAAACGAGATTTCGTCTCTCTTTATATCTTATTGCGAGTAACTATTAGTGAAACAGTTAGCTATAGTAAGTATGGCAACCTCGCACTGTCAGTGTAATTCATGTCAGCATATGAGTCGGTCATGAGATAATGATTTGCAAAATAGTCGTAAATCATAAGTGTTTTATCTATTGGTATTCACAAAAATGAAAATATATCATGTTTAGCTGTATATCGTTGTACTGTGATCTTCCCTATTCAAGCATATTAGTAAAAATCTAGAAACTCGGTCAACAAAAAAGGACAATTTAAAGGCACGCTCGGGTGCCTAGTGGTAAGGCTGGGGGAGACCTGTGGCTGGGCCCCAAGCTGAGGATTGGCGAGCCGAGCTGACTAGCCCTTACGAACGAACAAACATTGATATTTGTGTATTAGATCAAATAGAAATTAAACGTATTTAACTGTTTTTGAAAGATTGGTCTCTGAGAAGGTAAGGAGTCAAAGTAATCGTAAACAAAAATTATTAAATTCCAGACAACGAGGTTGCAGGCTTTGTTATAAAATTTATCGCCACAGTAAATTATAATATTTCAAACCAAATAAAACTGTTACTTATTACAAAAGTTTGGATAATTTAATCTGTCACATAACATGTTTAAATTAATACAAATTTTATATGAATATTTTACCTTCGAGTTCATTGAGAATAAAACCTCGTTTTACAACACAAAGCGCTCTACGTACTACCCACCTCGCTTTTATAACGTGAAAGCTATGTACAGCTTACATACAGTGTACTTAACGCTACAGAGATAAGAGTCAATAATAATATATTACGTGAGTTAATTTAGAAAAATTGTATAAATATTATTCTAATAATTCATTTATTGAAATGTTTAGCAAAGTGCTTAAAAATATTCATGTATTATATTTCATGTTATAAAAAGTTCAAATAACATACGAAGTAAAAAAAGAATATGATATATTATCTGACAGATAATGAAACTAAAATCAGAAAGAAAAAGAACATAGTCTGATTCAGTAGATCCGTTTGTGCGGTGGCTGAGCCGATATACTTTCCAAGCCGGGGCCTTGGGTTCAATACCCGCTCCGGTCGATTTAGGTTATTTTAACCTAAATTGACACGTTAATTTAATTTTAAATAAACTTCAAAATTGGCTTGAAGTCTGGGTGTTACTGGAAGCTCCGTCTTTTCGTAGTGTGTGTACAGTACAAGCCTAGGCCTTAGTTTGGGTCACACAATTTGTGTAATAAATTCTCTGGAATATTATTATTATTACATCGAATTTCAGATTATAGATACAGTCTCTATATTACTACACACTGTACGAATTAATGCGAGAGTCTGTCGCCAAGCGGGCGACGGCGGCTTCCTTAGATCAGATTCTACTTTATACTAAAGACTTACCGAAGCTTTATATTGAGGGTCGCTCTTTAAAAAGCTAAACATCATTTAAGATGAATTATAAAGTAATTAACATTTCAATATATTTTAAAAAGGCTCACTTATTTCGCCATTATCCTTATTTATTTATTTATTTACGTATTTATTAAACATTAAATATAGAACACGGCCGCTACACATCATAATAAGAAATGTAGCCATGCAATACTGAAAAAACTGTTCAATTACAATTGTGCAAATAAGTTAAAAAAACTAAATATGTACATATACAAATAAGAAAATACATATAACAAAAAAAGGAAATGATGCGTCTTTTCCTCTTTTTGTTAAAAAAAAATAACCTTAAACAAATCTAAGACGAACAAACCACAAATACTCGTATTAAGCCTTTAATTTTGACGTAAAAGTTCTTGACACATTATTAAAAATATCGATATCAGAAGACGGCTAACCAAATTCATTGTCCAGGCGACACAAGCGGCTGACTGGATCGAAGTAAGAGGTGTTGTTCTAGAAAGCAACAAGTGTAAATGTCTTTGGGTGACGAAATTTCATGTATCTTCGCGTATTTCGCATTTGTAAATATTGACTATTTCTCTGGAGTGGTCTTACTGCATATGACTTCCAGTCGCGGGTCCTTCATTTTTTCAGGTCAATTCAGGAATCGAACTTCTTATGGGCGGATGTCGTCTTGTGCGTCAGCACTAGGGACCTCTGTAGGCTCCGCTAGTGCCATACTTGAGCGCGGGACTGCCGCCCGCTCTGCATTACACCATAAGCACCCACCATTTTGGACCTTCAGCCGATCAAATCGCCGGCCGGTCATAACTACTTAGGGACCGGCCCCCACCTGTGTAGGTTCTCGACGGCCTGAGCCGAGGTATCGTCCTCTGTCCCGGGTACTCCCAGGTTAGAGGCGCCCTCAGGCTTTATCCACCTTTCCGGGCAGAGCGCCTTTTATTAATGTAGACTTCTATACTACACACATAAAAACAGACACTTGGTAGACAAACACAATAATAAAGTAGACGAACACTTCACAGATGTAATAACTATGTTTTGGACTCGCAATTTACAGACACTATATATTATGTTTTACACACAGTGGACGTGTATTACGAATAAATATTATATTTTTATTTATCATTCTTACAAGTTTATCATGATTATTACACGACAATAATTATGATAAACTTGTAAGAAAAACAA
The DNA here is from genome assembly GCA_907165235.1 of Zeuzera pyrina. NCBI lineage: Eukaryota > Metazoa > Arthropoda > Insecta > Lepidoptera > Cossidae > Zeuzera > Zeuzera pyrina. The sequence continues at coordinate 14,610,851 of OU015640.1, forward strand.
ATAATAGTATAATATTAGCGACTAGCATTAATCATTCACGGTGTTATTACCTAAAAATTTACAGACAGCGACAGCCACGCGATCACTACGCGATCGGTGACTAATTGTAATAAAAAATTGGTATCGTGTATCACGATTGCGTATCTATTATTCTATGAGCGTAAAATGCACTCTTCGCGGTAGATTTAGCGCCACTATGCAAATTACATTACACAAATTCCCGTTTTGACAGAAGATACCGCGCGATATTGGCTGTCGCATGCTGTCTACAAGTTACGTAATATGCGTGCCGAACGACTGGAGAACGAATTAATGTGTGTCGTACACTGTGTTGTCTAGCGACCGTTATTGCTTAGCGCGGGAGTGCACAGTGTAATGTAGAAAGTGTTAAAAGTGGCGGTAGGTGGAAAATAAAATATATATATAAAATGTTTGTGTGTTTTATAAATTATATTTAATTATTTTAATATGTAGATTTTATATTTGTGAATAGTTGTGTGTATGCTAGTAAGTATGTAGTGTAGTGTTATTATGTGGCCTCAATCCCTAGTCGCTCGCTATTCCTAGAACAAGACCAGTGCTTACTCTACATTCCCTAGTCGCTCGCTATTAAGACCAGTAATTATTTATATCTGAACTATGTAAGTTTGTACGTGGGAGGTAATCTTTGAAATTACTCATCCGATTTCAAAAATTATTTCACCAATAATTACTCATCCGATTTCAAAAATTATTTCACCAATAATTAGAATGAACCTTCAAGGTGCACATAGGCTATATTATATTGTACATTGATGCATGTATACAACTATACAGACGAAGCCGCGGGTTTTAGCTGTAGATAATAAGTGGTAGAGCCATGCTGCATTGCTGCACGAATAGGACCGGCTCGCCCGGTGAAATACCACCCTCTCACAAAATATCGGCGTGAAATAACAGCATCTATTGCTGTTGTGTTTCGTTCGGTGAGTGAAAGTGCCGGTGACCTATCACCACCTTCCCCATCTTTCCTTCCTTCTCAAACTTTCCTAAAGGCCGGCAACGCACCCGTGATTCTCCGGACGTTGCGGGTGTCCATTGGCGGCGGTGGTTGCTCTCCATCAGGTGACGCGCTTCCTCGTTTGCCTCCTCTTTTATAAAAAAAAAATATGTATATACTATTTTCATGGAGCTGTGTATGATGTAGGTATATTGAAAGTAAATAGGACGAAATGAGGTACATGAGAAATGTAATATGATATCAAAAGAAGCCAAACACGCACCAAAAATTACTACGGTTTGGGGCCCTTATTACAATATTGTGAATAAATCGTATTTTTGTTTCAAATTCTAATAAATCAGACAATTTGGAATATTTGAATTTTAGGTACCTATTTGTTGTACACGTGTCCGATTAAAGTTGGGCACAGCTCGGGGTTTTCAGCCACTGTGATTGTTTAATCAGAATGGCTGAGAGAGCGTTATCCAAAAGGTGTGTGCAGTACTGGTACAGGATTCGAAATTGAAAGGCCCGGTACCAGATTATATCCGGTACCGGTAATACTGGGAAATTCGATACTTTCTGTATTACAGAAGAAAATGCGTTAAATACTTGTCGCGAGGCCCAAACGAAATAAAACGTTGGAGTTACTTTCAAAGGGTTTCAAAGTAAATCACTGAATTCGATCACGTCATTCCCCAAATTTGTACTCACATTATAAAGAGGTAAAATTGTGTGTTTGTTTGTATGTTGCGGATAATCTACTAAACCGATTTAAAAAATTCTTCACAAATAGGACATTATCCGCGTCTAATAAAGGCTACATTTCATTTTGGTAAAATATGTCAAAAAACATAAACCGGAGCGAAACGAAGGCGGGCCGCTATCTACCATATACAATCTATATCTATAATAATATTTTACGGTAGTAAACTAATTAATCTGTGATAATATTATAAAGAGGCATACATTGTTCGTTTTGTATGTAATGGATAAACTCAAAAACTACGTAACCGATTTCAAAAATTATTTCACCTGTAGAAAGCTACATTATCAGCGAGTAACATGGGCTGTATTTTACTTCAAAAAAATTTCTACCCATTCGACTCCGATGCGGGTCGCTAGTTTTAAATAATTAGCAAATAATGAATGAATGAATTAATTAATTAACTTTGAGGAAGTTTATTATTTAAGACAATGTGTAGTCTTAAGTTTGTAAATATTACCATACGTATGTACTTTTTATTAGCAAATTGAGATCACATAATATTTTAATTGGTCTCTACTCTCTTAATATGTGCTTGTAAAATGTGTTATAAAACGAAATAAAGCAATAAATTATAATAATCAACATGCGATTACATTAAAATTACAACCAGACGCGTCAAGACGGTTTCTCTATATTACAAAATATTTGCCATGTGACAATATTATTTGTTTTAAACAATGTATTTAGTTAACTTGTAATAGGTAAATTAACAAATCACAGATGAAATACATCATTCAGTTTGAGAGCAGACCTAATAGTATTTAACAAATAAAGACAAAAAATGGTAATTCTAACAAAAGCTCACTTTAGCCACTATAAATGAAAATTAATAATGAAAATGTACAAGATGAGAGAGAACTACCATTTTTTCAAACATTTCATCGCTGTTGGACCGCGGAAATAAGCCTAAAATTTATTCGTTTGCGACTTCAAAAAATAAATACTTATCTGCGTTAAGTAAGTTTATTTAATCTGGAAGTTATTTAATTACTCAGTTTTGTATTCTTTTTAATTGACTTAAAAAAAAGTAGGTCTTCAATTCGACTGCATATTTTTTTTTGTATGTGCGATTACTCCGCCAATTATGAATTGATTTCGATGATTCTTTTTTTGTTTGGTAGGTCATACTTCAGAGGTGGTCCCATTCAAATTTCACCGGTATTGGAGCTTGGACTTCGAAGATACACTAAATAGGTTATAACGTTTATTTATATTGACGATTCTTTTGTATAACGTTGCGCTCCAGAATTAGAAAGAAATTATTTGCAGACCTGCTCTTGATATTTATTTACGCCAAGATCACTCAAAAGGGAGAAATAAAAAAATTTTAAGAAAAAAATTAAACCGCCTTAAAAAACACACTGAAAAGTACGAAATAACTATCTTTTACTATTCAAAAGTCAAGTGCAATAAAAATAACTTTATAAGTTCCATACACATACCTATATATTTAAATTTGTCAGTTACTGAAGTCGGTGCCAAGCTTACCAAACTAATAAATTTTCTGTTGTTGCTCATTGATTTGGCACCGACTTCAATAACTGTTGAATTTAGTTATATATGTATATGTATCGTACTTATAAAGTTATTTTTATTGTACTTGAGTTTTGATTAGTAAAAGATAATTATTTTGTACCTTTTTACAGTGGTAGTGTTTATTTTTCAGTGTTTTTTTTGAAGGCGGTTAATTTTTTTTTAAAATCACTTTATTACTTCACGTGTATACGCATGGTTGTTGTAGCGGACGGCGAGACTTAGATTCATGTAGATAGCGTATATGTATACATATATGTTTGTATACAGTCTATTTCGCTTATTGTTATAGTTTTGTTAGTCTTTTATTAGTCAGTAATTAGTTAAGCATGGGAAATGTTATTGTTTTGTTTACACGCTTTGTATTTGTAATAGTATTAAGTAAACATTGTTGTATTTATATCGAGCATTGTTTATGTTAGTAAAGGTTATTAATGTGTGATTATGTTTGTATTCATGCGTAGTATAATATCGATGGTAAGATTATCAATTGTACTAGTTTGATAAGTATAAATAAATAGAGGCGAAATTAAACCCCCGCGGGCTACCCAGCCTGACTCTACGCCGACTGGGGAGTGTCGGACTCGAACCGACTAAACAAAACCCCTCTTTGCTGTTAGCCCTAGTGGCTTTTACAGCGTCACAGGTCTCCAGGTAACACTCTCCGTACTATCACGCTCTTCGGCCAGGATATCCCTTGGACTAGGAAAGTCAAATACTTAGGAGTCACCCTTGACAGTGCCATGACCTTCGGCCAACACATCAAAACGGTCCGCGACCGCGCCGCGTTAGTCCTCGGTCGTCTCAACATGCTCATTTGCGCTAAAAGCAAAATGTCCCTCAGACACAAAGTTACCTTATATAAGACGTGCGTCAGACCTATCATGACGTACGCCAGTGTAGTATTCGCTCACGCTACGCGCTCTCACATCAACTCCCTCCAAGTTATTCAGAATAGGTTCATGTGCAGGGCCACCGGTGCCCCTCCTTACGTGCGCAACGTAGATCTCCACTACGACCTAGAATTGCCCTCTATAACTCAATATCTAAAAGAGGCGTTCCAACGCTTTTTTCACCGTTCCTCCTTACACTCGAATCCCTTAGTGGTCAGGGCGTCATCGTACACCCCCGAACCCCGCGTCCGCAAACACTATCGTAGGCCTAGACATGTGTTAGGCGACAGCGACTACGACATTACACGTTCGAACTCGAACATGCCAACCTACACACTACGAGCACACCGTCCCCACCGGCGGAGGCGAGGACGACCCCCGGACACCCGTAGGGTCTCACGTTTAGAAGCTCGATCACGTAGCTCTACACGCACACACGCGGGCCTTAAATCACATTGTAAACTGCCACGCGGAACACTAGGCCCACTAATCGGCCCTCAGCCGCCTCGCCGGCCGGGTCCGCTAGAGGCCCGGCCCTCACCCGAATACACCCGAAGCCCGTTAAGATGCACGCAGATGCGGAAAGCTCCCCTGGTGACGCTTTGAGCCCGAGGTCCGCCCTCCATACGAGGCATCCCTCGGCTGGAGGAACCCTCAGGCGGTCGACCATCTGGCAGGGCGCCTTCAGCGCTCGCCCCAACACGACCTGTGACGCTGTAAAAGCCACTAGGGCTAACAGCAAAGAGGGGTTTTGTTTAGTTGGTTCGAGTCCGACACTCCCCAGTCGGCGTAGAGTCCGGCTGGGTAGCCCGCGGGGGTTTAATTTCGCCTCTCAGAAACCAAAAAAAAAATCTGGGAACCAGTCGGGTGAGGCCCTTTCAAGAGGAAGAATCGGAAGAAACTACTAAGAAGACAGAAGCAAGGAGTTCTCCTTAGAAGAAAAGAAGAGTTCAAGAGGAATTCAGACTGAAGATTTCGAATAAGGGCTCACCCACCTCGCATCACATATATGTGTATGAAATATGTATGTAACCTGGTTTCGCTTGGAATACAAGAATATTATTCTGGGTTCTCGTGTTTCATTCAATCACATGTCGTGAATACAGTCCACTGCTACGAGTCCACTGCTACGAGTCACAAGTTGGGGCACCGGCGAGAAGGAAGAAATCGAGTCGAAGGCTCGCCCCAAAACAGTTGTTTAGCCAAGTTTTTCAGAAACCCTATTTCGGAAAAATATGATGTAATTACATTTAATTTTATAATCACTTAGATGTAAATTTTTAAGATATTTTTATTAACAAACACAAACTTTATATGCGACATTGAGACCGCATGGGTTTCTGCCAATCTTCTTTAATACTTATCAAATTTCTACTTAGTTTGAAATAGCTATAGAACTTCAAGATTTTCCTAAAACTTGCAGTACAGACTAGTCTTAACCATTTTGCTTACGTGGGTTACGATATAATGGTTATTCCATGACATCACGTGTTCTCAAAACTTCTAAGCAACATGCAACACCACTCAAAGCCTCAAGTTCAATCTAAGAGACGTCGTATTCAGTGATTAATAGTGTAAGTTGGTGGGTTTGGACAACTTACAATGATGTTGCCAGCAGCGAGCGATGAGGTAACCTACATTTCGGCCTCGAAGTATCTAAGTTTGCGCCTAACTAATGCCTAGAATATTTTCTTTTAAAACTTGTATTCATTAATTCATGTACTTGTTAATTTATTTATTCAACATAATTCACTCGTTCGTTCAAAATATTTTTAGTCTTCAATTTTCCTCTTATTTCCCCTTATTGTTTGCCTCTTAACTGAAGCTACAAATATAATTAATTCTTATCTACATTATTGTATAATATTTATTGTATTGTATGTGTTATTGTGTATGTAATGCTTATTGTAGTGTGTATAGTAGTGTAAATTAAAAGCTGCACACAGAATAACCGCATAAGTTTATGTTTGTGCAGTATTTGTTCAAAAAATGTATTAAAAAGAAAAAAAAACGAAAAAAATTAATAAAAAATTGGAAAAAAGAAACTTATGGAATCAATTCGGTGTCCGTCTATCTGTCTGTCACATTTTTTTCGATGACTGTTTGATCCAAATGTCCGGTTTTTTTGCGTATAATGTCATCGTGTGGACCTATCAATCCAAAGCTTTTTAAATTATGATTTCTCACGTTAACTTCTTATACTATTCACTTAAAACTTTCGAAGTAAAGTAAAACTGTTCCTCAATGAAGTCACTTGCAAATAATACAACAGAATGAAAACATCTAATATATCTGAAAAGTATATTAAAATGAATTTACCTGTGACAGCTGTATTTCCAAATTTGCAGATGGTAGAACCTTGTAGTATACAGAATAAATATCACTTGAAAAGTACTTAAAGAAGATATTGAAAAGGTAGGTCCAAAATATTATTATTTCTTTTTATATTATCCACTGCAATACAATGCAACAAAAATCTAGAAAAATAAAACAAAAAACATGGACAATGAACATAGAGAATAAAGTGTACATTGAAGTAAAGCTATCTGGATTGCATTATGTTAAAGATTTCTTTCGAGATACATTCAAGAGCACTTTATAATTTGTATAAATAAAAAAAATTTGAAAGTACAAAAAATATAATCCACTGGAATAAAAAAAGTAATTACGACTGTATATGTACCATTTTTTCCAATATAATTTCTGTTGTTATCTTAACAATTAATTTTGTCCGTGGTTTATATGATTTTAGCCAAAAAAACATTGTTTTAAGTATTAACTTCAATGTTCATAATTAATTACACAATAGTTAATGTTTAAAAGAAGTTTTATTGAGAAAACTATTAATTTAAAATCTGATACGAATCAAATCATAATTAGTAAATTTATAAGAGAATATTATTAATTTTAAATGTAATAAGTAAGTTGTAGTGTGAATTAATAATTCTGTGCTCATTATATCACATATCACACATATCACATACATTTTTACACGAGAATAAATTCTGCGACTTACTTTGCTTCTAGCCTAAGAGCCCGCGACGGCCAGACTTTCGTTATTTTATCAGCTGAGTCAGTCAGTCAGTCAGAAAGCTGAATCAGTAACATTAACACTGTACTTACGGAACATTAGCTGCATAATTACGAAAGTACAACTCATACTTGTGGTGTTGGTGCCAACTTTATTGTACGGCAGTGAGACCTGGATATGCCTGAAATCGAGTGAAAGTAAGATAAATGCAGTAGAAATGCGATCTCTTAGAAAGATGTGCGGTGTCACCCTTGCGGACAGAATAAGCAATGAAGAGATACGCAGTATGACAGGGTCGCACGACAGTGTTATTGTAAAAATGAAGAAAGGAATGCTTAGATGGTTCGGGCACATAGAAAGAATGAGTGATGAAAGACTGACGAAGAAAATATACAGAGCGAAAGTGAGTGGTAAAAGAAGCCAAGGAAGACCAAGGCTGTCTTATGAAGATCAAATAGCCAGAGTGTTAGCGGATGGAAATGTCAGAAGCTCTCGCATACCTAGGCGAAAATGTGTGAGGAGAATGATGAGATTTGAGGAAGCGAAAGAAGTATGTTAGAACCGCGACGCTTGGCGCTCCGTTTTCTCCGACTGCCCCATTAGGGTTACAGCGTGAAGATATGTATGTATGTATGTATGTACAACTTCTACTTTTTATGCCTGATTCATTTTTGTGTTAAAGTTAAAAAAGATATCGTGCTATGTTGATGCTACAACTGTACATCGCTGATCATAAATCTCGACGTCATCGTGCCGATATCGCCGGCCACTCTGGAAACAATTACCGGACAGCTAGATATTCGCGTCACGCGCAACAAGGCGTCGTTTGCTTGATGGAGTACAATCGCTGACAGAGCGGTTAGGCTTTCCAAATATTTATAATAAATAATGAACTGTCAAAGAGCGTCGGACACACTATGAATGTAGGAAATTTAAAGGAATATGAAGTTAAATTAAAAAAAAAATCAAACCGAGTTCAAAATTTAAACACTGAAAAGTACTAAATAATTATCATTTAATAATCAAAACTCAAGTACAAAAATAACATTATACATATTATACAAATATCTATTAATCAAATTTGAGTTACTTAATACTGTCAAAATATTTTTTCTGTTGGTGCACTTTGTATTACCACCGACTTTTTAAATTTAATTACGTGTGGTTCAAATAAAAAAAAATGGTTAAAAATTAATGTTGAAGTTTGCAATAAATAAAAATAAGAAATTTACTACGGTAACGTTAATATTTATAAACTTAAAACAAAGCATTATCTTCAATAATTATAGAATTCCTCAAAGTTGCCGCTTATAAAGCTTCAATGCTTAGTATATCTAGCAGACTGGTAGCATTACTTCTCTGAATAGCCAACCTGATTCGTCAGCAGAAGAACTCGCCAGCACGACAATTTCTCGAAGCCTCAAGCAGTCTCGTACAAATATCAGATACTAGTCCATGGGCTTCAGGAACCCAAGTTCCCAAAGTTTCGACTGAAAATATTAAACTATCAGAGAGAGTCACATACTTACGCCGCTTCAAGTTCTCGGCAGTATTGGCCGCGGCAGCTTTCGAGTTGGAAGTCGCCTTCCTGGACAGTTATTTTGTACTTTCGAGTTGGAAGTCGCCTGCCGGACAGTTATTTTGTACTTTCGAGTTGGAAGTCGCCTGCCTGGACAGTTATTTTGTACTTTCGAGTTGTAAGTCGCCTGCCGGACAGTTATTTTGTACTTTCTAGTTGGAAGTCGCCTGCCTGGACAGTTATTTTATACTTTTCAGTTTATTTTTCTTGAAGTCGGTTTAATTTTTTTCTTGCAAAAGTATTTATTTCTCCCTTTTTAAGCGACCTTGGCCTAAATAAATGTCTAGGACAGGTCTACAACTAAGTTGATTTCTAATTCTGGAACTGAATGACATCAAAAGAATCGTCCACATAAATAAACTCTTAGAAACAGATTATTTGGTGTATCTTCGAAGTTCAAGCTCCAATATCAGTGAAATTTAAATTGGACCACCTTGAGCTACTCTGAACCTAACGAAATAAGATTCATTGAAAGCGGCTATAAACGAAGAAGTTATGACTGATTATACATAAAAAATTCAAACAGACGAACATAGATTCTATACATAGAACACCTCCTCCTTTTTAAAGTCTGTTAGAAAGCCTAAATTATTTAAGTAATTGTATCTAATTCTTGGGCTTACCAATTTCTTTCCTGAACCAAAGTTAAACTCAATAAGTATCAAAGAAGATAAAATGTATATACTATATGTACAAACGAATTGAGAACAGCCTTTTTTTGAAGTCGGTTAAAAATCCCTTTAAGATGAGTAGAGAAACAAAGAGAAATATTACGAAACTGTAACGGTTTTAGAGATTTTATTCAGGGACCAAAGATTGTTTAGGATCTAAACTTGAAAAAATAATCGATAATATAAAATTAAAAAAAAATTACAAAACCGTCAAATACAATGGCGTTGTAACTTATTTGTCTTTCAAGCCAAGGGTCTGGGATGCAATTTCCACTTAGCTCAATTTGTATTAATGAGCTTTTCTGAATTGTCTTGGAGTCGGGGCGTCAATGAATGCTCCCCCAGTTGTTGTGTGGTGTCGACAGTATAAGTATATTGCCTACTTCGTAGTCGCACAATTGTGTATATCTAATCATGTGGTGTTTAGAAAAAGGTTAAAAGTAAGTATATAGCATTGCAAAATAGTGACTAAACAATGAGTAAAAGTAAAATAGTCGCAACAAAACGGTACTACAATCAATTTTGAGATTCTACTATAACATAGGATATAATGATGTCCTCAATGGGCCATAGTTTTACATTTTCTATAAAGATGACTGCGAGGTAAGTGTTTTTAAACAGGAAAGTTGTATTTTCACGACCTGATATTATGTGCAATAACTGAGAAGAAAGTCGAGATTTCTCTAGAAAAATAGGACGATGCACTACGCTATAGTCTATGAGCTAAGAGACAATTTATTAAATTTTTTTTGCCGTGTTTCCATAGTGGAAAAGACGAGGAATTGTGATTGTAAACTACTTAATTATAATCACCCATTTTTGATAATTTAAACCTTCAACGTCGACATATTTCTTATTACCTCCAATTTAATTAATACGTCTTTATTAATGTATTGCCTCTATCCTTTTCTGATAACTTTGAAAAAGTCAAGTATTCTTTGGTTAGCGTAAACAAATTCAAGAGTTAACAAAAATATAATTCTTCTTCTTAGTTGTACACTCCTGGCGGAGCGGTCGTGGTCATGAATCGTTTGGTAGTTTGGTTGCGGCTTTTGCGATACTTCTCCATCTCTCTCTATTCGTGGCACTGCGTATTCATTCAATAAGGAAACACTTTGTAGACGAAAATACGATGATATATATATAAAATATGATGATAGATAATATTCAGATCTGAGTTTATGAGAGACGTTCAGTGATTAAAGTCTAGTATGTATCTGTATACTTTATGAAATTAAAACATACTCTATGGGTTTGTTTCTGTTTATGATTATAAGGTAAGAATTAAAAATATGTACATATATATTGTAATAATTAATTGCGTCATTGTGATTTTGGGCTTATATGCTTCGATCACAAATAAAAAATTAGATTCATAATCTTCTTGGAAATCTTAGCAAATTACTGTCCGATTTGACATATTATATATTTCTAAAATCGTATGTATTATCGGTAATATTGTGTTAATTTATAGTTGACCTTATTGTCAAAGCATAAGATTGTAATATTAAAATGCAATCTTACGTTACGTGCTTAAAGTATAATTCACATAATATATTTGCGTCGCTATTTACGAGTATGTCGTGTCGTGACAGGGATAAGACACATATTATTAGGCATTATTTCAATATTATGATTACGAATTTAATAAAAAACGGCTATGTAACGTTATTATCATAACGAAATAATAAATACGTGAATAAAGGTATTTTATTTATTTACAGAAAATAACAATGTCCGTCTTTTTTTAGCGTTCTAGACGTTTTGTTTTTACAGTCTTTGAAGAAGCATTTTGACATGTTAGTTGTTAGCGTTTCCGAATATTACTAAAACAAAAGCGCAATTTTGGATCAGACGTTTTTGGAACGTCGATCGTGTATTTTGTTTTCTACATGCGATCAAAGCTTATATGAAATGAAATATACAATATGACTTTCACTCCTTTTCCTCAACATGAGTTTATTTACAATTCATGTTATGCTATTGAGAAAAAACCTATTGGTTTTCTTTTTATTTATGATCCGAAAACTGTGAGTCAGCTCCATATTTTGCATTTGAAAAATATTTTCAAGGTTTAATTAATATTCATGAACATAAATATGACGGCCGTCTCTTGGAGTACTTTACATAATATAAGAGTCTCCGGTGCCACCAATCCTAGACATATTCTTCGCTGTACAAGCCAAATAGAATTTTTGGCAAAAGTAATATAGAGATGATATTACGCCGTATTAAATATTACTAACTTTTGTGTGATAAAAATTGGTTATTTGTGAGCTCAACACGCGCACTGAGGGTTTTGCACAATATGTTTATAAAAAGGTAAACTAAACTTAATTTTTGGAGATTTTTAAGACTCGGGACTTCCTAACAAATTTTTCATGTAAGCTTTAGGTAAGTATTAATTTTTTCATTTCATTCGTATTTCTAGAAATTTTTAAACAAATTTCTCCCATCTTTATTCCTCCCTTTATTATTTTAAAACTTAATCACAGTTGAACTTATTTAAATCATCTACCTATACATTATACAGTCCTCTACCAATATTACACATAGTTTCACAGAAAAGCGGCGTGACAGACAAACAGACAGACGGAGAATGACTGATCTTAAAGGGTTCCGTTTTTCTTGAGAAATGGAACCTGGATGTTTCTTTTTATTTTTATTTCATTCGTTATTTTTCTGAGATTAAAAGGAGCCTAGTCAAAAGAGCAAAAGAGCCTCTTTAAAAAGTTTTCTATCTGCCAATGAAAGTTCTATCAAAATCGGTTATGCCATTTTGGAAATTACTCTGACAAAAAACTGACTCATAAAATTTTAAAAACGCGTGTTTGTTTATCTTATTGTACAGGTTTATTACATTTTTGTTAGATTCACATTCCAGCGAATTATTAATATTATAAATTTCTCGTGGCGGTAAAAACAGCTCTACACATTATGACGGTAGGCTGCGCTAAGGCTGCATTCCGAATGCGCCGCGCCATTAGATTTACAACCGGGCTGACTAGACGCGCTCCACGTTGCTTTTCATTTTGCATTTACAGTCTTTTATTCATTGCAAGTTCTACAAATCTTTATTGTTCATGAGCAATATTCCGTTATAAGATACACTGGTCACAGCGTAGCTTATTTCGGAATATTGACAGACAGACACAGAGATGACTCCTTTTTTGAGTTTACTCCTTAAGAAACGATGTTCATGTAAAGCTCACGGTACACAGAGTAGATGGGAGTGATATCGTGTGTTACAAAGAGTGAAGTCATTTTGTTGCCCTCCGCGCAATATATTTGTGAGAGAATGTAAGCAAAAAAATTAAACCGACTTAAAAAAAGAAAACTGAAAAATATGAAATAACTATCCCTTACTGATCGAAACTTAAGTACAAAAATAACTTTATAAATACGATACAAATACCCATATAATTAAATTTGACAGTTACTGAAGTCGGTGCCAAGCCTACTAAACTAATAGGCTTTCCGTTGTCGAACATTGGTTTGGCACCGACTTCAATAACTGTTGAACTGTGTATTCAATAGCAAGTTTAGACAAAGCAGGTGACGAACACAATTCAGCGCAGAACTACCTGGCGTGTTCGCAGTTGAACAACATCTGATGTCTTTGATTTCTGAAAGGGGAAGAAATCCTCACAGACACTCAGCCGGACTCTAGGCCAACTGAGTAGTGTCGGACTCGAACCGACTAAAAACCCCCCTCTTTGCTGTTAGCCCTAATGGCGTTTACAGCGTCACCGGTCGCATTGAGGCGAGCGATAAGGGCGCCTTGCCTGTTGGTCGACCGCCTGAGGGCTCATCCAGCCGAGGGATACCTCATATGTAGGGCGGACCTCGGGCTCAAGGTGTCGCCCAGGGAGTTTTCCGCACCTGCGTGCATTTTAACGGGCTTCCTATTCGGGTGAGGGACGGATCTCTAGCGGACCTGGAAGACTGAAGGCCGATTAGTATGCCTAGTGTTCCGCGTGGCAGTTTACAAAGTGGCTTAAGACCCGCGTGTATGTGTGTAGTGCTACGTGATCGAGCTGCTAAACATGAGACCCTACGGGTGTCGCGGGGTACGTGCTCGTCTCCGCCGGTGGGGGCGGTGCGGTCGTAATGTGTAAGTGGGCATGTAGAGTTCGAACGTGTAATTTCGTCGTCGCTGTCGCCTAACACATGTCTAGGCCTTCAACGCGAGGCTCAGGGGTGTACGATGAACTGGTCTGTCGACAATCTGTCTGGTATTTTCATTCCAATGAACAAACAAGAGATGGCGTAGTGGGAGTGATACACGTGTACTAACGATTTGTTTCGAAGTAACAAATTAATTGTTTGAGCAAAATAATGAACAATCTCCCACACGGCATTTTAGACAAGCAGACTACAAGGCTTGCTAAATATAAACTCATTTTTAAAGTTACAATAATTAAATACACTACAAGTTAGCACCAAAGTGACACTACACTAATACATATCACAGTAATCACATTACGACGTTATTTGATAAAGATAAACATTTTATTTTAGTCAATTCATATGACTAAACCAAATAGCAACAGCTACATAGTCAAGTCACATGACCAAGCCAAATCTCATGGCAACAGTTGTGTGGTCAATTCACATGACCAATGCCAAATCACATGGCAACAGCTGTGTGGTCAAATCACATGACCAATACCGAATCTCATAGCAACAGCTGTGTGGTCAAATCACATGACCAATACCAAATCTCATAGCAACAGCTGTGTGGTCAAATTACATGACCAATACCAAATCTCATGGCAACAGATGGGCGGTCAAATCACATGACCAATACCAAATCTCATGGCAACAGATGTGCGGTCAAATTACATGACCAATACCAAATCTCATGGCAACAGCTGTATGGTCAAATCACATGACTAATATCAAATCTCATGGCAACATCTGTGTGGTCAAATCACATAACCAATACCAAATCTCATGGCAACAGATGTGCGGTCAAATCACATGACCAATACCAAATCTCATGGCAACAGCTGTATGGTCAAATCATATGACCAATACCAAATCTCATGGCAACAGATGTGCGGTCAAATCACATGACCAATAGCAAATCTCATGGCAACAGCTGTGTGGTCAAATCACATGACCAATACCAAATCACATGGCAACAGTTGTGCGGTCAAATCACATGACCAATGCCAAATCACATGGGAACAGTTGTGTGGTCAAATCACATGACCAATGCCAAATCACATGGCAACAGTTGTGCGGTTAAATCACATGACCAATGCCAAATCACATGGCAACAGTTGTGCTACAATCACATGACCGTAGACCGTAAATTTGATGACATAAGTCATCAAATTGTGATTAAAGTGTGATTCCTTAATCACCAGCAATCAAAACGTTGGTAGGTACATAAGTAACAAGGTAACAAGGTAACACATAAGTAACAAGGTACAAAGTAACAAGGTGATAACAATGTCATCATGACTTGACAGACTACTCTATTCTCGAGAAATTACCATTTGCTTCGCTGTGTCTACGCATGTTGTGCTTACGTTTAAACACTCACTTCACTGTTAATTCTTACTAAGGCTAATGTCGGTTAAGACCCCGGTTACAGTTAAACCCATTCCAACTGTAAGATTACATTAAAAAATTAAACCGCCTTCAAAAAAAACACTGAAAAGTACAAATCCTTTACTAATCAAAACTCAAATACAATCAAAATAACTTTATAAGTAAGATACACATACCTATATAATTAAATTTGACAGTTACTGAAGTCCGTGCCAAATCATTGTGCAACTACAGAAGTTAATTAGTTTGGTAGACTGAGTATCGACTTCAGTAATTGATAAATTTAATTATGTAGGTATGTGTACCGTACTTATAAAGTTATAAGTTATAAAGTATTTTTATTGTACTTGAGTTTTGATTAGTAAATTTGTACTTTTCAGTGTTTATTTTTGAAGGCGGTTAAATTTACTGTCTTAAAATTTTTGTATTTCTCCCTTTTGAGTGATCTTGGCCTAAATAAATATCAAAGGCAGGGCTGCAATTAACTTCTTTCTAATTCTGGAGCGCAACGATATACAAGAGAGTCAATAAAATAAAGGTTATAACCAGTTCTCGTTATTTGGTGTATCTTCGAAGTCCATTTTTCAATACCGATGAAATTTAAATACGACCACCTCTGAAGTTTGAAGTACCAAAAAAAAAAAGAATCATCGAAATCAATTCGTAATTGACGGAGTAATCGCGTAATAAACAACAAAGAAAAAAAACATACAGTTGAATTTAAAATCTCCTTTTTTTGAAGTCGGTTAAAAATCAGAATCGATTCAGTTTTACTACCTTCATCCGACTACATTGTATACGTCTGTCCATGCTGGACCGTTTTATACGAGACTAGTTTTAAATGACTTTCTTTTTAATAGTTCTAAACTATTCCACTTGACTACTAATTTTACCGCTACTTATTGCAACGACCCAAGTCAGACTCGAGTATACGGTCCGATTATACACGCGAGTAATTTATTTCCTTTTCCGCCACAAGTAGTGACGATTACAATAACAGAGAATGTAACAAACATTATGAAATTCTCAATTGTCCTGATATCTTTATAAACTGCGTCGAACCGCGCACTGTTGTTATCGTCATAAACCACAACTTTCAATTTACGAGTTCATACTTTCCACTTTCGAAAAAAAATTAGTTTCCTTTATTTTTTATATCGTAAAAGTCAATAACATCAAATTTATAAATTTATAACAACTAAAAGAAACAACGGTCAACTCAGCGACAATATTCAAACAAATTCAATGTAAAGGACAACAGTCTGCAATTAACAGCTGTTTTAGGCTAATACAACACTCTTATTTATGATTGCAAAACGGTAGTTATTGCCATAAATAGTCACGGGTCCGACATAAGTAATTGATGTGATTAATTTCGAAAAGAATCCAACATGCAAGATTCGAAACGTTTCCCACGAAACAAATACTCGTCTACGATAAACCCAGTTTTGCATTTATTTACAGCAGGTTTAGAAATACTGTTATTTTAGAGGGTAGATATCCGTTTCTTTAAGACACAAAAATGGAAAAGCCGTCAGTAAAATTGGAAGGGAAAATTGAAAGTGCATTCTGTGGAATTTTGGGTGAACTCAATATCACTACTTGCAAGGAATAATGTAACTACTGAGCCACACGACCATGACATGACATGACATGACATGGATGGCGCAGTGGTTTAAACGTTGAACCCAAGGGCGGAAGGTTCCGGGTTCGATTCCTGGTCGGGTCAATTTAGAAAACGAACTTTTCTAGATTGTCTCGAGTCTGAGTGTACTGGGAGACGCCGCCAGTAGTCGTCTGGTTCTCATAGCACAAGGAATACCCCAGTTTCAGATCAGGGTATTATTACTGAGCCACAGTAAAGCGCTTCCGGACACAGCTAGAAGATATTTAAGCCGTTTTAGATACTGACTTTCGAAGATCAAATAGCCAGAGTGTTAGTCGATGAAAATGTCAAAAGCACTTGTACGCCTAGCCGAAAACGTGTGAGGCGAATGATGAAATTTCAGGAAGCAAAAAAAGTATTTAAGGATTGTGAAACTTTGACGCTCTGTCCTCTCTGACTGGTAGGGATACAGCGTGAAGATATGAATGTATAAATAATTTTATTAAGGGAGGAGTATTGTGCCAGCTAATACGCTGAAACAACATTCCCTTAATGTTATTGCACGACTTGAATAATATATAAAAATATTGGCAAAATAAACGTCCGTTTGCTGTAATGAGATTAATATAATGTCACGTACGTCTTTAGTGAAAACTAGCCCCCGCCCCGGCTTTGCCCGGGTGGGATATTGAAAGTTTGCAACATACTCAATTTTTTTTACTGATTTTTCATACAAAAATACCTTTTCCGTGACTATTTACATGATGACCTCCGTGGCGCAACGGATAAGCGCGTCGGAAAGTGAATGGGGGTTCGATTCCCGCCCCGAGTCTGGATGTATCTGTATAATATGTATTTATTTACAAATGAAAAGTATATAAGTAGTATTTCAGTTGTCTAGTACCCATAACACAAGCGCTGTGCTGTTTACTTTGGGATTAGATGGCACTGTGTGAAATGTCTGAGTATAAAAAAAACCGTGGAATTTCCAAAAACGTTCTTTCATAGAAACCTTGTCCTGATAATTACGATCACAACAAGAAAGAAATCAGTCAAATCGGTGAAGCCGTTCTCTAGCGGTGCTCCGTCATACATGTGGCAATTTATTTTTATTTATAGTATACATTAATAAAATTAGGAATAAGTATGAGACATAAACGAAAAGTAGCAAATTAAGTACTAATGTATTATATACTAAATGTTCAGCAGCATTATCAAGATACAGCCACAGAAATAGTACGGCAACAAAAAGCTACAGTGCTAAAAACAAACACACAATCACACAAACAAATAACGGCGTCGCACTTATAACACCTACTGTTGGGAGTTCATAATAAGTGTATAACATAATGGTAATGTCATAAGGTTCTTAACGGCCTGTTTAAATATTGAACGGGGCGTGTCGTGGGAACGAGGGCTCGTCTAAACGCATTACGGATAGCTGCAGAAATGCATATTTGATACAGTTCTGCGACGGTACGGACAGAAAAAGAATCAACATAATTTAATATAATTTAGAAAAAACGTGTACGGTCGGGAGCGGATTTCTTTGGCTGCAGTTTCCATTTCTCAAAACTATTGCGATAGTGAGACAATAAAATTCTTGTTACATTTAAAACAAAAACAAATAAATTTTAACAAAACATCCTCGTGTAAAGTAATGAGGTTATACAGTCGGCCGCGCACACCGGTCGTCTGCCCGAATCACGATACTCGCACGCACACACACATCCGTATATATTGTAATAAAAAGAGGCAGAAAGATCACTGTGAATCTATTTATAAAGCGCCGCGTGGCGAGCGGGTCCCGCCCCGTGTTGCTAATTAATTAGCGTGTGTTAGGAAGAGACAGAGAGAGAAAGAGAGTCGCTGAGAGTCGAATGGAAGGGTCACAACGCTGTTTCGTTACGTGACGATTTCTACCAAAGTACATGTGTATGTGAAATCAGTCATAATAGAATATGAACTTCTTATATCACAATACAATAATCTTAGAGTCGTTCATTTTTTGTCTCACTGCTGTCTCTGAATTTCTGACAAAAATTCCGCGGAAAATATTATAATTAATTACGTATTAATTCCATGTTTAAATAGAGAAAATATCGAAGAAAGAGACTTCATTATAAATATAATTATTTATCACGAAGAATATCTATCCCATCAATATTATATTAAATTAAATTAATTTTTAACAATATTTATATACATATTTCTCGCTACTTCAGTGGTTATGATTTTGTAATAATTTTTGTTCGTTAAACTACGTTACTTAGCACGAATCCGTGCTTGAATTTATAAAATGTATTTATTTATTTAAATTTATTATGTATATAATATATATGTATTAACGTATGTATTAAATGTATTTATAAAATATATTGTCATATTATTAATAACAAAAAAGTACATACATATGTTAATATTTACAAACTTAAAACTACACATATTATATCCTTTTCAATTATAAAAACAATAAATAAGGAATAAAAAATTAAAAAAAAAATTAACTGACCAGTACTAAAAAAATTGATCAAATTACGATTAATTAATGAAATTACTATATAGGATGTATATGAAAACGGGACACTTTCATAAACATGCTATAGTGTACCGAGAATGCATATTGATTACGCTTCAATAAAGTATTAATATGTAATCATGACAAAGACAGGACGAAACACAATTTACTCCAGTTGTGCTTCCCCTTAACACGACAAATAGTTTATGTCCATTTAATTTAATGTAATTTTTACCTAATTTCACAAATCATATGCATTATTTTTAAGTTAATTTTCATGCTTTATTTCAATAACGGATGAAATTATAGCAAAATAAAAAAATAACTTCGATGTCAAATCTGTAACTTTACATGTTCCAGTTGCTTTTACGACAAATAGTGGTGATAACACCTGACAATTTGAACGGTCATAACTCTTAAACGGATTCGTTTTTTTCGATTATAATATTTTTAACTACATACCAAAGTTATGCCCTTTCATCCGTTAAAGTAATAATAATAATAATACTCTAGACAATTACACAGATTGTGTGACCCCAAACTAAGCAGTATTATGGGTACCACACAACGAACTCTGGGGGAGTTCCCAGTAACACCCAGACTCCAAGCCAATTCAGAAAAGTTCGTTTCCTAAATTGACTTGACCGGGATCGAACCCGGGACCCTAAGCTTGGAAATCAGATGCATATGCCACTGCGCCAACGGGCCAGTCCGTAAGTAACTGTTCCGTTTTCGTGTACACCCTGTATAATAAAATAATCACGTTTGCTACGTTATGTGTTCACTTTCATTGTGACATTCAACGTATATTACTACGTATTTATATCATTTTCGCCTAAGCATGCGAGTGCTTTTGACATTTCCATCTGTTTACACTCTAGCTATTTGATCTCCATAAGTTAGCCTTGATCTTTCTTGGCTTCTTTTATCACTCACTTTCGAAAATGTCTTTAGAAAAGAATGTTGAGATTTGAGGAAGCGAAAGAAGTATGTAATGATTGCGAAGCTTGGCGCTCCGTCCTCTCTGACTACCCCGTTATGGATGCAGCGCAAAGATATGTATGTATGTATTTACATAATATACACAGCATGTATGCAGTTATATGGTAGTCAGTACGTGGAAGTTCAGTTGTGTGTAAATTACTATGATTTAAGCAGGCGATTTCAAAACCGTTCCGACAAATTGAAATCAATATAGTTATTTACGATTTACATTTATACATAATGCAATATACATAAATGTAACAAACAGAAGTATTACAAACACAGCATGTAAAAGGCATTAGAGAAACATTTACTCGTTGGGAGAATTTGCTCAAACGTTGGCGTCATGATCTTGCTCATGATAACGATGATTTGGTGATCGTTATTGCCAGAGTTTGCCCCCTCGTCCACTCGTCAAGACTTACGAACTTCTCGAAACTTTCTAAACCACCTGTCTTCGCCATAAATGTTAAGGCACTATTTCTTCGCTACAATTTTCAAGAATGTTAGTTAAAAATGTTATCATCATGTTATCGTCGGGTAATATGCATTATGACTATAAAATAATATAAGAACAAGAAATATCATCGAAAGCGCTATATAAAAGATAGGAAAGACGGCTACTTACTAGACTAATTACGCAGCTTGCCTGTGATTGACTGATTCATTTGCGATGCATAGAGAATGCCGCGTGTGGCGCTAGTGACGATTGTGGACCACATCACACAAGGACAGAGTCAAGAAAACAAGAAGCCTGTTGTAATCTATCCGCCTCATCCGGTCATATTGTTGAATCTGTGTTCGCTATACCGCCACCAACCAAAGTTAAACGTGGCTCGCGTTATTCTTGGTATTTTATAGGTTTGCCAGAGCACTCAACTTCATGGACCTCGTACCGTAACAGCGCAACTATAAACTATCTATCGTATCGTACCCCAAGGTCGTCGTACTGCCGCATACTGGTATATTAAACATTTATTTAATATTATTTATTAATTACACATTTATCTAATATCTAAAACGGGAAATTTACGTTTCGACCGAGTTGCATTGGCCGTGGTCTAAAACAAACTCAAGAAGACTGACTTTGCTTGAGTCAAGTCAAGCCAAAATGCCAAGCCAAAATAAAAGGTAATCGAGTTAAATTTCTGGTTTTAGATATTTTATAATGCAACGCGAAAGTTTAAATGTTTATACACATTTATCTATTTGCTTTTTCATCAAATAAATCTTGAAACTTGTATGGAATATTTAAACCGCTGTATTATTGTGCTGACAGTACAATATTCCTCCAGACTATATCTGGATTCAGATCGAACAAGAAAGTAACGTCAGCTCCCTGGAGTTCGTACAGTAACTTAGCGGATCTTGCATAATATTGGTCATAAAAATAAATATTCTTTTAAAGCATCCTGATATATAATTATCACAAAGTGATCCTTACAGGCTTACATATTTTTAAAGTAAACGAGATTTAGCTCTAGTTTTTAAAAGAATCGGAAATTTCTTGGATTCAATACCAGAAAAGGGGAAACATTAAATTGGACTCATTTTAAACCGTAATTGAAATGCAACGCGTAAATCCGATGCGTTCCCATTCGGTTTTTCCTAGATCTCTGACTAAATCCATGCGGAATTTAATCTAAAATATAGCTTTTAGTTTAAATTTAACATGTTGAAATTTTTAATAAATTGGTACTTCTGCTTCAGTATAGCGTTGATAGTCTAAAATGCTATTTCTATGTGTATATCTTTGATTGCTCAAACGGATTGCGGTACAAAGTTATTCGTTATCCGAACGTGTGTTGCACTCTTGCGTGTTAATGAACTGAAGTGCTTTTGTTGTCAGCATTGATCACATTTGAACATATAGGCTGTTCCGTACTAAAGTAGGAGTAAAGTAATTTTCTTTTTAATGTCAGTATATAGTTTATTAAATCTTCATTGCTTTGCTAAGTCTTACCAAGAAATGCATTGGTCACGATATCCATTTCTGGGCGCGAGAGGTCGTTGGTCCCGTCTTCCTGCATTATTCGTTCTTTCGTCGTTCATTGCTCGTTACATTCGGGTTTGCTACGCGGTGCCCGAGGCGCTCATCTATTTTAATAAACAATTATAAAAAGACCTGTTCAAAAAATTATTCGATGTTGGGTTGGTTCGACAGTGTCCAGAACATAACTACCCAGGATTACCAAAAACTAACAGCGAGCCAGATTGGGAGCCCCCCAGGAGATGAGAAGAGAGCTCCGGTGAGTGGCCTATATGCATTTCTATACAATCCACAAATTATAGGCGATAATAATTTTTGTATGCTTACTGCTTGTCATTGCCATATAACGAATGCTACTTAAAAACTATAAAACTTAAAATCTGTAAGACCTTGGATTTTTGTTGCATTTTTTCTAAAAATTTTATGCAATATTCCCTGATATTTTAAAAATTTCACGTCCACTAGAAGATTTATGGTTAAATAACCAACATGATTTAAAAATAAATCGAATCATTCTCTTTTATTTTTTTAAAAATTAGTTTTGTTATTTGAAATGAATCGATTAAAATAAGAATTGCTTATTAAAAATTCGTAAAATACTCTAATAAATATTGGTCAAGAGCAAATTCGACTTGTGCGCTGATATTTAAATGGTGTATTAAAGAACTTAATTTCTGTAGATTTTGAGACCTTGGCTGAAATTGAAGATTTACGTTGTATTTTTTCTAAAAACTGTGCAACGTTTCCTGATATTTTTAAAATTTCGCGTCCGCTTATTTGGGTGAATACTTAAGTCGAATTCAAGTACGTAATTTTCTCCATCTTCATTCTCCTTTTCATTCATTACTAGTGTAATGTAACTACTTCTGCCAGATGTTCAGAGTAAGTAGACATATCATCCATCTAGCAAAAGGGGAATTTCAAAGCTTGTAGTCGTTTTCTTGCAAAGGGCAGCTTGTTAACTAGTTGATATTTCCAGCTTATCCTAATTTTATTACTTTGCCGCCCTCAACTATTAACCATTACAGTATGTTGGCGCGCAGATTTGCACATTGTGACGAGGAAGTCAAACTATAATAATAATAAATAAATCTTTATTTTGATATAAAACATACACACTAAAACACTTTTACGTTGATACCTGCTTTAGTCACGAAGACTGAGTTGCAGGTATCAGCGCCCAAACCGTGGACAAAATTATAGAGATATGTTCAGTAAAGTACAGTAATAAAGTACATAGGTATTCTATTTACTTATATATACTTATTGTAAGCTACAGTAACAAATGAAATAAAAATAAAAAAGTGTGTGTGTGTGTGTGTGTGAGAGTGTGTGTGTGCGTCTGATTTAATATGATTATAATTCTAGTTATATTCCCAACAATTATTACTTATTAATAAAACGGTTTGACTTATAACTTGATTAATGCCTCAACTTGCTCGAAGGCTTTGCAGCCATTGTGATACTTTAAATTTACATTTATAGTGAGAAATATGGTAAATATCTAATTCTTTGTTTGTTCTGTTATACAGAAATGGACTGAGGTATACAAAATGACGTCCTAAAAGGACCAATCTGAATCCTTCCGTCTCACATCAAATCAAATCTTCTTTTGTCCTTAAATAAATTAGAATTGTATTGGACCAACTACCTAACCTTATTCAGGGCGTATTGGGGTCTTTTTACACATGCAGTCTGTGGGCTGATTATTTATGCGCGGCGGGCTTACAATGCTCTACGCATCCAGTATAATAACTTAGGGTGCTGTTGGGTCTGCCGAGATACTGTAGTGCATCAGGAATGTTTGCGGAGGCACATGTAGACGACTGATGTGCAGAATCAGTGGCGGTTCCAACAGTCTTCTATGTGTGTTACGTGACAAGGTGGATAGTTCAATGCAAACACAAAGAGACTGTCTGTCCACTGTGTTGCGAACATATAATTATAATTATTTTTGTTATAATGGTACTAATTCCTGTAAATAATATTACTTTATTACTAACATGAGGCTAAGATATTTTTACTAACACCTATGGATGGAAGTCCGAAATAAAAATTATTATTATTATTATCGTTAGGATTATCATGACATAAAAATAAACACTATATTTGCCTTTATTTACATACGAGTATAATTCCTTTTTTTAATAATAAAACTTACAAATTACAATAGTCCTTTTGATAAGGAAACATACCTAAATTTATATTGGTGTGAAACTTTTACAGAAAGAGCTTAAAAGTTTAGGTCCCACAGATAAGATACATCCAAATAAGAAAAATCCATTTGATTAAGATAAATAATAAGTAATAAAAATACATGGATATTCCAGAACCACACAGTACATTTCTAACAATTCTCAAGACTGATTTAACCTAATTGGATTACCATGGTAATAACGTTCTACGGACTGTCGCATTCAATCTCGTTCAATTTAATTCAATTATTCTCAAATACAGTTAGATTTAAATCGTTTTTACTTTGTTATCGCGAATATGGGCCTTCAAAGTTTGTTTTAATTAAACGAGTTTAAAAAAGTAACTTCGATTTGTTGCTGACAGTATAATACGAGCAATGCTGCTAAATGTTGGCAACCTTTCCACGTTATAGCCTAAGAGCTGGTGAACGATTACTTCTTTAACAAAAATATTAGATATATGCTATTGTTACATAAATTGCAAAAGGTGGTGTACACCATCGTGCATTAATTTTTATATGAAACATAAAAGTCAGTAAATACAAGTAATTTTCATTACAAAAGTTGTATTATAAATGACTAGAGAACTAAGTACCCGATTTCACCGATGTCCCCTAAAATTTAAGAAGCTGTTGGTCCCCTAATGTTAAGGGGCACTTAACATTAGGGGACCTTTTTTATTTTGCTTTTCACCCAATTTTAGGGTTTTACCCATAAATAGGTATAATTTATAAGCCGGTTAAGGGGTCCTTTTAAGCGCTGATGAATCGGGCATACTTCTAATATTGCGTCAAATACGTCAGTGAGCTTTCCGAGGCTTATTTCATTACATGTGATTTTGCTACACTATCTGCTAAGATCTCATAATTATATAGAGGTTAAATATATTTGTTGTTACGTTAAGCTGTATGTGAGGGAGGTCACTCAGTAATATCTACTTGTCTAAGCAAAGCTCTGTTTGTTCATATTATACCCATATATTGTTATGTTAGACCAAGGCTGACCTATGAAGATCAAATAACCAGAGTGTTAGCAGACGGAAATGTCAAATGCACTCTCATACCTAGGCGAAAATGTGTGAGGAGAATGATGAGATTTGAAGAAGCGAAAGAGGTATGTAAGAGGTAGGTAATCTCTGACTACCCCGTTAGGGATACAGCGTGAAGATATGTATGTATGTATAATGTAATGTTATATGGTACAACTGATAAGTTTATTTATAGCTTGTAATAAATTAAAGCCTATGTTGTTTCAGTGCATGACATTTGGATAGACGATTTAGTGCATGTACAAAATTAAATGATATGTTATGCTTCAGCATAATATGACATGGTTACTGAGGATAAGCATCGTTATCCACGGTCGCCTAGTTGAATGGGTAATCTAGTAATCTTTAATTATTTATAGACACAGACAAGAATATATAAATTTTGCGGTTGATCCAATGTATAATCGATTTATACTGACTTATATACGCTTGCGATAAAGCAACCTTCAGGGTATGATACGATCATTAAAGGCCGTAAGATCAATGGTAGTTTAAACAACGGAAGAGAGTTTAATCTACTATCTTCGATTATTTCGTAAGTGACGGTGACGCTGTAAAAGACACTAGGGCTAACAGCAAAGAGGTGTTCTTTAGTCGGTTAGAGCCCGACACTACTCAGTCGGCGTAGACTCCGGCTGAGTGTTCATGGGGATTTTTTTGGGCTCTCAGATTACAAAAAAAAAAAACAAATTTCTTTTCGAATTCCGCACTCAAGAAGTGGAAGAACAAAGCCTGCGAGATGGAAATAGCATATAAGCTCAAATAAAAGTGTCGACCGCATAGAAATATCAATTCTTCCATTCTAGCGATAGAAAATTACACTCCACAACGGAACGCCCATAGTTATAGATGCGTTGTGCCGTACATAAGGATAGGCTAAATTGCGTGTGGTCACTTAGGGGATGAGCGTTCTAATATGTATAATTAATTAATGATATACGCTTATGACGTATTGGTGCTTTTCTCATGTATGACACGATTACTGAGGATATGCAACGCTTGTAGCGTAGTAGTACTTTACGTTAGTAACTAATTAATCTATGGTGGTACATCACTATATAACACGATGTTGTTTAATGTAAACAACGAAAAATATTTTAGATGTTCTCTCTGTACAATTGCCTTGTCTATGTTTCAATCAACTGGATTGTTCATTAGGCCAATCAGAGTTAGCGCAGTGGAGCGGACGACTGGCTCCGCCAATCATGGAGAGTTATGACAGTGACGTCACACGGATTAATTTTAATTTGGAAGGCAGTTGAATCTCTTTATTACACAGGACGTGATATTGACGTATCATAAAATAATTGATGAAAGCTGTACTCAAACTGAGACGACTTTCGTGCGGAACGCGGGATGACAGTTTGTGCGAATCGCTCGCGCGCTTAGCCGTCACATTGACGCGAGTTCCCGCGAGTCATTATTTTTGGTATTTCAATGAAGAAATGCTGTTGTTAGCGATAGTAGAAAAAGACTATCAAGATTCAGAGTACGACATGCAAAGTTTTTTATTAGTTGCATTTCCAACTATAAAGAAATTTTTATCAGAAAACAACTTTTTCTGTGGCGATTTGATGTTGATCGTGATCAGACTTAATCATTTATTTCTCATAATCTGTATAATATGTAGTTGTTATAGTAGTGTCATAGAAAAATTTGTTATTTTTAGGGTTTCGTAGCCAAATGGCAAAAAACGGAGCCCTTACAATTTCATCCAATCCATCTGTTTGGCTGTCTGTATGTCGAAGCCATTTTTTCGGAGAAAATTACAATAGATGTGTATACTTAGACGATATTCGTAAAGTGATATAATGAAATAAAAAAAAATGAAATGAGCGGTGGAATTTCATACGTATAACAGAGAGATAAAAAATCTAGTACACATAAGCGCGTGGGGTGACTTTGGATAGGTCTTCAAAGATTATATAGAGATTTCAAAAGGATTTTTGTATATAAGTCAATAGTTGCCGAGATATATACGCTTCCTAATTTATAGTCCCCCTAGTTTCCTGCCGATGAAATGAATACTGTGTATCCCTTCTACGGAACATTTCACTTTACGTGGTCCAACACACCCTAGGCCGGTTAAATCATCATTCACATTTCTAAAAATAATTTCAAACCGAATGACATAGCAAGATTAAACGCCGACGTGCCGCTCAATTTTCGCTGCAAGTCACGTGATTATTTGCGCCAATGTGAACATCTCTATACAAGTTAGTTGAAATAATTGGCGCGAGCAAATCGCATCCGGCGTCCCGCGCGGGATTCGCCTCAATTTGAGCAGGTCTTTATTTGCATGCGGTTTCAGTTGTTATAAAATTTGAGACCGTTTTATTATGACGGAATTTAATACGGATATCTCCTTTAAATGAAACAAAAATTGTAAACTATTTGTCGGTTTGTGTATTTATCTAATTTATACCTATTGTCTATACTAAATAACCAACAACAACAAGTCTTATATTCGTTTATTTTATAAACTGTAATTAATTTAAAAAAATCCAACTGACATTTTGAAGAATATGTCTAGATTAAAACTATACAGAAAATTTAGAGACATAAATCGGTCCCGTTACTTCTAAAAATGTAAATCTCTATTTTAAAAGAGGTTTTTTTTTTGTGTTACAAAAGTTAACCAATCGTGTATCGCAACTGTCAAAATAAAGTTAATGAAAGCAATGAAAGTAAGAATCGGGTTACCGAATATCACTTTCATACGTTTTGTAGACACTTATTGTCTATACTAAATAATCAACAACGAAAAGTCTACTTTCCGTGAGAAGTATTATATTCTCTTTGAAGTCGTGTAGTAAGTTTCGTTCACATGGCACCGACTTTAGTAACTGTCTTTGATTTTACATATTATGTGTTTTGTATAATTATAAAGCTATTTTTGTTCCTAAATTTCGATTAGTAAAGGATAATTATTTCGTAGGTACTTTTCAACGTTTTTCAAGAGTAATTTATTTTTTAAGATTTTTCATTTTTAAATCAATCGCGTTTTCAATCGCGTGTTTGATTTAAATAGTGTTCACAGAAACAGTTACTCGTATTAGGTAAATCAATAGTTTTTTTGCTCTAATAATATTTTCTTATGTACATATTATGGGGCGAAGTGGCTTCCCATGTCGATTGCTTTAGTAGGTAGCACGAACATTCGGAATATAGTAAGCGAAACCGGAATTTAGAGCCTGCCTGCCTGTTTGCAGCGAAAGCGAATCCGTTCTTATACCCTCCGTCTTATGGCGACAGCAATAAAGTTGACTTTCGTAGTTGTAGTTTGATGATATTTTAGCGCGAATAAGTCTCAACATTTGTTTTATGTCGTAATTACAATTTGTAAGAAAACAACTACATTACTATAGTCGGCCCGGGGAACCTTGATCCCTATGACAGTTCATATTAGTGATGGGTCGTGTCGATGTAACTTAACTTTTTTATAGGCAAAAGCGTGACTTGCATTCAGCCATGTTGGTAAATATGTTTTTAAAAATATAATCTGCATTTCTAATGTTTGTTATATTTTTGTTGTAATGATTTAAGTTTTTTGGTTTAGATTAAGTAAGTAAAACGAAAGTTTTCCAAAAATAAATATGCATCATATTTTTTTACCCGGTAAACACGCGTTCGTTATGGGAACCAGGTCATTTATATATTTTATCATAAAATAGGATATCCCTATTTAATGTGCCCGGAAAACTTATTTCATTATAGGTAAATGTATTATGCAAAATATTTTTTTTGTACTTTAAAAATGTGTAATTTCAACATTGAAAATCGATGTAAATTATATTTTTACTTATAGTAACACTATCTGATCTGTCGCTACGCCGCGATCGCTAATTGGCTACTTCAGTACGAGTGCTAACGCCTTGTATGCGCCACGTGTTTTTTCTGTTATCGGAGTCCTTTGTTTGTTACTACTGTTGTTTTCTGTTTTTGTTGCTGTTTTGTTATTGTTGGTGTTGTGAAATGCCGAAAAGACTGCGAAAAACTGTACTCAATAGTGAAACGCGGGAGTTTGTTGTGCGCTTGCGAGATTATTTTGCTCGCGAACAACAAAATGGCGGACCTTTGTTGCCAGTTGACAACGTACGCGACCGTGTTGCTGATGCTCTGGGGATTGGCAAGGCTACCGTTTCCCCAATTACAAAGGACAAGTTCGGCGAATCGTCTATGGAGGAGAACAAATTGTCAACTCCGAAGAAGAAGAAACATAATAGGGCACATCCCGTACCCAATCCCGATGACTTCGACATGTCTGCGATACGGAACCATATTTATCCTTACTACTTGCGGGGTGAACTGCCGACTTGCAAAAAGTTATTGGCGTCGAAATCAGCTGATTTATTTAAAGGCGGTGTCACTTCTCTCAGAGTCATCAAAGATGTGGATTTCGGTATGGAAAGTGTGACAAAAGGAAAGTGTTAATGGAGCGGAAGGATATAGCATTGATGAGATGTGATTTTCTACGAAAAATAAAGAACATTGACAACTGGGACAATGTGGTTTACCTGGACGAAACGTGGCTAAACGCCAATCACACAGTCCCCAAAACATGGACAGACGATACAGAGAAATACTGTACCAAAGTGCCAGAAGGCAAGGGCCAGCGTTTGATTATCTGCCACGCTGGCACAGCCAAAGGTTTTGTGCCTAATTGCTTGTGGGCCTTCAAATCAGTAAAAACGACCGATTATCACGAAGAGATGAATTTCGAAAACTTTAAGAAATGGTTCATAAAACTTTTGGATAATTTACATGAGCCCCACCAGATTTTGATGGACAACGCCCCATACCATTCCGTTCAAGTGAATAAGGCACCTACCAGCAACAGTAACAAAGGTGAAATCTTAGAATGGTTGCAACGCAATGGTGTGGCAGCTGACAGTCAAATGCTGAAAAAGGAATTGGTCAGACTGCTGAACCTGCAGAAACTGCAAACAAAGCGGACATATTTCTTGGATGAAATGGCAAAACCCAAAGGTCACACAGTGATTCGGCTACCGCCCTACCACTGCCAATATAATGCTATCGAGATGATATGGGCGCATATCAAAGGTGGGTAATTTGTATTTATTTTATCATAATTATGTACATATTATGTACTTTTACTCCAATTTCACTCTTTGACTTTGCATCATATTCAATCTAAATAAATATTATTTCAGGTTGTGCAGGCAGCTTAACACCACTCCGCCATTCACAGCCAATAAAATGCTGACATTATTAGAAGAAGCTTGCAGTCAAGTGACGCCGGAAAATTGGAGGAAAGTCGTCGAGAAGATCAGAAAACTTTGTTTTGATGATTGGGATCGAGACGTGCGATACGACAGCATTCTAGATCAGCCGTTTTTGATAAACGTAGTCGACAGCAGCTACAGTTCAGATTCCGAGTCTGAGACGCAAGCACTTATGTCATTATTAGATTCAGATTAAAATATATAAATAAATTATCGCTGAACAGCTTTTGTTTTATTTGGTTTTGTCCTACAGTTAATTTTTTAATTCTCTTGTATTTGTTCTTCTTAATCGTGAGTGTATGTATGTAGCTGCGCTCCGTTCTCCGTAAGTGATGGTGAGTATAAGTAAAACTTAGAGCTTCAGAATAATGTTGTAATTTGATATTAAAATTAACTCAAATATATTCATATGAGCTTAAGTTAATAAGGTACGAGGTGCGCGATGTCAATGGAGAATGAACTAAAACCTAAGTATGAAAAAATTAATGACACTCATAATTTATTTCTTATTTATGTCACACGTGAAACTGATACTAATAAAACCTAATCTTAAATAAAAGAAAAGTTGGTGTCCCCAGAAATATCCATAATTTGAGTGACATAAAAACAATTTAATGTAGGTAACTTTTTTAACATTCAGCACCTATAAGCATTTTACGTCACGTTCGACGAATGTAAGAATAAAAATTCCATCTTCTTTATTTTATTATCGCAGACAACTTAAATGATTATAAATCGGACACTGAAAAGGACCTATGTTAATGTATTTTGTGCACTCGTTTCCATTATGGACATTTGTTTATCGATACTTCGGCACTAGTCGATATCTTCCAAACGAAGTAAGTTTTGCAGGACGTAAACGTAAAGTCTGATTGAGATAATTTCTTGTAAATGTTAATAATTGTTATAATTCCAACGGAATATCATTGTAATGGCATATATCTACCTAAAATTAATACTTGTCATTTTTAGACGCCTCCAATTCGATTCTAATGTAACGGTGACGCCACTACAAGGTTGTGTCGTCGGAATAACTGTCAGTGTCATAGAGATCAAGGTTCCCCGGGCCGACTATAGTTAAAAAATTTAAAAAGTTAGAGAGATATCAAATCAAATGATTTTACTCTAATATATGCATATCAAAAATTCTGTAGATTTTTGGAGATCGAAAAACATACTTTTTTATGGATTTTTTTATCGAGATTTCTTCTTCCAATTTTTTCCATGTTCGAAGATTGTAGGATAGAATCGAAGTTGCATGTACCCAAATAAATAACCCTCAGTCTTCTTAGATATCGAGATCCATGCCCATGGGCGTACCCAAAGGTGCCCTCCCCTAGATCTGGGGCTGCTACTCTTGGGCCCTTTTTCTTCTTTCTCTTCATATAATTAGCTGGTTAACATGTCTGTGAGGTTTACATTGGTATGTACATAAATAATATAAACTTCAAAACTACAGGGCAAATCATACAGCTGCTTCATTAAGTGAGTATTCGCGCTGCTCTCTATACATTCACTATTTGGACTCGTTATTATCTTCTTGGAAGTGAGGTTGAGCGAAGATCAATTGGTGGCGTTTGCTGTGTTGTTGTTACGTCCTGCTCAGCTAGCAAAAATTACAGTCTTGGATTTCAAAATCGTCGAAGAAGTATTCGGATTTTATGTATTATGACGGATTGCGTCAGAAGCCGAGCTGTGGTGGATTCTTTGGATAAACAAGGAGGAGAATCTCGAAAGTTTAATATGTTTCGAATATACGTAATAAAATACGTAATAATATGTATCGAAGTAATCTAATAAACGCACGTTCTAGATTTGCCGCCCCTGAGGCCAAAAGCTGTGTACGCCTATGCTATGCCACCAAGTTTCGTATTTCTACTATTAATCGTCAAGGAGTACCCTCATGAGGTGAAAATCTTGGCTGCAGCATCAGTTTATGGTAAAAATCATGTTAAGCAATTAAAATTGAATTTAAACGCAAAGTTTCGTATCTCTACTTATAATTGTTGAGGAGTATCTTCATCGGGAGACAATCCTGGCTGCAGTATCAGTTTTTTGTCATACCTTTTTTAGTATTTATTTCAATACTTTTCAATACACTTATTTATACATTATTTATAACACGTAAACAAAAAACAAACGGTAACGATGATACCTGCAGAAGTATTAACTGTATTGCAGATATCAACGCCCTCCTCCAAACATAGCATGCTTATACGTAATAAAATAATATAATGCTACATTTGTTGGTAAGTTTGTGTGTGGATGAGTGTGTGTAGATGAGTGAGTGTGGGAATGAGTATGAGTCTGAGTATGTGCGTGTGTGTGTATGTGTGAGTGTGCGGGAATGTCTGTTTGTATTTATGCATTTGTGGTACATAATAATATGTGTACAAGTATAATATGGATGTCTATATTTCAATTGAATTTAATCAGTGTTTCAGTGTCGTCATAAGAAAGAGACGATAGCCAGGCAAGACGCTTCTTTTTGCATATGTGTCGAGTTAAGGGATAGATGTTCAACTCTCTGTTCATTCTGTTTTATAGCAAAGAACTGATAAAGCAGTAGTGTCGACCAGCAGCTACCGTTTTGCATGTATCTGTTTTACATATTCTGTCAGTACGACGGACTAATGAAATATTGGGTTCAAAAGTCATCTTTGAATGTTTTCGCAAAACGGTCTGCAGGACAAATGGTTGACGAACTGTAAGTACTTCACACAGTGAGTATAATTTGTTAGTTGGAAATATTTCTCCAGATTTCTCATGGTTTCTCCAGAAGAACTTTTAAAACAGCTCTTTGAGCTCTTTCCACCCTAATCATCTGGTTCTCAATGGCGCCACCCCAAACCGTAATACAGTACGTGATAATAGATCGAGCTAGTGCAAAATATACATATCTGAGACATTTAAATTCAGCAATACATTGACTTTCGTTTCCCATACGAAAGAAACGATGAGATGTTATATAAAGATGCTTATCGAAGTATCCTTAGGCTCCTTGAAAATGAATTAAATAAAACACGTTTTGAGTAACTTAATCGTATATTATATTTGAAAATTCTCCGTAATAATGTACAATTTTGGACTTATTCATTGGGACCTATAGTTAATTCCACGGAACATGATTATTGTTCTGTGTATGATTTAGTATTATATAACAACGCATAATTAGAGCAGCCTATGGTCCAATAGCATTATATAGGACTTGGACTCATTGTTATATCTAACAACTAGTCGGAAAAAAAAACGTTATTTTTAACAAGTTTAAGTAAGTATTCGTTACTGATATAAAAATCAAGACACACAATTAGCTGATAAAAACCTAAATAACGGTTTGTAACTTTTTACGCATATCAGTCTCACAACGCAAGTGATCTAATTTCAAATTTTGACATTTTTAGCTTTCATTTATGTCTCTAATTTTTTGAATTCTTCTAGGTCCAGTAGTTTTATAAATGAAACTGAATGAAAGAAGGGAGTGAGTTTCGTGGAGGGAGTCCGTTACTGTGTACACAAGAAATGAACGCATGTTGTCGTGGGGTATGAAAATTGCTTTCGCGACGTGAGGAGAAAGTTAGGAAATTACAGAATTTGTAGGGTAGGTAAACATAAAGTTTATAATGGGTTTCGCCCATTGCGTTCTCGAGTGCTGTAAACGTTTGCATTCGAAAATACCCCACGTATGAAATATTTAAAGTATTTTCGTAACTTTAGTGTGTGCGGAAGAAAATAAACATTAATATTATTTGGAAGATTTGTTTATTATAATTACCATCGAACACAGCTCTATATGTTTAAAAGTTATTTAAAAGACATTATGACTTCTACTATAAAAAAATTGAATAACAAATGATATTTCACGTAATTATAGCACGTAACGCAAACGTGTCGGGTGTTCCGTTCGGATATTTACTATTTTCACAGACAATAGATATCGCCCTTCATACGTCACGATTTGTTAGACTGAAAGAAATATATGGCGTACGCCTATAACAGAAAGGGATGGGAACATATCTCATCTCTGTCGGTGTGATCAATGTTTTAAGACAGTTAAGCCGTTGCATTTGACAGACATAAGAACCAAGCGAATCTTTGTTCGTTAGTAATTTTAAGTTTTCTAATTGTTTTTGAAATTACCAAGTGAAAATTAACTTAAATTTTTTTGTAAATTTGTAAAATATTTTGGGCGTGATGCAGTATTTTGGGCTGTAATAGCTTGACAAACATGGTCGTCAAAACAAAAGACTGTAGTGGCCACACCAAGGCAATATCTATTAACATCTGTACTATCGTCAACCAATCGTCGCGCTGACAGTATGATTAAATGACAGTATCATTCTATTCTATGTATGTTCTGACCTATTTAGAACTAGACCTACAATTTATGGGTTAATAATAAGGGTACTTATTGACCGTTGTCTATTAACAAAGGCACTGTCAAATTAATAAATATTAAACTAATAATAGTCTTATGCAATCCAGCGTATGTTAGAGTGCTCGAGACATATCGCCAGCGTACGGGCTTATTTGAATTTGGAATGTTTGGTCTTATATTTAAAATTCTTGTTGTGAATTTTACACGTTTATAATGGGATTGTGTCACTGGTACGGTCCGGTTGAAACCGGAATGTTTGCGTCAACTCTTATAGTAAAATTATCAGATAATTGTGTTCTGGATTTTTTATTAATGTAAAAAAAAAATTGACATGGTTGAAATGTACTCTCAGCAACTTAATTGTTTAATATAACAGTAGGTAATAATTGATATGCGACATCGATTACTTTATTGATAAGACAAAAAAATACAATATTTTCATTTTTTAATTTAACTTAGGAATGATGAAGTTTTTACTAGACACATTTTTAATATAAAATAATTTAAAAACACAAATTTATGATTTAAAACTGTTTTTTTCAGAACTTATTCTAAACATTTTAAGCGGGTGCCAAATACTTATTTGACTTGGATACTCGGACCAAGAAATAATGGACAGAGCCATAATAAGTTGCCGCTCTTACTCCCGTATGTGTCAAACGAATTTTTGTCTCTTTCTATCTCATTGAGCGTACCACGAGTAAAACAGTTATAGTAAGTATGGCAACCTCGCACTATTAATGTAATTCGTGTCAGCTTATCAGTCGGTCGGTCATGAAATAATTATTTGCAAAATACTCGTAAATCTTAAGTGTTTTGTCTATTAATATTCACGAAAACAAAAATATGTCATGTGCAGCCGTGTAAAGCTTCGGTCTCTTGATCGGAACGCACAACGCTGCGGTAAGCGGTTCAAAGCCAGCGTCATGACGCTGCGTTGCTAGAAGCGGTCAGTTGATTTTGCCGCAGTTACCATAGTAGACGTGTCAACACGAACAACATTTTTAAAATTTTTGCTTTGTTTGAGAAGGAAGAAGAAGAAGAATTGATTGTGCTTCACAAAAGAATTAGAAGGAGCCCCAAAAACATGCTTTTACAACAAAAAACTGCCCGTCTCCGAATAAACAAAATATGAAAATGTTACATACTTTTTTTTTAACTTCTCAGCTATTTCCCTCCAGCAATTATCCTTTATTATTAAACTTTTATGTTTCTTGTTTCTATTTCTGTATAAAGAAGGGTAATTACGAATTAATTCTATTAAATTATCTTCTATTAAATCCATCGCGACCCGTGACGCACACCGCAGTGAACGAGCACGACGCCGCGTTGTGCGGAATACCCGCTCTCCACTCACCGCAGACGCATACTGCGACGGAACATTGGGCCCGTATTTATAAATCGCTCTTATGTCTGAGATCAATCTTGAGTGCACACTTAAGACGCTGTGCTAATTAATAGATCGTAGTTAAACATATTCTTGAGATCAGGGAATCAGCTGAGTGTCGCCCGTATTAATAAATCAAACGCGATACTCAAGACCGATCTTGAGATGCTACTGAAGTGCATGTTTGCCAAGTGCTGTGAAACCGTGACTTGAGTACGAGTCGTGTGGTTAAATAACAATAGTCCCTGAACACGTTTTTTTCCATTGGGGTAAAAACGTGTTTTTTTTGCCGACATTTTAAAGGACTACACTGCACTATAAAAATGTAAAATACCGCGAAGCGAAATACAAAATTTATTATTTAGGTATTTGTAGGTTGTTATTATTAAAGCAAGCAATGACGCAGTGTCCAGCGGTGAGCCCAAGATGAGCCGGTGAGCAGTGACGCCACGTCATGTTAAAATTCCCGACTTGACAGCTTGATGCAATGCGTTTAGTTTTTTTTTTAAAAGAACCAAAATGTTTAACCAAATATTTTAATTTTTCGTCATTATTATCAACAAATTATTACTAATTATTTTTAGTCAACATGATTAAAGTATTGTAGTATAAATAAGTACAAATAAGTAGATTGTGAACTCAAATTATGTTCAAATTTGCAAAACTGTGATCGAATCAAAAGCGACTGTACTAGCAACGACGAAACGTTTACCCATTTCGTCAATCCATTCCTAATCATTCATTCAAAAATTACGTTTATTTGAGATCGCGCTCTTGAGATCGATCTCAAGTGATACGCCGCTGATGAAGGTTTATTAATTAGCGACGATCTATTAACGATTAATTATTAATTATTAGCGACGATTTATTAAGCGTGTGATCAGAACTTGAGTGCGACTCAGCTGAGATCGCACTTGAGAGCAGTCTTGAGCTCCATTTATAAATACGGGCCTAAGACCATTCCGCGATTTTTCATACGCGTAACGCGAGTAACGCTTACCGCAGCGTTGTGCGTTCCGATCAAGAGACCAAAGCTTAACGTTGTACGGTGACCTTCCTTACGCATGTACATTAGTAAAAATACTCGGTCAACAAAAAAAGGATACCGTAAGGACACGCTCTTAGAGCAAACATTCCGTCCATTGTGATACTGTGATACGCCACATCCGAGATTGGATATGGCGTCATAAAGGAAAAAAACAACATATTTTTATAAATTTTTGATGGACTTGTAATCTGAATGATAAGATGTAATATAATTTTCATTGGTCGGTTGCGAGTTCGTTTTAGGACCTAAAGAAATTCTGCGTCGATAATATGTAGTTCTTATTTAACTATGGGTACCATCAAATTACTATCACTTGTAAATTGTAACTGAGCATAATATAGAGGAAACATCATACAACTACTTAAAATATTATTAAACCAGTTTACATAATTTCTTTACAATAATTGTTTTCATAGGATCTTTATCGTGTTCATAGCAGTTATAGTTTAATTATGTACATTAATACGTATAATTCATCTAACAATTGACAACAAATTTAACTATTCTTGTTTTATAGTTAATCAACTAATAATATTATTTCACTAAATATATTTTTTGGAAAAATATAGATACGTGAAATTAGATTAATTTTGGACACCAAAAAGCAAGGCGTACTTGGGTACTACAATTTATCGGTGGTATTTCTGTAATAATGGCAACAACTACCTACTCTCTACAAACGAAATCTTTTTGTAAGCAATGTAAATATTTTACAGAGTAAATAAAATTGTAATGTTCTTTTCAAAATGTATCTGACTTAAATGAACGCTTTTTTTTTACTTAGGGTAAGTTGGGGTAAGATCGTAAGCGGGGTAACATGGTATAAATCGTATGCTTCATAATAATGTATCATTTTTACATTGAGAATGTAAGATTGTAGGCGGGGTAACATCATTTAAATAATAATACTTCGTAATAATGTATAATTTTTACATTGAAAATGTAAGATTGTAGGCGGGGTAACATCATTTAAAAAATAATACATCGTAATAATGTATAATTTTTACATTGAAAATGTAAGATTGTAGGCGGGGTAACATCATTTAAAAAATAATACTTCGTAATAATGTATCATTTTTACATTGAAAATGAAAAATGAGACATTATTAGGAAGTATTACGTTTATTGCCCCCCTTACGATCTTACCCCAACTTACCTTATTTGCATACTATATCGAATGTAGTTGATTATTGTGTCACTTGCAGAGGAATTTTTATGGAATGGTTGGTTTGTTACATTAGTTTCTTAAGGCTTACAAATAACCTAGAACTTTCATTATAACTTTCCAGAAAGCTTCAAGTACGGCGTTATATTGCCTGAAGTTTAATGTTCTCGTTTACCCAGCACATTACGAATAATCGATCGAAAACAATTAATAAAACAACTTAAAATATAACGCGTTACGGAAATTACAATTAGATTACTATATTAATCAGTTTAATTGATTATATCGTAATCATAAAAAGTGTTGATATTAAATTATCCATTAATTAATGGTTAATTATATACAACAACATACATGTATCGCGTTGCGATAGCGTTAACAAAAGTAATAAAAAATGTACTCGAGAGTCTGCGGTGGAAAGCACAGATATTTCCGTCAAGTATTATTTAAATATCGTTTCTAATGGGTTCGTAAAATATTTACATTGAATAAAAAATCATCAGGTAATAATTCCACTTATAAGTGAACTTCACGTGATAACAAACGCATT
This sequence comes from Zeuzera pyrina, assembly GCA_907165235.1. NCBI lineage: Eukaryota > Metazoa > Arthropoda > Insecta > Lepidoptera > Cossidae > Zeuzera > Zeuzera pyrina. The sequence goes on from OU015640.1 coordinate 14,649,983, forward strand.
TGCTATAGCATTAGTATTTACATTATTAAGCGAAACTGTATTGCTTTAATTTATGATATATTTAATCTACTTTTCTTCGATTAAAATGATTATTACGTAACCATTTAATTGAATTTATTGTATTATCGTAAAATAAAAATGATTAATAAATATACAAATTGATTATTCTGTAATTATTCTCATTACTTAATATAAAATAGACTTACACGCCGATAACATTATAAAAGTATACGTTAAAGATTTCTTTAATCAAAAATGCAATTAACTTCGAATTATACGCCATTAAAAATGAATTAAAAAATGCGTTTCATTCATACTCGTATACGACATCGATAGAAAAATTATCAAAATTAACTTCTGAACTAAATGCTGATTTTTTTAATGAGATGTTTTTTTCTAAATATTGTGTTATGAAAAGTAATTATACAGACACTGCTTTCAAATTCATTTTTTTTGGCGCGAGTTATATTTTACATAGTTTAATGGCGGTTATAGATGTTCTATAAGATACAGTACAGCCAAAATAAATAAAAACAGAAACATCAGGGAATAATATTTGACTAAATTGACTATATTTCAATTAATATTAATCACTTTTTAAATCAAATATATTTTTGATATATGTATGTAAATTTATTTGGCAGTTTCACTACATTAGATTTTTTTCTATACATTTAGTTATTTATTGCATTATCTATATATTTTTGTGCAATAAAGTTTACATGATATATCGAGAGCTAAGCGTAACTTATGTGCTTTATATAAATAATAATATTTACATATTATTATATATTTAATAAGTACAAAACATTTTACTAAACATTTCATTTGCTACTTGAAAATAGGTTTCAATTTGGGGACGAGGTATACGCTTGTGTAATTAATTTCGTTCCACGAATTTCGTAATTTCGCGAAATCACTCGCATTATTTTTCGGAAGTAATTAACATGTTGATCTATATTTATTTACATATAAAGTGCTTTATATCGATTGATTATGAGAACAGTTTATTCGCTGGAAATTATCAGTTTTTCTTCTGAATTCCAGGATTTTCATAGGACGTGATATTTTAAATAATTTACTAAAATTGATTTATATTTCATAATCTTAATTAGGGTTGTTTCAACAACAATAGCTAAGGTCCCTTGTGATTTGAATGTGACACTAACACTATTTGCACTGATTATAATTCACTTTGTGCTTGAATAATAGACTCATTTAATTGATACCAGTTTGAAATCATTATTTCGTCGTAATCTCTTAGTAAGATTTGTGTACACCACTTCACTTTATTGTTCACCAAAACACTTTATGATTATTCGTAATTATTATTCACAATTTTTCCCTAGAAAGTTTTAATCTTCGCATGTTTTGCAGCATTGCTCTTTGTATCGACGCAGTGCGCACATGTTCATTGCCCGGACATTCTCACAAAATCTGGATGTATCGCGGCAAACGCCATCTGTAATGAAAGAGAATGTTGAAAACACTGGAAATATGGCTCTTTGTTCATATTCACACTTTTATTAACTAAATCCACAAGAATTAACGGGCGTGTAAAAGTATACAAATAACTAGTCAAGTGTAAGTTGGATTTTCATACAGATGGTTTCGCATGGTATAAAGTTTATAAAAATGTTAATTTTTATTTTTAACTTTATTTCTTATAATTTATAAAAGCCACGACTTATTTCATACTTTTTTTGAAATATAATCTTTACATGTTATTTTTTTCATCATATTCAGAGAGGTAACTGTCAGTAAAGAAAACTAAGATTGCCATCAAAGGAAAGTTGACACAAAAAGTACATTGCTTCTTGGACTGAAAAGGAATCAGCGCACTCGACTTTGTCAAAGACAAAGATAATCTCTTAGAATTATATCAGACAAGCGGTGTCTCGCGGTTTCAGCCGCGTTAAATTTGGTATTTTTCCAGTACAAAAGGTAACCTAGATTACTCTCTGAAAAGTCTTCTACCTGTCGATGATAGCCCTGTCGAAATCAGTTCAATCGTTTCGGAGATTAATTTGAACAAAGAAACAAACAGACAGACAAAAATTTAAAAAAGTGTGTTTGGGTTCTAGTGCACGTCCACTTAAGAGTATTCTTACTCTTAAGTGGTTATTTGCACTTTATAAGCCTTTATAAAGCCTTTGTTTCGAAAACACAGACAGACACTTTAATTTCATTTATTTCACTTATATATAGATAGTCAATAGATAATGAACTGTATGAACTATTTATGCGCTCCAGTACACAAAATAATGCGATGGCCAAAGTATAAGTCTATTTCTGAGTAACAACTAACAAATAGAAGAATTTTTTGGCATTTATGGTATCTACTCTAGTTGCGTTATTACAGCGTTCGAGTACACTTTGTATTGAGATCAAAATATTGGTACTCGTCATCCAGAGGTTTCCTCATGCGTAACCCTTAATCACTTTGAAGAGCTTCTCCGTTATTTTCATGTTTGCGATAACTGTAGCCTTTTTGTTCTTCCGATAATGGCAAAATAAAACCTGTACATGATATAAGAATTGATAAATGGATTTTTCTCGGAGTTAAACATTTGTGTCAGTTGATCAATGGACAAATGTTTGTCGATGTTCCCCAATTATGGAAAACATGAAACCACGCAGTACATGCATGGAAAACCAATCCTTGTTAGTTGTATTTGGTCTCTATTGAGGCTGAAAAAATAGTGCCTACTGTCAAAAGAATATTGTCTTTTCTTGATAATATTCTTTATTATCGAGAAATATGGCATATTTGAATATGCCTATAGATTTTGTTTTTTATTGATGTTTTAAATTAATTAAAAACATTCTAAAATGACTGGCCCGTTGGCGGTCCCGAGTTCGATCCCCAGTCCGGTCAATTTAGGAAACGAACTTTTTTAAATTGGCTTGGAGTCTGGGTGTTACTGGGAGCTCCCCCAGAGTTCGGTGTGGTATCCATAGTACAAGCTTACTGCTTAGTTTAGGGTCACACAATCTGTGTAATTGTCTGTAATATTAGTATTATTATTATATTACTATATCTGGTGATAAATCGAACATAAGCCCTTACATTGGCAAAATTTGCAATTATGAAGGTGTCATTTATAAAAGAAATAGTTTATTATTCAACTTATTATTTGCTTTACTTTTTACTTTTATTTACTTAGTTACCTTTGCTCACGCAAGCGTGTACAGTGCAACTCCTAACGACGGCCGGGCGCGGCATGTGTCCGCAGGCTGCGCCCGCGCTGCGCGCTCTCCCTCGCCCCGCGCCGCCCGCGCCGCCCGCGCCCCCGCCCCCGCCCTCGCCCGCCTTTCGCCACACACACCGCAGCACGCGGTGCTGGCGACCACTGCCGCCGCAACCGCCAACGCACTATTTGTTAGAGTTTTTTTAAAATTTAGTAGTCAAAAGGGCAAGTCGCCTTTATAGTTTCATCTTGGCCACAAATTAATTAGTTACTAGCGTAAAGCATGTTTGTCTGCACGTCACTCGGACCAATAAACATAATGGACAGAGCCATAATCATTTGACGCTCTTATCACCGTGTGTCAAAGGAATTTTTATGTCTCTTTCTATCTCATTGAGGGTAACCACGAGTAAAACAGTTAGCTATAGTAAGTATGGCAACCTCGCGCTGGCAGTGTATTTCATGTCAGCTTATGAGTCGGTCTGAAATAATTATTTACAAAATAAGGTACCTGCGGGTAATAAGGCCAGTCGTCTAATAAGGCCTATGTGAGTAAAATCGTATTTACAATGAGCGCTCCCGCTCAAGGCAACACTCACAGACGCCTAACACACGAAGATATCTCTATGAGTTTACAAACGCGAAATACCACTCTTCCCGTTTCGAGGATTGTAATGATACAATGTATGAAATGTATGAACATTGCGAGAAACTACCGCGAAACGAATAATAAAAATCGGTCCGAATCAATCGCAAGTATTAATCGTCATGTTTCACTAATTTGTATAATCTTGCAGTGTAAAGTTCTTAATCATTTTAAGATTTTTTATAATAAATACTTGAATAACGTACTGTGACTCAAATATTTTAATTTAGTTTCTCTTACATACATAGTCGACGTCTATTAAGGCCTACCTAATTTAAACAAAGATTTTGTTTTCCTCCTACATCATGAATCAAATTTTATTTGTTTCATAATGTATTGTATATAAATTTCGAGGTTTTAGGAATGTAAACAAGTGTGTGTAATTTAATGCTAATTGAACAATCCTTAGTTCTAGTGTCTGCGACCACGATGGCTATAGAACGAGCATTTACTCAAATAAATGGTTGTTATGGGGAGAAAATTACAGATTTTTTAATAATTTTTAATGTAATTTCTGCGTTTATGCAATTATTGCTCTCAAGTATTAAATGTATAACGCGTAGTTTGATTATTTCAGTATATTACAGCTGTAGACTTTATTACCCTACCACAGTAAAATAAGGCCTATTGGCAAGGTTTTCAATAATGTTTATGGTAAAAAATGCCATTTTCCCTTTATATTTTATAGTACTTTTATACCTAATTATAATTAAAGTCTGTTGATTATATTGGTTATTTTTCATTTAGTTTCAAATCTTCCTTAGCTAGGGCTTAATACCCGCAGGTGCCTTACTCGTAAATCTAAGTGTTTTAGCTACTAGTATTCACAAAAATAAAAAATGTCATGTTCATTCGTATCGTTGTATTGTGGACCTTTCCTAGTCACGTACATTAGTAAGAATCTAGAAACTCGATCAATATAAAAGGACACTTTAAGAACATGCTCTTAGAGCAAATGCTTTGTCCATTGTAATACTAGGTCCGAGGTAGGTTACATAAGTACAATTTATTTTCATATTTACCTCTATTGAATTAAAAGATATAAACTGGTAACAAAAAAATCAGAAATGAGAAAAAAAAACAATCAGATTCTATGTCTAATTTTTTCAGTAACTTTATAATATTTTACAAACTTTTACATTTTTAAACCGAAAAAAATGTTAAAGCAACATAAAGCAATGTATTATATTTTTCTCAATTCACGATTTCAAGGGTTTTATTTAATATCATACATGATGATCTTAAAATAATTCTCATTGTTCTCTTCACGCATTTTCTCGCATGCGAGTGCTCTAAACATGCCTGTCAGTTAACACGCAGGCTATTCGATCGTCACAAGTCAATCTTGATTTTCCTTGACTTCGGCTCACTTCACTGTACACTCCTCAAGTCAAGTCAAATCAATTTATTCAAGTAAATCCAATTACAAGGTATTTTTGAACGTCAAATCTACTTTAGTTCGGTTCAAATAGAAAACCTGGACACTGAGAAGAACCAACAAGAAACTCGGTCAGGTGTCATTTTTGCAACTTCATTTTGCAAAAGGTTTATTAAAATACAATATTTTCATTAAGCCAGTCAATGCATGTGCAGAGAAGATCATTTCCAGACTATTGTTCTTCTAAAGCTCTAAAGTCTTTTAACTTAACCTCTGACGTTTACAGTATTTTGGGCTACTACTTAATATTACTATTCCAAATGTCAATTATTATTCTGCTAGCAAAATATCTGACACAACGCGGCGATTCCCTGTTTCCTTTTTGCGATTTGGAAACCCGACACTTAAAAAAGTATTCTACCTTACTCCATGGCCCGACAGCCCACCCTGCCCTGCAAGGCTGCGGTAGGCGCTTGTTCTTCTCAGGCTTCACAGTTTGGTCGCATGAAACTTCTGGTAGCACTGTCCCGTTCTCACTAATGCATTCAACGCGGCAACGAATCACGGCTGTGGAAAAAAACCAGTTTGTATATTATGTACTACTAATATTTTTTAAAAGTGTTCATTGCATTTTACAGTCCATGTAAAGGTAATTGCAAGTAGTGCATTTACAGAGAAAACATTATTTACATTTTTAGTTGTTTTTGTTAACTACTGTTCTTTGTCTTTTACAATATTCGTAAAAATAACCTCTATTAACTGTTGTTACAATTAATACTGCTTTTATTAACCGACTTCAAAAAAAAAGTTCTATGTTCGTCTCCATGTGTTTTTTTTTTAATGTATGTTCACCGATAACTTCATCAATTGTGGACCGATTTCAATTTTTTTTTTGTTTCAAAAGATAGGTATGCTTCCGAGGTGGGGTTCCATTTAAATTTCACCGCTATTGGAGCTCGGACTTCGAAGATACAGCAAATAACGCGACCTGGTTTATAACCTTCATTTATATTGTTACGAGCTGAGGGTAATAAGATGCCGGTTAAGGGTGCAAAGCGTTTATTTTCCTTCGTACGAGCAGATGTCAAGAACACGCGAATTTAATTACGGCGGTTCCTAATCTTCGTAGTCGCCCTCGAAGTAGGTACTCGCGTAGTAGTCACCGAAGGTACACGCTTCACTCAATAACAACGTTCCCGAATCGCAGAGTTCTTCTATCCAAGGTCGTCGCAGTAGTCGTTGTAGTCGTCTTCGTAATTCGCCTTGATGTCGCCTCGAACGATAGTTGAGAAAATTTGACTCGGCGGCGGACACGGAGCTCTATTTATAGTCGGATAAAACAAGGGTGGACCTTTCTAGTTAATTACGTTCGCTAACAGTAATTCGACATTGTTCTCGACGCCGCCTGTTTGCATGAGTCATAGGTACATGACACGTCATCGCTCGGGAATATTCGAGGTGCAACTTTGTTCTTCTTTGTGACTTATACCATTCGATAGTAGACCTTAAACCTAGCAATGCGTTTTTAGGTCAAAACTCTCCAAGCCTTGGTCTCGAGATATAAGCACTTACGTTTTTAGTTACATTGAAAATCGACCTTATTTCTTACACATAAGGTCCAACCGTAACAATATTAATGATTCTCTTGTATATAGTTGCGCTCCAGAATTAGAATTAATTGTAGACCTACTGGAATTCAGCAGTGGGTGGTACTCCGAACAATATCTCATAATATTCCCCATGATAAATGTGGTAAAATATGCTGAGGGACGCAATGTCCCTCCTCAGGGCCAGAGAGTTGAGCCGATAAGGGAATACTGGATCGCCGATAACCCAAACTGCTCTAGATTGTATACTATTAAATGGAAAGAGTTGATACTGGGCACTCCAGCCCAGAGATGGGAACAACAGTATTCCATGTGAGGCCTAACCTGTGCCTTGTAAAGTTGTAGGCAACGGGTCGGAGTGAAATACTGTTCCGCTTTACCAAGCACACCCAGCTTATTCGAAGCTAATTTAGATTTACCTTCCAGATGACCGCAAAACTGAACGTCGCTAGAGATATCGACTCCAAGGCCTCTAATAGTCAGCGTGGCATCAAGGGGAGTACATTCAAAACTGAGAGATATGACTAAGGAACGTCTTTTTGCGGTTAACGTGCAAACTTGTGTTTTAGTGGGTTGTATTGGACTAAGTTTAGTCGGCCCCAACATGAGACATGACTTAACATGTTCCCAATATCAGTCACAAGTTTGTTCTGTTTCTCAATAACGTTTTCCAAAGAAATGTTAGAACATCCGGTGCATCCCCAGTACTGTCATCCGCATAGCAATGAATGCCGCGTTGTTATGTAGCATGTCATTGATATGCAGAAGAAAAAGAGTAGGTGCACACACCCCTGTGGAACACCAGCGGCCACGGACTTCAAGTTAGAGCATAAACCGTCTACTATGACTTTTATACTAAGCCCAGAGAAGAAGCTGGCAAATCCATGCATAACTTTTCGGGAACCCCGTAAGATGAAAGTTTGGAAATTAGAGCCCCGTGCCACACCCTATCAAAGGCTTTCGCTATGTCCAGACTTACTGCCAGAGTCTCCCCTTTACTCCCGACTGCTTCCGCCCAGCAATGCGTAAGGTATACTAAAAGATCACCAGCCGAGCAACCACGACAGAAACCGTACTGGCTATCACTAGTCAGCTGGTACTCCTCTAAGTACCCGAGGAGCTGGCAGTTTATAATGGATTCCATTACTTTGAAGTGTAAAGAGGTAATGGCAATGGGCCTATAGTTGGACGGATCTCAGCGATCGCCTTTTTTGGGGATTGGGTGCAGAAGGGCTGTCCTCCAAGAACTTGAGACAACGCCAATAGTGTAAGAGAGCTGGAAAAAGCGCGGTAGAACCGGTGCCAACTTAGGAGCACAGGTCCTTAGCACAATTGAGGGATTCCGTCTGACCCACACGACTTGTAAATATAGTGGGAAAAAAGAGCCTTATGAACTGAACTTTGTAAGAACCAAATGTTTGGCATAGTACTCGCGCAATGCGGTATGGTTGGTGGTGACTTTCCCCCGTCATCCAGTGTCGAGTTTAATGCAAAGAGAGTGCCCAAAAGATTGGCTTTCTCCTTTGCAGTGTGCAATGGTGGAAGAGACAGCTGACAAAAATTCCCAAGGACAGCTTTGGCAAGAGACAAAAATGCGCGAGTCCGTAAAGGAAGACGAATTAGACTCTTGCCAATTTTGCCTATGACTGAGGACTTCGCTTTGGCAATGTCTTTCTTAAAGGACCTGGCGGCATAGTCGTACTCCTTTCTGAACGCACTGGTGTTTGATTCCTCAGATTCTACTGTCTTAGTCCAGGCCCACGCTTCTGGCGGGACGTCAATTTGCAAGAGCAACCAAACCAAGGCCGAGATCCGCCACCAATGAGAACCACAGAGTTTGGAATGAAAAGTTCCGTTCCCTGCAGTAAGACATCAGCCACGGAGTCGGGGAAGACATCAGGGTCGTCAGGCGAAAAGCAAACTCGGCACCATCACTATCGCCACCAGCCATCGAATTTAATTACTGGAAGTCTATAAGACCTAGAAATTGTACAGAGCAAAAGAGAGTAGCAGCAGAAACCAAGGAAGACCAAAGCTCAATTATGAAAATAAAAAGCACAAAATATTTTGTCACTTCGAATAAAATGTTTCCGAGTAAATCGACTATAACTTTAATTAGATTCTTTAACAGTGTGAAAAATTATTTTATTAAATTTGACCAACTTCTGTTATCTGGATATTTTTGTTCCAATACAAATGACATTTCATTGTCTTCATCAAAACAAAGGGGTGCATAGGCCAGAGAGCCAGGTAGGCACGAAACCCGTTCGACCCTTTTTGGGCCAACCACCTGATTGTGGGATAAGTATAAAAGGAGATAGGACCAAAATAAGAGGTTCGAATGGATCAAACAACTAGACAGAATCCAGGAATGGAGGCCTAAAACAAGATACTCAGTTTTATATAAGCATCATTATGCTTACAGGAAATAGAGTCGATCAACATTAAAAAAAAATTGCCAATTTTACTAATTTTTATGGGAATCTCACGCATGACCAAAAAATTAAACTGATAAAATTGGTTTTACAAAAAAAGACCGAACGGTTCTCAAGATGGTTCCCCTGTGTCTCATAAGGATTCAGATTTTCCCATGCTGTTCCAGTTAAAACCACTATATCGTATGTGTAGGTAGTCAGTACTCACCCGTGCCCCCCGAGAGACATTTTCCCCCGCAGGCGGAGCTGCGCCACCGCGCACATGGCTCCCCGCACGGCCGAAGCACGGCGGGTGCGCTCACGCCGCGGATCTCGCACGCCTCTGTCTCCACCGTTGTGGTTACATTGCCTTTCTTATGCTGTTTTGAAATGTGGATGCGAAATTAGTTATAGATTGGATCAAAGTTTGAACCCTGCTTAAGCAGATTAGACCAAACGAATTCGTTCTAACCCTCGCGCCCTATGGCTATAAGGGTAATTTTTGCAGTTGCGGTTGTACCATGTTAGCGTGGAAAAGTCTTAAAATTAATTTTTGTACCAAATTATAATTGCAATAAAATTGCATTAACAATTAAAAACTTGTTTGAGAGATTTGGAATATTATAATCAACTAGCGGACCCGACAGACGTTGTCCTGCCCGAAATAAAAAAGAAATTACCTAAAACCCAATTGCAGCACCACTTACCGTGTCCAATTATAAATCTAAAGCATCTAAAGATCCACTCAAACACACACAACAAAAATTTCATCAAAGTCGTTGTAGCAGTTTAGGAGGAGTTTATTGACAAAGACGTGTACAGTAGAATTATATATGTAAAGATTAAACCTTCTTTTGCGCAAAAATTCAATTGGATCTCTGAAATTCTACAAAGTTTCATGATTTTTACTTCCATGGATAGATAACAATAACCATATTTTTTTAAACTGCTATATTGTAGTTAATTTTTTAATTGTTAATTAGTTTTAATTGTGAATTGCTTCTTGTTAAACTATAACCAAACCGCAATTGCAAAAATCAACATTTTAACTGTTGACATAGGGCGCGAGAGTGGCAGCCCAGTAACCCGGGCTAAAGAATATGGCTACGGTGTTCCCCACCTGTCGTATAGGTGACTAAAGAGGCATTAAAGAGGTAACAGAGTGGGGGCTCCGCATACTTGCACACAAACTTGCAGACAGCATGCGACAACCAAATATCACGCGATATCTGTCAAAACGAGAATTTGTATGATGTAATTTGTATAGTGGCACTGAATCTACCGCGAAAAGTACATTATACGGTCATGGCTCAATAGACACGCAATCGTCACATATGATACTAATTTTTTTTATTACAATTAGGCACCGGTCGCGCAGTAATCGCGTTACTGTTGCTGTCTACGAATTTTTAGGTCCGGCGACCCCGAGGAGGACTAAACCGCATATGTTCTGCGTTGGCGTGACACTGCTAAGTTGCAGGGTGGGCTCTGTCACAGCCTTCTTCCAGAAGTACTTCGATATAGCGCGAGAGGGGTTTGTTCCGTAGAAGATCCCGGAGCCCGTCGACAATGCGAAAAGGATACCAGCGCAGAAGTTTCCGTGGATATAAACGCCATATAACCCCTATACCATCCCCAGGGGACTGGGTACGTGCTAGTTTCTCTAGCGTAATCAAAAAAAGAGCCTCTTTGCGGCCACGGCACGCGTCAGATAGATTTGTATTATTTTGTTTTTTTTTTAATGTTATTAGTTTTTTTTTTCATTATTTCCTGTACTGTGTGTTGTGTGAATAAGCTGTTCATCTATCTATCTACTTACCTGACAGACAGCTCCTCTAACTTGATGGCCAGTCCGACCACAGGGCGCGCTGCACGGTGACCACTCAGTGGTCATCCACACGTATTCATGTGAATCTGCTGCTGCTATAAACCTAAGAGGTTTAAGAAAAAAATAATTAGTTTTAACTAACCGATTTTTAATATCAACTCTTTTTTTCTAACGTTGCACTCGGGCAAAAGTAACTTACTTAGAGGTCGTAATTTCAATATCTTCAAATTTTTCCTTCAAATTCTCGACTCGTTCCTCTTCAATGGAATTTCTATCTTCATTCACTATTATAATGTCTGAATCGTCGTCTATAGGAAACACAATTTGTTTGTCATCGAGACTCACGACTCGGGTCTTACTTGGGGGTCGGTAGTTTTGATACATTATCAGCGGATCCACCATTCTTTGACCCCTGGAGTTCCCCAGAGTCTGAAAATTCCAGAACATCTAAACATATCAATTATATGTCTTTCTTGTTGGAGGATTCAGCAAATTTATTTGGTTAATGATGTTGTATGGTGGTAAACATATTTAGTAATTTAGAAAAACTAGCGAATGAAACAATGGTTGCAATATTAGATCACATCAGAATATATACTTGTATGTAGGTTTCAGTACTAAGTTCATTGTCCGTTACGATTAAAACAAATATTTAATAAAATACACATCATAATGAAGTCCTATAATAAAAAGACCACATGCTGTAAAATGAAACCAAATGTTGATAGAAATGAACCATAAAAACCAAAATAAGAATGTAAACCCAAAGAACAACTAACGTGAATATTTAAAGAATGGATTTCAGTAGTTCTTTACGCTAGTGATTTAAAAATTAGATATATCCAAAGGCAAGTAGAAGATTTTAGAGATTATGCCAAACGAATCACATTCTAAACACCCAATTTGAGCCAAAATCATTTTTTTAGTGTCTACGAAATAAAATCATCAAGCATTACGATAACCAGAATTTACATGAAATTAAAATCTGCAACCAAAATGTTTTAACCAAAAGAACCAAATGCCAAAGATCGATGAAGCCCCCGCATTCTCTATTCTGGAAGCTCCTCACCTGAAGCTGAACAACTAGGTAATGTAGGCACGGTAGCAGCCTTGAACCACTGTTGCTCTTTGGTGGAAGCATCTGGGAGGATATAGCGGTTTCCTTTAATGTTTCATCCAAGGCCGCGTGCGAAATGTGTGTTAAGAATTAGGATTGTTGCAGTTAGTTACATAATTATTCATTTAGAGAGAGTAATTTTAAAGAAGATTGACAATGCATCATTAATAATGCATAATTAATTTTCTATTTAACCTTTTCAATTAAGTTTAGAAATGTATTCGTACACCCGTATAAAGTTTGGTAATAAAATTAATCGCAGTAATATTTAAAGAGGAGGGCACATCGTATCGTCGTCATCGTTGCGTGTGTGTGTGTGTGTTTTTAGAGAACAGTTCCAAAATTAAAAAAACCGAATACTCATACATTAATCAAAATGTCTATCTGTCTGTCTGTAATATAGTGACTATTCAAAGTCAAAGTCAGTGGCAATTTAATTTATTCAAGTAAACCCAATAACAAGGTATTTTTGAACGTAGAAACTACTTTAGTACTCTTCTATGGTTTGAATATAACGTATAGTGTATAATTATAACGAAATTAGGAATTGTTTTAAAATGATTATAGACTTTTTAAAAGTCTATTGTAAAAGCTTTTATTTTATTTGAAACGCTATTGTAATTCTTTTACGCTATAAAACGTTTAACATCGCGGTTTTCGTTTATAAAGTTACAAAGAAAAAACGCTTTATCTCGATAATTTTAAAGAAATATAATTGATGTACAGTTTTAGCGTATTGCTTTCGAAAAATTCGAAAAGGTAATCCTATTACATGATGTTCATCGAGTATTCTCAGTGCGGAATTCTCAACTAAATATTATTACAACTACTATAGAATAAAAATATTCGATATCATAAACAAAGCTATGAGGCACTATCTATTAGAGGTTAGCGGAGCAGAATAAAACAATACTTCGATGCCACTTGTAGTAATAACTATTTGGTCTTACAGCTGGTAAGGCTGAACTAGATAGAGACAAAGCTAGCTTATCGCCCATCGCAAGTTTCTTACAAGAAGCCTTATCCCTGGCCGACTTTCACAATCTTTTCAGTAGCATTGGCGTACGTAGTGTAATGTACGTAGATGTATCATAATTTTAATACTTGCACCATGTATTCAAATATAACATGAAATGGTTTCTGAAAACCTACTTCTATTCTACTTCTACTACTAAGTTTTGTAAGTGAACTTAACTACGTTCATTCCTCCGTTTTGGACAGAACAAGTTTGTTCTCGTAACTTCGTCTGTACGGAGAAAATGTCTAATAGTGTATTTGAAATAATTCTCAACATTTCTAGAGTTCAATTGCTCTAGTACCCTTTTTTCTATTTAAATTTTTCAACAATTGTCAATCAATTGGTAACTGCTAATCTTTGTTGGCAAAATTTCCAACAAAGATAAGCAAACACGGTACATATGCAATCATATTGTTTAATAAAATATGACTTACTCGTATCTAAATTACTTAAATGAGAAATGTTAAACGGACTAGAGTAATATATTATATAGTTACTTGTGTTATCTTTATAATAATTCTTGATGATGTCTTGAAAGTCAAGAAACATGTTAACTTCGTGATTAACTTTGTTGAATAAGTAACACGCAGAGATGTGATTTAATTGAAATACATCTATTTAAAATGCAAATACAAAATGCCAAATACCTATTTTTATTTTGCATTTGAATTTTTTTTTTTTGAAAATGCATTTTGTATTTTATTTGAAATAATCTACATAAATATTTAGCATTTCTAAAATGCAAAATGCTTTTATTAATTTTTTTAATTCATACTTCGTATTTTTCATTCTTACATTCATAATTACTTTATTTAAGAACGCACCCATTCTAAATGTTGCCAACATTGCAAGTCAAACTGTTTCTGTGCCAATGCCAATACTACAATAGACCTGGAAACACTTCCGGGTCCATTTTTGTTTGGTGGAGTGATTATAAAATCACATAGACGGAACATGAAAGATAAACTCATCGAACAAAACCTGTGTTAAAATCAGTGAAATAAGTATTTTATTTGAAGAAAGTATTTTGAAAATACCTATTTTGTATATAAATCCATTTGTATACAAATCCATTTTGTATATGCAATTGAAATAAAAATAAAACTAAGCATTTGCATTTAGTATTTAAATACTTTTAAACTATTATACACTGGTAACACGGTCTAGGTATCGCCGATTTGGAGGAAACTTTTTATAAAAAGGTGGTATCGACAGTTAATCTCACGACGTGGCTTTTTATAATACAGAGAGCGTAATGCTATGCCATTTTAAGTAACTGGGGCTCTAGTGTTTCCATCACTATAATTTGAATTAAAATCAATTCAATAAATAATTTTACTGAAGTTCAAGCGAACAAACAAACGAGTATTCACACAGACAAAGAGATAAAAACTGTGGAAAGTTTTGGCATCAGAATAAGCCTATCCTAACCAATTGTTTTAAGAATATATTTAATGTATGTACTTATATAAACATGGCTTTATTACAAATTTATAACAGTATGCCTTGATTATGTATAAATTAGGATTTAACACTAAGTAAGAAGGTATGTAAGTCGTGATTATCTAAAGTAACTAAGTTCAAGTCGACTGTGGAATGAAATGGCTGTAATAAAATTTACAGCCGATTTTACGGTTATAATAAAACTGTTATTGCGAAATGTACATATAACGGTATTAAAAAGTTACTTTAACGCGCGTTTTAGCTTTATCTAATGGTTAGTTGATGAACGCGACTTTACATACTAAAAAGGTAACATTTTCTTTCATTCTTTTTTTCTTTCTTTACATAAAAACTGGAATCGATCCAAAAATAAACTCACTAGCAGAAAATATGAGAGTTACAATCAGGATCTTAACGACTAGAATAAAATTTTAATCACCCAAGTAAAGCTTGAGCATTGAATAAGTAAATAACACACATAAGCGTTTTATTTATTTCAGAGTCGTCATCATGATTAAGTTTAAATTTTGCTTAAGTAAAATTGAAATTTGTACTCAAGTAGATTGAAAATTTATACTCAAGTAAAGATTGAAATTTGTACTCGAGTAAAGTTTGAAAATACTCGACTAGAAATTGAAATCTGTACACAAATAGAGATTGAAATACATAGTCAAGTACAGATCGAAATCTGTACTCGAGTAGGTATTAAATTTTATACTCCAATGTACCTACATATTATATACTCTACATAAGTTTAAAGTAGAAATTAAAATTTGTGCTCGGGTAGAAATTGAAATGTATGTAAAAAATTATAGCTTGACGTTTTCGCTTATTTTTCTTTGACACTATATAAATTTTTAAATTGCTAGTCAATTCAGACTAATTTATTTCCTAAACTGACTTCAGGTCAATTTCGATATACTAGGTGACATTAAGTCATATAACCATTGTTTATTATCTTTCATTCTCGTTTATTTTCTTCAATATTATGTTCAAGACTGTCTTTACCTCATTTTCATCATAAATATCTCTCGCTTGCGAGTTGAAGCTAGGCGACGGTTTCGTGCTAGTTGTTGCTGTGTTCCCATATAATGCATCTCTATCTTTATCTATTTTACCTGTTAAATTAAAAAATAGAGATTATACCTACATGAAGATGGATATATAATTATTGGCAACAATGTCACATGATTATCTTCATAAAGTATGTAACTCGTACCCTTTTGTCTGTTCTTATAATTTTTTCTGTGGTCGCCTGGTCGTTGTTCATGTGATTGATCGTCAGAGGCACCTCCTATCATAGCTCTATATCGGCCGTCGGCTCTGCTGTTGACAAATGCTAAAGTTGTCTATTACGTATTACTATATAATAGAGTAACCTAACATTTTCCAAGAATCATTTAAAAAAAGAAAGAAAAGCCTTGAACTGTTCGAGAGTTTTCTGTTTTCAGGATAAAGGCATCAGAAAATTCTAGAATTATATTAAATAGACAATGTTATAATTAATATATACCTACCTACTTTTAATGATAATAAGAGGTAGGTCAGAGTGAACTAAGATTGAGACGTTTAGGACAATCAATACAAATAATTAAAAACAAAATTTAAAAATAAGGTGCAGTCCGCTTTTCAATTTAAATCAGAGTTAAGAGTGATGTTACCTTAGAAGTACTGTTAGTTTAGAAAGTATGTTATTGATAACATTTGGAACATATTTTCAAGTTAACCCAATCGAAACAAGTACGTTATTTTTTAATTATCTCAATTTTAATTTTTTTTCCACATATAAATACAGAAAGAAGCAATGACAAAAGGTAATGCTTATCTTTTTAAGAGATTTCTTCCAGCACACTTCGGTGATAGAGAAAATGAACGAGGCATTACCTAGGCAAACGTAATTATAATATCATCATTGCTCCTTATGACGCCATCGAGCATTAAACTTGGGATTAGACATATACACATATAAATTAAAAATGTTTTCTAAACACCGAACTACTTAAATACTTCACCAGTAAGCAAAAAACATTTAGAGAATAAACAGGGAATTAAATGGGGAATAATCAGAATGACTGGGAAAAATCGAGTAATGGATGTACAATAATTAGTGATTATAAAGGTAATCAGAAAAAGCTGTTCTGACCTGTCTGCGAGTGGTGATGATGGTTCATCAAGAGCTTTATGTCTTTCTATTTCTTCGCTGGAGGGGAATTCACCGGGACGTGGCTTCACGACCAGAGTCAGGTTGGCGCTGGACCGGCCAGCGACACATGTGTATACACCGTGGTCACGGAGCGACAGAGATGTAATTCGAAGAGCGCCCTGCGTTGATAAGAGACACTTATATTATAGTGACAGAATAATTCTCATATTGCATTGTATATCTGTAATCGACAAATAATTGAGGCGATGTATTTGAGTAATGAAATTTCTCGTTTTACTATTGTCCACGTATGGATTTCCATACGTGGACAATAGTATGGATGGATGGAGAAACCTTGAGTATAATTTTTCTAATATATGTCAAAGCAAATAAAAAAATATAACTATGCACGTACTTTTTTTGAGATTTTGTATTTTTTGGACTTGGTGATGATTTGGTGGTCCTTCGCCCACTGTATTTTGGTTCTATTGTATCCTTTCACAGGACACTTGATCTTTACTTGAGTTCCGTAGAATATCGTCGCCGATCCACCCACCTTGACTGTCACCTGCACATTTTATACTTTAAATAAAATTTATTCAAGTTCTAGGCTTGGATTCAGATTAGGATAAAGTCAACTAGATATTGTACTGTCATAGGAGAATCTATAATAGCCAAATTGCCAAATCAACGCCGACTTGACCAACCTGCCACCTCTGAAACTAATATGCCTAGAATTAAAATGATTTCAGGGAATTTGAACTTTATTTAAACTTTACAGTAAAAATGTTGTAGGTATTTAAGATTAACCTTAGAAATTTATCATTTTACAAATACTATACGTAATCCTCTCGCACTTGACCGATTTTTAAATTTCGAATTTCTGTTAACAATTTTAAAAGAGTTGAAGAGTCTGTTACCAATTTTAAACAATATGTGTATCTATCATTTATTTTGCATAGTAAAATTAATAGCATAGACAGTATTGAGATTATTCGGCACAGTGTGTGCTTGCTTGTGCTTCCGGATATACTGACCTTCTTTTTCTTCGGATCATGTTGGATGTAAGAGGAGTTAGCAAGAGATATCTCCGGTGCGGCGGTGTCCAGCAGACAGGGTCGCGTGTTACATGATTTAGTCGAGGCGGGGCGCGGCGCCGCGCACATAGCCGCCGGCCGCTCGACTACATGAGACTGGGCCATTATCTGCTTACATTCCACCTACGATGACGTAGATTTTTTGAAATTGGCACGATTTATACATTACGTAATGCCTAAAAATTATTAATACAAAAAAAAAATACAATGGCAAATTCATGAATTTCAAACTTTTGTAGTGTAAGCTAATTACTATAGAAGGCACATGACGTCAAAAGGTCCTACTGTGATTGTACATCCTTAGGATTGACAGAGAGCTTTATCCAATACCTTATATTAGAGGTCGCCCAGTGGTCGAAATTCGACCGTAAACATAAATATATACTTATAATATAAACTCTTTGGCGACAATCTATACTCTGTGCGACTGTTCCAAGGTCCAAGTCAATTGATCCAAAGAGGTCAAACAGAGCAGAAAAAGGTACTGAACTGTTTCCTGATTAATTACAGATTTTTAAAATGAAGTGAAATTCAAATAATTTGTACAGCTGAGTTATTCCTTGTGGCTAGCAGGCTCAAGAAGTAGGTTATGGACACAAGAGCGCATAGAGGAGCCGATCTGGGGATAGACCACTTTCTGGTGATAAACAGAATAAGGGGTCTGTTTGCAGCATGGCGACGTCGCGTAGTGTCCAAACCTGCAGTGGTCTTTCGCATCAAAAGCTGCAAACTGCAATATGCGATCACCAGGAATGAATATGAAAGAGTAGTAACCGGTAAGCTTGATGACAGATTGAAAGTCATGAGCGAGCATGTTGAAGAATGTTGGCAGAACCTTAGGATAAGTATGATCGAGGCTGCGAAAGAAGTGTGTGGAAAGAATAACATTGGAAACGGTAAAAAGCGTGATCTGTGGTGGGATGATGAGGTGAAAGAGTCTAGAGATAAGAAGAAGAAAGCATTTTTAGTAGCAAGGTAGCCCTTGCTACTAAAAATGACTGTGGTATGAAGAATTTGATGAAAGACCAACTTTATTGTACGCCTGGCCTGGATGGTGGCCTGGATATGCTCGAGTGTGAATCGAGTGAATGTAAGATAAATGTAGTAGAAATGCGATATCTTAGAAATATGTGCTGTGTCACCCTCGCGGACAAAATAAGCAATGAAGAGATACGCAGTATGACAGGGTTGCACGACAGTGTTATTGTAAAAATGAAGAAAGGAATGCTAATATGGCACAAGAACGGAAAAGAATGAGTGATGAAAGACCAACGAAGAAAATCTATAGAGCAAAAGTGGCAAAAGAAGCCAAGAAAGACCAAAGCTGACTTATGTAGATCAAATAGCTAGAGTGTTAGCCGATGGAAATGTCCAAAGCACTCGCATACCTAGGCGAAAATGTGTGAGGAGAATGATGAGACTTGAGGAAGCGAAAGAAGTATATAAAGACCGTATATGTATAAATAAGATTGTTAGGGATGAAAAAATATACTTACTGAACTGACGTTTTGCAGCTGAATGGGTAACCTCGATATAGATGAAATTGGGTTATTTTTTCGAAATAACAGGTAATAAGCAAATTTAACGACTTTTGACAGAGAAAGGTTTGGTAAGAAAATCCTTAATAACAACCTTTGAAAGAGATAGCGGACCGGTTTCTGTACGGTCGTCTCTGTAATCCGGTTACGAATATTATTTTGTGTACAGGTTTTCAAATTTTTGATTCGATAATGAAGATAATTCTGTTTCATTTGAAGATATCTCAATAGAATTCTGAAAGCAGTTTATCTAGAATATTTACTCGCAGTTTAGTTGTCCAAGTTCTGACAGTCATAAACTATAAGCGAAGTGTATATATAGTTCTAGACACCGCAAAACTAAGTTGAATTTAACGTCATGAATATCAATCAGAAATGAAAGTTTGACTGATGTTCATTATAATTATGTTCATCAAAAGTTCATAATACTCCATTGAAAATGAGAACTTTAGGTGGAATACCATTTTCCTACGTTTAGATTCATTGATATTTGGAATTCTATATCGCAGCTTTTCCCAACCGTTTTCATCGTCAGACCCTTGACAGTAATAATAAAAAAAAAAACAAAAAAAAATAATAATCTTGTTTTTACTGAAATAAATGTACGTGTAGAAATAAATTGTATATTTCCGTCAAAGGTTCGGCCTACACTTTTGTAATTTTGTAGGTAGGATAGGTTCGCGGACCTCAGGGATACGTGGAACCCCAGCGGGGTTATTCGCAAACGTCGGAAACTCAACTTTCCGTATCCGACAGAAAACTTTTCGATGATTTCGTCTATACGCGATTCACAAATCCGAAATCATGTTATATTTATATTACATATATGTCATATTATATATAGTGGTATTCACAAATCCAAGCTGTCGGATTAAATTTATGCTTTTCGACAATCGGCCTTTTCGCCACGGATAGTTTCCGACGTTTGTGAATAACCCCCCTGGAAACGCTGCTATACCTACTTCGAAAGGAAAACCAGAATCGTTATAAGACCACTCATGTATCCATTCTGTAACAGCCCATAGCCGATTTTCCAACAAACCATATAATTTAAAAAACTTAAAAAACATAGTATCTCTTAATTATGGGTGACACCGCACATTTCTGAGATATCTCATTTCCATAGCTTCAAAAATAAATGAGACCAGAGAATATGTATAAAAGTAAAGACAAAGTCAAATCAATTTATTAAAGTAAACACAATTATAAGATACTCTTGAACGTCAAATCTACTTTAGTTCGGTTCAAAGAGAAAACCTGGACCCTGAGAAAAACCGACAAGAAACTCAGTCAGGTATCATTTTTTCAACATTATTCTACAAAAAAGTTTATTAAAATACAATATTCAGAAAGTCAGTACCGAGAAGATAATGTCCAGACTATTATTTTATCTTCAACGAAATCGTTATTATATAGTACTAGCTGTACCCGCGACTTCGTCTGCCGTTACAGTTTCCCATACAAAGTTTCAACCCCCTTTTCACCCCTTTAGAGGTAGATATTCTAAAAAATAAGTACCCTATCATGAGCGCAATCACGTGTTCTTACTACGTACCGATTATCACCAAGATCAGTCAAGCCGTTCTTTAGTTATAAAAGGACATACAGACAGACAGACAGACAGACAAAGATTTTAAAAATGGTAGAATCGAAATCAGTAAGTCATAAAACGACTATTTATCGCAAAATTTTTCAAAAAAACTGAAATTACAGACAGACGCAAGAGATTTAATAGTAGTATAGATGATTAAAAGAAGGCCAACTCCCCTCTCGCGCGCAATGGAATTGCCTACTCCCGCCCGGATACGTAGGGCTGTTGCGTTTGGTGTGAGACGCGAAAAGCATCCCTTTTAATAGTTTTTTTTTCTTTCGTATGGCATGGCGCACAGGTTAGCGCATTTGCCAATGTCACGTATTAATATGTAGAGAATCACAAGTAAATTAGTTTTTTCTTATCGTAAAACTCCTCCAGTAAAGTGATAGTAGGCTTTACTGAAGTTTTATAGGACTTCTTGGAAGAGCGCGAGAATTTCAGCTACACATGTTTATTTAGACCTACTCCATTCTTTTCACTTACACAGAATTTTAAAACACAATATACTATCACTTTTGTACTTTAAAATTCTCAAAAATGTAAAAAATCGAAAATCTAAATAAAATTATAACCTCATTTCTCCCATTCCCGCCAAAGTCCCTTTTAATAGTTATATATGTTGTATACATATAGCATATAATAAAAAAAATGCACACGTATACGTTTTCTATATCTGTTCTATATAATTTCTTGTAGATATGTCGAGAAGGATAACTCTGGCTGACAATTATTTCGGCATTCAAGAGCGGCTAGACAAGTGGCAAACGCTTCATACAGTCGAAATGCTTGCTGACGTTATTACTTGTCAAAAATGCCATTTGGGTACGTTTCATACAGCGAATTTCATACGACTTTACCTTTCGTTTCATTGAATATAAATTTAATAACGTTTGACGACAAATTTAAAATTCGTTACGCTAGATCACGTAGTATTTGTCATTTTTTTTTTCACTTTTTTTTGCGTTTGTGACAATGTGAAGAACGAATTAAAGACAAATGGAAGCGGTCACATGTTTGTGCGCGACCCCGACTGGCGCTACAATAATCATCCTTAATCACCCAAAACATTGCCGTTGCGTGCATGCCACAGCGAGTGCGTATTAGCGTACACAAACAAACCGCGTACGCTGGTTTTTATGAAAACATCTTACTGTTATGTGAGTACTGTGAACGAGACTCACCTGTCTCTGCTTGACACCTCCTCCGCAAGTCTTGCTACATTTACTCCAATCACCACTATGCCAGCGTACGGGACAGTCCAAAACGTTGCAGTATTGGCGGTCAGGCGGCGGTGGTTGGGGACACATGCTATTGGGGACCACGACAGTGTTCGTACCGCCACGAGTCACCTGATAGAAATAGTAGCTATGTATTACCAGTTATTATTCTTTTCTGTGGTTGGACACAGATCTTTTGACATTGTGTATGAGTGAGTTGGGTTTTCGGGGTGAATTAAAAATTGTTCAACACGACGCCATGCAATTCTCCGACGTTGAATACAAAAAAATCTCCTGTGATATACAGTAATTGAAAAGTAAGTATAAAAATACCGAAAACATCGGAATAAAATGCAGCATCCGATACAGGTAGTTGGAAATGTTGATTCCGTATTAAAATAATTATTTTTTATTTATTTTTATATAAATCAGTTAGAATTTTAGGTCCGATTCATTCGTAGGATCAATTTTTAATTACAGCAAATTCAAAAATGATTTTTTTTTCATTTGTTATATTTATATAAAAACAAAACAATCAAACAAAATTCTATGGCAACACAAAACCCCATTATGGATTGTCTCGTTTTTCGGTAATTTTTAAATTATTTATTTTATAACAGTTACAGGTCTACTTTTTTATCTAATAGTTTATAATTACAAGTATTACAGTTTATAGGCATACAATACGGCGTGTAAGGAAAATAAGTTGCATTAGTAACGCATGTTTTTAAAAAATGATAATGAATTTAATGATTTGATGTAACTATTCTTTTCTTTATAATATATTTTTAAATGTAATGATGACCTATGTATGCCCTTAGGGTGGAATACAGTGAACGGAAATATGTAAATTATAATACCATTTATACCTTTTTTATGAATAGAAATATGTAGTATTGGGCTGACAGTTTATTGGGTGCTAGTTATAGAACATGTGTTATCATTGTCTTTTTCGTAATATTTATATATGTAACATAACATGTTGTAACTAAGAAAAAAAATCAAATGTATATTGCAATTGAATGTGACCTTACCTCATGTATGCATGTCACTTCTCTTGTTTGAATACCAATGCCGCATGACTTAGTACACTGGGAAAATTCTGTATAATTCCATCTAGAATAAAAAGAATCATTTTTAGGAATTATTTAGAACTGTGTCAGGATTATGTTGAGCACGTTAATCCATCAAATATTCTTTCGATTGAAGTGGGACTTCGTATAAATTATACTTATAACTGTAAACCTTTATAAATTGGCTTGTAATCTCGCTATACATTTATAATTTTCTCTACTTTATATTTCTAAGGTCAGAATAAACAGTTAAGAGGTAATCTTTGTTTTAGTTGATGGAAGATAGCAAGTGCAAATTTATATTTTTTCAGACCTGCCAACTTCGATGGAGTTAGTATTTGCTGTCATTTTCGTTGGAAAAAACTTCTTGCATCTGCTGTCATTTTCGTTAGCAGAAAACGCACAAAAAACTTTCGATTGGATATTAGTTATCGACAATTTATTACATGATTTGTAGTCAAATTTTGTCAATTCCTTGCATTTAAACGTTTCAATAATGTTACCCATGTTTTAGCGACCTTTCTATATGCAAACTTGTATACACGTACTCCAGCTGCAGACGCGGTGTTGCGGTAAGCACGGTGCGCGTGGGAACGTGTTAAATTATTAATGAGGCTCATTTTCTCTATAATCAATATCTTCTAATAACACGTTACCATGTGCTTGTTCGTTTGGAAAAGGAATTCGCAATGTACATAAACTATTTTGTTTAGAAAATGATATTTTATATTCCCTTCACTTAGTCACTGTAAGTCGAACGTGTCACGGCCAGTATTTCTGAGTCCGGAGGAGATTTAGCATGTTACCCCAAGGAATATCCTGCGGTTTTTGGCCTGCAATAGGACTTGGTGGTGTTTTGGGTGACCTCCATAGCCTCATACGTCAAACAATAAAAAAATACTCGTAGAAAAGAATTAGCTTTTATGGTGTAATTGGAAGTGCAGTACCAGAGACAAGGATAATTATATCGCTTTACTAAAACTTTACCAAAAACTACAATGACTTTAGAGATGGGTATGCTATGATCATTTTATAGCCCGAGAAACAATATCATAAAAGACGGATAAAAAGTTGTGTCGATCGAAGCGGAGGCTCTGCCCATCCACTTCAAGTGACCTCGAGGACGACTGCAGCCTTTGTGATTCGCGCTGTCGTAGTAAAGCCAAGGTGCTGGAAGCTACTACGCTCCATAGAGACATGCTTTGGCATAGCGTTAGGTAGATTAATGTGCGCTCTGTAGGAGCTTTCGGAGCGCTTCGGCTTGCACCAAGGAAATCCTTCCTTGTGAGTTTTAATAGGTAAAAGTCTCGCATAGCCGTCTCTTCTTCGAGGTCTTAGATATCTTTTGAAGGTTTCTCTCGCATCACCAGAAAAAAAGGATTGGACAGAAACGTGTTCATGGACAATACTTACGGTACTGATAGATATATACCTGAATTATTATTACACTAGCAAACCCGGTCCGTTTCACTGGGCGTTAGTTGAAGTTAAATAAATTAAACAGTTTTTATAATTATTTTGATACTGCAAACAAAAAAACAAAAAAAAAATTCTACTGATCCGATCGCTACCAAACTTTACAGGAACATCCGTTAAGCCAATCTGAAGATTCCCTGAAAATTTTATCGAAATCAGTCCAGCCGTTTCGGAATCCATAAGAAACATACATACATACATCGCCTTTTATGTATAGATATAACCAAGTTCAAATCGAAGACATATCAATCAGCGTAAAATGGACCGCGTATGAATGCAATTGTGACAATTTTTCAGGGGTAATTTTTTTTGTTATGATATAAAAGACTCACCTGGGTGGACAAGGGTGATCGTTACACGTTCTCACTCTGTTCTCTGGCTTCGTAAGAGGATCACACATATATGGAGATGCATTCTTGCCATCTTCGTCTCTCACGCATTGGATGATCAGCTCCTGTGGGAAATAGCTGTAATGGAGCAATGTATTCACAACCTTTCGTATTAGAGCGTACGGCATACAATTAATAGATATGCTGTGAATTCAAAATCCCAAATACCCTTACTTGTTACATTGGCAGTCACATAAAAATTACCTGAACTCCACTAAGGCAGGAAGCGCTGCAACTGGTATATCCTTTCTCTTTCCAAGAGTATGATTTTCCGGGTGAACCAGGGGCAACTCGTATGTTACTGGACGTGCCGAAAACAAGAGACCTGCTGAAGAGAAAGCAATTGTAACACTGAAAAGTAGACTACATCTTGTTTTCCGTACATATATGACACGAATAGGGAATTTGCATGTATTAGTGCAGCATAAAGATTTAGCCCTTATATCAACGTAATAAAAACAATAAAGTTAAAATATACGCAAAAATGTTATTTAAAAAACCCAAATTAAATTATGACCATTAAAAATTTGTGCCAAAAAGCAGAGACACGTGATGTAGCGTCACTGCATATTTTGTTCGTAGTGGGAGAGTATTTTCTGCAAAAAAGCACCCCAGCATGTCCACACCAGCCATAAGAGTAAGAGTTAAAGCTTTTTTCCACTATTTTTTAATAAATTGGCCGTATTTACACTGCTATAGTAAGTGGTTGCAAACGGCCGAGCGATGAAATGACGTCATTAGATGATACGTGGTGTTTGGTATTACGTTTCGTTTTATTTATTTAAAAATTAAGATTGTTTGTAAGAACTTACAATTTTCGAATAAATCTCCCCATAAAGCACTGCGTTATCGGAATTATTACATAATTCGGAAGAGCCTAGCGCTATTAGTGAATTATTTAGACATAATAGGGACTATCTCATTATAATTACTCGTAACATTTAACAACGCAATTCCGATAATTTTCTATGCTTTCGATGTTCATGTTGTCATCAATATTTATGTTTTTAAAGACTTTTCTGAGTGACATTTTTGGAAATAAGTTGTATAGACAGTAATTATCATGCATTTCGCAAGGTGTTCAAAAAGTAACACAAGTTCTTTTAACTTTTTCGGTAAAATCTCGGAAAATAAATTCAAATTGAAAGTCTCATCATTTGCAGTTCACGTAATGGAAACAAATGATTTCATCAGTGTTAGTATTTTTGCTCTTCTTTTTTATTCATATGATGCCGTCGTGACTGTGAAAATTGCTTACGTCATGTAATAATGAAAACCACAAAACGATATCAAATATCACAATTTATAGGTTACATAAAGTCATGTTTTTAATTTGAAGAGTTAAGCAGATATTATTAACCTAAAAAGAAAAAACAAAACATAGAATATGAATAAGACACAGGACAATACATTTTACAGATAAAAAGTTACATACGGAGTTACTGAGTATAGAAATAAAAATGATTCCTGTTATCTGACATATTATCTAATAATAGCAATCACCATACACTGATTATCACTCATATATCTTATCTATTATTAATTTTCGACGAAAATTCCAAAACATTCACTATCGCGCAGATAAAACGTTCAAGCAGTGGAGCGACGATGTCTTTAGATGTTAATATTAGCGAGCCGGAAGAATTTAATTGCATTCAGCTCCACGATTGTATAAAAGATGTGGCTGTCATTAAAGGAATTCACAATTTCGAATATCACGTGGATTACGTTTGTGGCAAAGGTGACAATTACATAGCTAATGTGTTCAGGGTAGTGATAAAAGAAACTGGTGATGAAGAAAGTAAAGTCAACGTTATAGTGAAGACGCTAGTGAATACTGAGAGGCAGCATTTGTTTCGTGAGTTACATAAAAGGGAAGTGATAGCGTACAAATATGTTATAAGCAAATATAAAATTTTGCAGAATTCTTTAAAGGATGATGACAGATTGGTTCTACCAGAATGTTTATATTCGAGTCCTGAGAAAGATAAGGAGATAATAATATTTGACGATCTAAAGGAAATCGGATATGAAATGGACGATGAATCGGCGAAGTATCAGGTTTTAGAATATGAGCATATTTGTTTAATTTTGACTGAATTAGCGAAGTTTCACGCTTTATCTTTCGTGTACGAAAGACTGGACAACAATGAGTTCTCTCAAATAATAACTCATTTCGAAGATTTTATTTTTCATAATAATTTCTTAAATAAAAGCAAACTCAGGAAATATTTTTTCGAATCTTTCGAAATGTCATTGAACGTGATTAGTGACTTGGATGCAAAAAAAAATTTGGAGAAAATAGAGACGAAATTATTGCACATTTTGTATAAGTACACTCGGCCAGGGAAATTCAACGTATTATGTCATGGTGACTGTTGGATTAAGAATATGCTGTACAGATATTCTTATGAGGTGAGACATGATTAAATTAGTAAAAAATGTATTAGATTAATCCATTGACACGGTGCCAGTGCATTTACTTTTTCTGAGAGTACCAGGATTCATTTCTAGCCAGATAAACTTAGCAGACGAGCTTTTCCTTGGGAGTTTAGATAATATTGGATACTCTCCTAATTATTAGTCTTATGAGATGAAAAAATGATGAAATCAGCGCACAGTGTGTTAAAATGGTCCATCGACATGGTGTCAGTGTATTAGACGCAGCCGAACTCTTTGAGCAATCTATATATTTATATTTCTATTGTTTTATTAGTATTGATTTATTAAAAGCAGTATTATTTTTTCAGATGAACAAAAAAACTAAAATCTGTTTCTTAGACTTCCAAGCAATGAGGTACGCCACTCCAGTAATTGACATTCTTTATTTCT
This sequence comes from Zeuzera pyrina, assembly GCA_907165235.1. Taxonomy (NCBI): domain Eukaryota; kingdom Metazoa; phylum Arthropoda; class Insecta; order Lepidoptera; family Cossidae; genus Zeuzera; species Zeuzera pyrina. Next base: position 14,677,984 of record OU015640.1, read on the forward strand.
TATACCTCTCTACGGATTCTGACTTCCGATCGAAATATTTACTCCAACTTCAATCTGTTTATTTCGACAGCTTAAAATCGTTCTTAAATCTGTATGACATAGATGTCAATTTAGTTTATCCTAAAGCAGAATACGAGAACGATTTCAAGGAATATTTGCCATATGGGCTTATTATGGCTTTAATCGAACTCAGAATAGTAACAACTACTCCCGAAGACGAAGCAATACTGAAAGGATCCAATGTAATACCTAGTTCGGATCTCGATTATGCTCTGAATGTTGAAAGCAATGCCAAAGTCCCAGGTGAAATACATCTTTTCAAAGTCAGAGTCAATGATGTCATTAGGGAATCTATTGAAAACGGTGTATTGGAAAAGCTTTTAAATCTATGATATATTGGAGATTTAAAAGAAGACTATTTAGTGCACCATAATGAAAGAGGAGGTTTCTTCTCATGTTCTCATTAATGTATGTACCTATCAAGGCGTTTGGCACACAAACAGAAATCGACAACTCAAAAATAATGAATTTTTTTTTTAAAAAACAACATTCTTCAAAGTGAAATAGCTTTTATTGGAACAAAATTAAGTTGAATCCTCCGTAGTATAATGGTAAGGCTATCCACCTTGTAAGGAGTGTTACATAATGAGAATGGACATAGAGTTCAGTATCTATGGGCGTGCTTTAACACTTTACATACAGATAGGAGATTAAAGAAGAGAGAAATTGGATACTCTAAGTCGACATTCCCCTTTATTTCCAAAACCGTTAGACATAAATAATTAAAAAAAAATCCTAACAATCCTAACACAAATAAATTAAAAAAAAAGAAGCGCATATTCGTACGGAACCTTTTAAGCGCGAGTTGAACCCACCCTTGATTAATTTTTGAACACAGAATATCAGATATGATGTTCTATGACGTCATTTGTAATGTGAAAATTAAATTTTAACGCGTGCTTGTATACTCGTGAACATAATTATCTTAAAAACTTATGATTCAATTTCATAATATTTTTTTGTGGTAAACGCTGGAGTAACGCTGGAGTTTTGATATTAGTAACTCGTCAACGAATATCTTCTTTCAAAACAACAAATTATGATATTCACAAGTTAGCGAAATACTTTATGTAATTTTTTATAGACGAAACAATGTTGTGTTGAATAAAATTGTTTGAAAATGTATTCGTGTATATTGAAACTTAATTTCATTTTCCTTGTCTGCATTTGATAATATGGCATAGTTTTTTTACTGAGACAGTATGGGAAAACTATCTTAGAAACCATTCTGTCTTACGTGTGGAATCAATTTTGACATTATGCATTTTTTGATCAAGCATGAGATGTCCATAAAATTAAGTCCAATTATTAAAAATGAGTAAAATTGGCAATTTTTGGTAATGCAGATCGACTCAGATTCATATAGATAAGCGTTACACTTCATTCAACCGGAATAAAAAAATCTGGACAGCAGAAGTTGGCCGAAATTAATAAAATATTTTTTCATGCAAAAGAAGAATCTAATGAATTCTAATGTACTAAATTATGGCCGAGAATCCGTATGTTTGTTTCCCTAAAATTCGAAAACTAGTCAATATACGGATTTAAAATTTTTACACAACGTAGCTTTCAAATACGCACGTAATTTTACGCACATACATATCTTCACGCTGTATCTCTAACGGGGTAGTCAGAGTGGACGGAGCGTTAAGTGTCGCAGTCCTTACATACTTCTGTCGCTTCCTAAAATTTCATCATTCTCCTCACACATTTTAGCAGCAACAACGCGTGGCCGGAAATAGCTAGTAATTTATAAACCAGTACAAACCTATCTCCTCCGCTATAAGCTGGCACACTGGAATCCCCAAACGATGACCCGTAGGCCATTGAGCAAGGTTCCATAACGCATCGCTCCGTCTCTTCAGCGGGCTTTGGCCCCATGCACTTGCTGTCAGGCAGTTTAGCGATAGTTCTACTGAATTCTAAAAAGATCTTGCAATGGACTTCCTTTTTCCTCCATCCTTCACCACATGTAACACTGCATGGACCCCACTCTTCATCCTTGATGTAACTGTTAAAAAATATTACTTTACCCTTCGTGTACAGTAAAAAATGTAATGGCATAGATTAGAATACTAAAATATCAACTATCAATTCACACATTTTCTCATAGACATGCGGGTGCTTAGGAAAATCTACATCCTATAATCATAGACAATATAAAGATAGACTCATTGCAGACAAATGAAAGGTAAAATAAGCTGACTCACTAGTTTATACGACATACACCATTAAATATCGCAAGCATAGAAATCTTTGCTTGATGGGCCGTTTTCTAGCGAAATGTGAACGATAAGTATGTGTCGCATTACAGGTGAGCCAAGTTATTTTGGTTGCTGCAATTTTGAATTGAGCCAACGTAGAGTCCATCTTTGCATTATGTCTATGCCTATGAAATACAATTCATACATCTGGCTGGTATATGTAGAAGTATGTGCACCAGTGTTAGACTGTGTTTTTCACCAATCGATTGCTTATCCACCTGAAAATCTTAATACAATAGTTAATTTGACTGTCAATTAAGAATTAGAGTGCAGCAGAGTGAAGTTCTTATTTTGTGAGTAATTTTGACAAAAAGTGTGTGTTATTGCCAGAAATGTTAGTATTATAGAAGTTATTGGAATAGTGTTGAAAAGCGAAAAAATAAATGATATGCAAGACAAAATCTGTTGTGTATAACTATGTGCAAGGAAATTTAAATTTTATTGTGCTGTGCATAGAGTAGAAAAAGATAAGTCACAGTGTGGTGTAGACGATAAAAGCGATGGATAAGAGCATTGTGGTTGAGAAGTGAACGCGACTTTCAGTTCAATGCATTTATTTGGTGTACTTAAATTTTCATTGTACCAATAGTATATCTGTTCAGTGATTCTTTATTTACAGGTGTTAATACATAATTATTTACTATTTTCTAAGACGGGGTTCTTTAATTTTCATATTTACAAAAGGTTTCAGAAATCTATTTTCTATAAAACCACTAAAACTTAACAGTGGTACGACGTCATTCAAAAACGTCTTCGAATATAAAAATGTAAGTGTAAACAACATTAAAGACGTTTTTGAATAAGGATATCAACATAGAAGTAGGAAGATGTGTATTAATAGTTCCTCTTTCTATGGAAATCAAAGAGATAAGCTAACAAACAAATAAGAGCTAAAAGCTGCAACAGTGTAAATGGAGAGGGACAATGTCATTCCTTGTAAAAAAATGTGTGATGTTCTGATTTTAAAAACGAAACCTTTAAAAATTTCTTTCGAAGGTACAATACCTTACATACAACCAGCCACACGCAAAGAATATTTTGTAATTGCTGAAATAAATAACAACAAAATACTCTGAGCTTTTGATTGACACTGGAAATACTAAAACGGTGCTTCGTTCGAATACAATTGACAATTTACATCATTTTTATTTTGGTAATGTTTGTTACAATATTATAATATGTATACTTATAATTCAAAGAATGCTGGAGAGAAGACGAGACAAATATGAGACTTGGATAACAACACAATCTAATAAATATGAGACTTGGATAACGACACAATCTAATAATTACTTCTTGGTGTGAAGGCAATATTATAATAAATTATGGATTTTATGAAGGTAATGAAACAGCCTTCGAAAATAATATGTAAATATAGGATGTCTGAAAAGTTTCTAACAATTTCAATCGGCGTCTAAAAAGTTTTTTTGTAACAACTGTTTTTTAATCAAATCATGTAAATACGTACTTGGTTTGAATCTCGTCTATATATGTTTATGTACCTTTCTTAAACCGAATTATGTACAAAGTAAATAGGTCTTTATCTGCGTAAATAACTCCAATAATAACAACTATGTTATGTATATAACAGGAAAGACGCACGAGCGAACGGTCTACTTAATATCAAATGGACTGGGCCAAATAGACGTTTACAATTATTATTACAGGCCATGAAAGTAGGGATTGCAATCCGCAGTGTTAGATCTGGTAATCTGGCGGATCCGGCATCTATAAACGTATATCGTATCGAACACCAATTTTTGGATCCGTTCCCGGATCCGTTAAATTGAAAAAAACACATCATGAAGCCGATTCTTGACAAAATTCTCGCGTGAATGATTCATACGTAAATGTTCCTTAATTATAACGATGTAAATGAAGTTGGTTTCATTATAAGTAAACGTTTTTTTTAATCGTCGATAAGAAGATAAGACTTAATCGTCTATATTGGTCTACACTATTATAAAGAGAGAGAGAGAGCGAGAGCGGATATTTGAAACTCATTAAATATTTGAATGGCATGTTATTCTAGTTGGAAGTATGCTATATATTATGTATTCAAGCCAGGCGAAATTGGAACGTACCGCTAGTATTTATACAGTTGCTTTTGGAATGAAAAGGCAAAATAGGTTTGTTGTGACCAAATCGGTCAGATTCGGCCGGAGCTGTCCGGATCGATGGGAATCCGCTCGAATCGGACCGAATCGAAATTGACGTCGGATTGCAAACCCCACATGAAATGTTAGATAGTAAATACGTTTACAACTCTGAGGACTAAGAAGTACTCCTAGTGTCAAAACTTTCATCTCTTTATTTCACCTTTTCAACAATTCACATTTTGATACATTACAACTTTGGGCATTACAGTTCCTTTAGTTTTGTAATTATAAACAGATTTAATTTTATTTCTAATATGATGTGTAACAGACAAGCAATAACCATCTGTTTGATTGAGAATGGAATTACAGAAAATAAACTACATTTCAAAACGCTATTTGATTAATGTCTGATTCGCTACAAATAATAATATACAAACATAATTTGTGTGACCTAAAATTTATAGATGTCATGTAATAAACAGGAGAAAACCCAGTGAAAGTAAAACCTCGAGCCTTTTTACAAAATGTATGGTTTATATACAAATATCACTAGTGTCGTAAGCTATGAGCGCTACGAGTGACTGAGAGGGAAGGGGAGTGCGAGAGATTATGTATTAGCTCCTGTCGTAGCGCCACCGCTCGTTCCTCTCGAGTACTATCTATGCCGCCGGCATTGCGCACGATACTATACTTTTTGTAATCAACATTATATATTTTTTGTAATTCAAGAGGAAATTAAAATATTAGGATTCAATAACAAATGTTATTATTTGCCCTAACACCTAGACTACCAAATTTAGAAGATGTATGTTACGAATCAGAATAACATATCACTTATTATCACATATTTATTTTTTTGAAACGTTTTTATATAAGTAATGTTTAAAAAACAAATTATGTTGCTTTTAAATTATATTTTGGTAATTTCTTTGGGTATTTATTTTACAAAATATTTTCGATGCTGACTGTACCTCTGCACAAACGAATAAATCAGCTATTGCACATTTAATTTAAAACTTAAGCTTTAAACGTTGAGGAAAGGTAAAATTACTGAAATAACAACATTATAGAAGACTGAAACGAAAGTTAGAGAAGATAAGATAAGTAAGATAAGATGATACATTTATTTGTTTAGAAGAAATGTAATAGAAAATAAAAGAAGATGCAAGCCATTTTACCTTTCTTCTTTTGCCTCCACACCAATATCTACTGGCATATGAACATGGAATAGCAATTAACTTACGTGGCCTCTACTGGCACTTCTGGTTCTCCTATTAGTCTTTCGGCCTTCGCCTGTGGTGGTGGGTATGGTTGGATAAGAGGCTGTGTGTGGTATACTACTCCTGGTAGCAGGTCTTCGATGTCATCCTACAGTAGAAAGTTTTGTAAGTAATATGTTTATCTTTAGACAAATTCGCTAATCTTCTGAGTAAAAATGATTACTCTGTAATAATAATAATATATTTTATTGCTTACAAAACAAAAGAAATAAAAGTTAATATATGAACAAAGTAAAATACAATAGGAGGTGTTATCACTAACAGCGATTCTGCAGGCAACCTTGGGGATGGACAGAATAGTCGGAAATAACCACAACGGTGGATTTAGCTACAATACACACACATATACACAAACAAATAGGTATATAGTGTTCACAACATACATAAATACACACACAATACAATACATACTACAACTTGTAATGACAATACCTTATGTGTAAGATAAATAATATACACTTTGATAGTAATGCAGTACACCTAACAGTACACGCATATACGTACACACATATATAAGAAAATGTCACATTGACAAGTAATGTTCATTCACCAGTCGTTTAAATGATTCCAAATGTTGTGCACATCTTATAGTAACTGGCAATGAATTCTTCAAACGAGCACCCTCTACAGTAAAAGATTAAGCCGAAAATGTAGTAGTATATTTAGGAATTTCCAATTCCAAATTTTCCGATGATCGCAAGAACCCAGTGTTAATTTCAGAAAGAAACTCGAAACATTTTTTAAAGTAGAAAGAGGCAGTAGGATCAAATAGAATATCATAAAGTGAGAAAAGAATATGGGCATTCCGGCGAAGACAAATCGGCAACCGCTTGAGCTGGGTGCAAAAAGCGGATATCTGTGGCCTAATTGTCTAACTTTACTCGTAATCGTAATCGAAAATGATACTGAAGGCGATCACGTTCAAAGCGATTACGTTTAGTAAAAATAAATGGAATTGTGTATGTCACACGGACAACAGCTAATTGCCATCGTCTTCAATTTTAACGACTATTTATAAAGAACGAATGAAGTATTATACAACTAAATCGTCAATTAACTCATGTTATTAATTTTTCAAGCGCAAACTTACCTCTTCATTTTATTCCTCTTTTTGAATGACAGTTGACATTATATGGTTATATTTAGATTTCGACGTCTTTATTATTTATAAATGTCTACCTAATTTAATAATTGAAAGTACCTATTTTTTATTTATTTTCATACGTTAAAAGTTTAATTACGTTGTTTTAAATCAGTACTTAAATTATTAAAAATGTCAGCAAAAAAAGAAAGTCCACCAAGAAATCGCTTGCTCGCAAGTTGAAGCTATCGAGAAAAACCAAACAGCGTGGTTGGTTTCCACTTGGAGCTTTGAGCGATGCTACTATTATGTGGAATGCGATTGCTGCTAAGTTAAATGCTGTTGACGTGGATGTCACAAAAAAAGGCGAAGAATGGTGCAAAGTAAGTAATGTATATTCGTATAGTTGTGAATTTAATTACAAAGCATTAACTGCGCTAAAAATTCGTTCCATATTTTATTGCTTAACATTTCAAAAGTAAGCGATGGACATGTCTCATTATTTTATTTAGTTTGGGCATGATCTGAAATATACATACATACATATCTTCACGCCGTATCCCCAACGAGGTAGTCAAAGAGGACGGAACGCCAAGCGTCGCGATCCTTACATACTTCTTTCGCTTCCTCAAATATATAATATAAATATAATATCAGAAAAAAGTGTCCTTCACATGCATGCTCTTAGCACTGGTGATGGTCTTCCAAAGAAACCACTCACTTAGCTAGAAAAGCGAATATTATCTATAATTGGTAAAATAACAATGTCTGGTATTGAAAGTGTCCGAATATCTGTAAATGGAAGGTTCGCTTTAACTAATTTCAATTTAAATATTAACTTAGAGAATGCGATTAATAGCATTATTAAATTGGTGAAAATAATATTAAAAATGCTATTTATCGCTGTAATAGAAACATTACATATTATGTTATACAGATTTAATATATTACAGATTGATGAAATGCCTTCACAGGGGATGTCGAAGGTTTCTTTGGCATTAGCAAGAGTAGAAAATAGAGCTTCTGCACCTAAGATATATTTGAAAAAATAAAACGGATATAAAAAATTGTAAAACTAACAATATTTTGCACAATAACAAAATAATATTATTTTGCATTTTGTAGCTTGATGAAATAATGCTGTCGCAGGAGGCGTTAGTAGAAGCGAGAGAAGAAACTGTAATTCGCACATCCACGGTAATATTAACAATATTCAAGTATACATGGATTTACATATTCTTGCAGATTGACTATTTTGATCCAGTAACGCCGAGCGTAATACGACGACACAGACAACGCAGAGTTTGTAAGTTCATTCGATATAAATTATTATTAATCAGAAACTCATTGGTCAATACGCTTATAGTGGGAGTTAAAACCACGACTTACGCGGTAATTGAAACCATTGAGCCACTCGACCACCACATTTGTAATGTATCATATTTGAACAGACACATATCAATTAATATACTTTTGCAATTTTATTCCATTATAAGCTTAATATAAGATGTCTGCCTGTAAAATGTCATCAAAATTGGTGAGAAACGAGTCTTGACTAATGAAGGAACAGACGGACGAACGTGACAAAATTAGCGTAGCGTTTTTGTCATTAAAAAGCGCAACCCTAAAATAATGTACATTTAGAGACTTATTATAAGAGAAATTATAAAAGAAAACAATTTTATTTCAGATATTTGTTCAGCAGAAGCTCCTCCTACTTGGGATCACATAATCGAGGAGGACGACTACGCGTAGAGGCCCAGAGTCAGAACTATATTAGATCGCTATTTGAATAAGCCCATATCATCTTAAATAAAAATAAATATTTAATTGTTGTTTTATTTCTAAGTAATGATAAAAAGTAACTTACAGTAATCAACGTTGGAAACAATTTATGTTAAACAACTAATTAAGTGTTTAGTTTAAGTTCCAAAATTATTTTTTTTATCTTTAAGGGTTAATTAATGATTAGATTCTTATGTAAAATAAGATTTTTAATAATTAAATTCACTACTAACTTTGAAGTTTCGTGATAATGGTTAACAATATTGTAACCATAATGAATTGATCGCAATCGAAATCATTTAATACGATTACGAGTGTCAAAATCACTACGCAATTGCAAAGTTTTCAATTTAATATGGTGTCACGTGGTATCGATAACTCTGTCATTCGGTCACAAACTTAATCGTTTTCGCGGGTGCTTTCGATTATGTTTGGTGCGTTAGACAATTCGGTGGATACAACTGACAACGTCAATTGCCTTCAAAATACTGATATCGATTACGAGTGGAGTTAGACAATTAGGCTGCTGATCATATTTGCGCAATCCAAATATGAAACGTAAAGCGAAATTTTAAAACCGTTCAAGTCTGTTAAGTTGCTTTACAGAAAGATCAAAGTAACTATTAAGGTCTGTATTGATTTTAACACCGCGTTTTTCTCTTTTTGGGTTTTAAAACTTATAATAACTGGGTAAGATAATCATTTACGAACGTAATTCTTATAGTGCTACGACCTTTCTTCTCAGGGTCGTTAGAAGTGGGCGATTGGTGTCGTTATTTTAACAATTCGCGACTTCAGGGCCCTTTTTAATCATCGTGGGATGATATGTCGTATTCTTCTACAGTTAGGTTATAGGAATGAGAAGATTTTTACTTACTGTTGTTAAGGAAGACACGCAATGTATATTACCTCAGGTTCATCAGCTTCTCTGTAAGCCGGACAGCTGATGCCAGTGGAGCAAGGCCGGGTGATCTCCGGGCGAGTGGACGGATCGCAACCACCGCCTGCTGGAGAGCATTCCACTCCTCGGACTTGCACCCCTTCGCCACATGACACCGAGCACTGTTCACGAAATAAGTCTTGATTAATATTCTGTTCCAGAAAAGGACAAACCAGTTAAACGCGTGTTGGACCACGTAACAGACAAGGATTTCGTTGTCGGGATGAAAATTCATGGTTTAAATTCTAAGATTTCAATAAATTAATTAACAACATAACATATTTTCACGCTGTATCCCTAACGGGGTAGTCAGAGAGGACGTAGCGCCAGGAGTCGTGGTCCTTACACACCTCTTTCGTTTCCTCAAAACTTATCATTCTCTTCACACATTTTCGCCTAGGTATGTGAGCGCTTTTGACATTTCCGTCTGCTAACACTCTGGCTATTTGATCTTCATAAGTCAGCCTTGGTCTTTCTTGGATTCTTTTACCACTCACTTTCGCTCTGTAGATTTTCTTCGTCAGTCTTTCATCACTCATTCTTTCCAAGTGCCCAAACCATCTAAGCATTCCTTTCTTCATTTTTACAATAACACTGTTGTGCAACCCTGTCATACTGCGTATCTCATCATTGCTTATCCTGTCCGCAAGTGTGACACCGCACATATTTCTGAGACCGCATCTCCACAGCATTTATCATCCTTTCACTCGATTTCGGGCATATCCAAGCCTCACTACCGTACAACAAAGTTGGCACCAACACCGCATTGTGGATGGCCATTTTAGCAGTGTTAGATATATTCATACTACCCACTAATGCGGACAGAGCACCGTTCACTTTATTGCCAGCTGCTACCCGTCTCTCCACATCCAATTCACATCTTCCATCCCTCGAAAACGCACTCCCCAGATACACAATTTCATTCACTTGTTCTAGACATTTTCCATTTACACAAATCACACATTTCGTTTGTACCGCTTCTCTTTCAAACACCAGAAGCTTAGTTTTGTTCACATTCATTTTCAACCCTTTTACTTCACAATCTTCTTTCATACACGTGACTAGTGTCTGCAACTCTGCTTTTGATGGTGCTATTAGCACAGCATCGTCAGCGTATTATTTAATTGATTTATATAATTTTAGTACCAAAATCTAATTAACAAATAATGTCTTAATTTAAAAATAGCCAATATGATCACAAAGTCACCTTTCGTCATCGTTGTGAGTTTTTTTTTATATAAGAACAAAACAAAACAAAACAACACCAATAAATACTGTTATTTCACGTCGATATTCTGTGAGAGGGTGGTATTTCACCGGGCGAGCCGGCCCAATTTGTGCTACAATGCAGTATGGCTCTACCACGTTAAAATAAAATTAAATTTAAAATGAGAAACCAATTACCTTTTTAAATGGTGTCAAATAACTCATTCAGGTTATTGCCACTTACAATCAAAGTACTATTTTGAAACGTATTCGAGTTGACATTAAAGCGAGAAATAGATGGAGTGATATGAAAGCGATAGAGTAATGACCTGTCAAAATTTAGTTATTAATTTGCCAACTTAATTTCCGAGTTCATTTACTGTCTTTACAAGTTCAAAGATCAATTGTCGTTGAAGCAAGTGGTTTAAACTCAAATAAGCAACCAATTTAAACTTAAAAACGATGTCATTTATTTGGATATATAGGTTTTCCTATATATAGGTTTTTTAATTATAACTTCGGCATAGGTGTGCTAATGTCCGGCAAACGCAGGTTAGTAAAATAAATGAGATTACTATAATAATTGTGTTAGTATCCAAGAAAATGGCTTTGTGTAGACAGCCTTTAAGTTAATAAGCAAACTAGTAAGTTACTATCAATCCATTCTGATTTAAAAATTCCTGGCACCACGTGAATAGTATAATTATTTTGTAGTTTTCAGTGTTTTTTTTTGAAAGCGGTTTAATTTTTTTTCTTATATTTTTTTTCGAACATCTAGTTATTTAACTAGAAAAAAAAATGGCTAATAGCATTGTATTAAGCTAGGATAAGAAGTAGCAATGGGTACTATGATGGGATACGTTTAGATTTCCGCGGTCTGCGATAGTCAGTACTTCGTCGACCACAGAGTACTTCTTCACTCACGATACACGCTATCGATATCACGCTTTTATTACATATTATGATCTTTCCATTTCACTCTGCCAGCAAACAATTCGTGTCTGATTTGCAATTTGATTCACATCTAAGAGCATTTACAAGGTATACGATTTCACGGACACGTATCCCTCTGTATATTACCGACTGTAGCGAACAGGGTTTCTAGTTAAAAAATTAGGTGTAGATGGGTTCGAAAAAAAAAATAAGAAAAAAAATTAAACCACTTTCAAAAAAAACACTGAATAGTACAAAATAATTATACTTTAGTAATCAAAACTAGAGTACAAAAAAAAAATTTTTATTAAAAAAAATTAAACTGTCTTCAAAAAAAACACTGAAAAGTATAAAATAACTATCCTTTACTAATCAAAACTCAAGTATAATTAAAATAACTTTATAAATACGAAACTCATACCTATATAATTAAATTTGACAGTTACTGAAATCGATGCCAAGCCTACCAAACTAAAGACTTTCTGTTGTTGCACATTGATTTGGCACCGTTTAATTTTTTTTAATAAATTTTTAATTTTTCCCTTTTGAGTGGTCTTGACTTAAATAAATATCTAGGGCTGGTCTGCAATTAACTTTATTCTAATTCCGGAGCGCAACGAACGAAGAGAATCGTCAATATAAATAAAGGTTATAACCAGGTCGTGTTATCTAGTGTATTTTCAAAGTTCAAGCTCCAATATCGTGAAATTTAAATGGGACGACCTCTGAAGTATTAACTACCAAACGTAGAAAGAATTTTCGAAATCGGTTCATAAATGACGGAGTTATGAGGTAACAAACATACAAAAAAAAACAAAAAAAAAAACAACATACAGACGAATTGAGAACCTCCTTCTTTTTTTGAAGTCGGTTAAAAATAACTTCATAAGTATGTGAAATTTCATATGATGAATTGTAATAACTTTTGGCTATCTTTCGTCAAAAATGTCAAACTTCTATACATCCTCAGAGGATTCCAGATATCGATCAGATAACTGACACCGAATCAAATAATATTTTGATAACGTGTAGTCCTTGGCCTACGGAAAACGTCTAATGATTGCGGTTATTCTTCGCTTCTATGCTAGTCTGGGGGTACAAGAAAAAGTATGTACTAGCTCCATATCTTCTCACGTTAGAGTTGGACAAAAATTTATTATAAGGGAGTCCTGTAGGCGACAGGTTAGGAACCTGTTATATCTGAGAACATTTAATGTTCACTGCTAGAAATGGCGACAAGGTGTGGTGTTTATACGCCTTGCTATTTTCACTCAGAATGGAATACGGTGCGAGGTTATAGTGTCTCATTTGAATTAAGAATCACGGTTCTAGTTCTACTGTTCAGATTTGTACGTTTATCGAGCTTATTTAATGTTATTCCTGTTACATCTAAAATACTTATTTAAATAGTTTACTGGTGGAAGTGTATACTTGTTCTTAGTTATTCGTTTATAGTTGGATAAAGGATTTGCACGACTCGTAATTTTTCGTTGCATAGCCAACTTGCTACGATTTCAACTTCATAACTCTAACAGCAATATATTCACCCTAACTCTGTTTGAGGTCTATACTATTTCAATTTTGATCTACTTGTTTGGAACATATGCCCGACGGGTGTTTAGCTACAAGTAACTTAGCTCACAAAGTACCAGTCAGAACACACAAATTGGACCGACCGCGCCAAACTTCCCAGCTAACAAGCTCGCAACTTCAACGGGAACTTAAACGGTAAGAGTTGACAGCGACTGAGAAAAACCACTTTGAACAACTAATTGGAAGCGGTCTGTAGTTTATCTGTGCTCTTCTGAAAGGATGCCTCAATGTCAAATTGAATAATTGATTTTTAGACTTTTGTTGTGCTATGACTGTCATATCGATAGTCTTTTTTATTTCAGTACACACTGAAATCATTATTATTGTCATCTTTCTTTTTTTTATATTAATGATGTTTTTTTTCTGTTACACTGGCACTGCATTAAGCACTTTAATTTATACATTTAATTTAAAGGTGGATGTTTTTAATTAGTATTTATGGTTGTATAATCATAATATTAAAATATCTGTAAATCGCCCTGAATAAAAAAAAATACATGTGCGAGTCCGACAAACGCACCAAGGATTCTGCAAAATATTCGCCTATATATCGATATACGTCACGGTCAATTAGTTCTATAACTGCAAGTGTAAGTTTGTAATTGCAAAAAAACTATTTTTTTTGTGATGTGACTACAAATTTACTGTTTTCAGATTTTTTCCTGTACTTGTGCTGTGAGACCTTGCTTCTTGCCTAATTTCATGATTCTAGGTCAATGAGAAGTACCCTATAGCTTTTAATTTACTCGCGAGTATCGAAATATAAGGCGTAAATTGCAGTATTTTTTGATCACATTGATTTAGGAGATCGTTTTTTTTTAAAGATTAAGACATAACGAAGACATAAGTATTTGATGTTAATTTGAACTTGATGCCTCCACGCGTTACTAAAAAGAGGGGTCTAGATAAATAGACAGATGAACAACAAAATGTCTCTGTAAGGGTTCCTTTTCCCCTTTGAGTTAAAAGAATAAATAAAATTAAAATATTGAACATTGATTTTTTTTATTGAGCACACACAATCCTTATACATTTTTTCATGTGATAAGATGTGCGGGAAAAGATCTCTTATAAAGATAAACATTGCCTATTGTAAATTACGACCTCCACTTTTGATTTTAATGTATATTTTTAAGCACAAATATATAAACATATAGGTAAATGAAAAACTGGCCAAGTGCGTGTCGGACCACAAATAATGAAGGTTTCTGTAGTCGGAGCGAACAGCCACGGTTACAATCAATTTACCTATTTACATACTTTGTTGGGTTTAGAATAGAATAAAATATTTTGCTATGCACAGCACTCATTTTAGTAGCGGCAAAAATAAGTTTGCATTTCACAGTAATTCTTAGAGAAACTGTAAAAAACAAACTACTGCAGTCGCTAATAAGATAATGCACATCATTTTATTCTAAATCCATGTAGACGAATTCATTTGCAAAAACTAGTAGCAAATACCATTTGTTACTTCAAAGTTTAGGGTAAAATAAAGAGAAAAAGTCGTCTTAAAAACTGTCACTACGTCCGTCTTATTCTCCTATTCACACAATACATTGTCGGATTAAACTTTATAGTTGATGTAAAAGTATTGAATAGTTGCAACACTGTTGAGACGTACTACGTGACTAGTTTATACATTGTTCGTCAAGGAGCACTCAACCTATAGAGACGAAATATCGGACCGTCTTATTTACCACTGCTCAGTTTATTTACATTAGCAAATATCAACTCTCGCTCACATTAAGCAGTAAATAACCAATACTGGACCTGTATGTACGTCTCTGTATTTCGACAGATATTTAAATATTTATGTAATCGCTTATCGTTCTATTCGGTGGTGTGGCAAAAACAGCAAACAATCAAACTATAAAATATATAACGAGTATATAAAGAGCAAGTACCATCAAAATTCCTTTCTCTGGCGTTCTCCACATAAGGCAAAGGAACTTCTTTCACAGGTCAACATAGATGTATTTACAAATCGATACAAGCTACAAGTCGATAAGGCGAAAATTAGTGGGACACTATTCTCAAATGATGTTATAACTTAACTATATTATAATTATAGTCTTATTTTATTTTTTCTGTTGATGTTCTCATAGTTATTATTTCATTTTTAAATCACCAGTCTATTGTTATCGTTTCCAATCTACACCTCTGATTTTCCAAGTGCTGTCCAATCTACTATATTGTTATAATATTTATAGGTAAAATCTTGTAATTGGCCTTGATTTAAACTTGTATGTAAATTATCTTTAGTTATTTTAGGCTGTAAGATTTCCTGAATAAATAAAATAAAATAAAAATAAAACAGAACGCCGTAAGCGCAACAGTGTCTAGACTTAAATTGTTTTCATACAAAATAAATAACATTGCCGCTCTATAGGTTGAGTGCTCCACGTTGTTCGTTAACAATTTTGTTGCCATTCACTAACTTATTACAAATTTTATATAAGGTATAAAAGTTCAAGATATCGAACTATTATTTTGTATCCGATTCGGCGCGGATTTTACTTTCAAAAACGTTATGAGTTTGTTTCGCTAACTGAATTTGAATACAAAGTAGGTCTGTAACTTATAATTTTAACCGACTCGAAAAAGGAGGAGGTTCTCTATTCGTCTGTATGTTTTTTAACCGACTTCAAAAAAAAAGGAGGTTTTCATTTCGATTGTATTTTTTTAAGTTAGTTACCTCAGAATTCCGTCATTTATAAACCGATTTGGAATTTTTATTTTTTATTCGAAAGGATATACTTTTAGATTGGTTCCTTTTAAATTTCACTGGTATTGGAGCTTGGACTTCGAAGATACACCAAATAACGCTAACTGCTATAAACTTTATTCACATTAATGATTCTCTTGTATGTCATTGCGATTCAGAATTAGAAAAGGAGTTAATTATAGGCCTACCCTAGATATTATTTAAGTCAAGGTCAAATTTTTTTTTAATTTTTTTTATTTATCTCTTTTGAGTAAAAGGGAGAAATAAAAAAAAATTAAGAATAAATTAAACCGACAAAAAATACTGAAAAGTACGAAATAACTATCGATTACTCATCAAAACTCAAGTACAAAAATAGCTTTATAAATATAATACAAATACCTATATAATTAAATTTGACAGTTATTGAAGTCGACGTCAAACATTGACATAATATCACTATGGTGCCAAATTGTGCCAAATCAATGTGCCACAACAGAAAATTTGGTAGTTTGGTTGTTTAGTAGTAACGTACATATAGGACTACAATTTCTCACTTTTGATGGTAAAGTCACTCACGTGACTTTACAAACAATTTCAACAATACAATGTTTATGTCTTTTGTATAAAAACTTACCCCTGACCAAGGACCCGCGACCCATATAGGACAATCTTGCTCGTTGCAAGGCTGATTAGACCGGGGTGCCGGAGAGACACAGCCTGGTTCTGCACTTAATCCTAGGAATAAATTAGAAGTAGATATTGTTTCGTTGAGGAACTGGGAAAGTAGGAATCTAATAATGAATTAATCGCATAGTTTCTATTTACTAAAAATGAATACCAATTTGAGATTTTGGACTCATTGCTGAATGTCAAATAAGCAACAGTTACCTTGAGCAGATTATCACTCTATCTCGCTAGAGGAGTCCTCATTTTTTTTGATAAATGTAGTCTTTACTTCGTTTGAGCATGTATACCCAGAGGTTATCAATTCTCAGATAAATGTGACCAATCCCTGCTGTTTCAGTGCATATTTGATGACCTACGTTGGTTACTTTGAATCGTAGCTGGATTATCAAATTCTTTAAGTTGTAACACTATTAATTGTTGGTGTGGTGGTAAGTGCGTTAGCCTTCCTAACCGAGAATCCCAGTTTGAATCTCAGTGACGTTAAGTGACAAATGATACTTGTTACTTTTACATGCCAAGTGACACTGATGTCCTTTTGATATCAATAGCGTTGAGTAAGCATGAGACTCATTAGACAGACAGAATATCTCTAATAAAATTGATGACAACGTGTAATTGTTTTGGAGTATTATACCTTACCTATGGTCAGTGAAGGGTTAAAATGTTTACCGGGTTGGTAGGTGTCGGCTGCTGTAACATTAGCGGAGCGTGCGCAGAGCACACGGCGCGTGCGCACTCCGCCACCACATGTAGCGCTGCAGGATGACCATTCACCGACGTACCATCTGACAGACGAACACATGGTATAAGTGAAGTGTTGAAACATTAATGCGGAGATAGAAAATAAATCTTATTTTGCAAATTTTGTTTAGTTTATTTATTTCATAATTCATTTAATACACAACAATATACATTATATAAGTTCATAAATATATACAAAAAGAAGATTTATATTTATATTTTTATAAGAAATACCTTTCAGCGGACCCGCGAGTGAGATATTTTATACTTAGTAAGTTTTATACATTTTACGGAAATATTATTGTATTTTCAGGGTTTCAATTACAATAATCTCCAGACAAACAGTAATTAAAAAAAAACGATTACTTTAGGCTTTTTAGGATTACTTGATTATATAACATTTTTATAATTTTGTCAGTTTAAGTCTTTGTTTTCTCGAGCTTTACTGAAATACTAGAACACGGACGCGTCGCAGCGCCATCTACAATACATTCCCTTGACGAAAACGGAAGTGAACCGCAAGCGCCATTTTGGCGGCGTAATGGAGAATCTACGTAAAAGGCGGCACGTTCTAGTTCAATTGTTCAGAGTAGAGCCTACATAGTGGTAGATTGTGTAGCCTAATTGTGTCGCGTTTCCCACTAATTTGTTAAAAGTTAATTTATAATCAAATCAACTGTGAATCGTGTCGAGTTTTCTTTTGTATACCTATATCTTGATCGCCCACAAACCATGCCTGATCCTGCATCTATACCGCTGGAGGCAATATATATAACATATATAACATATATATAACATATGTAACATATAAGGGTCAAAAGTGGAATTAAAGCTTGAGACTCGTTTCATGCAGATGAAATTACGAAGTAACGAGGAAAAGGTAGCTTACGAGCAAATAAATATTAACATAAATACAAATATATATATTTTATGTAGGAGCCACCCAAATGGTCTGATTATTTCCGAGTTCAGGGTTGGTATTTTAATGGACTATTCGTGTAACTCACTTGTAAGGACACGGGTGGACGTTACACCTGACGACGGATGCGTGCGGCTTGCTCGAGGCGTCGCACAGTTGTTCTGGGGCGTCAGAGCCGGTTAATCGGTCCCGGCAAACAGATAGCGACATCTTGTAACCTGTTGGAAAGAACAAGATTGTAGTATGTATATTAGAAATATCAATACTCGTGATTTGGTAGATGACAACATTATCATGCAACGGTACTGTGCCTTCTACCCAACGATGTTAAATGCCAGTTTTAGAGATGTCACAGAATCGAAAGAAAAGTTTGCTTAGTGATATTTTGTATTCTTTGTAAGTTTGTAAAAATGTACACAGAATACTTAGTAGACGCAATTAACTAATAATAGAGTACATAAATGAATACTCCAAATAATTGTTTCAGAACATTACACCAATAAATGACACTAAAGTTACTAGACTTATACTAAGAGCACCGCACTACAAATTGGGGGAGTTTTCAGTTACATCCAAACTCCACGCTAATCTATTAAAGTTTGCTTCTTCAATTGATCTGACCGGGGTTCGGATCCGGGGTACCGGCTGGAAGGTAGATTGCTCTGGTAGTACCGTGTTATCTGGCCAGTCAAAAAAATATAAAGAAAATTAATATCCGATTAATTTTATTGTAAGGATGGCAATTTGTATTATTTGTGGAAACTTAGCAACAAGATGGCACCTAAAGATATGATCAAGCATATGATTTATGCTTTGCACAGCCTATAAAAACGATCTTAGTAACTTGCGCTGTTGTAAACAAAAAATGGCAATTAATTTGGATTTTGACGTTTAGTATCTTTGTAGTTAAATTTTTTTTGGGAAGTCAAAGAATTACCATTTACATGAGTCTGAGGAAGGTTAGTGTTTATTCTACAGAGTTTTCAAAACTTCGACTATAGATTGACTATGGCTATCAATTTGAAGATTACAATAGATACACATCTGTTTAGGCTGTAGCCTAAATAGTCAGAGTCGATATGAAGATTACAATAATATGTTATGACATATTTTTATCTATTGTAACGTTCACCTAGTTACAGAACTTGGATCGACCTTATTTGATTAATAAATGTAACATTTAATTAGTTTAAGAATAAAATATCTAAAAACACGGTATTAATGCGATTACCTTTTATTTGGCTTGACGTTTCAACCGAGTTTCATCGGCTATTGTCTCAAGTAAACGCAATTCAAATAGTTTACTCGAGACCAGGGCTGACACAACGCGGCCGAAACATCAAGTCAAATGAAAGGGTAATCGCGTTAACTTTCCATGTTTATAGATATTTTATAATGCAACACGAAAGTTAAAAGTTTATATAGTTTAAAAATAGTCTTATGAAGCGAAATACACTTGTAAGTTACTGAATTATAACATTTATTTAACATAGATCGGAATGTAAAACATTTTATGGTCCTGAAAGACTTTTCTCAGCTTTTTAATAGCCTCTGGGCGTTTGTTAACTTTATGAAATCCAGAACAAAATGCAGAACTTTCATTCCAAAGATAAAATTACCTTTGGAAGAAAAAATAAAACGGGGAGAAAGGAAGTTGCAGTGTTTAAACAGCCATTAGGATGAGCTCTTAGAACAAAATTACTAAACATAGATATAGAGAGACTGGGTTTGTCTTGAAATACTCGTAGATTTTTAAAATTACGGTATAAACTAGTCTCACTACTCATCACAGGCTTTTGCTCACAAACGAGGAAAGAAAAGGCTAAGAAATGAGGTAAGACGGGTAGTATTCTACTACAAAAACTCATTATCAACTGATGGAGGCAGATGAAAAAAAATTGACGGTTGTCAACAACAAATTCGGAAATACTATGGAAGTGTAATTCAGAACAATTATGGCCGAAAAACACGGTACCGCGTCTGATTCAAATACTCCGAAACACGAAAGGTTGCAAACTCAACAGTCAACTTTTAAAATGAATTCTATTTTAAACCCGCACGACCTTTATTTAACTCTAGTCTTACGTTTAAAACGTTTCGTATTACATTCCAAAGTCAACGGCGATTGGATGTCCGGCACACGTGATCACTGATCTCACGCGATCGCACGGGAAACTGCTAGCAAGCGAGAATGTTTTTATGCATTACTACGCATCGTAACGCAACTTATTGGTAATATATATTTACCTTATTTACGTGAAGTTGATTCTCTCATATGAGAAAGTATTTAAAAGTTATTTTAAAAGGTAAAAATAGCATTTTTACGAGTTCATCTGCATTTCATTTACAAGATTTTGATGTGTTATGTTACCTTAAAGTCTAGGTTCCCAAACTTATTTTGTCTACTGAGTCGAGAGCTCATGCAGTCGTTGTCTAAGATGCCTCCTAGCTAAATGAAATTACAAATCACCCCCTAGGCCTCTACATAACGCTCCAATTTTTTTTTCTGGGTCTCTTACCGCTCCCCTTTAGGCCTGCAGCGCCCACAGGGGGGCGTTATCGCCCACTTTGGGAATGGGTGCCTTAAAGTGTAATTAATGTATTTAGTCTGTGTCTTATAGAATTTGATAAAAAATCTTTTTTTTATCAAACATCTCGGAGCTCGTAATTATTACTCTTTCAAAATACTTTTTATTAAAATAGTGTCCCGATCAGGTTTTCCTGCTTGTTTGTTTTTAATAACTGTAATTATGTCCATTCATTCTACAGTTTTTGAGAAATATCGATTTAGAATTACTACAAGATTTCAGTCTTCAATTAGATAACACGCGATGCCTGTATAACAAAAATAGACTTCTTCATTTTTAAAATGTATAGAGCACACGCTACTGACATTATTTGGTAACCAGTCATCTTCTCTTCTTTCCAAGCGAACTGCTTTAATCCACCGTAATCACCGAAGCTCATTTTTAGTAAAATGAAAGGAACAAAGTTATAAAATACAATTCAATAAAGAGAATTCCCATACTTAGCATAAAAATAACTAACGTACTAAAAATGGGTGGATACTAGTTGCATAATACTGAACACAATATTTTTATTTAATTTATTGTGAACGTAAAATTACTTTATATACATGTGATAAGTTATCATATCATGACTTTTTTCTGTTTTCTACACCACTTAAATACACAGGAGATCATTTTTAATTTACATTTCGCCAGTTTTCACGTTAACAAACCCATTTTATTTGCGACGGCTGACTGTCACTGAGCGCACGGTAGACTAAGTAGCGCGTAAATTGTACATTTTTAGCCCCGCCCACTTAATTGGGGTTTGCGTTGTGTCATATTTTTTAATGAATGCGAGTTCCATAGTATTTGCGAATTCTTTGGCTTTCACGCATCGGACCGGGCTAAACGACTTTCGTCATACATCAACAATCACGAGGAACTGTTTAAGGTGCCTTTTGAAGTGCAGGGACGCTTGTAAAGAATATTATGAGATTGCCCATCCAGTGTATGACCGTGCACAATGTTACTTAACCTTAAGTAATCGTTTCAAATAACGAAGCGAAACTACGCTATCAGTGCCTCTTAACCATGATCTACGTATCTATATTTTATACGTATATACAGTAATATGAAAATGTTACATGTAAATGACATTTGTATAGACATAGCATAACATAACATATCTTCACGCTATATCCCCAACGGGGTAGTCAGAGAGGACGCAGGCGCCAGGAGTCGCGGTCCTTACACACCACTTTCACTTCCTCAAATCTCATCATTCTCTTCACACATTTTCGCCTAGGTATGCGAAAATGTATAGACATATTATGTCGAAAAGTTATTCGGACGTAGGTCAACGACATGAAAACACAAATAATGAGATTTAAAAAAAAGTAAATAATTTTTTTAATATAAGAAGTGAAGTGTACTAATAAAATAGTTTTTGGACTTAACCCATTGTGTAAGACGTCATTAGTCCTCTAAACAAATAAACTGCAGTCGGAAACGAGACATTTGCTTGTATTGATAAACAATAATTTAATCTAAAATAGACCTGTTCTATGCAACGTGCGCCCGCTAGCTTACAAAAAATAAGAAAAAGCAGTTATTTTCGTTTATTTGAAAGACTATAATTAATTTTTATAAATTCAACTCAATTCATTCATTTTGAAGAATATGCTTAGATTAAACTGTAGGAGTTACACTTACTACATACGTATACACAGTTACACATAATATTTACACTATATTCCATATATCTATATATCTTATTACAGTACTCATAGACATACACATACATAACTATATACGAATATAATATTTACATATAAATATAATTAAATAATTTATATACAAGCAAACTTTTTATATACGTATTTTTATTTTACATCTACCCACATATTTTATACTACACACGCCGCGCGCTTACAATAAAGATAATACGTAGGGAGTTGAGAAAAACGAGTCAAACTGATATACTTAAAGTGAACATATGTAAATGGGATATTAAAAATCGTTTTAAATACTTGACAATCTGCGTATCCATTATTTCTACCAATCATCCTATAATTGGTGACACCGACGTAGCGGTCCCATAACTGGTTACCGCTGATACTTGGAATTCGCTTCCTTCGCTCGAAGACCATAAAAATGTCTTCGGAAAAAGTGTCTGTGGAAAGTGGCAGTGTTGAAGTGTTCCGTGTACTAATAAATGAACTAACCAAACAAGTAGCTGCACTTACCAACCAGCTGAATGAATCTCATCGATCGCGCTCGAGACACAGGATACACCGGAATCGTTTACGCAGTAAGTCACATTTAAAATTACCCCCAGAGAATCAACCATACTGTTGGTACCATCATAACTTTGGTACAAGGGCAAATAAATGTAGTCAGCCGTGTACTTACAAGTCGGAAAACTCTCTGGGCGGTCGGAAATAGCGGCCAGCGACTGCCCATCATCATCTTCAGGCCGTCTTTTTATACCTGAGCGCTACACAAAAATGTTATTCCTTGTGGACACTGGATCTGACCTTTGTGTATACCCACGTTCAGCCATGAAGACGCCCTGCTCACGCACCAAGTATGACCTGGTAGCTGCGAATGGTTCTGTTATACATACTTACGGTCCCGTACAACTCCAGCTAGACCTAGGACTAAGAAGGACATTTAACTGGAATTTTACCGTTGCCGACGTTTCCAAGCCCATTATCGGAGTAGACTTCCTCAGTTTTTATAATTTGATGGTCGATTGCAGAAACCAGCGCTTAGTCGACGGACTTACACATCTCTCCGTGGTTGCGTCCACAAACAAAAGACCTGATAACATCGCTTCCATCAAGGTCGTCTCAGGAGACACTGTGTTTCATGAACTACTCAACAAGTTTCCTGAGATCACGAAACCAGCAGGTATACTTACTCCACCTAAACATGATACTGTGCACCACATCCGAACTACGCCTGGTCCTCCAGTTTCCTGCAGACCTCGACGCATGGATCCTGAACGAATGCAGATCGCCAAAAAAGAGTTCGAGGCAATGGTGACCAGCGGTATCGCCAGACGTTCAGAGAGCCCGTGGTCCTCAGCGCTGCACCTGGTAAGGAAAAAAGATCAAGGATGGAGACCCTGCGGTGACTATAGAGCACTGAACGCAAGGACCATTCCTGATTGCTATCCTATACGTCACCTGCATGACTTCACTTACCAGCTGTCTGGTTGCACCATGTTCTCAACTATCGACTTGGTAAAGGCATATAATCAGATTTTGGTGAATCCAGAAGATGTGCCCAAAACTGCCATCACTACACCTTTCGGCTTATTTGAGTTCACACACATGACCTTTGGCCTCAGGAATGCCGCTCAAACTTTTCAGAGGTTCATCGACGAAGTCTTACGTGACCTTGACTTCTGTTACGGATACATCGACGACATCTTGGTCTTTTCGTCTTCTGAAGAGCAGCATAGGCAGCACCTGCAACAGCTTTTTGAACGCCTGCAACTCTACGGTGTCGTTGTCAATACTAGCAAGTGTGTATTAGGCCAGAAGCAAGTAACTTTCCTTGGTCACAATGTTTCATCTGCTGGTATTAGTCCACTAGTATCTAAGGTCGAAGCCATTACTGCATACCCACCACCGAAAAACATCAAAGAGCTACGTAGATTCCTTGGCATGCTAAATTTCTTTCGTCGCTTCATTTCCAATGCTGCAGTCATACAGGCGCCTCTTCACGCTATCCTTAGTGGAGGTAAACAGAAAGGTTCCACTCCTGTCGAGATGACACCAGAACAACTACAAGCTTTTGAACAGTGCAAATCATCTCTCTCTAAAGCAGCACTTCTCGCACATCCGGATCCTGCAGCTGAACTCGCCATCACTACTGATGCTTCTGACGTAGCAATTGGTGCTGTACTCCAACAGAAAAAGGCTGGGAGCTGGGAACCACTGGGTTTCTTTTCCCAGAAGCTTAGACCAGCTCAACGCAAGTACAGTCCCTACGAACGAGAATTGTTGGCAGTATATGAAGCAATCAAATACTTCAGGTACATGGTGGAGACAAGAGATTTTACAATCTACACTGACCATAAGCCGCTTACCTTCGCTTTCTCAGCAAACAGAGAGAAAATGGCACCTCGTCAATTCAGGTACTTAGACTTTATCGGTCAATTTACAACCGACATTAGGTACTTACCTGGCAGAGACAACGTAGTGGCTGATGCTTTGTCGCGCGTAGAAGAACTAACATCCAGCATAGATTACGAAGCCTTAGCACGAGCACAGACGACTGACCCTGAACTACAAGAGCTACTACTTAGAGGCTCGTCACTACAGCTCAAAAAGCTACTTACAGGTAACAGCAACTTACCACTCTTCTGCGACGTATCTGTTCAGCCTCCTCGACCATACGTACCTGCCGAATTTCGACGACAAGTTTTCGACTCTCTCCATCAATTTAGTCATCCAGGAACGACAGCTACAGCGCGACTGGTGACACAAAGATTCGTATGGCCAGGGATACGCAAGAACTGTAGAGAGTGGACCAAGCATTGTCTGCAATGTCAAAAATCCAAGGTTACCCGCCACACTACTTCTCCTTTATCTTCCTTTTCTATTCCTTCGTCAAGGTTCTCTCACATTCACCTTGACATCGTAGGGCCATTACCTATGACTAATGATTACAGGTACTGTCTCACGGTCATCGATCGTTTCACCCGTTGGCCTGAGGCAATCCCACTCAAGGACATTACAGCCGAGTCCTGCGCTGCTGCTTTGGTATCTGGCTGGATTGCCAGATTCGGTTGTCCTACTACAGTTACCACCGATCGTGGCCGCCAGTTCGAGAGTCACCTCTTTGCAGCTCTCACCACCTTAATCGGTGCGCGCCATCTGCGTACCACCGCTTACCACCCTGCGGCTAACGGACTGGTCGAACGACTTCATCGACAGTTGAAGGCAGCGATTATGTGCCACACTACCACATTATGGACTGAGGCACTACCACTCGTTCTTCTGGGTATCAGAAGCGCCTGGAAGGAAGGCCTTAATTCATCGAGTGCAGAGTTGGTTTACGGCGAACCACTAAGACTACCGGGCCAATTCTTAACTCCAACTGATGACCACAAAGCAGCTGATCCAACTGAGCTCATGACTCGCTTACGAAGGCATATGGCGCATCTCACTCCAAGACCAACGTCATGGCATATGTCTAATTCTTCGCCATTCTACATTCCACAGAATCTGTTTTCTACGTCCCACGTTTTTCTGCGTCAAGACCACGTACGCCGACCACTAGAAGCTCCATACGCCGGTCCATTCAAAGTCCTGGAAAGATCTTCTAAATACTTTAGGATAGAAGTACAGGGCAAGAGTACAAGTGTCAGCATTGACAGGCTAAAACCAGCTTATCTGACTAGAGATACAGACTGCAAATCTACTGGCACTCCATGGCAATCACCAGCAGTCCTAAAGTCTCCAGACACTACAGGAGATGAGAAAGATGACCATCGCCCTGAAGAAAAACGAACGCGCAGCGGAAGAAGAGTGCGCTTCCCTGACTACTATCGACCATAGCCATGGTCTCGGCGGGGGAGTGATGTAGGAGTTACACTTACTACATACGTATACACAGTTACACATAATATTTACACTATATTCCATATATCTATATATCTTATTACAGTACTCATAGACATACACATACATAACTATATACGAATATAATATTTACATATAAATATAATTAAATAATTTATATACAAGCAAACTTTTTATATACGTATTTTTATTTTACATCTACCCACATATTTTATACTACACACGCCGCGCGCTTACAATAAAGATAATACGTAGGGAGTTGAGAAAAACGAGTCAAACTGATATACTTAAAGTGAACATATGTAAATGGGATATTAAAAATCGTTTTAAATACTTGACAATCTGCGTATCCATTATTTCTACCAATCATCCTATAAAACTATACAGAAAATTTAGAAACATAAATCGGTCACGTTACTCTGAAAAATGTAAATCTCTGTTTTAAAAGAGGTTTCTTTGGGCTTTTTTTTTGTGCTGCAAAAGTTAACTAATCGTTAACGCAACTGGTAAAATAAAGTGAATGAAAGGAAGAATCAGATTACCAAATATCACTTTCATACGTTTTGTAGTCACTTAGAAAAATTGAGATCCCCGCCGCAAAATTTCCAATGCGTCGCCTTAAAAATGTTTACTAAAGTCCGTCTCACTCAGTTTCTAAATTATCGATGCATGAACCTAAAATAATAAGTTAGAATTATAGGATGGTAAGCCCTACGCGTAAATTATTTATTATTTTCTTCAATGGTTAGTACATTATTTATGAAAATTTTAAAGAGCACTGTAGCAAAAATGTTATCGAGAAAAAATTTTCTCCCTGGAGAAAACAAAATTGGTAATGCGAAATAGCTCTTATTGCAACGAAATATAGTTCCTTATCCGTCTACCAATCCCCGCGGGTGCGAGCTAGCGCAACATGCTTCAAATCGCTTATTGTCTAAGAATTTGAGACTGCGTTCTTTTTTATTTCGCAGTTGACATACCAATAATAGAGTTTTCGAACAAATATTTCTAATGTAAAGGTTACTATATTCTAACAATATATTTGACCTTTTACGAAATATTTAAAGAAAAATGTACCCAAAAAATGAAATCTTTTCAAGGTACACTTAACAAAACAGACGTAAAGGTCATAGTAGAGTACATCTAGATATGCTTTATCCATGTAAAAGTCCGCCGACGTAATGAACAATTTGCGAAACTTGAACAGTTATAGTACGTTCTTTAAGTACTTAAAGTACTTTAACATGTAAATACTCCGTTATTATTCTATGAATGGTCATAGGTTGCGTCATACGTCTTTAAAACCAGATTAATCATGTCAATATCATTATCATTTATCACAGACTGATCTGAAGAAATCATACATCGATGTCATACAGAGAGCACATGGTGACGTATACTGCAGTTCTTAAAATCTCATTCTCCTGTTCAAAACTCTAACATTCTCTTCATACGTTCACCGAAACATACGAGTGTTTTTAACATTTCCGCCAACTAACACTTGAGGCATTTGAAAAATGAATGGAATACGAAAAAAATAGATACACGAAACAAGATAAGCTGGCCAAGAGTGTGTCGGACTCATGAAATTTGGGACCCGCAACAATTTTGTTGAAATGAGAATTTTAATTTATTTAATTAGTGGCGAATAGCTACTTTTTAACCGATTTCGAAAAACGAGGTTCTATGTTCGTTTGTATGTATTTTTTATGTATGTTTATCGATAACTTCGTCAATCGTGGATCGAATTGTGGTTCAGTATAGCTTCAAGGTGGTCCCATTCAATTTGACTAATATTGGAGCTTGGATTTTGAAGATACACCAACTAACGCTAACTGTTTGTAAGCTTTATTTAAATTCATCATTCATTTGTACGTCATTCCGCTCCAAGTTTAGAGAAGAAGATAATTGTAGACCTACTATATTTATTCAGGCGTAACTCTCAAACGGAGGAAATGAACAACTTTTTAAGAGAAAGATTAAACCGACTTCAAAAGAAAACACTGAAAAGTACAAAATATCTATCCTTTACAAATCAAAACTCAATTACAAAAGTAACTTTACAAATACTATACAAATACCTATATAATTAAATTTGACAGTTATTGAAGTTGGTACCAAATAAAAGTGTAACAACAGATTACTAGTTTGGTACGCTTGGCACCGACTTCGGTAACTGACAAATTTAATTATATAGGGATTTGTATCTTATTTATACAGTTATTTCTGTACTTCAGTTTTGATTAGTAAAGGATAGTATTAAAATTTGTATTTGCAGTTTTCTGTTTTTTTAAGTCGATTTAATTTTTTTAAGAAAGTTTTTCTCAATATTGCATTGTGATAACTTTCAGGTCAGGAGGTATAAAGACAACGGTATAATTCGGCTGTAATATAAGGACAGACTCGATGAAACTTTAATGCTTCCGTATTCGCCATGCCCACGGAACCCTAAAAATAGTGCTTTTAATGTTTCCCTTGAGTTAAAAGTCATCCCGATCAATGGTTACCATTTAACCTTTAACAACTTCATTTTGCAACTTTTCACTCTTACGCTAACTCATTAATCAATGTCCTAAAAAAAATATCAGGCCCTTAAAACAATCATTAAGTACAAAACGCTGTATTTCAACCCTTCAACCGACAATGGGGCCTGACGTACCTCATTTATCATTGAGACACTGACACCTAATTAACAATTGAAACGTCTAGAGGTCCAGTTGATGAGGGACCGTCTCGGGTCACTGCGACCTGAGCGCAGATAATCTTACAAAGGTGTGCGGTTAAGGGTTAGGATTTGTGGGGAGGACAGGCACAATAGCGACGGTAATAGAATAAAGAAGGGAATCTTTGGGACGAGTGCTTTGTGTTGTAATGAATCAAGTCCAAGATAAACTAAGAAATGTTTCACTGCAGTAGACTTAATTCTTAAAATTCTTGGCCCAGAGGTTTCAGAAATAATGGGAAAACGATTTGAATAACGAATTTTCATCCTCTTTAATTATACTTAAAATTTTGACTAATGCAACATAATATTATGTAAGTTATCAAGAGTGGAGGTCGATCGAGTAGAGTTCGAATAACCGATTTGCTCCTTTAATTGTAAATTATAAAAAAATTTAACTAGCGCGACAGAATATATCGATTAGCAAGAGTGGTTGAACGTTCCAGTATAGTTTGAATAACCGATTTGCTCCTTCTTTAATTCTCATAAGAATATTTCAAACTTTAATTAACGCAACATAATATATGGGTTAGCAAGAGTGGGAAAGCGTTTGAGTAGTTTGAATAACCGATTTGGTCTTTTTTTAATTCTAATAAGAATAATGGAAATTTTAATTAACGCAGCATATGTGGGTAGCGAGATGTATTATTTATTTATTTATTTATTTATTTTTGGGAAACATACAATATAAAAACACTTATAATTTTAAAACAATACAACAATACACACATCAGTTAAGTTTCCACTAATTACTAATATTTAATACTAAATGGAGCTATCTCAGTGAATTAAAATATTTACAAGACTACAATTTAAAATCATTAATTATTATTTATAATTAATTTAAAATCATTAATCCATACCATTTTAACCATTATCATTTAAGTAGTAATAATCAAATTTAAAAGTTGTTTCTTAAAAGAGCTTATTTTTTCATGGAATATATCAATCTGACAATACTTTTTATTGTAATTTAGATGCAGATGCAGAAATGTATTACTTGTATAATTACACCTACAAATGGGCACATGGAATAATGACTGATTTCGTGAATTCAACCGAGGACATCTGAAATTCATACTACCCAAAAGAAAGGGACAATCTATTATGACTTACCAAGACTATATATCACATAGGTTCTGAGAATATCGACTATGACATACGGATAGACGAGCAGAGAGACGCATAAGTGATCTTATAAGGGTTCTTTTCTTCTTAAGCATTGGAAATTTTGACGCCAGGGATCTCAATTTTCTAAGTGACTACAAAACGTATGAAAATGATATTTTTTTTTCAAAATAAAGTCAATGAAATGAAGAACCAGGTGTTTTTCATTTCATTTACTCTATGTCGACAGTGGCGATACACGATTGGTTAACTTTTGTAACACAAAAAAAATATCAAAGGAACCTCTTTTACCAGATTAACATTTTTAGGACTCACATAGCACAGAGAATGTCCTAGTTCGAGACCAGATGATTGGTGTGTATTGTCTGGCGCATTAATAGAATGAAGTTCTTTAACGCGGCTTGTGAGAGCTTTGAGTTGGTAGAAATCGTCACGTAAGAAAAAATCGTTATATCGGACTGGACCTGCACGTCGCGCTGCGCTGGGTTCGTTAGCTCTGTCATAGATTCACAGATTCACAGTGATATTTCAATCTCTTTCTGTATAACACGAGTATATATGTGTGCGTACGACAGTTACGAAGTTTTCATCTTTTGTTTTTGTTTTAAATCATACGTGAATTTTATTGGTCTTGTTATTGCAATTAAGTTTTGAGAAATGGAAACCGCAGTTAACGAACTTCGCCCCTGACAGGGGTCGCCCAACCGCACATGTTTTTTTTTATTATACATACATACCACGCTGTATCCCTAAGGAGGTAGTCAGAGAAGACGGAGTGCCAAGCGTCGCGGGCCTCACATACCTCTTTCACTTCCTCAAATCTCATCATTCTCCTCACACATTTTCGCCTAGGTATTTGAATGCTTTTGACATTTCCGTCTGCTAACGCTCTGGCCATTTGATCTTCGTAATTATTATTATTGTATATATTATTGTATTGTAAGTTTTAAAATTCCACACGGACGAAGTAACGAGCAACAGCTTGTATATTTGTGTACGTAACATATTGTGTCTGTAATCGTGTGAACCTGATGAACTAAAATACTTATATTAAAGGTCATAGTGACCTCTCTTCTCCAGCCGCACGCCACTTCATTTGCGGTACGATAGGTCATTAGAGGTCGATGCATTATAGACTATTAAGCTTAAAATAGATAGGGAGGATAATAGAAGTGCTTGCAATTTAATGGTCTTTCGATGTTTGACGCGATCAATAAGGATAAGATTCTGCCTCGGTCTTAGTCTAAACATGAATAAAGTATTTTTATATTATACTAAAACGATGTCGAAAAATGATACGTAACTAAGTTTTTTGTCGGTTCTTAGTGTGTAGGTTTTTTTTGGAATTGAGGTAGATCAGAAACTCCTCGCAATATGATTTATTTGAATAAGTTGATTTGAGTTTGAAACAAAACCTTACAAATAAGGAGATCTTTTGGTATGATTAAGTTTTTGCTCATTTTAGTTGCAAACAAGGGCTTCTATTTAAACTCAGACGCTCCCTACGCATCGAATTCTGAAGCGCTAATGAGCACCATTGCGCTTAGAAACGAGTCGGATTTCGCTTCATGTGGGTGTTCACGTAATGTCCTCGGCGGTTTTTCACCTTGCCGTCTTCAAATATATCGCTTTAGGCTTGATGACTGCTCTTAAATATATATTTTATACATCTTATTAAAATAGTTAAACATTTTGAATACGATTAAAAAAAACGAATTAACATTCATTTAAAGAAACTGAGTTTTTGGGTTTTAAACTTCAGTAGTGAGAATAGAGTGGAGGTGAGTTAAAGGGAGATAGCATTGCACAGCGCTAGGTGCCACAGAGACGAAATTTATCCCCATTCTGTTACCACCACAAATTCAAATTCAAATTATTTATTTGTCTATGATTACAGGTGGCTCATTATATAGATACAAATATAATAATCTCTGCAATCCGCCATTAGCGTACCGACAGAAAATAAAAACAAGAAATCATGTACAGTCAATATAAAATAAATCACAAGAACTATAATAATACAACGATATAAATCATTTTACCAACAATGAAAAAAGTGAATTCCAGTAAATAATTCAATGTCATAACACAAAAATAGAAAAAATAGATTCAATGTAGAGAGAAGAATGATTATCAATATGTAAAATGTCAAAATTTAAAAGCTGACTTATGAAGATCAAATAGCCAGAGTGTTAGCCGACGGAAATGTCAAAAGCACTCGCATACCTCGGCGAAAATGTGTGAGGAGAATGATGAGATTTGAGGAAGCGAAAGAGGTGTGTAAGGACCGCGACTCCTGGCGCTCCGTCAGACTACCCCGTTGGGGATACAGCGTGAAGTTATGTTATGTTATGTTAAAACTATTGTCAAATGTATTTCAAATAATCAGTTGTAATTGTAATATCTACCTATTTAGTATAATCCTTAAACTACTTAAATTACTGAGTTTTAAAAGCGAATGACTACTATGTTTTTCATTGTATTTCAAATAATTTTTCCCAGTTTCGTTTATGATTACTAAAACTGTTTTCTGACTAGGTCGTTAAGACGTAAGTTAATATCGTTTGTGTTTGTGTGTGTAATGTAAGTTGGAAAAATGCATAAAAAGTTCGCTTCTTAAGGCGAATCTACCTCAATTTATGTACCGGCAGTAAAAAGTTATTAGCACTGCAAAAGCCAGTACGGTTCTATAATATTTAAGTTTACTTTCGCCGATACAACTGCCATCTATTACTGTTTGGTTAAAATTTATAAAACATAATCCTAACGAGTTTTAGAAATAAATCGTGTAAAATTATCCTTATCGTGGCTGAGAAGGATTAACAAGCTGTCGCAACAAAAACAATGTCACGTCACCGTACCGGCAATACGTGAGCCTATTATCCATAATTTACGTCTGAATCTCTTCTACTTGATCGATAGGGGGCATTGTTTGATCAACGCTCTCAATCAGCCGTTCCCATTGTTCCCTGTATCAAACAAGCAAATTAGAGTGAGGTCGCGAGTGCTAATTCTTATCGCGGCATTCATCTTTCAAGGGTTCTTAATTAAGATCGGCCTTCACAAATTTTGTGGAAAGAGGGGTTATAGACGGGCATTTAACACTGGACAAGTTTAATAAATTAGAAAAAACTACTCGAGTTGACGTTTTAAAATCAAAAGTTAACACGATAAAAATATCAGAACCGATTTCCAATAAACAATAATATTCCTAACTACTGCAATTTTAAATAGTAAACTGCATGCAAATTGTATCAATTTAAGAATCCATTCTATCCATCATGAAAACCAAAACAAACCCATTTAAGTGCTATGATGTCACAGTCAAACCCACAGAGAGACAGACAGTTTACAACAATTTACGGAATATTTACAACAACTTAACGCAAATAAGTCAAATATTTAAAAATAGCGTCTATGAGCTGTTAAAATATTGTGTCTTTAAAGACATTTAATGGAAGTAAAAAGCCAAAATGGGAATATATCCAATACATACTAAAATACATATATAATTATATATATAAAGTTTCTCGAAGGTAGAAATATTTCCTGGAATTTATTTACAAATTTTCCAAAATTGGTATTATTACCGGGAACACACATACATATACGTATATAGGCTGTTACTAGCGATTTTGGTTTTAAATTCGCTCGTCTGCATCCCCCGCGCCTAAGAAACTGTTGCTCAGCGGAGACAAAAGGAATTTCTCCACTGATTTATCGTTAGGCTTCGACTAATGGCGGATTTCGAGATATAAATTACAAGCCTCCAACGGGTGCAATTAACAATGGCGGTGTATTTGTATTGGTGGGTGTGGTATTGTGATAGCGTACTATTGATGAAAATGATTCAACTGTCTTTATAAGGATAAAAACGTACTTAATAAGTGTGATGATTGGTTTATATTACAGGTGATGTTGGATTTAATAAGTAAAGACCTTTGTTGCCACAGGCATGTACGTACATGCCCGATTTCACCAAAAACCGCTAATATTGGGTCCTTACATATGAAATTAGCGTTTTGTCGTATTGACCACTTTGATCTGAAATATCTCCTCTTTGGTTAAGAATTCCAAATTCAAATTTATAAATTCATTTAGCTGGTACATTTGAGTTTTGAAAACAGTCATTCATTTGTTTTTTTCCTAATTATTTTTTTCTTTGGCGTCGCTTATTACCGCACAATGGAAAATATGAAATATCGGTATATTTACAAGTACGAGTTCTACCGTGGCACCAGTGCTGCAGAAACAGCTCGAAGGATTAATGATGTGTACGGCGCTGGTGTCGCAAAAGAAAGCACAGGTACGTTTTTGGTTTCAACGTTTTCGTTCTGGAAATTTCGACCTTCAGAACCAACCCCGTGGACGGCCGGAGACCAAAATGGAAAATGAAGAATTAAGGGCTATTGTGGAAGTGGATCCATCACAAAGCACTTCAGAGATAGCTGCAGGCTTCGGGGTAAGTAACAAAACTGTATTAATCCACTTGAAGCAAATCGGGAAAGTAAAAAAAACTTGAACGATGGGTACCTCATGAATTGAGTGAATCGAACTTGCAAACACGCGTCGACTGCTGTGTTACTTTGCTTAACCGACACAATAATGAAAGGATTTTAAATCGAATCATTACTTGTGATGAAAAGTGGATACTGTACGATAATAGGAAGCGCTCGTCGCCATGGCTGAACCCTGGAGACCCAGCCAAATCCTGCCCTAAACGAAAATTGACACAGAAAAAGTTACTTGTGAGTGTTTGCTGGACTAGCGCCGGTGTCGTTCACTACAGCTTTCTAAAATCTGGCCAAACGATTACGGCAGATATCTATTGTCAGCAACTGCAAACCATGAAAGAAGAACTAGCTGCTAAACAACCGAGATTGGTCAATCGCTCTAGGCCACTGCTGCTTCACGACAACGCAAGACCACACACTGCACAACAAACAACCACTAAGTTAGATGAGCTACAATTGGAATGTCGGCGACATCCACCGTACTCCCCGGACCTTGCTCCAACAGATTACCATTTTTTCCGGAATTTGGACAACTTCTTATAAGGAAAAAAATTCAACTCCGATGCGGCAGTCCAAACCGCCTTCAAAGAGTTTATTGATTCTCGCCCCCATGGTTTTTTTAGTAAAGGGATCAATGAACTACCTATGAGATTGCAAAAGTGCATAGATAACAACGGTGCATACTTTGATTAATTAAATATATTTTACAAAAAAAAAATTGACTTTATATTCCTCCCGTACAAAACGCCAATTTCATATGTAAGGACCCAATACTTAGCGAACCCCTAAAAAAGGATAGGGGTTCGCTAACGATGATTTTGCGTTTCACGAAACCTTAGGAGCGTATGTAGTTAAAAGAACCCCTAGATTTAGAAACTCTATTTTCGAACCCACAACAGTGTTGGACAGTTTTGTATGTTAGTTTTTGAGAATATGGAGAATAATTTTCTATATTATATAGAAACTTAGAAGTAAAAAATTAATATCTGTTTTATCGATTAACTTTTCGAAACGAACACACTATAGAAACGATAAAACGTCACATAACTATGTCTGCCATTACTAGGGAATCGTTAGATTGGTGAAAACGAATATTATCTAAGAAATGGTTTAGGAGTCTCTTTAATCCAAGAGGTACACAGTTCTGTGACGAGTTAGCGTTGGTGAATTTGGGCAACAGACGTACCTACAACTGTGTCGAACGCGCATAGCATCTTCTGTTTCGTTAGGGATTAAAAACCAGACGTGGATGAGTAATTCGTAGGTACTTTATTTTACAATAATATTATATACAATGTACATGCATATCTTCACGCTGTATTCCTAACGGGGTAGTCAGAGAAGACGGAGCACCAATAATCGCGGTCCTTACACACTTCTTTCCCTCCTCAAAACTCATCATTCTCCTCACATACTTTCGTCGAGATATGTGAGTGCTTTAGACATTTCCATTAGACAATACTCTGGTTATTTACATACATACATACATACATACATACATATCCTCACGTTGTATCCCTAACGGGGTAGTCAGCGAGGACGGAGCTCCAATCGCGGTTCTTACATCCTTCTTTCGCCTCCTCAATCCTCATCATTTTTCTTACACACTTTCGCCTAGGTATTCGAGTGCTTTTGACATCTCCGTCGGCTAACACTATGGCTATCACACGGCTTCTTTTACTACTCACTTTCACACTGTAGATTTCCTTCCTCAGTCTTTCATCACTCATTCTTTCCGTGTGCC
The DNA here is from genome assembly GCA_907165235.1 of Zeuzera pyrina. Classification (NCBI taxonomy): domain Eukaryota; kingdom Metazoa; phylum Arthropoda; class Insecta; order Lepidoptera; family Cossidae; genus Zeuzera; species Zeuzera pyrina. The sequence goes on from OU015640.1 coordinate 14,714,494, forward strand.
CGAACCATCTTAGCATTCCTTTCTTCATTTTTACAATAACACTGTCGTGCAACTCTGTCATACTGCGTATCTCTTCCTTGCTTGTACTGTTTGCAAGGGTGACACCGCACATATTATATTTAATTTGGTTATTTGATCTTCTTAAATCAGCCTTGGCCTTCCTTGGCTACAACCACTTATTTTCACTCTATACATTTTCTTCGTCAGTCGTTCGACTCTTATTCGACATTACAATATGTAATGATACGAAAATCAAACATAGGTCATTACTACCGATGACAATCTTATTAACGACATGTTGTTTAAATATAATAGTTACAAATTACACCAAAAATTGACAGTTTTTCATAATTAAACAGCGAAACAGGCGAGAATACTAATATATCATAATAAATATCTGTGACTTGCAGTTTTCCTCCCACTTGTATAAGGTTGCCGTTCGTCTCGATACATTTGGACATGTCACTGTTATTAACAATGATGTTTTTTTATTATTATCTCACTAAATAAATAAAATAAAATATAAAATAAAGTGATGTCCCGCCGTCCAGACGAGCTATAAAATATCTCGTCTAATATAAATCGCAATCAGACTAATAGAACCACAGAATAGATAATAAGTAAACACACCTAACTGCATATTCTATACACGGTATTAGAGAAACGCTCGCGAAAACGAAGACAGACGATAGTACTAATGATGGGTCAGAAAAAAATACCGATCTCAATGAGAAAACAATCACCTTTTTACAACGCTTTATTAGCATTATTCACGCTGCATCATGTTAGTACAGCTAAATGAAACGATAATTTCGTAAAAAATACATCACTTTACTATAAAAAAACCAGCAGTGAAACACAAAATCAAAAACAGCTTGGATCAAAGGACGCGCGGGGACCGAACTCACGCGGCCCGCAGCTAGCGATCGCACCAATACCTGTTTACAACTCTTGTCTAAATACCTAACTTATCTACTTAATCTACTTTTTTGCCACTGTGCTAGTCTCTACCTAGCCACTTTCAGGCGGATTCACTGATTGTATAAACCAAGTACCAAAAATTTACTTAAATGAAATTTTAACAAGGATAGTCATGCTTTTCAATCCATCGTGTAAGTATGTGTATTATTCTGATGTATTCAGTTATGTACCTATTTAAGTATGAAGTGAATTTTTCACTAGTGGAAAATCGAACCCAGAACTTGGTTTAAACAACCAGTGAATTCGAATGTCTTCGTTTTTGGGAACGCTTTCCTAATACCGTGTATATTAAAAACGAACAACGTTAACTACAACTTATTATATATAAAATAAGCAGTTTCCCGACCGCTTTGCTGGGCGTAAGTGAAAAGTTTGTACGTGATAGTACATTTTTGTTTGAAAAATGGTGAAGGGTCTATGGAGTTCAAAAAATAAGTAGCCCATAACCATTAACAACTAATTTCGCGTCGAATGGTCATGGTCTCATGCTGATCGGTCCAGTAGTTTTCAAGTTTATCGCGGTCAAAGAAAAAAACTTTCATTATATACAGGCTGTATATGGAAACGGGACAGTTACTTTAATGGATGAAAGGGCATAACTTTAGTATATAGTTACAAAAAGAATTATCGAAAAAAACGTATCCGTTTAAGAGTTATGACCGTTTTAATTTTCAAGTGTTATCCCCACCATTTCTCGTAAAATTGGGTTGATCGTGTACAGTTACAGATTTTAAATCCTACGTATTTTTTTTTTTTGTAATAATTTCATCCGTTACTGAAATACAGCCTGAAAACCACCATTGGGGTATACGCATTATTTTCGAAAATGATTTTCAGGCTGTATTTCAGTAACGGATGAAATTATTACAAAATAAAAAAATACGTAAGATTTAAAATCTGTAACTGTACACGATCAACCCAATTTTACGAGAAATGGTGGGGATAACACTTGAAAATTAAAACGGTCATAACTCTTAAACGGATACGTTTTTTTCGATAATTCTTTTTGTGACTACATACTAAAGTACTAGTCGCTATTATAAATTTACTGCTTCAGTCTTTGACGTGCAATTTAAAATTAAAATTAATAGTTTGCACAATACATTTATTATTATAAAGCAATGACTATACAAACTGTAAAATTGATAGTTTAAAAAATTGTATTTAAACTTATTAACCACAGGAAAAGTCTTTGTTACGATGACTGCAGAAATTACATCAGAAAAAAATATATAGGGAAGTAAATTTCATAGTACAAATTATTTATTATTTTATAACCGCGTTAATTTCTTCTATAGGTTAATTATTTTGTAACGTCATTATATGTTTTCAAAAGAGAGTACATTTCTAATGAAGTGGTAACATTTTATTGTAGCAGATTATATTTTTTGTAGTAATTTTTATTGTTATTTCTACTAATTATATTATCAAGTGCCCTAAAATGCATACCTAAAGGGAATTTTATAACAAGCTGTGAGAGTGAGCTGTATACGAAATTGACAATTATTACTGTGAAATGATATGATGAATATAAAAAAAGAAATATTATTGAAAAATCTCATACTCAATCAATAACATTTTCCAAATTGTCCATTAATTTTAGATTTATTCGACCTATAAAAACAAAAATTTTCCCTCATCAAAGGGTCGGGGTATCGGGAAAATATGGCATCACGAATTCTATATCCATGACACTAATCCTTCATCCAGATAGTAATGCTACGTAAAACTCAATACACAAGGATTTCACGGAGTATAAAAATACCTTATTAAGTGTATTGAGTTAGATAATTCCAGATAGAAATGCCTTTAAGGGAATCCTAAGAACAAAGGTCGGCATGGTTAGATCAATTATGTACATAGCTGTGTACCAAGTTACATAACTATTACATATGCATATATATACGTACATATTTAAGGCCCCAATTATCCCATTTATTCCCCAATTATTCCCAGCTAATGTAAGAGTTGAGAGGGTGAAACAGAGGAGAAGGTAAGGTTGTGGTTCGTAAAGCAAAATGTGAGCATTTAACATTTGGAGGACGAAAAGTGTTTTTTTTAAAATGTTTAGGTGAATTTAGAAAAAACGATTTTTTTTCTTTTTCATGGCATGGCGCAGAGTTTATCGCATTTGCCAATGTCACGTATTGCGGTATTGTATCAATAAAGTAGAATCGTTATCGTAAAACACCTCCAGTGAAGTGATAGTTAGACTTTACTGAAGTCTTAATAAAGGCCTTCTTGGAAGAGCGCGAGAACTTCAGCTACACATGTTTATTTAGACCTACTCCATTCTTTTCACTTACACAGAACTTTAAAACACAATATACTATCACGTTTTTACCATAAAACTCTCAAAAATTAAAAAAATAGAAAATCTAAATAAAATGACAACCTCACTTCTCCCGTTCCCGCCAAAAAGTCAGAAAAAACGTTAAACATAATAAAGAATGTAAGTGATAATAGTAGGGAAGGACACGATGCTAAATAGGGAATTACTCGACCGTCGTGGAGACCTTTTGGATATTGAACATTAAGGTAGAAATAAAAAAAGTTATGTGATGTATACCCTTCCACCGGGGGCGGGAGCGTCTACAGGCTTTCAAAAATGTAAAAAAAACAATCGCATACTCTAGCGCACTGGTTCCCAAACTTATTTTGTCTACTGAGTCGAGAGCTCATGCAGTCGTTGTCTAAGATGCCTCCTAGCTAAATGAAATTACAAATCACGCCCCAGGCCTCTACACAACGCCCCCATTTTTTTTCTGGGTCTCTTACCTCCCCCTCTTAGGCCTGCAGCGCCCACAAGGGGGCGTTATCGCCCACTTTGGGAATGGCTGCTCTAGCGCATCAGATATTGATACTGTATATGCCCCACGTGTCTCCGATGACGCGGGTATGTTAGTCTGCCGGTTTGTAAGGTGGTTCCCCCATATGTTAATCTGCCGCGCTTGAGTAAATCCCGAAATCCCCTATTAGGCTTCCCTACTATAAATCATTTAATTCAATGAGATTCAGTTCTTATTAAAATAAAAAAAAAGTATGGCTGTCGTTCGAATTAACGAGAACTTCGAAAATAAACTTTTTTCGGCTGTTAAATTTTACAAGGTTATTGTGAAAGGGGGTATAAATCCGCCGGGGAACCAACGTGTCACTGTTGACTGTGATATTGCAGGTGTAATAATTACAGGATACGTTTTTTATTTTTCATGCAAAAAAAACTTTCATTTAATGAAAAAAAATGTGCAACCCTATTATTATGCCCTGTATTCCAAATGTTTGCTAGCGACGGGAAAACGTTGATATTAGGGTTGACTCGCCTTAATTTTTGCTTAAACTTTGAGGTTTTACACTAGAATTATTGACTTTTGTAGAAGTTGTATAACGCAAGTTTTCCGTTGTCATGGGTACTTTTATACCTTTCCGTATTTACCAATCCTTTCGAAATAACCTTGTGTATATTATTTCTAATTAAATGAGGTGTTTTTGTAAATTCCATTTAAAGAAGTATTTAGTAGATTATTTTTCCTTTATGTAGGTGTTTTTCTGAGTAAATAGCTGCAGTAGAAATGTCGACTTTTTGTCGTCAAATTGGTATTCTCTACGGTATTTCGGATAAAGAAAAACAGCGCCTTTTATAGCTCATGCGATCCGACCATTTGTCTGTCTCTCTAATCGATTTCTTCACAAATAATGTTTGTACAAACTTAGTTCATCTTGCTAACACATATTCTACAATGAGTTTATGAACAATAACGCTTATAAAGTGATTAACCACACTAACTGAAGCAATTTACTTAGAGACATAAATGGTTCCATTTGCCGAACAAACACGTGTAAAGTAATTGAGGCTGAGGAGTGCAGGTGTGTAGTGCGAGTAGTGTCCAATTCTTGTTTAGTGGCTCGTTTAGTAAATTCAGTTGTTAGCCGTCGACCAGCAAGTATGGACGAACATCGAGAAGCGTGCTGGCAATTGGAAGAAGTACGGAAAGAAGTATTAAACGCGGTGGTGTCTGAAACCGAAGAACTTTTGGAAGCTGAACTTGCAAGACCAAGAAAAGTATGGGTTCGAAAATGGATTAATAGCAGACCCATTCATGGCGCAAGCTACCAAATCTTTAAGGAATTGGCTGCTGAATATTACTTTGCTCTCAGGTTGACCGAAGTCGTTTGATATACTACTAAACAAACTGCCTGTCCAGATGTGTTTACTGCAGGCACGCTGCGACTAGGGGGAAGGGAGGGCGCGCGGGACGTGGCTACTCGCAGTTTACTCGCAAAAAAATAGAACACGCTTCTAATCACGTTACTACGCAGCCACCTAATCACTTGCACTAATCAGTCGCTGTCCGCACTTATTTTTTCCTAATCACTAATCACCTGCACTAATCACTAATCAAAGTGAATTCAGGCCATAAACGCAAGTGACGGATAGACCCTTGACCGGCGAACAAGTTGGCGTCTTCACTAGAATAGTCAGGGCCAACATGTATTGGATCCTTTACATTTCAATCGATACGCTCGATCTGTAGGTGTCGCATGTTAGTAAGCTAAGCGTTTTATTCTAAATGCGTTAGTTAGAAAATGAAATATAAGAGAATTATAGACATGTAAAGAAAAGAGAAATACTCGAATTCGACCTAACAAATGTCTCAGGAAAACGTCTGCATTACTTTCAAAACTACTGGGCCTAGGATTCAAAACTTTCAATAAGTTTAAAAGAGAAATATAACTGTAGCTTTTTCTGTGTCTTGCATTTACTTTCTGAATATCGTATTTTAATAAACCTATTGCAAATTTGAAAAAATTACACCTGACTGAGTTTCTTGTCGGTTCTCCTCAGCATGCAGGTTTTCTTTTCAAACCAAACGATTTGGCGTTCAAAAACACCTTGCAATTGAATACTCAAATAAGTTGATTTGACTTCGACTTTGACTTTATCACGAAACCTTCTGAACAGAGTCCGAGTATATAATTTAATATTCGGTGGGATAAGCAGATATTTTAGCGGCCCTTTACACATGGAGGGATGTCAAAAAATACGTGCTTGTAATAATAATAGCATTTAAATAGCGACTCTTTATATGAGCATTTTTATTTATTTCTCTTTAAATATTTCGGCATTAGTGGTACTTACCTCCCCCACAGGTGGCGGAACAGAGCGATCCTGGTGTAGCCAGCCAATGATAGCGAGGTCGGGAACAAGAAGAACCATCGCCACCACAAACGCCACATTCGTCGACGCGCCGAGCGGAGCCAACTCGAAGATCGCAGCCTACTCGCTGAGGACAAACAATGCGAATGAGAAAACATTTCAAAGACACTAACTTGCCGACCCTGCCGTCTCTACAACGTGTAATAGAATTAGGCAAAGAACAGAAACTATTTTGCTCGCATTTATTAACTGATTCCATTTTAACTATCATTATAGCTTCGCATTAACGTTAATCGTATCAATTACCGACGTGTGATATTTTATAACATTTCAATACCAAGAGCGGGCATAGAAAATACAATAAATGGCCTACGTGTGTGAGGTACAGCTCCAGGCACGACCACTGCGCGTGCTGGACTTTTTATAATTTCGGCAGGGTAACCAACGTGTCGGGAAATGCGCCGACATCGACCGCGATACGCGGCCCTAATAAACAAAATTGTACAAATAATAGAGGTTAAATATCTTTAATGTTCGTTAGTCTTCAGGGTAGTGGGAGACAGAGGTGGCTTCCGGCGCCGTAAAGCCACTAAACAGAAGATTGATCCACTTATCACCTTCCTAACCTCTTTGCCTACCATTTCAAGAATTATTTAGTAACAGTATAATGCAAAACAATTAAATACCAATTCCAGTCGGCGAACACAACATGTAAACACGACACGGCAGAATTTCTTTTAGCTTCAAAACAAAAAAGATAATTGAGATTTACAACCAATATTATGAAAACTTTGCCTTTTTCTTATCACAAAGCGACGGACGCCTTTTTAGACTTCTCCATTACAACAACTCAATCCAAACACTAAATTACCCACATACCAAAAAAAAAACTAAATAGGCGGTGACGTGACAATCAGCGCCATCTCTTGGTATCGAGAGACAATAGAAACAATAATATGTTTTATTCCTAACAACGTGTATTGTTATCTGATTTTAGCCTCGTTTTAGTTAAAATACTAGGCACACAAATCGGCCTTCAAACATCACGCTGGCCGGGACCGTTAGAAATCCGGCGCGGGTCCGGTTCACGCCCGATTAGGATGCCATTAGTATTCACGCAGGTGCGGATACTCCTTCGGCACGCTCTGAAGCCGAGGCCCGTATTTCATACGAGGTATCCCTCGGATGGAGGAACCCTCAGGTAGATGACCATCTGGCAGGGCGCCTTCTGCGCTCGCACCGACCCGACCGGTGACGATTTTAAAGTCACTGGAGCTAACAGCAAAAAGGAAGATTTTTAGGCGGTTCGAGTCCGACACTACTTCGTAGAGTCCGGCTGAGTGTCCAAGGGGATTTTTTCCCCATCTCCAAAAAATAAATAAATGTAGGAGTTAGTTTTCAGTAACCGTTAAGTAATCGAGTAGAGAGTAGTTGCGATGAAGAGTTGAAGGTGAATTCATAGTAATCAGTCATACGTTTATGAGTTATAGTTTTTAACAATTCCATTAAATTAAAATTGAATCGTGGTCGCACAAGTTGCTATGAAAGAAAATTAATGTTATGCCACGCATGGTAAAATGCTTGTTTAAGCCAATGCCTAGCTAACTCTACAAAATTACACATAATTAATTGTATTATCGATTGTACCGTTGTGTGCTCGCTATGTCCAGATGTCTATAAACGTCGTATATGGTAATAATAATCTACGAAACAATTAAGATTTAAACAACATATTTGTTTTATACATACGTATCGTCACGCTGTATCCGTAAGAGAGTAGTTAGAGAGGATGCAGTGCTAAGCATCACGGTCCTTGCATACTTTTTTCATCTCTTAAAATTTTATAATTGTAAAAATTCATTCTTTAGTTAAGGTGTAAGCATTTATTTTCTTAATTCTGGTGTAGTTCTATGAATAACCGAAAATATTAGGTATGAAAATTAGGTGAAATATAATTAAGAATAAACGTGGCATTAGCGGTTTGGTAACTTAAGACGGCGATAAAATTAGTTACTGTTATACATAGAAAACTGTGAAATTCAAATAAATCAGTTTTGATAGCAATTTCGTTTGAGAGTTTTGTTAGTTCGAGAGATCTTTAAGCAATATAAAAAAGCCTGTATAAAAATAACAGATAAGCTTAAAGTTTTTACGAGCACCGATTAATAAAGCGTACTATGGAATGTCGAAGCTTCAAAGTTATTGTTTCAATTCTTAACGAAACATCCTCAGGATGTCTATATTCGGTCAGCTAGCACCAATGGGTAGCTGAAGGATGCTTCGTTGACAAGCGAATCACGTATCTATCAATAAGTCTAAGCATTGCACGGAAAATGGCAAAAAAAGTATACCTACATAAATACCAGTTTCCTTAAGCAGATCACAGACAAGTACCAATCTGTGTGGTAGAGCCATGCTGCATTGCAGCACGAATTGGGCCGGCTCGCCCGGTGAAATACCACCCTCTCATAGAATATCGGCGTGAAATAACAGCATCTATTGCTGTTGTGTTTCGTTCGGTGAGTGAGAGTGCCGGTGGCCCATCACCCCCTCCCCCTCCTTTCCCTTCTTTCCTTATTTCCCTAAAGGTAGGCAACGCACCCGTGACTCTCCGGACTCTGCGGGTGTATATGGGTGGCGCTGGTCACTCTCCATCAAGTGACCCGCTTGCTCGTTTGCCCCTTCTTTTATAAATAAAAAAAAAAGTAGTGGTCGCGTAGTGGTCGTCTAGTGGTCGAAATTCGACCGCAAATATAATATAAACCCTGTTTTCCTTGAGACACGCTCTAAAGGTTCCTAACAGCTCATAGCTGACACGTCAACAAATTTCACGGCCGAAATTCAATTCAGTCAATCTTGAATTGAATTTCGAAACTTGAATTGAAAATTGTTTGGCGACAATCTCTACTCTGTGCGACTGTTTTAGAACTGACGTGACCACCAACTATTACATTTACAGTATAACTGGTACATGTTTGACATTGGAAGTATGAACGTAAACAATTAATATTTAATTTAATGTATTTGTTTACATAGCTTTTAGGGTTTTTCTCTCCTCCATATAAACGTTAACTATGCTAAATCTTACACTCCTCTGTACGCACAATATGCTCAGAAAGGGGTATAAAGTTTTCTCTTCACGTATTAATACATTACTTTCCAAAAATATGTTGTTTTGTTTTGTGTTTGAATTAATTAGAATCTTCACATACACATTAATTCTATCTAAACTTTTCTTTCTCTCAGCCTCCAAAAAATCAAAGACTCATTGATGAGTAAAAGGCAAAAACGTTCAAAGAGCCTCACAAAAAACTACACTTTATGACACATTCGATGTTAAATCACCAGTAAAATAGATTTCAGTTCGCAAAACCGGAGAAATCAGTTACATGGTTACACCCACTCAGTTATAAATTGCCATGATATGTAGCAATGACATACTTCATCATTTATTCAGGAGTCTCCGAAATCGAGGCCCAACCGCAAATGTGGCGAATTTCCCGATTATCATAATAAAGTAGGTCTCCCGTCCCTTTCTGGTGACGTGCCATTTTTGCAGGAGGAAAGAGTCGGATGCAAAGTGAACGGTATAAAGTGGCGATTGATGTTATAGATTAATATCCAAAATAATGTTCAGTGGAATTTTTAATTACTATTTCAACATATTATTCATTAAAAACTTCGTGATTAAATGTCGATTTTTATCGTTCTCAATCTTTTACTATCGTCAGCCTGTAGAAGGATGTCGGTGTTGACGGGGAGATTCAAAATTACAGTAAAGAATTGAATTACAGAGTGAATTACAGAATCTGTGCCTTATCTGCAGAGACCAACCATATGGTGCTCTTTGATGTGGTTTCTTTCCCTATACTCTACTTAAAAACTGTATGTGATATATTCCTAAAATCTTTAGCTATTTGCCGCTCGAACTCCAAAAACCACCAATCGACACGTGTTTCGCCTCTCAACGAAGCGTCCTCAGGATTGATGGACCCTCACGATGGATTCGGTGCTGGTTAGCTGACCGAATCCTATCTCTGTTATATGCTGAGGATGCTTTGTTGAGAGGCGAAACACGTGTCGATTGGTGGTTTTTGGAGTTGAGCAGAAAATAGCTAAAGATTTTAGGAATTTATCACATGAAATGGATTTACGCAAAAACACCTGATACAATATACATATCATAAAACTGTATATTTTTTTTTCACTGTACTGTGCAGACACAATATGTCCAAAATATTTTAACATCCATTGGTAACTTCATGTGGGTAGAATAGTAACAATAATAATAAAGAGTGATAATAACAAAATTTTCGTAGTTCCGCTGGAAGAAATTTTTACCAGGAAAAAGCTGTACCCTTTGTTACCTTCTTGTTTTTATGTATGATGTGTGTGTATTGACTATATAAGTAAAATAAATAAACAAATATAAGAAGGAATTTATAGAAGCGACGAGATAGCAACATTTCAAAATCTAGTTTCGTTTCTTTAAAAAAAAAATGAAAAAATATTTTATATGATATGTGAGTGTGACCGAAAAATGGAGATTCTCAAGTCGACTTATATTTATCAACACGCACCAATATAGCTTTTATTTATGAACACGCACGACTTTGTAACAGAGTAGTCCTCCGATTTTGATTATTCTTCTTTATTTGAAAGAGAATATTTCCAGGGTAGCTCCAGAGAAATGTAGTTCAATTCTGATGATAGACTTACTAAAACAGAAGAAATTCTCAACGGTTTATATATATTGACGATCTTTTTATTTCATTAATATTCCGTTCCAGAATTGGAAAAAAGTTAATTGTAGACCTACCGTAGACATTTATTTAGGTGATACCACTAGAAAGAAAAATAAATAACTTCAAAAAAATATAAGCCGACTTCAAAATAAGAACACAGAAAAGTACGAAATAATAATGGTTTATTAATCAAAACTCAAGTACAAAAATAACGTGAAACATTTGATGGTTATTGACTTCTTAACTCCAGTAGTGAGATAATGGCACCGGACTCTCGGAGCGCTAGGAGTGACAAGGACGGAGTTTCTCATTAGCACTTACTTAAAAGGCAATAATTTTTGCAGTAAAACTTCTTTAGGCACGCTTGGCTTGGGGAGTAAGCTGGCGAATGCATGACGAGAGCGTTACGAAAAGTGTGATCGGGCGAGGCGAACGGAAGTTGAAAGAGAGAGATATGGAGTTACATGTTAGTAAAGATGGTTGAAGTAAAACTTCTTTAGGCACGCTTGGCTTGGGGAGTAAGCTGGCGAATGCATGACGAGAGCGTTACGAAAAGTGTGATCGGGCGAGGCGAACGGAAGTTCAAAGAGAGAGATATGGAGTTACATGTTAGTAAAGATGGAAAGAGAGAGTTAATAAATAAATAAAAAAATTTATTCAAGAATATTAATTTATCAATAAAAGCCGATAATAGATTTAAATAATTATAGAAAATTGTAGAAATTAGTAGAAAATATATGTATATGTATGTACATGTATATATATATGTACATATATAAACATATATGTATATATATATATACATATGGATGGAGCTAAAGAAGTTTTACTTCAGTTGTGTGGTCTAAAGCACACTCGTTTTTTTTAAAATTTATTATTATTATTTTTCAGTGGCATTCTGCTGTGGGGATCAGCTGCGTATATTAACTCAATTTTTATTTTACAAAAAAGAGCAATACGTGCCATCTACAGTATGAATGCATAAGAATCACTTAAAGATCGTTTTAAAGACATTGATGTACTCACCTTGCCGTCCCTATACATCTTTGAAATTATTAGCTATGTATACGAGGATAAATATAGATCTGTTTAAAAGAAAGGCTATTAATGGTATGGAAACTCGAGGTCGTGATAAATTGGTTATTCCGAAATTTAAATTACATAAGTCGAATGTGTCATATTTGGGTAACTGCATTCGTTTTTATAACAAAGTTCCTCAGGAAGTTACTCAATTAATAGAGAATAAATTTAGATGTTATAAAACGTACATTGATTAGACCATTTAGACACATACTATAAAATAAACGATTTCATTGAAGATAAAACAATAGTCTGGAAATGATCTTTTCTGCACATGCGTTTACTGGCTTAATGAAACTATTGTATTTTAATAAATCTTTTGTAAAATGAAGTTGAAAAAATGATACCTGACTGAGTTTATTGTCGGTTCTTCTCAGTGTCCAGATTTTCTATTTGAACCGAACTAAAGTAGATCTGACGTTCAAAAATACCTTGTAATTGGGTTTACTTGAATAAATTGATTTGACTTGGACTTTGACTTTGACAATATCATTCAAATATTTTTAGGGTTACGAATTTAAAGGAAAAACAGAACCCGTATAACGTCACTCGTCCGTTCGTCTGTTAGACCGTCTATCAGACCGTCTATCTATAGTTGATTTTTCCGAAACCCGTTAGTGTTATCTTCGAAAGCATTGTATAAAGGAAAAACTCCTTACCTAAAGATAGTAGAATAAAGAAAGTCTTAGAGCTATTTTCCACTGGCTAGTTTAACGCAACCGCGAGCGCGTCTGTCGCCTACAACTGTGCCTATTATATACAAACGAACAGCTCAATTTCAAAATGGACGTCGAAAACAAAACATGTCTTTACTTGTGTGGCATTCGTAATTTAAACCCACCGAATTTAAAGAATAAAATTGGTATCTAGGCGACGAGTTGTTGACAGAACAATTTTGGAGTTTTCTTTTCCCTGTAAAAAGCTAGAGAAAAAATAGCATCAACTATTAATGTAAAGTGGTGAACGATTATAAGAACTGCAATCTTCACCCAAACTTGTTATCAAGAAGAAAACGAAAACTTAGATTTTGGATTAGTTCAGTAATTATATTATGTTGACATTGAGTCGCACGCGACTATTCGCGTCGCGTGTTCTTCTGCAGTCGCGACGACTTCTTAGTCGCGGCCGCGTCAATGGGTACCGCGTACGTTATTCTCCTCTGTTTCTCAACTTATTTTTTTTTGTTTAGTACGAGTTTTAGTGTTATCAATAAAAAATGTTTGGATACACTTACCTATATTAATTCCTACCTTACCTATATTAATAGATACGTGAAGCGAAAATTTGGGATCCCGTTTTATGAATATTGCGCGCACGGAGGAGTGTGAGATTCGGCGTAAATTTACGTTCAAACTGCCAATGTCAAAAAGACTCAATGTCAAACTCATAATAGTTTGCGATCATATATATGTAATCTCCTTGGTTCAAACAGTCGCACAGAGTCGAGATCGTGGCCAGAGTCTATACTATAAGTTTATATTATTTACGATCGAATTTGAACCACCGGGCGACGGCGACGTCTGGTTTGAATAAATAAAAATCGCGTGCAGCCAGCCATTATGTTTAGCATGGAAAATACTGACTAGACAGGAAAATAGCTCTTATAGATCTACAGAAATTAAGTTTAAGAAGTGACCATGTTTACAAATATCGTATCGTGATTTAGATTGAGTTTAGATCCCGCTATGTGAGAAAATAATTTTTTCACTGTGGTGTTCAGATCAAGGTGTAAAATATCTATCTTATACATTAAAAAAAACTCGTAGCCTATATATTGCTCAATTTAAACGCAGATGGGTTCACAATTTTTCAAACTTCAACACCAAAAAGCCCATTCTTGCACACGATTAGCGAAAGGTCACGTAGGAGGAAGATCTCGTCAAAACTTCCATGTTCTCGAAACGAGTGAGGCTCCTCAAAAAGTGATATAACTCTGGAATCGCCACTACGCTACTTTCTTTTCGTATTTTGCATAATTTCATATATTATTTAAGTGGAAAGTTGGGAGCTCGTTTGCATAATCCCGCTCTGTTCTGTGTATAGCGAATACTAATTTGTAAGGGAGTTTGGACGGGTCTTTCAGAAACTGCCGATGGTTTTACGTTAATAACGATTATTTTTCCACCTTTTATGAACGAGGATTTAACCGGCCATTGGTGATAATATAATTACGCATTGCATAAATTATTACAAGCTTAGTTTAAATATTATAGACAATAAAAAATCAGTTAAACCTAAGCTATAGCTATATATATATCCTCACGCTGTAATGAGGTTGTCAGAGAGAACGGAGCACCAAGTGTCACGGTCTATACAAAATTTTTAAAGCCTGAAATTTCATAATTTTCTTTACACTGGCGGGCCGTATTTGTTAGCATAGATATAGAACGGTAGGTAACTATATCCATGATATGAAAAATGCAATACTTTGTTACTTTTAAATATTCAGTACAATTTTACTTATATTTTATTAACGTTACTTACAAGTAAGGACAATACAAAAATAAATTAAGTGAAATTAATAGACAAGTTATGAGAACTATGAAATTAAAAAAATATGTGTTTTTTGGGGTAGTATTTGACTGGCTATTTGTGCTTTCATTTTGTTCTATTTGTTGTATAAATTCGTAGAATAGCACTTAAACTTTCGTCTGCGAAAAAAGAACAATAATTATTTTTCAGTAATTAAGAATTGAAAAAGTTTGTGATACATTAATAAGAAACGGTTGTGGGCTGTGGCTTCCGACAGTTGCGACCGCTGCTCTAAATGGCAACCAACACAACAATAACAACTTTTTTAAAATCTTCACGCTGTGTCCTTTACGCGGTATTTAGAGAGAAGTTAGCGCCAAGTGTTGGGGTCTTACATACTTCTTTCGCTACCTCAAATCTCATTCTCCTCACACATTTTTGCCTAGGTAAGTGCTTTTGACATTTCCGTCGGCTAACACTCTGGCTATTTGATCTTCAAAAGTCAGTCTTGGTTTTCCTTGGCTTCTTTCACCACTCGCTTTCGCTCTGTAGATTTTTTTCGTCTATCATTCATCATTCATTATTTGTATGTGCCAGAACAGGTCATTGAGCTGATAATATGTGCATATCACCTTCCTCAAATCTCATCACACTCCTCTCATATTTTCGCCTAAGTATGCGGATGCTTTTGATATTTCCCTCAGCTAACACACTGGCTATTTGATCTTCGTAAGTCGTCCTTGGTCTTCCTTGGTTTCTGCTTCCAGCCACTTTAGCTCTATTGATTTTCGTCGTCCGTCTTTCATCACTCATTCTTGTGACCCAACCATCTAAGCATTCCTTTCTTCATTTTTACAATGACACTGTCGGGCGTATCTCTTCATTGCTTATTTTGTCCGCAAGGGTGACATCGCACATATTTCTAAGAGATCGAAAATATGATCGTTTTTAAAAAAACGAATAAAGTGAATTTTATTAAAAGTTGTGAAGGTTTTGCGATACGTCCAACTAAAGCACAATAGAACCTGGCCGTTCAATGATTTTGTAAAAGCCGGAGTCAGAGAAGATATTATTTTTGTTAAACAAAAAAAAAAGGAATTGAAACCTCGTGACACAATGCCGGATGCGAGCTGACATCATCAGGAATGGGGACGCGAAATAATAAGGCTGGCGTATGGTGTAAGTGACAGGCGTAAAGCACATAATGGTGGTGAGCTACGTTCGATTCAGAATGTGTTTTAATTAAATTTAATTCTGATTGTTTGGAAATTTTTCAAACCGCCTTCTAGCTTCTGTCTCTATATTCTATCTATAGTCTATGTAATAATATATAGGTAGTGTACATTCAAATAATTATAAAAAAATGCTATCCGTTTTTTATTTCCTTCAACAAAAATGAATGATGTTTTACAACTGTAAGGGGTCTTGCAATGGCTATATGTATTTCTAAGTATTTTATTAACCCGTTCGTGTCGTGGTAACCTTCCGCGCCGAGGTTCTGTGTTCGATTCACAGTCAGATAAACTTAGATAACGAATTTGAATTAATGAAAATTAAACTCGCTTGTAGTCTGGGAGTTTATCAATTGTCCACCACCCATGGCAGCCTTGCTTGCTTGCATCCTTGACTTGGATAACACGACTAGTATATATAATTACATTACACTGGACACTTCCAACTTTGGAAAATTATTTCAAATATTGAAAATATGACAAAATATACGTATGGCCGCTAACTTTGTGTTAACTACTTCTCTTTCACTAATTCTGTTTCTACATACATACATATGTTTACGCTGTTTGGCTAATGGTATAATCAGGGAGGACGGAGCGCCAAGCGTCGCGGTCCTACATTCTTTTTCGCTTCTTCAAATCTCATCATTCTCCTCAAACATTTTTGCCTAGGTATGCAAGTGCTTTTGACATTTCCCTCTGCTAGCACTGGCTATTTGATCTTCACAAGTCGGCCTTGGTCTTCCTTGACTTCTTTTACCACTCGCTTTCGCTATGTACATTTCTTCGTCAGTCTTTCATCACTCATTCTTTTTATGTGTACGAACATTTGAAGTTGAAAAAATGATACCTGACTGAGTTTCTTGTTGGTTCTTCTCAGTGTTCCGGTTTTCTATTTGAACCGAACTAGATTTGACGTTCAAAAATACGTTGTAATTGGGTTTACTTGAATACTTATTTGACTTTGATTTTGACTTTGAAACATCTAAGCATTCCTTTCTTTATTTTTACAATAACACTGGCGTGCAACCCTGTCATACTGCGTATCTCTTAATTGTTTATCCTGTCCTAGGGTTCTGTTTCTGTTCTAGATTTATATTATATTTTGTAATGTTTAAAATATCTCCTAAATTGGCTTATATAAAATATGAAATTAAATATGTATGTTATGTATTATTATGTATATGTACGTTAAATATGTATGTACGTTTCAGTACACAAAAAGTGTACAAATGTGTAGTATTTGCTTCGATCACAAATAAAGAACTAGATGCACAATCTCCTGTAAAATCTAAACAAATTATTGTCCAAATTGACGTAAATCTTTTTAATTAAGTATTAAGTATTAAAAAGAAGTAGTATTATTGGTAACATTGTTACCGATAATACTACTCTACTTTAACACAAAGATTAATCTTTGTGTTAAAGTAGACCTTACTGTCAAACCAAAAGTTATAAAAGCTTGTAAACGATTCTTGCATGACATTGAAACGTGTTTGTAAAAAATATTTAAAATGCAATCTTACGTCTCGTGCGTAAAATATAATTCACATAATCTGTCATTCACTCAATGTGCACTCAAATATTTATTTGAGCGCACATTTGGTTCGACATTTTTGGAGCGTTGATTGTGTATCTAGTTTGTTATTTGTGATCGAAGAGTATTTGTTATAAAAATACTAACGAAAACATTTTTCAAGGTTAAGTGCGTATTTTACGCAACTAGGTGCTGAATAAAATATACATACATAACTCTTTCCATGCCTCTGACACCGTAACCGAGTATATGCGAAAATTATGGATCAAAATTATAAATAGGTACGAGGCACAATATTGTGACCGACCACTCATTAAAAATTTTTCCTTTCTCAGTCCGCTGTCTCCATTGTTTCAGACCATTTCGCAACAGATGTACTCAGCGCACTTCTTTGTCTACGACGTTTGCTCCCGTTTTTAAAATTAAAACTATGTGGCCCGGAATGCAGGCTAGGAATTACTTCGTTTGTCACTTCAACCACGAAACGGAAAAAACTTTCAGTGACGATTAAGTTGAATCTTCATATTGTAATTCTTCTGTGTGTGTCACTGAACTCCTCCTAAACGGCTGGACCGATTTTGATAAAATTTTTGTGCGTGTTCGGTCCCTTAATGGTTCAGATTCACAATTAAACCCAGTAGGTGGCGCCGCAATCGTGTTCTAGGTTGCGGAACTCTAATAGCAGGCAAGCCAAGATTCGGGCAGGATAACGTCTGTCGGGTCCACCAGTATTTATATATAAGTATACCTTGTGGATTGAGTTAGAAAAGCTTATTTTACATATTACATTCTTTAGATCTGTGTCTTTAGTTTGAAACATAGAACCGTAATAAAATATTGGCTAATAAGTCTGACCTTTGTCAGAAATACGTAATAAAGTAACAGAAAATAAGTTGGACAAAAATAGATACATAATCATTCCTAATAACCTTACAGTTGTGTACATATAAGCGGATGAGTACGGCACATAATTTTCGATTCATTCAAGTAGACTTATTTTTGAATTCAGATGTTATATTAACAATTTATTGGGATTCTATTATTTTCATCACAGAACCAATGATCTGCTAGGGCAGACGAGTTCTAGAGTGGAGTCCGCATTTGGACAAATGAACTGTAAGGCATGCGAGAGCGAGATGGAGCAACGATCTGCGCAAGGTGACTGGCAGTCGCTGGAAGAAAAGAGCCGAAAAACAGAGTCAGCAGTGTGAGAGCACATACATATATATAAATGAGGCAGATTCACGCTCCACGCATGACTGAATTACCTACTCTCGGCCGGATACGTAGGGTTGTCCCTGTCGGCATCTCATTTAAGTAAGTAAATATTCATAGAAAAACAATGCATACGGATAAGTTTCATTTGTTATTTGTGATGGTTGGTAGTGGACGTGGTGCGTGACTAAAGAAATAAAATAGATTTTCATGCGAAGTAAACTTTGTAAGGTATTCTTCGAACGTTAAATTTTTAAGGACTGATTGATAGTATCGCCCTGTTCGTAAGCCTTAACATTATAACTTTTTTTCATGAGCACAACAACCTGACCAGACCAATTTATCCTTAACAAAATTTTCAATATTATAATAACCTTTCGAGCACAAAGTAGCTTTAACAATTTTCTTAAATCTAATGTCTGGTAGTGCGATTAATTCTTCAGGCAAAGTATTATAAAAGCGAACACCGTCCCCAAAGAAAGATTTGCCTTTGCCAATCTAGAGCCCTTGACAGCTAATTTATGAACATGTGTAAATTCCTACGGTATGTCCGTAGGAATTTACACAGGTTCATAATATTCTTGAAGATATACTGACTGTAGACTGTAAGAATATTAATATCTTTAAACTTTTCTTTTAAGGATATCTGTTGGTAAGCACTATTTAACCTGTAAAATGTGTCTTGATAGTTTTTATTTACACAAGGTTCCACAGTGATTGGGCGAGCATTCTCTAAAACTTTTTATCTGAAAGCATTTCCGCAGCTATGGTGCGACCCCGACTGGCACAGTCCTAATCATGCTAAATATTGCCGTTGTGTGAGTGCATGGTGCGTAAACCACGTTCACTAGCTTTCTATGAAGTCATCAAACTATTGTGTTTGAACTGTGTTTTTGGTCTAGATTATTTTTCGTTCTTAGGATTTTTATATTTTTAAATTTATTACGTATAAATCTACGTATTTATGTAAGTATATACATATGTATTTACGAATCCAAAGTTTGGGATTATTTTTCGTTCTTAGGATTTTTATATTTTTAAATTTATTACGTATAAATCTACGTATTTATGTAAGTATATACATATGTATTTACGAATCCAAAGTTTGGGATTTACTTTCAGTTTAATTTATTCCCTTTACGAGTTATTTTTGTTACTAAGCTAATACTTTTTAAGTTGTATTATTTCTATAAATAAATTTCTATGAATTTCTATAAGTAAAGTTTTTATAAAAATATTTTTTGTTTGACTTAAGTCTGAAATTTTAACACTAAGTTCTTTCAATGTAAATAGAAATCGTTTGTCTAGACACCTTTCTTCAAAGATAATGAAGGTTGTTTAAATAAATTATTTAAAAAAATAATGGAAAATTGAATTAAATTATTATTCGTTGGCTTTTGACACTATCACCATAATATAAAATTCTTGGCAAATAAAAAGTCTGTAAAATACTTGGCAAATAAAAAAAAACAGACCGAGATCGTGTCGGTCATGTTAGGTTCTGTAGCGATATCGAACAAAAAAAAAGAAAGGTAAGAAAGGTTCGAAATTTGATTTTTTTTTTTTTTTATGCCAGTTGTTACTAGCGTTTGAAATACGAATCATTGCGTAATTAAAAATATTATGAACAAAGTAGCTTCAAGTTTCCTTGTTTACGTTAAGGACTCGATGTATGATCCCTTTGTGGGACCGAAATGGTTTGTGCTCATTTTAGTGAGAAGTAAATTTTTTTTTCTTCATGTCATGGCGCACAGATTAAAGCATTTGCCAACGTCATGTATTAATAAATAGAATTACTGATGAGTTAAACAGTTAGGCAATGCAATGCACACGTCACAGTATTGTTATCATTCATGACGAACACATGAAGCACGTACGAAATAAATTCGTTTTTTCTTCTTATCGTAAAACTCCTCCAGTAAAGTGACAGTGGACTTTACTGAAGTTACAATGTACTTTATCAGGAATATTTCAATATTTCTTGTAAAAATATAAAAAATTATAGTAATAATAGTATCGCACGCATTAATAAAAAAAAATTGGGAGTTTGGAGATTTTCTAATATATAATAAAATTGTGCAGTGTGCCAGATATTAATCTGACACAGCAAATTGCAAGGGAATTTGTCACGTAAATCTTCAATAAGAAATACCGCAACATAGAGAATATCCCACCTTTAGAAACAAAGTGACCTAATTCAAAATTTCAGAATTTTGGATTGAAATAATAAACTTAACCTAGATAGTAATCTAGATACAGTATGGAATTACCTATAGATAGGTGTCCGTCCCATTAACTACGTATCCTGAGAATATTTAAACATGCATTTATGAAAAATCCATTTTATTATTTTAGATCAGCCTTTCCCAAAGTGGGCGATAACGCCCCCTTGTGGGCGCTGCAGGCCTAAAGGGGGGCGGTAAGAGACCCAGAAAAAAAATGGGGGCGTTGTGTAGAGGCCTGGGGGGTGATTTGTAATTCATTTAGCTAGGAGGCATCTTAGACAACGACTGCATGACTCAAAGTGGGCAGTAGACAAAATAAGTTTGGGAACCCCTGTTTTAGATGAATTCATTCTCGTCAAAAATCTCAAAATCAAAAGTCAAAACAAAATCTTCTTTGATTTATTAAGCGTGCGATATATTTATCAACTTTTATAAAAAAAATAACAGTAATTCCATATTAAAATTAGCGTTCAGTGTATCTCAAACGTTAGTAATATACACTGCTGTAATGATTTGTTGTTTTAGGTCACATTCCCGATATTAATTCTACTTCTGGGTTAAAAGTTTAAGATTGTTTCAAAACCAAATCAGTAGGTAAAAAATGGCGGAGAGACATAATATAATGAGACTGTAAGAATCTCTTTTTTGCCAGTTTGGTAATGAAACTCCAAAACAAAGGTTGTAATTGACATTTGTATCGCATAATAGCTGTGTAAGTAAATCAAATCTTATATTGCTTCATAATAATCTAAAACCGTATTCGTAAATATAATTCGACCTTTAATTGCTATTGAAGAATAAACAGTTAGAGTTCGAAGTCGCAACGCCTTTTCCCTCTACTATATTTAAATTCATATCATGCTTTTAATTATAAATACTTTTCTTTCACTTCCGGACTAGCATTGACGCTAAAATGATACAGTAACCAATTGTTTATGTTATGTTAAAGTATGGTAAATGTAGTTGACATGCGATCTCTTAGAAATATGTGCGGTGTCACCCTTGCGGACAGGATAACCAATGAAGAGCTACGCAGTATGACAGGGTTGCACGACACTGTTATTATAAAATGAAGAAAGGAATGTGGATACGGCAAGGCTGGTGTACTTTGCATATTTTCACAGTCTAATGTCTTGCGGCCTTCTGCTGTGGGGATTAGCGGCGCATATTAACTCCATTTTTATTTTACAAAAAAGAGCAATACGTGCCATCTACTGTATGAATGCACGAGAATCACTTAAAGATCGTTTTAAAGACATTGATGTCCTCACTTTTCCGTCCTTATACATCTTTGAAATTATTATGTATACGAGGAAAAATATAGATCGGTTTAAAAAGAAAGGCGATATTAATGGTATGGAAACCCGAGGTCGTGATAAATTGGTTATTCCAAAATTTAAATTACATAAGTCAAGTGTTTCATTTTTGGGTAACTGCATTCGTTTTTATAACAAAGTTCCTCAGGAAATTACTCAATTAACAGAGAATAAATTTAGATTGGTTATAAAACGTACATTGATTAGACAATTATACTATAAAATAAACGATTTCATTGAAGATAAAACAATAGTCTGGAAATGATCTTCTCTGCACATGTATTTACTGGCTTAGTGAAAATATTGTATTTTAATATACCTTTTGTAAAATAAAGTTGAAAAAATGATACCTGACTGAGTTTCTTGTTGGTTCTTCTCAGTGTCCAGGTTTTCTATTTGAACCGAACTAAAGTAGATTTGACGTTCAAAAATATCTTGTAATTGGGTTTACTTGAATAAATTGATTTGACTTTGAATACTTAGATGGTTCAGGCACATAGGAAGAATGAGTGATGAAAGACATACGAAGAAAATGTACGGAGTGAAACCGAGTGGTAAAAGAAGCCAAGGAAGTCCAAGGCTGACTTAAGAAGATCAAATAACCAGTATTAGCTGATGGAAATGTAAAAAGCACTCGCATACTTAGGCGAAAATGTGTGAGGAGAATGATGAGATTCGAGGAAGCGAAAGAAGTACTCTGACTACTCCGTTAGGGATACAGCGTGAAGATATGTATGTACTAATTGTTTATCGCGACAGAATTCAAGTTAGAACAGAATGAGCCGATATAAAATGTGTTTTCCCAGTTTCACTGAGAAAATCCACAATATTAAAGAAGCACAAAACTTTAGCATAGGGAATACTTAGTTGTTTTCTCGAAGTTAACTTGATAATTATAATAAAATTTGCCACTGTCTCACCCAATGCTCATCACAACTTCAAATATGCAAATTATTTTAAATCCGCGCCTTGAAGTGTGCTAGAAACTTTACTTCCCGACTAGGAATGGGTAACCAAGCGACAAATTTTGCAACTCAAAAACTTACTTTATTATAACCTTAAAAGGAAAAACGCAATCCGCAGAAGACCGTTCATGTGTCTGTCCCTCCATCACAGTCAACAGTTCGATGATAAACATAATACAGCAACATAATAATATAACAATAATCTCCTATTTAAACTACTCCTAATCGAACATAGTGCTAACAGGCCTAATTTATGCAATATGTAAACAAACACAAAGCGCTCAGATCGCTAATATTAGATAGATTATATTGCCGTACGATTGCCAAGTCATTATATTTATTATAGAAATAAAGATGTCTAACATTGATACGGTCACTATAAATGTTGATACTAATTGATTAGATAACAATTTATAACAAAGTTGTTGAATAGGTGCTTCCATAGACACTAACTAAAATATCTAACTTGGTTTTACATGAGATCTTACAACTCATTGTAGTGGAAGAACTGCGTTGCGAGACTTGGCATTTTTTACATTTTTTGTTTTTGATGGAATCTCATTTCTTTTTGTAGGTCATACTCCTTTTTTTTTGTCGGGTAATATATCTTGTCCGCTAGTTGTACCTAAAAGCGTAGATAAGTACCAAAATGTATCTATGCCCTAAAATTATCCAAACAATATTCAAATAATATCAATTTTATATTATCCCATATAATATTAGAAAATAAATAAGCAAGCCTTTCAATCATCAAACCAATAATAGCAATCGAAATTATAAAACGAAAATCGTAAATTTATAAATGTTTCGGGGCCCATCCGAACAGCATGTGGGCGCTCGCAGCGTTTAATGAATAATGAATTCGGGACTTTTCATTTTTTCCTTCCTTTATAGGCTAAACGCTAACTAAAATTCAAAATTTGAAGTTTGTGAGACTGCTAGAAGTACCTTAGAATCTTGATGATCGGTGAGTGTGTCAGTGACAAAATTAAGGAAATTGAAAATTTTCGGGATTTTTCATTTTTTCCTTCCTTTATAGGCTAAACGCTAACTAAAATTCAAAATTTGAAGTTTGTGCGACTGCTAGAAGTACCTTAGAATCTTGATGATCGGTGAGTGTGTTAGTGACAAAATTAAGGAAATTGAAAAATTTCGGGATTTTTCATTTTTTCCTTCCTTTATAGGTTAAAATTCAAAATTTTAATTTGTGAAACTGCTAGAAGTAGAATCATTGCGCCGACTCGTGGCCGGCTCTAGTATTCGACCAATTGACGGAATCTTTCATTTCAAAATGAAATAATAGTGGTTGTAGTTATTTTTATACTGGCAAATTTATACGTGGAAAAACTTTAATCTTCTAGCCCCTATTATAATAGAATACTGAAGGTAGAAAGAATAGACACTAATAACTATTCTAAGTTTAGTTCAGAGACCGCATCCGCGACACAAATTGTGTCAGGAAGTGCATAAAAATTTCAAGTTTCAAGTTGCGTGAGTCGTACTTACACAACAGTAAGTTTGTTACTTTCTTAAAACCCTAAAAAATATTTATACACTTCATTTTTCATTAATAATTTGACGCATATTTAAAATTTGAAGTGGTCGGGTATCGAAATAATTTTTTATTGGTAATTCTGGTTTTCGGCCTAATCGGTTAATACTTCGGTTAATTCGGTTAATACTTATAAATGTAAAAGTTTGTTTATTTGTCCTTTTATCACGTCACAAATCACAATAGAGCAACGGATCACTGTGATATTTTGCACCGAAATAGTTATACGGCCAGGAGCAACATGGCCAACTTCTCACTTCTAAAAACCCACGAGACACCAAACCAGAGTCAGAAAAGGTTTACACCATTCAAGCCAGTAAAAGCTAATGAATCACCAATAGATGGTCAAGTGTTTTCAATTCTATGTATATCTGATAGTGAATTGGAAGCCTGTGTCATAGTTTCACTAGATGACATCCCGACTATAACAACCCAAACTAGTACGCTAACATTAAAAAACAATGATCTCTTTCGTAAACATTTATTTGTCGTAACGCTAACAAAAAATTAAAAACAAGTTATAAATAGGTATATTTGTTTTTACTCTCAACTTTCTCCAAGCTGAAGATGAAATTGCGGCTAGAATCTTTCTAGCTGCAATTTCATCTTCAACTTCGAGAAAGTTCTATGAAGATAAAGAAAAATCAATTTAGAAAAGAAACACGCATCTAAAAAGAAACGACTGGAAAGAAGAGAGAATCACAAAAAGTGAAAATCGGGAAAATAAGATGCAAGAAAGTGTTAAGAGAAAAGTTTAAGTTTCAAGCGGAAATCCTAATGTTGAACATGATGACTACGACATGACGACGTTATGACATGACTTAGAAGATTAACGAGTTGAAAAAGTTGGTGATGCAAAGAACGATCAAGATATTGAAAACCATAACTGAAAAATCATGGGCAAGAAAATTAAGTTAAGGATGAACTCTTAGTAGTGGTAACAGGGGAAAAGTAATCAAAGTAAGAATGGTGATTGTGTTACTGATAGGATTGAAGATGATTTACTTATACATATGAGAATAAAACAAAATTTTGATATAGAAGATACCTACAGTAAGACTGATATCACTTCATATAAAACAATAAATTAAGCGTGATTTTATTTATAAAACTCCAACTCCATCAACTTAAGACTCAGAAGTGGTATGGCCGAAAACTGATTTAATGCTGGTCGAAAGCTAAATTTTGTGGTCGAAAACTGGCGCAATAGCTTAATTTTTGGTTTTAATTTTTCGTAAAAATAACGTGAATACAGATTTACTTTGTTTTTAATTAAGAACCATCTAGACTATATTTACAACCATATCGCACATTTAAAATACATTTTTAACACGTAAAACTATATTTTTTATTGCTCAAACTTAGCAACTCCCCTAATCGGTCGAATACTAGCGCAATGACCCTACCTCAGAATTTTGATGATCGGTGAGTGTGTAGTAAAATATTTCATTTAATTAAATAATTATTTTTCATTTAATGAATAATGAAATTCTGGGATTTCTCATTTTTTCCTTTTTTTATAGACTAAACGCTAACTAAAATTCAAAATTTTAAGTTTGTGAAACTGCTGAAAGTACCTTAGACTTTTGATGATCGGTGAGTGTGTCAGTGCAAAATTAAGGAAATTCGACTTGCAATGGTTTATAAACTACAGGTCGAATTGAATGTAATTTGGAAATATATCTAGTTGTATTATGTCCCCTTCCCCACCTTCCCCTTAGTCACTGAAAATACAGACTCCTAGCGTTATCCGCAAGTTACAGGTGGGTCAAAAGTGCCGTGAGTCGCTTCGAGGAAAGGATGGTACGGCTGTGCTCAACTTGGCAAGGGCACTGCCGTGCCCCCAGATAATTCAAGGATCTTAGTCGATCTTTTCAGGAGTTATGTAATGTACAAGCTTGCTTAACACAGTGCATCATCTCGTAAACTCACTTAGGCTGCATTAGTTAACATTTAAAAATACTCACAGGAGAATTAAAGAAAGGAATACAAGGTGCTTGACCTCGTTTGATAATGACTTTCCTTGATTTCGATTTGTCGCTAGATGGTACTGTTTCCAACAAGGAGATATAGTCAAATCAATAAAATTTATTTATTAATAAAGTTTTTATTTTTTGTTACAGTATATTATTTGAATATAGTCAATATTTACAAGTTTTGTGAAATATTTAATAAAGAAATGTTGAAACCCTTAAATATTTTGCATTGTATTTATCGGGTTCTTATTTATTTGAAAACAAATTTAGATGATTAATAGCATCGTTACAATGTATTAAGTTATCTGCGCGCCTCTTAAAGAATTTGTAATTAATTATTGCTAGGCCGATCCATTCGAGTGGGAGTTAATAGGTGGATGGATCGTTTGTTCACCGACAAAAGGGCAGCGCTTCGTTTGGAAACTTGGAACGTCTTTTCAGTACTGAAAATCAAAACTAAGGTTACAGAACCATTTATAAAATCAGTATCTGGAAAGGAAAGGAACGAAAGAGGTGAGGAACACACAGCCTTTAAGAAAGACAAGTAATTTTGCCAATATAATTCCTATTCTAATATGGTGAAAGGTCTGAAGATACCAATAACAAAGAAAACGAAACGAATTTTTGGTATCGTACTTATTTATAACAGATCAAAGCTCCTAGATTGCGCTTTGAATAAATTTATAATGAAATCAAACGAAACAAAACGCTGCGGTTCACAGTACGGTGTTTTGTGTTTGACTGGTCGCGTTGAGATTGGACGTTGAATATTCCGGAATGAAGAGGCAGAGAACTGCGGGCGTGGTCACGTTTTAAGTAAAATATTAACAGAAAACTATTAAAATGCGCGAAGAACTTCAGAACAGTGTGTCTCATATGGAAATCTCTTTGAAATAAACCTACGGAATAGATCAGGTGATTTCAAAAGGCGGCGTTAAGGCGGAGAACTGGAATTAATGTTTGTTGATGACAATGCAGAAATGATAGCACGTATTGCGGCTTGTATTGATGTAATGAATGTAAATATGGGTACCTACCCATATACTTCTATAGACAGGTGTATACTTCATTCAATCCTTTTAGGTAACTGCGTGGGCTTATATCTTCAACTGATTTTCATATATAAAAGAAATCTCTTGCTTATCCGTAGTTAAATAGAAATTTAAATGTTTTAGGCTGTCCATCCTTCTGCCTATATGTCACTGGTCAGTCGTTCCATAGTTTCTTTTAATATCAAAGATGAAAAGGCAAGTGGACAGAGGTTGATGAACAAAAACAAAAACAGAAATCATAAGTTTTGATAATATTCTTCGGTTTCTGTCACCCGTAGAGTGAGATACCGGCTGGATTTTTTAGTGTACTTTAAGTGTACTTTACCAAAATTGACAAAACGGTAAAATCTCTATAGATGGTATTGATATTTCATAGAAGACTGTATGGATCTTACTTTTGCTTATGCTTTTATTGTTTCAACAACGCCTAATTACGTTTATACACAAATTAAGCAGTGCCTACATTGGCTCGTTTGATTGTTAATTTGAAACGTTAAATATATTATTTAATGTGCGGTAGAGCCATGCTGCATTGTATGAATTGGGCCGGCTCGCCTGTGAAATCCTTGCCCTCTCACAGAATATCGGCGTGAAATATTCTCTCTCTCACTCACAGAACGAAACACAGCAGCATCTATTGCTATTGTGTTTCGTTCTGTGAGTGAGAGTGGCCCATCTTTCCCCTCCCTCTCCTTCCCTTAAAAGCCGGCGACGCACCCGTGATTCCCCGGACGTTGCGAGTTGCCATGGGCGCCGGTGGTCACTTTCCATCAGGTATCATGATGACGTTGCGCGATTGCCTCCTCTTTGATAAAAAAAAATTGAATGAGTTATAACTGTTACCTTAGAACTCTGTCATTTATAAACCGAATTGGAAAATTCTTTTTTTATTTGAAAGGAAATACTTCCAGATTAGTCTAATTTAAATTTCACTGGCATTTGAGCTTGGACTTCGAAGATACACCAAATAACACCAAATAACGCTAACTGCTTGTAAGCTTTATTTATATTGATGATTCTCTATATTGATGATCCTCTTGTATGTCGTTGTGCTCCAAAATTTGAAAAGAAGTTAGTTGTAGATCTACCCTGGGTATTTATTTAGGCCAAGGTCACTCAAAAAGGAGTGTTAAATATTTTTTAAGATATACAAAATTTCCAGGTATTAGTATTATATTTTTGAAGTTATTTTTGTACTTGAGTTTTTAAATAATAAAGGATAGTTATTTTGTCCTTTAGTGTTTTTTTTAAGTCTGTTTAATTTTTCTTTATTGTCCATAAGTATATAGTTTCATCGCATTTTTCCTTGTCAGTAAGACAAATTCAATAATTTTTAAGGTTCAGGCTTACATACCATATAAGAAAACACGGAACTAGGGTTGCTAGGCACAGAAATTGGAAAGCTGGAGTTGCCAGGTCCGAAAATCGGAAAGCTGGACTGACTGACTGAAAAAGGTATTACTAATACTAATGTTCATTAATAATGAATTAAAGTCAGTTTTTTCACGACATCGACCATAAACGTGCTTAAACCAAATAGAAAAATAATCTATCTTTTGGCAATTATGATACTTACGTAGTATATTGAATGTAGTAAAATATTTATAGGAGAATTAAAACGCGGGCAAATTGGCTACTTAAACTAGACTCGAGCATCCCTTTTACTGTCTTTGAAACTACAGAGTCTAGAATTATTCAAGTTTCAGAGAATATAAAGCCTTACTTAGACGAAAAGTATAACGAAAAATCCTTCGGTCTCTATATCTTAATCACATATTCTTATGTGATAAATTCCTA
The DNA here is from genome assembly GCA_907165235.1 of Zeuzera pyrina. Taxonomy (NCBI): domain Eukaryota; kingdom Metazoa; phylum Arthropoda; class Insecta; order Lepidoptera; family Cossidae; genus Zeuzera; species Zeuzera pyrina. The sequence continues at coordinate 14,743,794 of OU015640.1, forward strand.
AAATCTTTAGCTACTCGTATTTTCTGATCAAATTCAAAAACCACCAATCGACTAACTAACTAACCAGCACCGAAGGATTCGGTGCTGGTTAGCTGACCGAATCCACTCTCTGGTGTATCCTGGGGATGCTTCGTTGATAGGCGAAATACGTGTCGATTGGTGGTTTTTGAGTTTGAGCGGGGGATGCTTCGTTGATAGGCGAAATACGTGTCGATTGGTGGTTTTTGAGTTTGAGCGGGGGATGCTTCGTTGATAGGCGAAATAGGTGTCGATTGGTGGTTTTCGAGTTTGAGCGGAAAATAGCTAAAGATTTTAGAAATTCATCACATGAAATGGATTTCCGCATCTTTTCTGGACCATCACCCTCTGTAGAAGAGAACAAAAATTTCAACGCCTCCTAGTTTCTAGTCCATAATATGTAGTTAATTTTATATGAAACTAGCTGTACCGCGACTTCGTCCATATGGAAAATTGGAATGTCCGCCATATTGGATTTATGATGACGTCACAAATACAGAAACCTTCCCCTGCGTTTTCCATTTCATTTGATACCCACATTGTTGGTGTTGCATAAAAAAGTAATTTCCTATTGTGGAACATCCGCTATATTGGATGTATGATGACGTCACATATATACAAACCTTCCCCCGCGTAATACATTTCATTTGATACCTATATTGTTGGTGTTGACAAAAAAAGTTATTTTCTACTATGGAACGTCCACCATATTGTCTTAATGATGACGTCACATATGCAGAAACCTTCCTCTACTAGTTCTATTTCATTTGATACCCAAGTTGTTGGTGTCGAACAAAAATGAAACCTTCACCTTCTTATTCCAAAAATCTGTCAATGTTTTGTCAATATATTGAAGATTTCTCACAGTTTTCTGTCTCATTCGCTTACTCACTTTTCATAGTATGAGATTTAAAAAAAAATTTTTTTTTAAATGTTTTTACAATATATTGAAGATCTCACACAGTCTTCTGTCTCATTCACTCACTCACTTTTCATATTATGAGATTTAAAAATTTTTGTTGAATTTTTTTTATACAAACCTTGTCCTGACAACAACGAACACAAAAAAAAAGAATTATCCAATTTGGTGCAGTCGTTCGGAAGTTATGCGCGTGTACATACATGTCGACGATTCATTTTTATTTATATAAATATTAAAACATTATTGCATAATATCTGTACCTAATTTATTTGTTTATTATCTATTAAAAATTATAAAGCAGAAATTAATTTGCCTCTGGTTCAGCCACCGCCTCCACGGAAACCTCCAGCGCCCACAAGGGGTGGTATAGCCAACGTTGGGAATATATGGTCTTATAAATCTCTAGTCAAAATAGAGATTTGTCATTAAAATATCGTGCGGAATCCTCTGCGATCGAGTATGAATCAATCAATTTTATTAAAATCAATCAATTCGTATATTGAATCCGGCATCATTGATTCAGAAGACAGACAATACACACCTATAGGCAATTCAAACATTACCCCGTGCGCACGGTATACTAGCCAGTCAAAGTCAGTGAGCAGTGATGGCCTATGTCAATATTTCAGCCAAACACGACGGTTATAAATTCGATTTGAGTGCCTATCCAAAGCCATTGACTCGCTAGCTTGTTTAAACAAAGTATTTTGCGGATTTCTGGTATTAAAATGCTTCGTACAGAATACGCTATCAGGAATATTTATTTCTACAAAGGTTGATCAACCATGTATTGTACTGGCCGGTTAGTTCTGTGAAATATTTTTTTAATAAATAATAATTATTATTATGAATTAGGTGATCTGGTGAACTTCTTATCACATAAAATTGATTATCTTGTAGTAGAACTGTATGAGAATGAAAAGTATTCGATGCAACGTGAATCACTTTGGCCAGTCCACTATTATTTGTATCCCGTTTGCAGAATAGCGGACTGTCTTTTCATGTTGTAAAAAAAACAGTAATTAATTCATTTGAACCAAATACAAATAAAAAAATTTGAATGTAACGCTTCAACAGCGATTATCAATCCTAATCAACCTTCCGATTTCATTTCATTGAGATCGATAATATTGGCGGCATCGTGTACGGTTTGAGTTTCAACGAAATCAAACGAAACTCAAATTTAAATGAATTTTCTCAAAATCTTACAAACGTACATACATATCTTCACGCTGTATCCCCAACGGGGTAGTCAGAGAGGATGGAGCGCCAAGCGTCGCGGTCCTTACATACTTCTTTCGCTTCTTCAAATCTCAACATTCCCCTCACATGTTTTCGTATAGGTATGAGAGCGCAGGATCGGTCTTTGTGGAAATCTTTGGGGGAGGCCTTTGTCCAGCAGTGGGCGTGTTTCGGTTGATATAATGATGATAATGCGAGTGCTTTTACATTTCCGTCGGCTAACACTCTGGCTATTTGATCTTCATAACTCAGCCTTGGTCTTCTTTGGCTTCTTTTACCACTCGCCTTCACTCTGAAGATTTTCTTCGTCAGTCTTTCACCACTCATTTTTCTATGTGTCCGAATCATCTAGGAACTTGTTTCTTTATTTTTACAATAACACTGCCGTGCAACTGTCATACTGCGTATCCCCTCGTTGCTTGTTTTGTGCGCAAGGATGACACCGCACATATTCCTAAGCGACCGCATTTCTACTGCATTTATCATACTTTCACTCGATTTCGGGCATATCCAGGAAAATATAATATTTTCCAAATTATGATTATCTCTCCAAAATACTCCATTTACCCGCAGTTCTGTTCCATAATGGGTGCATAAATAACTAAATTAAATGCACACTCGCTTGGTAAAGCGGAATAGTTGCAAGTGATGAGCTAAACCACGATAATACAATGTCAAATGCTTTTTACAATATTTACTTACGGGTCTATGTCGCGTTTATACTTTAAGGCTAATTACCTATATTCGGTCGGTACTTCGACACACTACATTAACGACACCTACACACTGGCGACATCCGGTTTTCCGGCTCCGGAAACACTCACTGATGACAGGAGTGTGTCCGGACACATTACATTATATGGAACCGGTTACATTATATGGAATCTACGTAATTTGAGGATACGACAAGTAAATGAATTATAAACGGATAATATCAAATCCTACACGTTCTTTTCACAGTAGATAAGTACTAATTTGTAATGGAGGCGCTGAATGTTACAATATTTACTCACAGGTCTAGGTCGCGTTTATATTTTAAGGCTGATTACCTATTTTATCCCGACGTTTCGACCGGATTGCACCGATCGTGGTCACGGGCAGACTGATGAGGATGAATGTCGTCTTTGTAGTGTGCGGTTTCTTGCAAATACCCACAGTCATTCTTTGCATTTTTAAATTTTTGTTATTGTCATTGTCGGTATTTCGACACACTACACTCTACACACTGGCGACGTCCGGACGACTGATGACAGGAGTGTGTCCGGACACACTCCTGTCATCAGTGAGTGTGTCTGGAGCCGGAAAACCGGATGTCGCCAGTGTGTAGGTGTCGTTAGTGTAGTGTGTCGAAGTACCGACCGAAAATAGCTGCACATATCTCATAGTCTTCGGTTCCGAAGAGTATGAGATATGTGCAGCTACAAAAACAGTACAGACAAGATATTGGTTTTTTGCCCCATCCAGCAAAAAAGTGACCTGCTTTGATAGCACGGGAAATACCTTAAAAATGTATTTGTCTCTCAATGAGTGAGACTGAATTATATGTGGGGCTATTCACTCACTACACTAATATCCCCATACTGTGTCGTTGACACTTATTAAGAGGTTTCAGAATCTTGTACAGAACACATGGGAACTCCTCTCGCGCTGTTACGATAACGCGGACCAACATGCTGTTGTCTTCCTTAGGATCGCATGAAGTGAACAATTGGAGTCGCTGTTCTGATAAGTTCCCCCTCCTTAGTCGTGCAGCGGGCTACAGAGCTATTCCTAAAGTGATCTATAGTAATCGCTGCGTCAATAGACAGATTAAAACGCCTTTAGCTTATCTATTAGGCCGTAATGTTTCACCATAACATCATTATATATAGATAACATGTGCGAAATACGTTGTTCGTGCTGCAAACTAGTCGTATCACAGTATACTGTTAACAGCGGTCATTTTTAACCTTTAACTGCTGACAAGGGTGTCGTTCTGTACTAGCGATATTAGAACCACAGAGTATTTCCCTAAGGTGCTTCACAGACAGAGAGTCTTTTGCATCACACAATATTATGCTTTTCATAATTTTGTGTTCTAAGATGTATCACAGACCCAGGAATACATATTAGGTATGTATACTGTACGATATATTTTATATGCATTTGGAAAGTATGGAAGGTTGATGTGTCATCTATTGATATACTGGTTCTCAGCACTTTATGTATATATGTTTGCAAAATTAATTTTAGACTCTTACGCTACATATAAATTCCGTTGTAAGGCATTATATTTTTTGAAATTTTTTAAAGGAAATAAAACATATAATTAAACAACAGAATTAACAATTCAAACATCATACTACAAGTTATTGCATTTCAATTAATAGTTACCACTTACCAGTACAAATTTACTACTTCTGATTAAAATCCTAAAATAAAATTCAAATTTAATACTTTCCAGAATAAATCACTACTTTTAACCTTCAGCACTGTATAAACTTTGAAAGTAATGATTTTTAAAGCAAATGTCTTTCGTTTAAATAACGTAAAACCACAGGCAAAGACAATGACAGATGTCATTGTCTTTCTTATGATTTAATACAAAGTATTATTTTAATGTTCAATTTTTTTTGTAGCGAATAAATGTAACGTTATATTTTTTTTCAAATTAGAGTATATTTGACGAAATAGCAATATCTTATTTTAGGGTATTATATTTTAAAGCGATGAATAGGATTTTTAATGTTTTGTTTACCAGTTTCAAATTGCTTTAAAATGTTTTTTAAAAATCAATTCTATCTCTCTTAATTCTTTTTATACGTGTTTACATATATTTAGTTGTGAATTAGTGAATTATAATATTATGTGACTTAATAAGATCTAGTAAACTTTGTAAGTCGGGTTTATAAGAACATTGAGTGACAGATGGACGGACGTGTATATGTAATTTTATAAGGGTAAATAAGATTTAAAACTTTAAAAATTACAAAATAAAATAAATAAATATGTAATTTCAGTTAAGATTACGATGTGATAGAATACAATTCATAGTACAAGTTATATAAAGCTCATGCATATACATAATTGAGATCATTAAATGAAAAATCTGCAGGGCGATAGAGAGTAGTAAAAGATGCCAGGGAAGACCAAGGCTGACCTATGAAGATCAAATAGCCAGAGTGTTAGCAGACGGATATGTCAAAAGTACTCGCATACCTAGGCGAAAATGTGTGAGGAGAATGATGAGATTTGAGAAAGCGAAAGAAGTATGTAAGGACCGCGACGCTTGGCGCTCCGTCCTCTCTGACTACCCCGTTAGGGATACAGCGTGAGGATATGTATGTATATATTAAATGAAAAACAGGTTTTCTATTTCAGCATCATGTATAAAAATCCAACAACAACCGCAACGCAGCGATATAAACCGTAAATGTTATTTCTCTGAAAATTTTCCAGTAAAGTTCTACTGGGAACGAGAAATTATGAAAGTACGGAAATACAAACCAAATCAAATATTCATATGGTCTTACTACGAGTTATGTGGCTGGCAGCACGGCAGGCTTGTTTATTTGACCGCCATTTTCACGGTAAAGATAATAAAGTGAGCCGAGAGCGGCCATTTTGGTTTGCAGACAATTCAAAAATTTTTGACGATGCGTCCTTGCAACAGTCGGGGGTTTAAAGTTAACATTCATTAAGGCGACGCATTGGTAAACAATAATTTAATCAAAAATAGACCTTCTTGGCTTGGATTTACGAAAAATATGAAAAAACAGTTATTTTCGTTTATTTTAAAAACTATAGTTAATTTTAAAAAATCCAATTGTCATTTTGAGGAATATGTTTAAAGTAAACTATACAGAACATTTGGAAATATAAATCAGTTCCGTTTCTCTGAAAAATTTAAATCTCTGTTTTAAAACAGGTTTCTATGATATTTTTTTTTGTGTTACAAAAATTAACTATTCGTGCATCGTTAGTTAAAATGAAGTCAATGAAATAAAGAATCAGGATACCAAATATCACTGTCATACATTTTGTAGTCACTTAGACAAATTGAGATCCCTGGCGTCAAAATTTCCAATGCGTCCTCTTAAACGCCTCTTCTCGCGTTGTTGAGATTTGTTCCATGAACTTTTCATACCTCTACACTCACTTATTAGTTATTACACTACACACATTGTTACACTCTATATTTTTATCTATAACTCAAAACTAGTAGGTATTAAAATTTCGGACAGAAAAATTTCTTATCAACTTCATTCTCTTCATTCTCACGTAGATTCTTAATAATTCATAAAAATATTTATAACTTACACATTTAAAGTCTGCTATAAGTCTGTATGTAATAAATTACTTGGTGACTAATGGCACTGAGAATGGACTCCCTATCTATACTCGTACTTGTAGAAGAGTAGGTAACTGTAGAAAGAAGAGAAGGTTTACTGTCGGAAACGGATTTTGTAGGCGTCTGTCTATAAATATTGTTCTCCGTTCTTGCATTAATAAATAATTAAACTGTAAATATTATTTGTAAGTTGTTCATAATTTATACTGAGATGCAAAACTGTACATTACAATCGCGCGTCGGCGCTGCGCTCTCTGTCTCGTAACGCAGGAAGGGAGGTACCGTTAAATATCTAATACGCTGGAACATCCTGACCTTAACAACTCCGTGTCGTTAATAGAACATCATGCTTGCAAGTCATTCGTATGCGGACAGTAAGTGAACTACTTGGTGATCATATACTGTCCGTAAGTGATTCCTGTGAAAAGTAATAAATTCTCGACAATTCGTCCACTGTATGAAGGCCACTCGTATCCAAGGCATCAATTCATTATCCGTCGCCTAGATGACGAGGAACGGACATCGAGCGGCAAGGCGGTGCTTATCGGCGGGGTTATTACTAGTGATCGGATAGTCGGGCGCTAATATACCTAAACTTCATTTTTATGCCCACGAAAGAATAATATGGACATACCTTTTAGAATCCCGGATCCCGGAATCGTTTGAAATTCTTGATTGCTAAAAATGTTACCTGCATACAAAACAGTTAGAACTCGTTGTGAAAACGATATATTTTCTTTGAATAATGCTTACATACCCTCTCGTACTTTCAAGACGGCTGTTCCTTGTTAAACTTTCATTGTAATTTTATTTAGATTTATTCTAAATAAAATAAAGATACTAAATCAAAATAACCATTGCTATAATTTCATTAAGTTACTCATAGTTGTTTTTACAAAATTGTTTAATCCCGGGAATCCGGGATTACTTATTAATTCAGGAAGGAATATCCATATTATTTTTTCAAGAAAAGAAGTTTAGGTATATAAGCGCCCGATTATCCGATCACTGGTTATTACCCACAAATTTGCAGATAGCGACAGCCACGCGATCACAACGCGACCGGTGATTAATTGTAATAAAAAATTAGTATTATGTATGATGATTGCATATCTATTATTCTATGAGCGTAAAATGCACTTTTCACGGTAGATTTAGCGCCACAAATTACACTACACAAATTCTGGTTTTGACAACAGATATCGCGCGATATTGGCTGTCGCATGCTGTCTGCAAGTTACGTAATAAGCGTGCGGGTGTTATACAAGTGCTACTCTAATCAGTAAGTTTTGGAATTACAACTAACCTGACATCTGCCGTCGATGCACATGTCGAGGCTGCCGGGGCGGCATCTCGTTCCATCTGAGACCCGAGAAGCGAGAACTGCCACCACCACACGATCATCGTCGTCTAGAGACACCGTCTGTAAAACCTTTGTTTCTTATTACATGTTTTTTACAAGATCGCAAAAGAATATTACATATTATCAGCGAACAAAAGCAAAGATACACACACACATGTCTATGTATAAGGGTTTGATTTCACTCTAACTTTCAAAATTGTTTCAACCAGCTTGGATCGTTGTGAACAGGATCTTTAAGCTGCGCTTGAAAACATAAAATCACTATATGTCCAAGGTTTCTAACCCTAAAGAACCCTTAATTCGTGATCGTTATAGAAGTTATTTAAACCGTTTTTAAGAAAGCCAGCACATTTAATAATACATAAAAAAATTAAACCACCTTCAAAAAAAACACTGAAAAGTACAAAATAACTATCCTTTACTAATCGAAACTAAAGTACAATTAAAATAACTTTATAAATACGATACATGTAGGATATTTAATAATAAATGACAGAAATAAAAGCAGATTAAAACTTAAATTCACGTGTCTTTTATTTTATTTTTGTTACTGACTCGGAAGCAATTAATTCGTACTTACACGTTGATTCACAAAACGATAATGAGAGATAGTGCTGTTAAAACAAAATGGCGTATAACTTTGCAAGTCAGCAACATTACTTATAATTCTTTATGATTAATTTTTGCACAGTGTAATATAAATTAAATACAATCAAATAAAATATTAATTTCAACAATTAATTTCAACAATACACATACCTATATAATTAAATGTGACAGTTACTGAAGTCGGCGCCAAGCCTACCAAACTAATAGACTTTCTGTTGTCTCACATTGATTTGGTACCGACTTCAATAACTGTCAAATTTAATTATATAGGTATGTGTATCGTAATTATAAAGTTTTAATTGTACTTGAGTTTCGATTAGTAAAGGATAGTTATTTTGTACTTTTCAGTGTTTTTTTTGAAGGCGGTTTAATTTTTTTTCATAACATTTTTTTATTTCTCCCTTTTGAGTGATCTTGACCTAAATAAATATCTAGGGCAGGTCTGCAATAAACTTCATTCTAATTCCGGACCGCAACGATATACAAGAGAATCATCAATATAAATAAAGGTGCTATTTGGTATATCTTCGAAGTCCAAGCTCCAATACCGATCAAATTTAAACGGGACCACCTTATCTATCAAACAAAAAAACAATTTTTGAAATCGATTCATAAATAACGGAGTTATGAGGTAATAAACATACAAAAAAAAACACAGTCGAATTGAGAACCTTCTCCTTTTTTTGAAGTCGGTTAAAAATTAAAAATATGAAAACCTTCTGTACTAGAAAAAAAATGGATCAATTTTGGTTAATCGTAGTTCAGGACATTTTTGAAAATTGCAGCTTTCAGACAAAAGTTTTAGCGTGTAAATCGGTTTATCCGTTCAATAGTAAAATACGCAGACGGAACACTATCTTTTCCATTTAGGGGTTCAAAATAGACGAAGAATGGTAAAAGATCGACATTACTCTGCTTAACTCAAAAAAAAAGACGTTTCAGCATAAAAATTGGCACTTCTTTATTAAGTAGCATTTTAAAAGGTTCGAATTTCAAATTGGGGTAAGCTAAGGTAAAAGGGGATGGGTTGAGAGGGCGAACAACCCTTTTAAATTTACGATTTACCGATGCGGAAGCGACATGTTAAGGTGAAAAAGTCATAAAAAAATTGATTACAGGTGTAATGGAAAGACAAATCTTAAACGTCTATACTGGCGAAGATTATCAGGATGTATTCGGACAATATTTACCGGTATTTGAGACAATGTTTGCAAAAAGTAAGCATATCGTTATCGTCACCCTTATCATTAATATATGACGGCCGACGATGAGGAGGACGACCTCGGTGGCGCAACGGTTAAGCGCGTCAGAAAGTAAAACGGGGGTTGCGGGTTCGACTCCCGCCCCGAGTCTGGGTGTTTATGTATAATATGTATTTATTTACAAAAAGAAAAGTATATAAGTAGTATATCAGTTGTCTAGTACCCATATCACGCTGTGCTGCTTACTTTGAGACTAGACGGCGCTGTGTTAAATGTCTGAGTATATTATTATATTATTATTATTATATATAGAGAAAACGAGGTTTTAAAAGTTCGATGCCATTGTCTATGTGTATGTTTGTACTGTCGTAACTTTTGAACATATGAACCTATTTGAACGCTTTTTTTTATTTGAAAGTTAAAATTTTCGTAATTATTTTTAGCTATTTGGTGAAAATCGATTCAGCCGTGATCACGATATTCAGCTCTGTTAGCAACACTAATAGATATTCTGTTGTGGCTACACAGCCACCGCCATTACAAGAACACAGGGTTTTATTCGGTAAATATATGAAAATATATATGTGATACAGACATCTCAAGGTGTCAACCCGTAACAAGCTTTAAAATTCTGAATGCGAGAGGCTTTTAGGTACCATTGCTGCTAAGAACTGAATTTAATTTCTGTTGGTAACCGAACGATCTGATAATAGAGTACACTTACAATAAGTAATAGTTTTCTTTTATCTAACTCTAACTTTAAGTGTCAAAAGCTAATTTAAAAATTTAAAAACCCTTGAATTAGAAAATAATATACTATGAGGTACTCTTTGAAACGATAAAAATTAATGAATACATTTGCATGACTATTAACTGTCCTCTGGAAGGCTTGTGCTATTTAGTAAATTAATACATGTGTTGAAAAACGCTATATTAAAAAAAGAAAGGTTTCCACCGCATTTATCAAGTTGTTAACTTAGAAAATAGTGAAATAGAGTATTTATAATTTTAAATGGTAGGTACTTACACGTTACCTGTTTATTTTTTTACATTTATATATATAGGGATTTATACATTTTTAATGACGTTCATGTTGTTATTGGAATGAGTACTTACCGGCTCGGGTCTTTGTCCTAAGTGTTGTGGGGATCCTCTACAAGTCAGAGCGCAAGGCTCCGCATCGTCTCTATGAGCTCGCCAATGGAACAGCTCACCGCCATACGGGGTATTGTCGTGGGCCGCGCACTGCTGCTCACGCCACACATCTTCGTCCATGAGTGAGGAGTTGGCTCGGCACGGCTGCAGAAAGAGAAACCAATGCTGTTCAGTGTTTACGCTAAAAACACTTCGAGTTTGTTATACAAGACGTGTTTCACCTCTCAACGAAGCATCCTCAGTAAATTCCATAGATCACATTCTGTCATTCAACCTAGTACCATATCATCTAAAAACACTTATATTATTTGGATTCTGTCGTCAAAATGGAACCTCTACAGAGCCACATAACTTGTAGTGAAACCATAGTACAGAGTGATGAATTCTTACAAATGTGAACTGTCTTCTGCCCAAAATCTTTAATTTGTTAATAGACACGTGTTTTGCCTCTCAACGAAGCATCCTCAAGAAATTATAGAGATCAAACTCAGTCAGCTAACTAGCACTGAATGAAAGATAGCTAAAAATTGAAAGGATTCATTCACACGAAATGGATTACCACAAAGTAAGAGCTGGATCTGTATCATACATAATATTATATGCGTTTAGTTTGGTTTGCATTAGGAGCAGAGTTTACTGGGAAATTATTCAGAGAAATAACTTCTTTTTAACGCTGCGCTGTTGTTTTACTCGAATTTTTGGGTTTCTATATCCGAAATGTTAAAATCGAAACCCTTACATTTCCAACAAGTCTCTATGTCTCTGCCGATTTAATCCGTCATCTAAAATTTTGATAAACAAATATAAGATTTTGTATAGATTCAGGTGTTACTTTGCGGAAATCCATCGCATGTGATACATTCCTAAAATCTTTAGCTATTTTCCGCTCAAACTCTAAAAACCACCGAATATTCGGTGCTGGTTAGGTGGCCTAATTCTATCTCTAGTATATCTTGAGGATCCTTCGTTGAGAGGCGAAACACGTGTCGATTGGTGGTTTTTAGAGTGAGAGGAAAATAGCTACAGATTTTAGGAATTTATCACATGATCTTCGAGCTGTCAATTTTGTGTGATTTGTGTGAATGTGCTACTGTGATTTGTGAGCAATGAGGTGTTCGAGTCTGTGGAGTGTGTGTCAAGGAAGAAAGGGCCTTACTTCATATTTACGATCGAATTTCGACAATTGGGTGACCACTAGTAACATTTAATCGCGAATATTGACAATAATACGTACATTGTACTGGTGATAGGTTGAAGGTAGGACATAAAGTGACGGTCGTTTAATAAATGCGACCATCACTTCGAGACTGTAATTGAAGATATCAAATATCGCATCACACACAGTAATAAAGAACATTTTTTATAGCTAAGTTTCATCCCACACACAGTAACACTCACCTTGAGATTTCGCATTCAGAGAAACGAATAAGTTCGTGCACTTATGACTTTAAGCGCCGCATTGAGCTATTTTTGTGAGGCGAGAAGAGCGAACGGCAGACAAATCCAGGGTCTTACTCAGGAGTGATACAGAGGGTGACTTTCAGATAATTTTATAAAGAGAGAAAGTAACACATGTACCAATTTTCTCGCTCAGATCGTAAAGAATGGCTTAAGGATTGAGCTTATTGTAACAGAATTATACAAGCGACAGGCTAGAAAACTATTACTGTACGGTTTCCTTTTGCTATTTGTAAGCCAAATGAAAATTTCACGCCATTTTTTGTTTGAGTTGATCAGAACATTAAGGACTATATTACACCTTGACGTCACTTCTAGTAACAAGTGTTTAAGCTTACAGGTGGCACAATTGAATGGAAGGAAAGCAAACAGTGAATACATTATATTAATCTGATTATTGCAGACTAGCATGCAAAAGCTATTACAATTTGATAACGCGCCTTATTCAAGGTCGTATCTCGAGTCAGTCCCTCGCCGCCTCTTTTATCTGTAAACACTAATCTCAGTAATTACTGTAGCGATTTTCATTCCATTTTCGTCGATACATAAACTGATTCACGGGGAAGCTTCAAGAATATAATTTACGAACTTTTTTTACTTAACGAAATTTTTGGACGTTATAAAACAGGTGTTTTACACAATTTACATACTATTTTCATGTAATACTTTATTCATAACCTTCACATATAAACAAAGTTGGACTTTCACATTTAAATAACGTTTCGTTTCATGTATCAATCACATACGTTTCGTTTTTGTTATGTTTGATACATTGTAAATTACATTGTAAAAATATGAAAACGAACGTAAAATTGTTTAAATTCTTATCATTTAAAAAGGGGAGATATGATAATTGTATTTAATCTGTCTTATTAGATTTTCGTTTCCTTTCATTCTGGTTTATTCTCTCTCACTCTCTCTCTGTCTGTCGTCTTGTCTTTAAGTCTTGTAAACGTGTCTGTCGTAATAAATAATTATATTCATAAATTATCAACATCTTTTATTTGAAACACGCATCACGTCACAATTTTGTCTAAATTAGCTGAACTACGATAACATTTGTTGATGAAGTCGAAAAAGTCTTCCCTATTGAGAATTTCTATGACGTGTGGTGCGTAAATCGTTAAATTTATATGAGAATAATGTGTGGGGTTCAAAGTGGAGGATTCTCTCATTCTGAATCCACTCCTGACTACGAGCTACGATGAGATCGTTGAGTGAATGACAATAAGAAGTGTTATTTGCTTTTACTTTATTGACTGCCGAAGCTTTTAAAACTGATTGGGGCTACGTTTTGTTCTTTAAGGGTAGGCACTAAATATAATTTCAGGGGAGGTTTCCGTAAAACTGCAGATTTTTAATACGGATGAATAAAAACTAGATACACATATTGTTCTCATGTTTGTAATCTTACATAAATATTACGTACATATATGTATATCTTCACGCTGTACCGCTAACAGAATAGACAGAGAAAATAGAATGCCAAGCGTTATGATCCCTACATATTTATTTCCTTTCTTAAATCATTTTCCTTACACACTTTTGCCGAAGTATACGAGTGTTTTCGACATTTCCATCAGATACCACACTGGATATACATAAGTTTAGTCTACTTTGGCTTCTGCTATGAACCGCTTTCATGCGATCATGCTATATGATCTGCTGCATGATTCATGCATCACTATTTCTTTTTATGTGCCCGAACCATCTAATTCCTTTTTTCTTTGTAACCTACTGTATTTCTTGGAATAAATTTGCATACAGAGATTTAAATAATTTACACAACTCAAAAGCACTGCCTTTCATCATTCTCCTCACACATTTTCACCTAGATATGGTGAAAATGTGTGAGGAGATTGATGAGATTTGAGCACAGACGATTTGAGGAAGGGAATGAGGTATGCGAGGACCGCGACGCTTGGTGTTTCGTCCTCTTTGACCACCCCGTTATGGATACAGAGCGAAGATACGTATGTATGTATGTACACAGCTATTTGATAACAAGACGCTCATTTTTGGAGTTCTGTAACCAAAATGACAGAGGCAGATACCCAACAACTTTAGTCACATTGGTTATTGTATAGACTCAGGTGTTGCTTTGCGAAAATCCATTTCATGTGACAAATTCCTAAAATCTTTAGCTATTTTCCGCTCAAACTCCAAAAACCACCAATCGACACGTGTTTCGCCTCTCAACGAAGCATCCTCAGGATATACCGGAGATAGGATTCGGTCAGCTATGATTCGGTGCTGGTTAGCTGACCGAATCCTATCTCTGGTATAGCCTGAGGATGCTTCGTTGAGAGGCGAAACACGTGTCGATTGGTGGTTTTTGGAGTTTGAGCGGAGGAAAAAACAATATACCAAATCATCAATTTGGTTTCAGGAAGAAACATAGTACTGTTGAACAAAGCCACAAACTGATTGATTCTATTTATAAATCTTTATAAATAGAATCAATCAGTCTGTGGCTAAAGATTTTAGGAATTTATCACATCACATTGATTAGCCATATGTCATAATTTTGTAACATTTCAATGATAAGCGTAGAGATAAAATAGATTGCCTACGTATTAATGAGGCTATATATGAGAGTCTGACTTTAATCTCTGTGAAGTCGTTCTCAAATGGACACCAAGTGGTCGTGTACAGTAAAGTCGAACGGAGATAGAAGTCGTTTAATTCTAACCGCCGCCATGTGCTGTCTGGTAGAAATAGTTTAACTTGGACCACGAAACATTATGGACGTAGTCATAGTAAGTTGCCGTTTTTATCAACGTGTGTCAAACATATTTTTATGTTCTATCTCATTGAGGGTAACCGCGAGTGAAACAGTTATCTATAGTAAGTATGGCAACCTCGCAAAAAGGTATATACACTACACTAGACACCACTGGTTCCCAAACTTGTCTACTGAGTCGAGAGCTCATGCAGTCGTTGTCTAAGATGCCTCCTAGCTAAATGAAATTAGAAATCACCCCCCAGGCCTCTACACAACGCCTCCGTTTTTTTTCTGGGTCTCTTACCGCCTCCCTTTAGGCCTGCAACGCCCACAAGGGGGCGTTATCGCCCACTTTGGGAATGGCTGCTATACACGGATAAATGTATCTATTTCGTGTCAGCTTATGAGTCGGTCATGAAACAATGATTTTCAAAATACTACTCATAAATCTTAAGATTGGCTACTAGTAAAAAAAATTAATAAAAAAATTAAAGCAACTTCAAAAAACACTGGAAAGTATGAAATAACTATCCTTTACTAATCAAAACTTAAGTACAATAATAACTTTATTAGTACAATACAAATACCCATATAATTGAATTGGAGAGTTACTGAAGTCGGTGCCAAGCCTACTAAACTAATAGACTTTCTGTTGTTGCACATCGATTTGGCACAGACTTCAATAACTCTCAAATTTAATTATATGGGTATTTGTATCGTATTGTATCGTATCGTATTGTATAGTATCGGTTACATAATTACACCCTAGCAGTATTCTTACAACCCGAAGATGACAGCCAACAGCCGTATTCTCTGTCCGCCACAAGACTAACTCGAATTTATTATATAACAGGTAATATCTTCTACTGCCATTGTACCATGTGGGGATAACTATAGTTAACAGATGACATACAAGAGAATCATCAATATAAATAAATAAATATTATAACCAGTTGGTGTTTTTGGTGTATCTCCGAAACTCAAGCTCCAACACCAGCGAAATTTAAATGAGACCAATCTGGAAATGTATCCTTACAAGTAAAAGAAGAATTTTCCAAATCGGCTCATAAAGGACGGAGTTATGAGGTAACAAACATAAAAAAAAATAGTACAACCGAATTGAGAACCTCCTTTTTATTTGAAGTCAGTTAAAAATAAAAAATATGTCATGTTCAGCCGTGTATTTGTACTGTGAGCTTCGCTAGACACGTATGTTATTAAAAATGTAGAAACTCGGTCAACAAAAAAGGATAATTTAAGCGCACACTCTTAGAGTAAATGGTCTGTCCAATGTGATACGTGGTCCGAGTAGTCTAGTGTAATGAGAATTAATTGAATATTTTAGCTGTATCTGCGAACGGTCGTTGTTTGGGTGTAACCAGAGTTAATAGTTAGTATCAGTAACAAGTTCAGTGAACGCGGTGTATGTGTTTTTAGCTATAATTTTGTTATTTCTGCATATCCGTCTGTCTGTCAGTCCGTCTGCCTGACTATATGTATGTCACATCCGATTTATCTATCATCTTTACACCTACCGAGCTGTAGTTTCAAACAGAGACGTTAATTATAATGCAAAAAAAAGAATCACGAATATTTTTGACCCAATTTTATAATTTTACAACTTCTATTTGTCCGAAATTACTTTGAGTTAATACGTGTCCAGCACACTCCTGGCCGATGTTTATTAGATTGAGAACGATTTCTCTAAATAAGGTCTCCACTTCAGAGAGCGTTGCTCCAACGACAGTCAATTCTGCGACAGTTGTGACCAGCCCACTGCCACTTTAGAATAATAGCATCCATCTCTTTCCAACACAGACTACATCAATTTGGAGGAAAACAAGTGGAACAGCAAAAGTACGTACGCATACACTATAACTACGCATAACAGGCGACTCTCAATAAAACAAGTTACGAACTTAGCAGCCACGAACTTGCGTTGAAGGTGACTTCAATGACACCGTCGCCGTCTATAAAAACTTTACGGATGATCAACACTTTTTCAGTCGGCGAGGAACTTTTGTAGTTGCTGTATGTCTACATTTCTTTTGAGTCAGCCTCCATTGTAGCAAAAATTGGTCAAGCGTGGTTCGAATTTTTATATAATGGTAAACTAAAATAAGAAATTTCATTTCGTCACTGAAATTTTAGATCCAATGGTTTCGAAAATGAGGAGGGGGGGAGGGGGGCGAATGATTAATACTAGTTTGAATACCCAATTAGATTCTTCTTTAAATCTCCCATAAACTGTTTTCAAAATGTTGACTAGCGCCATAAATATGGGTTCACAAGATGTGTCGCTATGCTCAATTTTAAGTGTGTACTTATCATAGTTTCGTAGAAAATTGACAGTAATAGACAGATGAATGAATGTATTAGCTATTGCCAATATTAGTGATTTAATATTATAATCATATTTTCTTATATTTCTCAAAATATTGGCAACCATTAGCCAAATCACGTAACTAGCAAAACACAATTGTTATAATTATAGTCACGTCCCTATATTGTTATAATTCATGTTGAATACATAAAGCACATGTTTAATGTAAGATTCGTTCTTCTTCTTATAAATCCCTTATGCCGTTTCCAGAGGCGGATTTCCCTTAAGGCCGACTAAGCCCGGGCCTAGGGCCTAGACGAGTATAACCTGAATGTTTTTAAGGTCAGAGTGAATAGGCACTTACTAGATCCATCTTACAGGCTACATCTTAGGCTCCACTGCTACTTAACATCAGATGCAGTAGGAGTCAAATAAAATAGGACTTAGTTACAAATAAAAAAAATAAAAAAAAATTAGGGGCGGATATTCGTGCCCAAAAATACACTGATAAGAACATGTCATATGTCTCAGTAAATGATGGAGCTGAGAAAATGGCGGCCGGTACTACACGTCCTAGGTCGGCCAAGACTGCTAGTTTGTCTCTGACCGTTCCTGTGGCGGACGTCGAGAACTGATTGTGTAGATATTAATAAATAAATAGATTAGCGTGTAAATATATTTGTGCATTAGGTTTTATTTCCCATTATTCCTTTTCGCTATTATATTTCTTCATTTATCATGTTGTTGTATGTAGATTTACAAGGGAAATGTAAATCGCTATTCGGTAATCGTTTTAAAATTAATAATTTACACGCTTAGATATTTTTTTTTGTCATATTTCTTAGTTTGAGGTTATCGATTGTTTTTTTTTGTTTATCGGAAGGGAAAAAACTCGCACGAGCACCCAACCGCTCCTCACCCCTCAGGAGAGAACGTGAGGACCGGCCGGGTAGTGTCAGGCTCGAACCGACTAAAACAACTCGCCACTTGACCCTACAGGCCGTCGTAGCGAAACGGACGCGTTGGAAGGGAGCAGCGGAAGGCACTCCGCCCGGAAAGTTCGACAAAGCCTGAGGGCCCCTCCATCCGGGGAGTACCTGGGACGAAGTACGGGACCTCGACTCAGGTGGTCGCCGTGAAATTATGCACCTGCGTGCCGTCGAGAACCTACACGGGTGACGGCTGCTCCCAAAGTGGTTATAACTGGCCGGCGATCGATTGGCTATCGATTGTAATAGCTGTAACAAACAATAAATAAGAGAAATGTATGTTTGTACTAAGAATAATGTTAAATATAAGAGAATTATGGGATAGAAATATATTTTCGTCTCAGGTACGGAGGTCCGCGGCTCTCGTTACGTTATTGTCGGCCCGAGGGGTCTAACACTATACGCGATTCTAATTGGAAAATTAATAGGGCCTCTTATATGGCAAATTTTGGGCCATTCGAAGGACTTGCTTTTTGAGAGGATTTTTAAATAAATACCAAGCCACCGTCGACCTCTGGGAGTCGGGTCTGACTCTCAGAAGCTCTCCGAGAAGAAAGAAAGAACTCGAAAAGAAGAATTCTAAAAGTGAAATAGGGCTCACCCACCTATGTGTGTACACTGGTCGAAGAGAAAATAAATTATCTGCTTTACTGTTTCGCAAGTCTGTTTTCTTTGAAGATACAGTCCACCTCTTAAGTGAAGTGAGGTTCTATCGAGTCTGCCGAAGGCGGAACCCCATCAGTTCCAGTAAAGCAATTGTAGGCTTTACTGAAGTTACACAGGACTTCTTGGAAGAACACGAAAACTAAAAAACCGGCCGCATAATATATTTATTTGGATCTCCTCCATTCTTTTTACTTGCGCAAAACTTTAACGCGCAAGATACTTTCACTTCGATCACAACCATAAATATAAGAAATAGAAAATCTAAACGAAATGCTAACATCATTTCGCTTGTTCCCGCCAAAAAATCCCCATTGCCATCATAGTCATTGAATAGATGGCAGCAAAGTCATTTGAGGGTGTTGCTATCTAAAGATAATTTACATTTAACTGATATTTGGTATTTTTTTGTACGTTACATTTTAAAACATAACATACGAAAAAAAATTAAATTTTTGTCGAGAATTATATTAGCTAATGGAACGGGAAAAATTCCCCACGGTGTAAATGCAGTCTAGCAACGTCATGTTTTCTCTCGAACAACTATTAATCATTGGGCATTTCTGGCGTGTTGAAAGCCAAGTTTGCACCCGCGTTTGCTAGTTCGCGATTGCTTAGAATTTGTTTGGAAGTATCGATATCGATAACTTCATTATGTACTTACAGAGTTACGGTGTAATAGCTGGAGGTAATCGCGCTTGCAATAGTGCTGCAAAAATATCGATAATTTGGAGTGTCATTATTATTTTTTTCATGTTCGAATGCTGATTTGGGTGGGAACAAATGTACAATGTAATTGTAAAAATAAAGAAAGGAATGCTTAGATAGTTCGGGCACATGTAAAGAGTTACTTAGGACTAATAAGAGGACTGACAAAGAAAATCTACAGAGCGAAAGTGAGTGATAACAGAATCCAAAGAAGACCAAAGCTGACTCACGAAGATCAAATAGCCTGAGAGTTACCTGACGGAAATGTCAAACGCATTCGCATACATAGGCGAAAATGCGTAAGGAGATTGATGAGACTCGATAAAGCGAAACAAGTATGTAAGGACGCGAAGCTTGGTGCTCCGTCCTCTCTGATTACCCGTCAGGGATACAGCGTGATGATGTATGAATTTAAAATCTTATAAGTATATAAAAACTAAAGTCTGTTTGTTATTACCTAAAAATTTGCAGACAGCGACAGCCACGCGACAATTGCGCGACCGGTGACTTATTGTAATAATACATCGATATCATATATGATGATTGCGTTTCTATTGCGCCATGACCGAAAATGGCACTTTTCGCGTTAGATATAGCGCACTATACAAATAACATAATAGTCGCTTACGATGATATGGGCATGTCATGAGACATAACGAGAAACATATGACAAGAACCGTTATGCAAATTGAACAACCTAAAAAGCGCCGAGGCCGCCCACCGACGACCTGGATGGGGAAAATCTCCAAAGATATGAAGACGATGGATTTGGATCCGAAAATGACACAGCGACGCACAGAATGGCGTAATAGGACGAGGAGGGCCGACCCCAAGAGATATGGGAGATAGGCACGGAAGAAGAAGAATTCTCGTTTACACGGCAGATATCGCGCGGTAGTTGGGTATCGTATACTGATTGCAAGTTAGGTAAATAAGGGTGCCGATTGCATTCTGATGAGGCCGGGGAAGATTTTTGAAATAATGATCACGCGTACAAAGTTGTGGCATCAATTAGTTCATAATAAGAATTGAAATGTTTAATTTAAATACAGTAATAATTGTTTCACATAAAGTTTTATTTATAACCAGTTATATATGTAAAGTAAATTTACTTCGTAGGCATCCTTACAAAGTCAACCAGAAAGTTATTTCTTACAGTGCTTCTTATCAAAGTTTGTTCTATTTACAGTGAAGTATAAGTTCCTTAGACGAGGTAATATTATAGTACATACCTAAACACTTAATTAATGATACAATGTCTTAATGTGAGATGTTTGATTCTGGGAATTTAAACAAAACCTTACCTATAAGGTCTATAAATAAATAAATTACTTTTATAACATGATAGGTGTGTATTTGTACGTCTAATTTTAGGATATTCAATTTTGCATAAAAATCGAAGCATTTACAACGCATTCCCCAGATTATCCGACTGTCACAGCATTTGTAAAATCATAGCTGCCCGTAACATAGGGTTAAATACATAATAAGTCGCCTATGTTCATCCGGAATAATGTATCTTTCAAATGGTGAAATAATTTTTCAAATAGGTGCAGTGGTTCCGGAGATTACCCTAAACATACAAACGAACATACAACATCCGCTCTCTCTCTTTATAATATTACAAGCCGTTTCCCGCCCGCTTCGCTGGGCGTAAGTGAAAATTTTGTACGTAATAGTACATTTTTGTTTGAAAAATGGTGAAGGGTCTATGGAGTTCAAAAAATAAATAGCCTATAACCATTTACAACTAATTCTGCGTCGAATGGTCATGGTCTCATGCTGATCGGTCCATTAGTTTTCAAGTTTATCGCGGTCAAAGAAAAAAAACTTTCATTATATATATAGACAAGCCGTTTCCCGCCCGCTTCGCTGGGCAAAAAAAAAAATTCAAAAATAAATAGCCTAAAACCTTCTACAACTAATTCTGCGTCGAATGGTCTTGGTCCCATGCCGATCGGTCCAGTAGTTTTCAAGTTTATCTCGGTCAAAGAAAAAAACTTTCATTATACGAGTATAAAATATTATTAGATTATAGTATATATAGAAGCTTATAAGATATATAGTATATATAGAAGATTATAGTATATATAGATTATAGTATACATACTCGTATTAGTAGTATATATTTTAGCATAGATATCTTTGGAACCTTGCCTAAAGGGACTCCTTTTAAAAATATATTTTAGTTATTATATTATATTTTCTAAGGTTTTTAGTTCTAGGTTCATTGTTCTAGTATATAGATTTATATAAGTATCTTTGAAATTATTATGTATACGAGGAAAAATACTACATATATTTATTTAAGAATCATATATACTTATATAGATACAAAACCATGCAAATTACATAAACATACCAAGACATAGGATAATATTTATACATACTACCATATTATTATGAGTAATAAGAGGAGAAATCATAACTTACAATAAAAGCTAAATAGTCAAAAAGTGTTCCTTGATTCGTTTTTTAAAAACATCAATAGACGGAGAGCATATGATAGAATCAGGCAGTGCATTCCACAAACGGATAGCTTGTAGAGTAAAGGAGTTTGAATAGAAATTAGAAGTATGGGTAGGAATGTTAAGAGTGAGCGTGCGGGAGGGCCGAAGAGTACGATTGACAGTAGAGGAGCGTAAAACGAAACGATGCTTCAGATAGGATGGTGCAGTAGGAAGGAATAATATAGAGTACAAAAGATACAGGACATGATAATCCCTTCGATGACGCATGGATAGCCATTAAATCCATTTAAGTCGGAAACGCTCTGAGATGCTCTTCGCATCTCACACCCAACGCAACAATCCTAAGTACCGCCTCAAGCAGTGTCGCAGCAAGTTTCACTCCGTGTCTGAGGTAGACGTTTTGTCATCTACCCTCGATATTTGTAAATAGTTTTCGGGATACCTCTAAATAGACAAATAGTCTCCACGCGTTTAACCGAATGTGAAACACGAGATTTTGCTCCTTGAATTACAGGATTCCACATCGTCGATAAATTGTATCAGTTTTCCTGATTAAAATTTTTATGTCTCTTGATTTCAATCGCTTCACGCACTACTCCAGAATAAATTACAGGATAGGATTTAAAAAAAAAAATTAATTATTCGAGAATTGTTTTTTAAGAGGAATTGATTTCTCATATAAAGAAACATATAATTGCATTAATTCTTTAATTTCACGCGAACGTAGTCCTGGGTAAAAGCTAGTTATTTTATAAAGATTGCACATAACGAAAGTCGAAGTCAGAATTCACTTTTTAAATAATATTTTTTCTTTTAAAGGCGTATAAATTATTTATAAATTTATTTATAATTACTTTTGGATCATTCCTAGTATATCCTATATAGTTTTTTACGTCACATGCAAAAAGCACACTCCAGTCCCTTTCTAGTGGCACTTCATGTTTTTAAAGACGAGTGCGCTAGTTTTTTGTCCTGAAGTGTACAACGCAGGACCAATTATAACGGAGTTATTCGTGGCCTGCTATATCTCGTGAATTTATTATGACTTTTGCTAACATGATTATAGATTTAATTTCAAACCGACCTCGAAATAGAAGATTCTGATTTTCACGGTGTGTATTTATGGCACCATTTTCTCTAAAATTACTAAACCGATTTTGAGAATTTCTTCATTGATGTATTCAGTATATTTTTAAATGAAATGATGTTAGACTATAACACATAAAGGTGTCAGTCTTTATATATTGTAAATGTAATAGTGATGGACTCATGATGGACAGAAAATAAGAGGTTTCTTACTATTATTTAACATTTTATAAATGATTACTATAAAACCCTAACAATGGCAGTAGCAAAGTAAAAACGACTAGCCCTTAATGCTGTGATCAGAGCATCTGCCGTCCAAGCGAAAGATCTAGAGGTCAATAGCCGTTCACACCATCCACCAAGGCCAACTTCTAACATAATATTTTCTAACATATCTTGGCGGTTAATAAGGGTTCCGCTGGTAACACTCTTAATCCAATTCTATTACTGTGCTTAATTTGCGGTCATGTATTTGGTGTAATTGGCAGAAATCTCTGCTCCTTTTACCCGACTCACCTGCATGTTACAGATCTTGTATCTAACAGGTTCTCCGCGACAGCCCACCGGAGAAGAGCATGTCCGTAACTGCCTCGACACACCGCCATCACACGTCCGTGAACAAAGCGACCACTCGCTCCACTGCGACCAGCCACCATGATCCTAGGACAATACAGAAAATTAGAAAATATTATACATGCTTCAAGCCATGCCATATGAGAGAGGAAGAAGAATAAAATTGTGCCACCTGCTTATCATTTCGCGTAGGTAGTAAAAGCCAGTCAAAGGATAAAGTTTATTTCTCCAAAACAGTCGCACACATGGTTTCAAAGGGGCTTACTTCCTCAAACACTGAAGTTGTTCCCTGTCGAGATTTTCCCATGAGACTATACCATGGGGTTCTTCAAAAAGGACGTAAAACGGTTTTTACAGGGTCGACAACACTAAGCAATACCCCTAGTCCATAGTGTGACCATACTGTAACAGCTTAACATCAGATGAGCGTATGCTTATTTGCTTCATTGCATAAAAAAACTTAAGGAACTTATGCACAACAATGAAAATGTTATAAGCTCAAAAATAGATGTTTTTTATGTATTTGCACCTGCCGAAGACAAAAATCATCTTAAAAATAACTAATTAGCTCTTGTTTGTGAAGTACAGTGACTTTTTTCCGGAACAAAATTTCCTATTTGGTAGTTAGCACACCAGTAAAACGTCTTTCTATCACCTGTTTACATCTTTTCGAGTTATGAACATGTTATAAACACTTTATAAACATAATTTCTGGTTTTGCGACTATGAGCCTTGTCTCTGTGAGTTTACTGTCCTTAGACTTATCCAAACATGAAAGTCCATCTCGACTTCGTCAAATATAAGAACACAAGTGGGTTCGCGGCGATCTGAGTCGTTGCTACACTCTTAGGAATGTAACTGGAATACACTAAGTACTGCTGCTTCTTTTGTAAGAACAGTATAAATCACATTATATAAACGCAGATTGACCTGCGAGACATCTTAACTCTATCGAAAAAATGACGTTTACGACCGTCTTGTGAATCCAAGAGATGTTCTTCTCTCGTTGTCTTGTTCGCCCTTACACGTAAAGCTAGGATTATTGAAAATTTTATGAAAGCTATGAATCGAGAAGGACAGGTTCTTAAGTACTGAAGAGGCAAATTTTTTAGATTGAGTGGAGCAACAAAGGTTAAGAAGAGTCTTTGTTGGACCAGAATTCGAGAAATTGTGACTGATCCTGTTTTAGATCAAGTTGTAATGATGAAAGAAAAGGAAACTTTTTAGCCTTCAAGGGGGTTATTCATGGATTTTTAGACGACAGAAAAGATGATGACTATGTTTAGGTAAGAGAACTTATGGAAAAAATACCATCAACTCTGATGCAACATGTCGTTTAAAGTCTATTTTCTCCACTCATATCTTGACTTTTTTCCTCAAAACTCTGGAATGACGAGCACAGGAGAGATTCCATTCCGATATTTCTTTGATGGAACGAAGATATTAGGGCCGTTGGAAAGAAATGATGTTTGCGGATTATTGTTGGTCTGTGTTATATGGTCTATAACTGACCTACAAAAGGCAAGCCAAAAACAACTTTCTCGTGGAGTTATCATATTATTCTCTTCAAACCTGATCACCTGGCATTTTTACATACATTGAAGATACTTAGTATGTCACAGTTATTAATTAAAAATGGCTTTAATATTGTATGTACGTGTAATATTATAATGTTTATTTTCTTGAAATCCGTAAAAATCAATAACTTTTGCCTATTATGTATCGTAAAAACTAAAGTATATGTCTTTTTTCTCGACCGAAAATGAGTGCATTTTAACTCATCAAGTGAAGGAAATATTAAATTTCTTTTTTGTTGCGCGGTAATCTTATGTGAGATTTTCCATTCAGGGTGGATAAATTATCAAGGAAAAATAAAATCCCATCTTAGCGCCATTTTTTTTGAGCTTATACCTGCTTATACGCGTATAACATGGTAATGCGGAACTAAATAATGACATATTGCTGGCCTATAGCCTTTTTTTTATCTAACACAAGCTCTTATAATAATAAGCTATTTTTTGGCTTGAGTGAGAAAATAACCAACATGAAAAAAGTTAATTCACAATGCTTTTTATCTGTAACATTCAAACATTCTATTTACGCATAAAATTCGTACATTGCGTTTTCGGTCTCTGGCTATAAAAATAATAAAGCTAATCAAACATCCATCAAATTTAATAAAAGTAAATTACATCACGAAATAAATGGCATATTTCTTTTTGTTGTCTGTATCGCGAATTAATTTAATACGCCAGACGGGGACGAGAGATGTTACAGCAGAATGAGTTTTGATGGCAAGGTACTCGTCATATTGAACGTATAACGAAAACATACTACATTGTACAATTTTACGTATCGTTAAATTCAGTGGCTTTATCTGAGAGCATATTTAATATTTTGCTTTGGCCGCATTAGTAGGAATGTGAATATATCTAACTCAGCTAAAATGTCTATCATTAATGCGGTGTTGGTGCCAGTTTTATTGTACGCTAGTCAGGCCTGGATATGCCCGAAATTAAATGAAAGATAGATAAATGCAGTAGAAATGCGTTTTCTTAGTGTGAAATGTGTCACTCTTGTGATCAAAACAAGCAACGAAGAGATACGCAGTATGACAGGGTTGCACGACAGTGTTATTGTAAAATAGAAGAAAGGTATGTTTAGATGGTTCAGGCACATGGAAAGAATGAGTGATGAAAGACCGACGATGAAAATGTACAGAACAAAAGTGAGTGGCAGTAGAACCCAAGGAAGACCAATGCTAACTTATGAAGATCATTTCTGTTCTCAATAAATTGTATAAACTCAGCTTTTACTTTATGGATCTGATCTCTGGAGTTTTCTAAGCTTCGTTGAGAAAAGGAACACGAGCAGATCAATAAGTTTGAGATTTTGAGCAGAAGATAGATAAAAAATGAACACAAAGCGATCACTTGATTATGTCCCAGTAATTTCGATAGAAAATATTAAATATATACATATCTTCATGCCGTATCCCTAACGGGGTAGTCAGAGAGGACGGAGCGCCAAGCGTCGCTGTCCTTACATACTACATTCGCTTCCTCAAATCTCATCATTTACCTCACACACTTTCGCCTAGGTTCGCAAGGCCTTTTGACATTTCCTTCAGGTAACACCCTGGCCATTTGAAATTCATAAATCAGCCTTGGTCTTCCTTGGCTTCTACTATCGCTCAATTTGTCACTCGAATGTACGTTTTCTCCGTCGACCTTTCATCGTTCATACTTTCTATGTGCCTGAACCATCAAAGCATGGAACTCGTACTATTTACATAAATAAATATGTAAATGCGCCAGACAACACATGCTAATCATCTGGTCTCAAACTAAGACATTCTCTGTGCTATGAGAACCAAACGAGTACATCCAGACCCAAGACAACTTAGCAAAGTTCGTTTCCTAAATTGACGAGACCAGGAATCTAAACCGGAACATTCCGCGCTGAAACATATCGCCTAAACCACTGCGCCTTCGAGATTGTCAAATTTATGTATGTATGTGTATTTACAATACCATTTTCTCGCAATATGATCAAAAAATACTTAATTTTTCAACGTATGAATAGCCTTTTTAAAAGTCTATCATATTTATATTTTGCATATACAGTTAAGTTTCTCGGAGCGTATAGGGAAGAGATTTCACGAAGCACGTGCCTTTTTTGCATACCGCTGACCGGAATATATAATTGTTTGTGAAGAATTTGTTGGCAATCGCTGCTTCAGAGATTTATTTATTTGCTTGTATACTTATTTTTGCGCTAAGTTGTTTCGTTGTGACGAAGTTCTGAGATTGCTTTCTTATATCTACGTCGCGATTGTATATCTTCGAGAGGGTGATAGAATTATTCATTCAAACTATGCATATGGGACGCGTACACTTTTTTGCAACAATTTCTGGGAATAGATTTACGCCAGACATTTTTATCTATCCCAGATATTTAAACTTAGCCTTCTCTAGGGAAAGTATAGCAGGTACAACAATAAATTAATGTATCGCAATAATTTTATTAAATAAATAAGAAATAGTAATGTAATAAATAAAATAATAATTTAAAATTAACAAATAGTGCAACCTGCATTGCAATTCATTTAATTCTTTTCGAAGTTCGAAGAAATATGGGAATAGAAAAATTATGAAAGTAATTTGGAACCAGAAGCCCAAAAAGTAGGTATGTGACAATAATTGTTATTTACCAGAAAAATCAACAATATCAATTTATATAAAATTAATGAATCCAGACTACATTTAACAAAAATATTCCAATAAGATGAAATAATATTGTAATTTTTTGATTTCATTGTTGAAATCGGACATTATAAGCAAGGTACTATCTATAATAGGATAAGAAACCATCTATAATATGAATAACTAAGGAATA
Source organism: Zeuzera pyrina (assembly GCA_907165235.1). Taxonomy (NCBI): domain Eukaryota; kingdom Metazoa; phylum Arthropoda; class Insecta; order Lepidoptera; family Cossidae; genus Zeuzera; species Zeuzera pyrina. The sequence goes on from OU015640.1 coordinate 14,772,029, forward strand.
TACAAAGGATAATATACAGAATATGAATAACTTTGACAAATAGATTTAGGGTCACAGTTAGGAATATTTTTTTTTTAGTGATCTCAAATTGTCACTTATCGTTTTACTGCTTTACTTTATTAGTACTATTCACTAATTTATTAGTGATCGAAGCACTTATCGAATAATAAGAAAATAGCTTAAAAAATATCAATTACTGCACAATATTTGTGCTACTGTTGTCTGCCAAAATTAAAACCTGTATATGGATAATTTTGACACAGGCAGAACCATTAATTGAAATGCGGTACCTATGTTTTGATTATTTATAACTCTGCATTACGTTTTTAACAAATTGAAGATGGCTTTGAGTCAATAAACTATAAAGCTGTAGTTTTATATTGTAGTTTGTTGTTAAAATGTGAAGTTGAGTTAATAACTGAAAATTCTAGAGGTTTTGTAAATCAAAAATATCTATGTACAAATCCTTCTTGTTACCCACGAAAAGGCAGTTGAAACTACATAGGGTCACCATCAATGTCACCCAAAGGAATCGAAATTACCTAGATTGTCTTCACTATAAAGAGAATAATAGGTAGGAGAATATAGGTAATAATATCTATAATAGGTCTCTGACTCTGGCAATAAATTCAAAAGACTATAAGTATTTCATATTATTTGCCTTTTTTTATTTAATACCTATTAGTCGGGTTTTAATTTTATATTTTACCAGCGACTCGCCACGGCTTCGCCCGAGTGGCGTGTTAGATGTTTTCAACACGCCAAAATTTTTTCATATAAAAATACCATCCAAATTTCTGACAGTAGATTTTCACATCTTTCCTTCAAACCGTGTCCTGACAATTACGAATACAACAAAAAATAAAGCCAAGTCGGTTGAAACGTCCTCAAGTGATGATCTTTTATACATGCGCAATTGATTGTTTCTATAAACTAGTGGATGACTGCAACTTCATCCACGTGGAATTCAAAAAAGTAGCATATGTCTTTCCTCGGAACCATTCTAAATTCTAAAGGCCATTTAAGAAGAGAATAATCGCAAACATACGCACACCAGAATTTTATGTGTAAAGATATTTTTTTCTCACATCTAGTCAATATAACCTTGTGTCAACAATAACATGGAACAAGGAAATCGATGTAGCAGAGAAGGGTTGGGAGATGTTATTTTTAATCATCCCGAATTTCCACTGCGGAATTATCGAAATATAACAAAACAATCTTCGACATTTTTTGTCGATATCAAGCAGGCATCAATACTTTTCTTTCGATATTATTAAAGAATATGTCGTAGAGTGAGCGGTATCGTTAGTTGACAAAAGCTTCCGAAGCTTCGACCGGTTGGTTACAAATATTGGAAACCAGTCGATGGGCTTCAGGACCTCAGGGTAACGAAATTTCGACTGAATTACTAGTTTAGACAGACTATGTACAATATATCGACATCTTCGTAGTATCGATTCATTCCTACCTGCTATGGAAATTAAGTTTTTTTTAATGTTCATGATATTTTTTTTTTACAATTCTTACATAAATATGACGCTAGCTGAAACCATTAGGGTAGGTAGGTAAGTAGCTTGCCCATTGATTTTATATTTTTCATTCTACCTCAAGTCAGTAACTTTTATAGTGATCTGTTTTGAATAGTTGTATTTCAAATTCAAATATTCATTCAAAATATTCTTAACGAAAATATTAAATGCAAATTCAATACCGTTTGATACCACTCAAATATTATTACGTAGCATAAAGGAAACTCATTTAGATGTAAACATTATTCAAGCCAGCAATTTCTTAGCCAATTTCCTAGCAAATATGAAAGAAACGAATCACGATACGTTGAAAGCGTTTAAGGAAACAGTTCATGTAAAATAGTGAAAAAAATATACATCTGTTTTAAAAGAAATGTAATTTTATTGGCACAGATATACTACTAATTGAATATTATATTAATGTGACGACTACAGTAGTTCTCGCTTTAACGGTCTATTTTTGTTAAATCAGCCTTTGCGGCCTAAAATACTGCATTCTACATTGACCCCCAAAGGAATCTCTATCTCACGTATGCATTATATTTACAAAAGATTTTATATTAATTTTTCACTTGGTGAAGTTAAAAAAAATTAAAAAACTTAAAAGTAGTATCGAACAAATATTAATAATAATAAATAATATATATAATAATTGTTGCAATATTTCTTCTCGTGCTTCATGTTGGTAAATAATGTGGATTATGTGGTATATAATATATTGGTACTGTGCAAAGTGGTAACGCCATAGAGCTGTAGTTTATATCTCATGTTTTAAACTAATTCTTATGGCTATTTATATTGGAGATGTACGTGACAAATTCCCTTGCAGCGATGCGGATATTTAATTTGTAGATCGCACATCGTGCACAAGGTCATGATTTGCTGTGTCAGAGTAATATCTGGCACAATAATAAATAATAACAAAAAAAAAAATAAGAGTTAAGCAACTTCATAGTCCGTCTATATAAGTTTCAGGGTGCTGCAAAATGATTAGCAGCAGGTATGCAAGTTTTCTAATAAAAAAAAAATAAAGGCGAACAAAGATTTGTTTTGTGTAACTGGACTGTCCGTGGGACTGTCAAATGCAATAGCCAGGGACCGATATCAATAACCAAAATATATCGATAATTATAAGAAAATATCAGTAACGGTATCGATATCCCAGACATATATCGATATTATGTATCACTTTTTTAAATACCGGTATGAAATTATTCGTCAATTTAGTCGATACTCGATACCGATATTGGTTGCGATGCAACCTTGACAACGTATACTCTACACGCGATGCGAAACGGCAATAGCGCAGCGAGTGGTTAGCTTAGGCGTTATTCCAATAGCAGAAATCTTAAAATATTGAGCATATCGATACAGACGAAATATGTATATTCTCGTCCCTTTCTATTACAGGCTTACACCATATATTTCTTTCAATTCATGAATTGCGAAGGGAGACATCTATTATCGGTAAATTTGTGGTTATCGGCTTAGTATCACAAAATTGTCATAAATTATTTATTACATTAAATTTTTTTTTAATTCGATAACTCTAAAGGAAAACGAAACCATTGAAATATCGCCCATGTGCATGTTTAACAAGCGACTTCGAAAAAAGGAAGTTATCTGTTTGTCTATCGTTTTTCTACTTGTCTATCTCTCAGTTACTTTCGATTTCCTAAAAAACTATACAGGTCACCCTGTATAGTTTTTTAGAAAATCGAAATTTAAAATATTACTATATTTTTAAACTAAGAATCTACACATGGTACTAAATTAATTACTACCAAATTGTTTAAAATCAAAAATTCAAAAAAGTGTCTCCTCCCCTCTAACTTTCTAACTACGAGGTGGAAAATTCTGATAAACAGATCGTGGAATTAAAAACACATTTTGAACAAAAAGTGGTTTAAATAAGATATCATTTAAATAAGATTAAACTACGCAACATATTATTATTATATTTAATTATATGCTTTGCGATCACTGAAATAATTTTCTTTTTCACAATGTTCAAAAATGTCATTTCGGCCCCATATGGAGTACTGATGTCATCTATGCGCGGGAACTTTGTACACCAACTTGCTCCTTTTGACTCGACAAGGGCGAGCTGTGAATGTTGTCGGCGATTTCAGGCTTACAAGTGGTCTTGAACACTTAATTTTGAGATTTCGCCTCCCCTATGTGTGTTCTACCGTTAGGACAATGGGTGTTCAGAGGAATTGTTCGACATGATACACACGGCCACCTCCTACCATCACACCGCTCGCCACCGACAGGGATTTCATCGTCACACTTTGGAACCGAAATGATTGCGCACGGTTCGGTTTCAAAGCAGCGTTTTCTCTCGAACATTGAGGTTGTGGAATGAGCTCCCTATCGAGGTTTTGCCAAGAGACTACGGGATGGAGTTCTTCAAAAATAGCGTGAAAATATTTTTAGGGTCAGCTACTGTAACCGTTTAACATCTGGAGGACCGTATGCTTGTTTGCCACCTTTGTGATATAAAAAAAATGTAATAGAGAAACTGTTTGAAATACAAAATTATTTTTACTTCCCAATTAATACATATTGTGCACTCCAACTACAGAACCATTCACTGTGCGACGTCCGACACACACTTGACTGGTTTTCTCTTTCTGGAATGGAAGCAATGAGTAGTTTCAATTTTTACATCGCATAAAGCGGTATATACACGAGTAAACCGCTGACAAAAGCAATGCTAATAAAAGTCACAATAACATAATATACATCTCCAAGCATACAACGAAAACAAAACAGCTGAACAATATTGCCTCATTCGCAAGAGCATTTTTTTTTATTCCGCACAAGCCTTTTGTCGCGAAGCTCTCATGCAAACGAAACGACATAATAATTTGTATACAATATGTTACGAGGGTGGCGTGCGGCGAAAAGCGCGGATCAGATGAATGAATTTGTTAGAGCTGCTTTTTAGTGTTTTGTTAATATACACCCTTGTAGACAAAATAAGCAATGAAGAGATACGCAGTATGACAGGTTGCACGACAGTGTCATTGTAAAAATGAAGATAGGAATGCTTGGATGGTTCGGGCACACGGAAAGAATGAGTGATGAAAGACTAACGAAGAAAATCTGTAGAGCTAAAGTGACTGGTAGCAGAAGCCAAGGAAGACCAAGGACGACATACGAAGTTCAAATAACCAGAGTCTTAGCTGAGGTAAATGTCAAAAACATCTGTATACTTAGGCGAAAATATAAGAGGAGTATGATGAAATTTGAGGAGGATTGCGATACTTGGCGCTCCGTCCTCTCTGACTAGCCCATTAGGGATACAGCGTGAAGTTATGTATGTATGTATATATCTGTCTGTTTATCATAGACTATTTTCTCAGTTTTTAGTGTTAAGAACAACAGAACACGTATTTATAAATTGAATTTCCTCGTTTCGTGTAGTAAAAAATCGCAAAGTGACTGGGTTGCTGTAATGAACTTAAATAAAGAAAAAATACAGAAAAATACATTAAGATGAACTTAGAACCTCCTTCTTTTTTGAAGTCAGTTAAAAATCAAGAAAGGAATGCTTAGATCAGTGGTTCCTAACCGGTGGTCCACGGCCCACCGTGGGTTCGCGAGAACTACATTAAAAAAATGATTAATCCCATAATAATGCTTAATAACAAGACCAGAAATTGGTTAGAAGCAAGTGAGGATACTCGTGTAGCTCTAAGCAACAATGTGAGACCAACTTCTACACAGAATGTAAAAATACGAATTCGGAAATCACATTGAATTTATATTAAAATTTAAGTTTTTTTAAAGTAGATTCAATAATTTTTCTAATCTACATAAAAGTTATGAATTATTTTCAAATTCCAGGAGTTTTCATTTTTAATTTCGGGTTTTCTTGCATCAAACAATAAAAGCACTAATGGTCCTTAATTAAAATACGGTCAACGAAAAAAAAATTAAACCGATTTAAAAAAGAAAACACCGAAAAGTACAAAATAACTGCCCTTTTTCTGATCAAAACCCAAGTACAAAAACAACTTCATAAATACGATACAAATACCTACATAATTAAATTATGTTACTGAAGTCTTTTCTGAAGATTTTTACTGTTGTGCATTGATTTGGTGCATTGATATGACTTTTCAGTGTTTTATTTTTTGAACTTGGTTTACCTTTTTCTTAAAAAGTTTTTAATTCTCTCTTTTGAGTGACCTTGGCTTAAATAAATGTCTAAAGTAGGTCAACAATTTCATTTTTAATTCTGGAACGGAATGATATAGAAAAGAATCATCAATATAAATAAAATTTGTAACAGTTTTGGATTATTTGATGTATCTTCGAAGTCTAAGCTCTAATATCAGTGAAATTTAAATGAAACTGGCAGCTATACTATCGTCAGACAATAAAAGTACAACCTACTACTCTGTCAAGAAAGTACCGGGGAAAAGATCAATAATACTCGAAATGTTAGTTACTCATCCAAATTTATTTTATCACCTTCAAAGTATACTCCTTCAGAAACGATATATCCAATCAATAAATATCCAATCATCAAAACATTTTTTTAACTCTTTTACCGGAATTGAGTTCAGTGCTCGCCGCGAATTCTCCTTTATGTCTTCTACCGAATGAAAACGGGTGCCACGAAGTGGTAATTTGAGTTTAGGAAAAAGAAACAAGTCGGCTGAAGCCATATCTGGTGAATAAGGTGGTTGCTCGATGATATTTGTTGAGTTTTTGGTCAAAAATTCGTTCACAATGATGGCCTTGTGGCGAAGGCGCATTATCGTGGTGCAAAATCCAAGAATTTTCTTTCCACAAATCTGGCCTTTTTCGTCGAATTTGCTCTCTTAACGCCGCGTAACGCCCAAATAATATTCTTTATTTACTGTTTGACCTTCCGGCACGAATTCCGAGCGCACAAAACCGCGATAGTTTAAGAAAACAGTCAACATGACTTTGACTTTTGATCGACTTTGGCGTGGTTTTTCTCAGTTTCGGTTCAGTTGGAAGGCGCCACTCCGAAGCTTGTTGACTAGTTCGCATGTCAAACTCATAAACCCACGTCTCGTCACCAGTAACGATGCGTTTCATGAATGTTGGGTCGGAATTGACTCGTTCTAGCATGTCCTCAGCGACTCTTATGCGATTGTGTTTTTGAAGAAAATTCAGGTCTTTTGGGACTAGCCGAGCGGCAACATGTTTCATACCCAAGTGATTATTTAAAATGGTACGGATCGACTCGTGAGACACAGAAAGTTCGGCGGCTATCTCTCTCAAACTTGAAACTTGAATGAGCATTTTCAGTCACTATTTCCTTCACTTTTGCGATGTTAACTTCAGTTGCAGACGTTGATGGCCTACCAGAGCGAAGCAAATCTTCCATCACATCTCGACCGCTTTTGAACGCTTTGTACCACTCATAAGCACGTGTTTTTGATAATGTCGATTCACCGTAAGCCTTCTGTAACATTTTCAGTGACTCCGAACACGAAATTCTATTGGCGATGCAAAATTTAAGACAAACTCTTTGTTCGATATTTTTGTCCATTATGAAATTCGCAATATACACTAGAATGATATAACTAAAAACAGCACTGTATTTAATCTAATTAACAGATGCAACTCAAACTCCGCCCCAAAATGGAAAACAGTTGTGCCAATCTAACAACAACAAAAAAAAAACAAAAAATTTAATTTGGAACCATAAACAAATCATCCATTCCCGATACTTTCTTGACTGAATGTATACCAGAACTTGTCTTCTGTTTATAAGATTTTTTTTTCAAAATTCAAATTTAAATACATCGTATGTATAATTCACATTAAAAATAATAATAATAATAATATAAAGATAAAATCGTTTCATCTAAATGGTACTTCGGCACGTTAGTAAGCTGTGAGTACAGGTACTCACAGGTTACTGACGCGCCGAAGTGAGTGACGCTGTGGGTTGTGCATTTATTGTTCCTGTTGCAAATATATAAATTGTCTGTAATGTAATGCACTTCTGTTTGTAATTCCCAATAAAATAAAATAAAAATGCTGAACCTAACGCAAAAAATCATTAAAATGGGTTAAAAACAAAGAAGCCAAGCCCGAACATACATAAAAAATATATATATACGTTACATGCACACAGACGAAGTCCTGTTTTTGACTTCTGTTGCACAATCTACAGACCGTAAGCTGTAGTAGAAAGTAAGAAAGACCAAGGCTAATTTAAGACAAACCAATAGCCAGAATGTTAGTTGACGGAAACTTTAAAAGCACTCAAATACCTCGGATACAGTGTAACGTTGGTATTAGTATGACGCATTTGTCGAAAACCGTGACATGGACCGATTTTTTGCTACCAAGTGGATATCATACAGATTGTTTATTCGGTCTGTATAGTGTGGATCCAGCCTTATTTCCACACGCAAACACACACATAATACTCTCTACGTCAAGCTCACACCCCTTTCCCTATTGTCGTTGCTCGCGTTCTTTTATTATTATCAGCCTTGTACAAAACTACACTGTTTCGTATACTTGTCATCTTTGTTCGTTCAGTGGTATTGCATTGAACAAAAATTTTTACATTAGATTTATCGATTTATCCTTTTCTAATGTTACAAATGTGAAAGTTTGTGAGGATGATTGTATGGATGTTTGTCACTTTTTCACGCATAAACCACTGAACAGATTTTCATGAAACTTTACAATAATATAGCATCAGAATAACACATAGGCTATAATTTATACGCGAACGAAGTCGCGGACAAAAGCTAGGAATGTAATAAAGTCGGCTGCTATTTTAAAAATTTAAGTTTGATTTATGAGTTTCTTTATTCTTTTTTGCTGTAAACTTAGAAAAGGCTTTTCGAGCCGTGATTAAATCAATTGAGGCAACGGACTGGTTTAAATTGGATTGGAGTCTGGGTTTTACTGGGAGATCCTGCAGATCATTGTATCGATATTCTTACATATCCTTATGCTTCGTTTGGGTTCACACAATTTGTGTATTTGTCGGGAGTATATTTATTACTAGCTTTTGCCCGCGACTTCGTACGCCTATACATTATTGCCCCTGTGATATTTTGATGTATAAGCTATATTATTGTAAAGTTTCATCAAAATCCGTTCAGTAGTTTTTGCGTGAAAGAGTAACAAACATCCAGACATCCAAACATTCATCCTCACAAACTTTCGCATTTATAATATTACTAGGATTATTCTCAATATTTTTTAAAATTTTAGATTTGCTCCAGCTTACGCTAACACATCATTTCCGTAACCTCAATGTATGACCCTTGATAATACCTAAATATCGGCAAAATCAATATCCACATCGATGCAAATAGATTACTACAATTTAGATAGCCAATATAATTACTAATAAGCTATCTATTAACACCACGCTACGGCGCTGACAGCGAATATCATCTACCAATCAATCATCTACCAAATCGCAGTATTATTCCATCATCGCGAAGTCAACGAAAAAAATGTTGCAATAAGGTTCAATAGCTCCGAAGATAATGGAAGAATGTCGTCAAATTAAATATCACAAGACACAAACTAAATAAATTAATTACATTCTAAGGTAACATAGCATATCAAAAACTTGGAAATAGAATGCAGACGAATTCGTAAACATTTTTTACCTTTTTAAATTTTTTTTTTTAATTTATTTATTTAATATAAGGTTTAACAATGTTTGTTACGATAGTAAGTAACATAAACTTAAACAATTTTTTCCGTACTACTATTATTCGCCGACAGTTCACAATGCACATTGTAGGTAAATAATTAAGCAGCACAATCGACAGCACTGTGCGCAAAGTATGAATTTAGAGCACTGGTTCCCAAACTTATTGTGTCTACTGAGTCGAGAGCTCATGCAGTCGTTGTCTAAGATGCCTCCTAGCTAAATGAAATTACAAATCACCCCGCAGGCCTCTACACAACGCCCCCATTTTTTTTCTGGGTCTCTTACCGCCCCCCTTTAGGCCTGCAGCGCCCACAAGGGGGCGTTATCGCCCACTTTGGGAATGGCTGATCTAGAGAGACCTGTTTATTGATATGAGTGTGTAATAATAAGACACATACAGCTACCGAGTCGTGTGCGTGCTGAACAGTGGTCACTTTGTACAGGGTGCTACTTTATAATATTTTCTCAAATGAGAAAATCAAACTTGGCGTAAATGAGGGTTAACAAGAGATATCACAATCCAAATTTCAAAGTACGTCACACAGTTTTACGTTAGTAACTAATTTATCTGTGACACAGTTAAATGAAAAAACCGACTGTGGTAGACTTGAAAAGGGTTCTATTTTTACATTTAAAGCTATGGTACCTTACAAAATGCAATAGTTATCCTGAAAAGTTGCTTAACTTGACTGAGCATCGAAGCCCTACTTCATTAAGCGCCTCTCAAACAGCCGAAACAAAATTCTGTCTGTCTGGTCGGCTTTAACGGGTACATCGCTGGATCGATTTTGATGAAATTTAGAATGGAGATAGATTAAATCCAGGAGAAGGACATACACTACTTTTTTATTAATTCGACGCGAAGTCGCGGGTAACAGTTAGTTATAAATGAAACAGTATTCAGTAACTTAACATTGTAAGTTACTGGTTATAACACACTGTGTTACATAGATGGAAGGTAAAGGACACTACATGGAGTTACATATTCCGAAATTCACAATCAAAACACACATCCTCGTCAAATTGAGAGGCTAATTTTGGTGTAAGTTAAAAGCGGTTTGCTCTCGGAAATAATATTCTCTCCAAGTTTAACCCCACATTTTACTAAAAAATCCACTCAAATCAGTTCAAAGTTTTAGAGGCATGAGAATTTCTGGAATTATAATTTATTGTTAATGCTTTCTAATGTATTAATGTTAATTATAAAAAGTAATAATATTATCTGTAATAATAATTATAGTTGGCCGTAGCCTTAGTCAAAACGACCGTTCCGAATCGTACCTGATGTAAAAGCATAGAACTGTGTAAAAGTGTCCATAAATGCATTGGCATTGCCTTTTTGGATTGCAAGCGACATACGCTGCATTCGGAACGGGGGTTTAAGCCATTAATGTTAATTATTTATTAATTTTAATTAATTAATATTGTTTAATGTTTAGTAGTCATTTGTAACAATTTATAACAAAGGCTCATATACTGCGTTTACTAATTTTATTACCGATACAAATGTTTATTTACGTTACAAGCAATAACCGTCCCCAGTTGCAGTTAAAGATCTGCTAAGTCTCTCTACATTAGTCTACTTCTGTTAGACAATACATGGCCATGGTTCTTTTGAACTAATATCTTGGACTACCTTTATTTTATTTAACTGTAGACGACCACTTGGCGGCGATTTGACATTTCTTTCTACAGTGGTTTAAATAAGATCTTCGCTCTCGTTATTGAAACGTTACAAAGTTATCACAGATGGCAAAATGATGTGACTATAACGGTTGCGAAGCGTAACACACATCGGGAGGAACAACATATGTTAATCAATTTCGTTCAATTTGATGGTATCTCAGTAATTTTCCCGAACAATGTAGCAAATACATATGTATGACATTTAAAAATATGGAATATGGAAAATATTGTACAGATTCAGGTGTTACTTTGCGAAAACCAATCTAAAGCGATCTCAAGTGAAGAGAAAGTCAGCTGAATAGTACTGATGGATCGTTTAGCTGAAAACTATGCATCACTTAAATTGGCAATAATGACATAATTGAATTAAACATCTACACTAAAAAAGTTAATTGAAATAATAAAAAAACCCGACTGTAAAAAAAAGATTCCTGTAAAAGGAACTAAAAAGATTATAAAAATTACGTTAACAAGATGGGTTCATAATAAAAATTTTTAAATTCATACTTACTACTTATTTTCATACCTCAAGAAGAGCCTAGTAGAAAAATTAACGTAGGCTTTTAGAAATTCATGCTATTAAATCGGAGGCTACAAATGTTTTTAATTTCACTTTATGAATTAAGTACCTACATACCTAGATAGCTGGTTATCCTCCCACTACATGTTAAGATTTAATAGCATAAATTGTTGAAGAATTGAAGATTACGGATTTAAATTTAGCCTATGACATTCTTTGAATTAAGACCAATCCAACGATAACTTGCACTTCAAAATCCATTAAACCTTTTAACCTGCAGGAGGCAACGAATTCGAAATTACTATGGAACTCGCATTCATTTATAAATATGACACAACGCAAACCCTAATCAAGTGGGCGGGGCTAAAAAACTACAAACAACGCGCTACTTATTCTACCGTGCTCTCAGTGACAGTCAGCCAAAATTGGTTCGTTGACATGAAAATAGGCAAAATATAAATTAGACATCGTGTGATTAAATGATGTGAAAGGCAAAAAGAAGTCATGATTTATAACTTAACATATGTGTCGGAAAAGACACGGGGCAATTCGTGCTTTTGTAACTCAGCCATGAGAAATAGGTACCTAATCTTACAAGAGGCGAACTACTCCATAAAATACAACACTTAAGACAAAGTTAATGTGCAAACGATAGAAAACTCTTTGTAACAATTATTACGTAGGTAATTGGAAATTTAATAATGGCAAACGATCCGTCGGAGAAAGGCTATCGCACCGGCCGCCGTAGTCTGACTCTCAGCGCCGGCCCCGACGTTCCGTTAGCGCGTCATCGGAAGTCGCGCTTTGCCATAGTATAGTCAAATGAGTGCCTTTTATTATTTCCACCGACATATGTATATAAAATAATTTTAAGTCTGCAAGAAATTAAATAAAAATATTGTGATCTGTATTATGCCACTAGTAGCCAGCCAGGTTCTAGTACTCGTACGTAAGTCATTTTTTTTGGCTTTTTATATTACGTATGGGAATTCACTTTTTTAATTGGATCTTATGAATTTATACTTTTAGTTTTACCAAAAATGAACTTTAGTGATTACGGTGGATTAAAGCAGTCAGCTTAGAAAGAATAAAAGATGACTGGTTACCAAGTAATACCAATAGGGTTTGCTATATACATTTTGAAAATGAAGAAATCTGTTCTTGTCGTAGAGGCATCGCATATTATCTAATCGAAGTTCAGTCTTCAATTAGATCTTGCAGTGATTCTAAATGGGTATTTCTCAAAAATAGCATAAACGGACATAATTACAGCTATTAAAAACAAAAAAAAATAAAACACGACACGATTTTAATAAAAAGTATTAAGAAAGAGTAATAATTAACAGCTCCTTTGTGCCTGTTTGGTAAAAATTAAATATCACAAGACACAAACTAAATAAATTAATTACATTCTAAGGCAGCCATTCCCAAAGTGGGCGATAACGCCCCCTTGTGGGCGCTGCAGACCTAAAGGGGGGCGGTAAGATACCCAGAAAAAAAATGGGGGCGTTGTGTAGAGGCCTGGGGGGTGATTTGTAATTTCATTTAGCTAGGAGGCATCTTAGACAACGACTGCATGAGCTCTCGACTCAGTAGACAAAATAAGTTTGGGAACCAGTGTTCTAAGGTCTAACATGTCAAAAACTTATAAATAAAATGCAGACGAATTCGTACACATACTTTCTTTACCTTTTTAAATAACTTTTAAATGTTTTTTCAAATGAGAAAATCAAAATGAAAACTATTTAACTTCGTGTAAATAAGGTAAACAAATATCACCAATAAGTTGTGTTGCGATGCGTAAATGGACTAATGCATAAAAACATCCTCGCTTGCTAGTACTTTTCCGTGCGATCACGTGTTCAGTGATCACGTGTGCCGGATGTCCAGTTATCATTGGCTTTGGAATGTAAAACGAAACGTTTTAAACGCCTGGTCACAGTTGAATAAAGGTCGTGCGGGTTTAAAATAGAATTCATTTTAAAACTTGACTGTTGAGTTTGCAACCTTTCGTGTTTCGGAGTATTTGAATCAGATGCGTGGTATATTTTTCGGCCATAATTGTTCTGAATTACATTTCCATAGTATTTTCGAATTCGTTGGCAGGGGATCACAAAGAAACCGACATATATACATACATACATCTGAAAAAAACATTACCCTCCTTCTTGAGGAGTTGTGCAATGTTTGGCGCTCCATCCTCTATGACTACTACATTAGCCTGAAGATATGTTATATTAAGTTGAGCCTGAAGATATGTTATATTATGTTATTTATAGTAGGGAAATATTTATAGATAGTCGTATCTCTCTTCGCATTTACTTTGAACCACACCATTGATATGAAGCGACTTTGGCACATGCAAATTTCAGTCCCAAGAGCCACCAGGTCCAATTTGTCATTCCTGCCTTCCCGTGTTACGATTTTTTGTCCAACCCTTTCTCGATACATGAGTCTACGGCGTAAAGTCTAAAATCGGTTAGCTAATCCATTTTTACTCTATTAAGATTGAATTTGCCATGCCGAAGTGGCAAATGGGAGTGGATTCTCCAATTATTTTAGCTCATCTATGAAGCTACGAAGAGAGTAGCTAATATTATACTTATATCTGAACAGTAATAAACTTACTTAATTATTGAAACAAAACCGCAAAAAAATATTCGAATTCTATTGAAAATATAACCCTTCAAACTCAAATAGTGGAAATAGAGAGAGGATGAATTCCGACTTTGTCACTCCTAGCGCTCGGCAATGACGTTACAAGCTTATGACGTCACAGATATCTAACTCTATCTTCCTCTAGCCCCCTCTACTTCTACCTCACTCTGTCCTCACTACTGAAATTTAAAACCCAATAACAACCATTTTCTGAATTTTAAGTTAAGTTTTTTTCATAATTATATTCAACATTTTCAAATATTTGAATTCAATGTATAGAAAACACGAAACAGCAGTCAACTAGTCTGTTCTTTCTGAGATAATAATGGTCGATGGTATTGCATTATACTGTGATCCTAGAGCTAATATTAAGGATACCAACAACGAATCATTAAAGAAAACAATGTGAACAAAATCAGAGCGAGTTCGATTGGTCGACAAGCGCACAGATCTTTCGTACATTAAATTATACGTTATGCTAGAATAGTACATAAAAACAATTATCGGTCGTTACGCGCTGGCAGAGCGATTGGGTTATAAAGTAAAGAACTGCAGACAGCGATAGCTGCGCCGTAGACGCTATCACTTAATTGGTAACTTTGACGACCTCCGTGGCGCAACGGCTAAGCGCGTCGGAAAGTAAACGGGGGTTGCGGGTTCGATTCCCGCCCGAGTCTGGGTGTTGATGTATATTATGTATTTATTTATAAAAGAAAAGTATATAAGTAGTATATCAGTTGTCTAGTACCCATAACACAAGCGCTGTGCTGCTTACTTTGGGACTAGATGGCGCTGTGTGAAATGTCTAAGTATTATTGTTATTATTGGGCAATTACGGTGCGGTAAAATGACTTTTTGTATCATAAATAAGATCACTAGCATTAATTTTTAGTTCACTGATTTATCAACAGAGGCGGCACTACTGATTCGGGACGTCATATCGTGCTTGATTTTACAATATATTGCGATCGATGGCATAAGATTTGGCTATCGCTTACTGGCTGCAGTTACGTAATAAGGTAGCGGGGCGCGGAAACTGGTGCTTTACCGTAAGTAAAAGCGAGACAGCGTTATTATGTAGGCGCACCGATTGGTTAAGTCCAACTCAAAGTG
Source organism: Zeuzera pyrina (assembly GCA_907165235.1). Lineage (NCBI taxonomy): Eukaryota > Metazoa > Arthropoda > Insecta > Lepidoptera > Cossidae > Zeuzera > Zeuzera pyrina. Next base: position 14,787,222 of record OU015640.1, read on the forward strand.
CACAATGGATTTGTCCACGTTTTCATTTTGCGTGTAACAAAATGAATTTAATTCATTAAAATCCATTTTACATGTAGATATATTTCTCATTTTTATACTAAATGGCACTAACTTTTTTTTGTCAAAAAAGTATTACACAAATGTTTTAAGATAAAAATAAAATAAAATGTGCAACATTGTTCACTGCACAGGCGTCGAATTGAAAGTGAGCTAGGTGTGGTCTCTGAGCTTCAGTTGAGCAGAACATAGCAATGGTTTCAAACACTCAATCTTTAGATACGATGAGAATAAGAGCGTAATTAAATTCTTTACATTCTGAAAAATAAAAAAATTAGAAAAAAATATGAAATTGGCTACATTCACGAAAGTGTCCTTAAATATAGCGACTAAATGGCCATGTTAATGGTATAAAATTAAAAACTGTATTTAAAGTTATGTGTTCCATTGTTGCTTTTAGTAACCACGATATATATCTGTGGATGCTTTTAGTGACCAAGGATATTATATCCATAATGGAACACATAATTTAAAACGAAATCTAAATATAACACGAGAAATCAATAAACAATTGCTATTAAAATAAACTACTAATTGGCGACGCGACTTTTTCTTTTAACAATTATTGGTGGATGTCTGCAGCGCGGGGCGCGTAGCAAATGGGTCACTTATCTTCTAATATGTGTACTTATAACGATATTTTTCCATAAATGGGTTGTGGCCATATTTTCGGGGTTACCATATTCAACCCAGGTACCTTGTAAAAGGTTTGAAATTATTATGTATATGAGGAAAAATATAGATCGATTTACAAAAAAAGGCGATATTGGTGGTATGGAAACCCGAGGTCGTGATAAATTGGTTGTTCCAAAATTTAAATTACATAAGTCAAATGTTTCATTTTTGGGTAACTGCGTTCGTTTTTATAATAAAGTTCCTCAAGAAGTCACTCAATTAACAGAAAATATATTTAGATTAGTTATAAAACGTACATTGATTAGACAATCATACTATAAAATAAACGATTTCGTTGAAGATAAATCAATAGTCTGGAAATGATTTTCTCTGCACATGCATTTACTGGCTCTCTGAATATTATATTTTAATAAACCTTTTGTAAAATGATGTTGAAAAAATTATACCTGACTGAGTTTCTTGTCGGTTCTTCTCAGTGTCCAGGTTTTCTCTTTGAACCGAACTAAAGTAGATTTGACGTTCAAAAATACCTTGTGATTGGGTTTACTTGAATAAATTGATTTGACTTTGACTTTGACCTTCACCGTTAGTCCCATTCACATTTAGTCTGTAGAAGCAAAGAAATATCGACAATTCATAATCAAATCACCGTGCGAAGCCGCAGCGGGTCGTTATTCTAATATATTTGAAAACGGTTTATCAATAACACTGTCTCAGTAGTATCGGGTATACGTTTTGACAAATTGTATTACGATCGCATTACCTTTTGATTTGCATATTAGCGTTGAGTTACAGCTTCCAGGGGTTAAAGTGATGCTATTGATGACGAAGACTGGTTCTGTTGTGAATTTATATTGTTATTTAGGGCCTTATTACACTGACGATTTTCGAGCGCGTTTCTAGCAAGGCGATAGGATTCGAGAACGTGCTTACAGCGAGCACGCCGCGTAAGCACGAGTTGTAAATTACATAAATAAACTGTTTCATTTTTGGTTAACTACATTCGTTTTTATTAATAAAGTTCCTCAGGAATTTACTCTATTAATGAAAAATAGAGTTATATTTGTTATAAAACTTACATTGATTACTAATCATACTATAAAATAAAATGATTTCGTTGAAGACAAAACAATAATCTAGAAAAAATCTTCACTGCACATGTATTTACTGGCTTTCTGAATATTGTATTTTAATGAACGTTAATAAAATGATGTCGAAAAAATGCTACCCAACTGAGTTTCTTGTCGGTTCTTCTTAGTGGGTAGGTTAGCTTTTCGAACCGAACTAAGGCAGATGACGTTTAATAACACCTGTCGATTGAGTTTGGTTGAATAAATTAATTTGATTTTGACTTTAATTCTATACGAAGTGAACGATCGCGTTAATATTACACAGCGTCCGCTTCGTGTTAGGCAATGAGCCCATTGCGTACACGTAACGAGCTCGTTGCGCACACGAGTAGCATCGGTGGAAACACCAACAACAAAGAATGATGAGATTTGAGGAAGCGAAAGAAGTATGTAAGGATCGCTACGCTTGGCGCTCCGTCCTCTCTGTCTACCTCGTTGAGGATACGGCGTGAGGAATTTTAAGTGAAAACAATAAACGTAGAAATATCTACTTATCTAGGTATAGCATGAATTTACATATGTCTCCACCTCATTAGTTACATGGTGAAAATATCGCATATATTTATAAAAAATCAATGTCGTAACTTTCCAAAACGAAATCTCAAAATTTTGAATAAGATCGGTTCGTATTGAACATGTGATATGATAGATAGATAAATCTTTATTTGTAACACTGCGACACAATAGAGGTACATTTTACAGACAAAGTACATGCGAACATAGTTACTATCACTCACATGACGTGCGTGGTTAAGGGAACAAAACAGTTAAACAAAATACAGAAAACAATAATACAGACACAGATTAGGAGTAAAGACAAAACTATGCAACATGTACCTAAGGCTGCCGCAGCGCTGCAAATGGGCCACAGCTCAGAGTATAGCATTACTCCAAGTATGGAGCAATACTCCGATATTCTGCTATAACCCAGAGGGGCTTACGCCAGCAAAAGTGAATGTGTGAGAATATGTGCGAGTGTAATTATTGTAATATACATAATATAATGTAATAATATGATAATATAATTTCAGTACAATCTTATTAAAAAGACACGTTAAATAATAACAAAACGTACACGCAAAAATTTGATTAAGTTCAATTTGTCCAACATTAATAATTACTACAATGGAAAGTCACTAAATTATATATGTAGGTACGGTCATCAGCTGTTCCTTCACCGACACAAAACCATTTTAATCGATATCGACGTATGTCTGTTGTGATTGAGGCGAATACGACGGCACTCTTCTCAATAATGCGAGTGAAATAGACAGACTAGGTTGTCTTTAGGCTTAGCACTGTAACCCGAAATCGAGAATAAATCTACTGTGTTCCCCGCCTGCTCTCAGAGGCGCCTAAAGGGACCTTCAGGGTCGCTGTTGATCGTAGTAGGAGCTCCGATCATCCATACATGCGACCCCGAAGAGGACGACAGCAAAGAATATGTAGAAAAGAAGGTCGACTCCTGCCTCATGCATAACGGAATTGTCTGCTCTCGACCGGCACGCTTATTACGTAACTTGCAGACAGCATGTGACAGCCAATATCGCGCGATATCTACTGTCAAAACGAGAAATTGTGTAATGTAATTTGTATAGTAGCACTAAATCAACCGCGAAAAGTGCATTTTATGGTCATAGAATAATAGATACCCAATCGTCATATATGATACCAATTTTTTATTACAATTAGTTACCGGTCGCGTAGTGATCGCGTGGCTGCCACTGTCTGAAAATGTTTAGGTAAAAACAGCGCAGATACGTTGGATTATTTCGTTGGGTGTGAGATGCGGAGAACATCTCGTTAAGTTATACATTTAGTACATAATAATAAAAAACAATGCTAACGAATAAGTTTTTCTTGTTTGATAAATTTAATTTCTTGTAGTTATGTTGAATAATGATAACTGTATATTCGAATTACTAAAATTATTCAGACATCTAAGGACATAATACGTTCGTTTATGCGATTTAGACATTTTCGTATTTGCGACGATGTGACGAACGAATTAAAGACAAACGGAAGCGGTCGCATGTTTGCGTAGCGTGCGACCCCGACTAGCGCTATAATAAGTTACCCATATTCACCCAAAGTTTTGCTGTTGTGTGCGTGCCAAGGTGTGTGTGTATTAGCGCGCACTCGTACAAACTGCGTACGCTAGCTTTCTATGAAGACATCCTACTGTTATGTTAAATACTGCGAAGGTGCAAGGGATCTCTGTCACTGCTCCCTCATAGAAGTTTCTTGGCATAGAGCAAGAGGGCCTCAGGTGCGTTCGGTAGGAGATCCAGGAGCTCCTCAACAACGCGTCGAAGATGAGTTACAGTGGTGGTGGAAAAAAACCTTACATACTTATTTCCCTTCCACAAATTTCACCATTCTCCTCAGACACTCATAATAAATACTGAACTAAAACACGTATATAATAATAACTTGGTAACAAAATGAAATAATTGTAATTTTTGAATTCATTGATCGCTTTTATAATTTACCGTTGAACGATATTATTGATACGATTTTATCGTTCACGATACAATAGGGAAGCAAAGTATATACAGTTGTATGAAGATGCTTTTAAACCGTCAACGATAACGTCCACGGCATGACACACGGATTGACAAAAAAAGCGTATTTTTCTACGACACGATAGGGAAGAATTTTGCTTTCCCATTGTATCGTGACGATAAAATCGTTAACGGTAAATTACAAAAGCGCCAATTGCGTGAATCCGGCGTGAATGCGGCACGGAACCCTTACGCTCAAGACGAACTCTCGCGCTTGATAAATTTTTGTTAAAGAGTCCAATTTCCTTCCTTTGCCTTCATCGCTCCGAATCAAATGATTTCATCATAAAAACGTATTTAAAAATAATTTTCTGGTTCGTTTTCCTTATCTCATTTTAGTCAAGTTTTGCGTATCTTTTTGTTACAACTTAGAAGCCCTTAAAATATACCGTACCTTTAGAATTAAACTGACCTAATTATAAATTTTTGAATTTTGTGTAAAATTAATCAACTTAAAAATACAGGCTATAAACGTAGCATGAATATACCTATCTGTCCGCCCCATTACGTCATTATACATATCATGCGAATGTTTAAACATGTGTGTTACGTAAAATACTTCAAAACGTAGTAGACTTTCGGCTTTTTTAAAAACAAAAAGAATTTATATTGACAGCACTAGCTTATTTGACGTTTAAAAATTCAACCATTTCCGGTTCATTTCTCAAAACAATTCGTATTGACGGTACTGGGGGGGGGGGGGGGGTGACAAAGAAATCCGTCAGAGTAGCGGCAGTTGGTGTCAGGGGGTGTCAACTGTGTATGGAGCTATTGCAGACTTTATATGGAAACAAAATGAAAGTGACAAGAGATGTAGAAAGAAAGAAGATAGAAAATACCAGAGATATCATTACAAATTATAATTTATTCATATTATTTATCGATGTACTGATATCGATTATTGATACTGAAATTTCATTTATTTCGTTAATTTATTATAATCAAATATTTTACTTCATTAAACAAAGATAATTATAAATAATTTGAACAAAAATAACACATTTTGCTATCGATATTAATAATCGAATAAACTACTAATTGAATTCAATAATATAGCAACGCTGTTTGATGAAATGTCAAAGACTTTCCAAATCGAAAAAATTTCTTCATAACCGTCGATTATATTTTCTATTTGTTTTTAGCTTTTCTGTTTCGCACGAGCTATTCTCCCCCTGATCACTTGAGGAAACTCGCATCGGAGCGGTTGAGGATTGTGGATCAAGACAGTGACTTTTGAAAAGATTGTTGTCATTGTATCCACATTTAATTGTAATCAGAACTCGTGATTCAAAATTAAAAAAAATATCATTAATTCTGTTTGTTTTATTAACTTTCCAAGTTCCATTACCTTGCTATCCGCTGAACTAAATAAAAATGAGCTAAAACTTAGTAGTTGAAACATTAACTTTATCAAGTAAAGTTTTCGCTAATTTTTATTTAGTTCAGTCATCTAAAAAATACACTCAGAGTACAATTTAAATCCCCGCCATTTTAGTTTATGGAAGCATTACCAGATGGCGCATAGTCTACACATTTTTTGTATGGAGTTGTAATTCTTCTCTTTGGAATATGTGTGTTCTGTGGTTGGTGTTCAATACCGATAGAGAGAAGACGTGTTATAAAGAGACATAGTTGTGAATTCAGTAAATAAAAGAGTGCTTACAGAAATTATTCCTGTGTTTACTTACTGTTAATAAATATTGTATGTGAGTTCTTCATACATGTATTTGTGAAAAATCCATTTTATTATTTTACGTGAGTTCATTGTTGTTGTCATTGTAGTTTCCAAAACATAAAAGTCTTATAATCAGTTTCATTCCAAAGATATCACAGGCTTATAAATAAAAAAAAGTTATGAAGAGCCAGTTTAACTTAAACGCACAGGATTCCGTAATTATTTTATTTAAGATTCTATTGATTGTTACATGCTGTAGAAGGTAGATTGATTTGTAACATTTCAACGACGAGGGTGGGGATAATTAAGTTGCCTAATTATGAATGAGGCTGTATACAAGAGTCTGACTTTAGTGTCTGTGAGTAGTTGTCAAGCCTCCAGTGGTCACGTACAGTGTACTCGGAGGTAGTCGAGATAGCTTAATTCCAACCGCTGTCAGATAATAATATACTCAGACATTTCACACAGCGCCATCTAATCCCAAAGTAAGTAGCACAGCGCTTGTATTATGGGTACTAGACAACTGATATAAGTACTACTTATATACTTTTCTTTTGTAAATAAGTACATATTATACATAAACACGCAGTCTCGGGGCGGGATTCGAACCCGCAACCCCCGTTTACTTTCCGACGCGCTTAGCCCTTGCGCCACGGAGGTCGGAAGAGATAGAAATGGATTAGTGCAATGAGAATTAATAATGACGTAATCTAAACATTAGCTGACATTTTTTAAATTTATAATTATTTAAATTCATTTCTAAATGTTACAGTAGTGTATCCAAACATAAACCATTAAGAGCTGAATGAATCGCGTGGTATTAGAGTTATTACAAGAGACACACGGATTAACATTATTTCATACAAAATATAGCTGTTCTTACTAAGATACTTAAATTATGAACTTACCTTGCCGTGGTGCGTAATATTCTCGTGATGCTCAGTCAACTCGGGGTCTTCGGTTGATATGTCGTGGCCATGACGATGCGCCTCGCGACAGTGCAACTGAAACAAGGCAAAATATTGAGCAAAATATTAATGCGGTTAAAAAAAAAAAAAAAAAAAAATATTAAAGCATACGTCGGACTCGCATAAACTTAGTATTTCGTTAAACAATTATAATAACATCGATTAGCTAATTGCGGTATAGTTGGGATCAAGCTTGGGATAAAATAGACTGTTACGTATTAATGAGGATGTTGAGTTTGACTTTAGTCTTCGAAGTAATTGTCAAATACCAAGTGGTCGTGCGCATTGGACCAAGAAGTATAATGGACCTTTCGTGTCTCTTTCTATCTCATTGAGTGTAAGCCCGAGTGAAACAGCTAGCTATAGTAAATGTGGCAACCTCGCACTGTCAGTGTAATTCGTGTCGGCTTATGAGTCGGTCATGAGATAATTATTTGCAAAATTTTCGTATATTTGTGTTTTGGCTACTAATATTAATAAAAATAATATTGACGACCTCCGTGGCGCAACGGTTAAGCGAGTCGGAAAAGTAAACGGGTGTTGCGGGTTCGATTCCCGCCTGAGTCTGGATGTTTATGTATAACATGTATGTATTTACAAAAGAAAAGTATATAAGTAGTATATCAGTTGACTAGCACCCATAACACAAGCGCTGTGCTGCTTAGTATGGGACTAGATGGCGCTGTGTGAAATGTCTGGGTACATTATTATTATTATTAATATTCACAAAAATAAAAATATAGCATATTCAGCTGTACCGTTGTACAGTGACCTTTCCTAGTCACGCGCATTAGTAAAAATCTAGAAAGTCGGTGAACAACAAAAGGACACTTTAAGGACACTGTTAACGACACACTTTGTTACCTGTCTTACCCATTAGAATGTATCTATGCGTGAGGATATGTATCTATTTTTGTAATTTGTTTGTGCTTACTTGTAATGTAGTTTATTGTGAGTCTATTTAAAAAAAAAATGTAGGTTGGTTGGGAGAGGCGGCCGTGGAGACATGAGCGGAGTGCGGGGTCCGCGGGGTGTTACGCTAGTTTGTAGTAAATAAAACCGTTGCATAGTCAGTCGAAAAAAATCACTAGCGCTCGCTACACGCTGCCTGCCCGAACCACTTCTTACTATAGAAACTGTCTTCATTCGTGTTTTTAAACTTTCACGACTTGTACAGATCTTACAATATTTACTAACGGGTCTATGTCGCGTTTATACTTTTGAGGCTAATTACCTAGTTTATCCCGACGTTTCGACCGGATTGCACCGATCGTGGTCACGGGCAGACTGATGAGTATGAATGATGTCTTCGTAGCGTGCGGTTTTTTTGCAACTACCCACACTCATTCACTGTATTTTTTACTTGTTGTTATTGTCTCTGTCGGTACTTCGACACACTGCACTAACGACATCTACACACTGGCGACGTCCGGTTTTCCGGCTCCGGACACACTCACTGATGACAGGATTCCATGTTGATAACCACCACGTGACCACGATCGGTGCAATCCGGTCAAAACGTCAGGATCAAATAGGTAATTAGCCTTAAAGTATAAACGCGACATAGACCCGTTAGCAAATATTGTAAGATGTCTTCATTCGATTCTATCCTTAACAGACACGCTCTTAGAGCAAATGCTCCGTTCATTGTAACACTTGGTCCGAGATCTACGTATTAACAAACTAAACTAATTAATGAGGCTGTCTGAGTTTTCTTTTTTCAAGGCATGGCACACAGATTAGCGCATTTGTCAATGTCACGTATTAATAAGTAAACTCGCTTGGTGAGTTACAGTTAGGGAATGCAATGCACAGTATTGTTATAATTCATGACGAACACATGAAGCACGTTCGAAGTAATTTCGTTTTTTGCTATCGTAAAACTCCTCCAGTAAAGTGATAGTAGACTTTACTGAAGTTACAAAGGACTTCTTGGAAGAGCGCGAGAACTTCAGGTACACATGTTTCTTTAGACCTACTCCATTATTTTCACTTATACAGAACTTTAAAACACAATATACTATCACTTTGTACTTTAAAACTCCCAAAAATGTAAAAAATAGTAAATCCAAAAAAAATTACAGCCTCACTTCTTCTGTTCCCGCCAAAAAATCCGGCTTTCTGAGTTTGACTTTAGTCTTTGAAGTTATTGTCAAATAGCCACCAAGTGGTTGTGTACCGTTATTAATCTGAGTTGTGTACAGTCCAAGATATATGTAATCTCCTTGGTACAGTCTCAGAACAATAATTAAAGCATAGAAGGAAACTAATATAGGCAAACTTAATACTTGTATATTTGTCCTTTTCATTGATGAATATGCTTTACGAACGCATAAAGACAAACATAGAAAGAAACACTCATTTTTATTTATAAGAAGAAGAAAAAAGAAGACCTCCTGACTGATTCATCAACGCCCAGCTTAAACTACTCACGCTAAAAATATGACATTTGAAGAGTAATAACGTAACGTCATAAGAAGGGATTTTCCGAAAATAAATCTATAATAGGACGAAAGTTGAGGCAGAGTTAGCATGGGCAAAAATTCTTTGTCTATCGACTCACAAAAACAATGAAATACTTAAAGTATTTATCACAAATTCATACTCTAAGGGTGTAAATCACTGGGTTATCACGTAAAGAACGATAGCTGCGCCTCAGTCCTGCGACAATTGTTTTAAATGGTATCACTTTGCCGTGCGGTGAAATGACTTTTTGTAGCATAAATAGGGTTGCTAGCAATAGTTTTCAGTTCACTGATTAATCAACAGAGACAGCAATAGCGATTCGTGACATGACATCATGCTCGATTTAACAACATATCGCGATCAATCGCGTAAGATTTGGCTATCGCACTGGCTGCAGTTACGTAATAGGTAGCCGAATTCCTCGCGAACAAAGTTGCAGGCCAAAGCACTGTGTATGTAAGACAATTTGTATGATAGCACATTTGTAAAGACCATGTCTAGACTTAATATTTAGTTTTTGAATAATAGGTGTATAGATTTTGTTGTCATGTTGGCTCCCATCTTGTTGTCTTGGAGTGTTTGCGATTGCGATATTGAGATCGTAATGGGATTCTAGTAAGTACGATATTATGAGATATGGTTTTGATAGGATGTGGTGTGGCTATGATTTTGAAGATTGAATTTGACATAAGTGTGTGTTTGTTTATTATTATTACATATATACATACATACATATCTTCACGCTGTATCCCCAACGGGATATTTAGAGAGGACAGAGCGCCAAGCGTCGCGGTCCTTACTACCTTAGGAAAATAAATTAAAATTAGGAAAAACTTGAATTACTTTCTCTGTTATTCTTGTTACCTTCATATATACTACTTTTTGCTTTCTAATTACGCTTACGTAGACGCTGTGTGTTTGTGTGTGTAATATTGTTTCAATGTTCTCAATTTTTTTTTATAAAAGAGGGGAGAACGAGCAAGCGTGTCACCTGATAAAAAGTGATCACCGCCGCCCACAGACACCCGCAACGTCCAGGGAATCACGGGTGCGATGCCGGCCTTTAAGGAACGGAGGGGGAGGGGGAGATGGGCCACCGGCATTCTTACTCACCGAACGAAACACAACAGCAAGATATGCTATTTTTCACGGTGATATTCTGTGCGAGGGTGGTATTACACCGGGCGAGCCAGCCTTATTCGTGCTGCAAAGCAGCTTGGCTCTACCACACATAAAAACGTTTTTTTTTTAATGTTTCAGTTTGATGATTATATTAAAATGTTTGTTTCTTGGAGTAGGGTGGATTTACCTCAGTTTATATAGAAATCTTTGGTGTTAACTCCCACCAGGTATGGTCTTTCGTGGTTTGCCTAGTGCGGAATCCAATGTGATATTGTGATTTTACATCGTAATTTTTGTTAAAATATACGTACATGCAAATTTTTACGCTGTATCCCTAGTCAGAGAGGACAGAGCGCCAAGCGTCGCGGTCCTTAGATACTTCTATCGCTTCCTCAAATCTTATCATTCACTTCATACATTTTCATCTAGGCATGCCAGTGCTTTTGACATTTCCGTCTGCTATTTCTGGCTATTTGATCTTCATAAGTCGGCCATGGTCTTCCTTGGCTTTTTTAATCACTCACTTTCGCTCTGTAGATTTTCTTCGTTTGTCTTTCATCAATCACTCTTTTTATGTGCCCGAACCATTCCTTTCTTCATTTTTACAATAACACTGTCGTGAAACCCTGTCATACTGCCTATCTTTTTGTTACATATGTATTGTATCGTTAACTTTAACATGCCGTCAGGATAACATCAATACAATTTCTACCCTTGACTAGCAGCACCGGAATGCAGTGCATGCATTTTACTGAATAAGCGATGAACGAAATATAGGGGTCAAATCCCTGCGGAGGACAAGTTTATCTTGATCATTTCGCTTCATAAAAGCTTTGACAGAACGGGCTTTCGAGATTTTACATGTTTTTTGTGAATAATATATTTCCACCAGTCAAAATGGTGTACGGGTATTAACGATTCTCTAGGTAAAATTTGCTTCCAACACTTTTTTTTGTTATGTTAATTCTACATAGTTCCAAAAAGTATTCTCATATTTTTTCAGAATTCTAGCTATGCATGGCCATGCGTCGCTGTGACTCAGTAGATATTATATTGATATTCGTGAGTTATAGGCTTGAGTTTGTAAAATAAACACAGCACTTCCGATTTTTAGAATCTTCCGAATTTCCCCCGAGAATCTTATTCGGACTATTATTAACATTACAAAAAATAACCAAATCCATCCAGTTGTTCTAAGTGATTTGTTTACCAACGAACATTATTTAATTTTTATTTATATAGGTTTAAATCGAAAATTTTCGGATATAGGCGATAATCGAGTAGTATAAAACCTAAGTAAATACAATTGATTTGTACGTATTTTGGTTATCTTTAGCTCAGATCTCCGAACTTGTTGATTGACTTGTTTCTTAACGAAGCATCCTCAGGAAAGTCCAAAAATCAGATACAGTCACTTACTCAGCAACCAATATCTTCAAATTATTTTTGGTATTGTCTTAAATGACTGAGTTTGATCTCTGGAACGTCCTGAGGATACTTCGTTGAAAAGCGAAACACGTGTCAATCAATAATTTTGAACCATGGGTTGAAAGATTTGAAAGAAAACAGATTTTAAAACAGATTTATGGCACAAATAACATTACGTGGTGGTACAAGACCCTTTGTGCGTGAGTCCGACTCGAACTTGGCCGGTTTTTAGGGTACAGCTTCGAACGAAATCCTTATATCTATAAGGATTTCGTTATAGATATAAGGATTTCGATTTGATTAAATTCGATTCGATATTTGATTCAGAGCGATGGACAGACAGATGTTGCCTATCTACGTAACGTCTGTCTGTCCATCGCTTTGTATGACTGTTAGTCCACATTGCACATGCGATTCATTTTATAATTTCTACACCTACTGAGCTGAAATGTGACATAGAAAATGTGATTTTTTGTTAACCATATACCGTAACCGTAATTTTACAGTAGAATGAACATCAAAATTTGAAGGTGCCATTCGACTAATAAATTTTGAATGTAAGTGACCCCAACACATGAAATAAACGTATTTATGAATTGTTTATATTAGTATCTCCCATCACAACTAGGACTCCGAGTTTAGAATCGATAGTATAGCTGAACGTATTTTCATCGATCATAGCAAAGAACATTTCCGAAATCTGCAGCTCTCAGATAAAAAAAAATTGTTCACGGTATATTTTGACTCCCCTTTCAAACTGATTAAGAATCAAATTTCCAAAAAATTTTTGTTTAGTGCTCGCCTAGAACATTTAGGTAAGTAACTTGTGTTACTTTACCTGTAATCGAAGTGCGTTACGCTGAAAAATGTACCTTTAAACCGCAAAGTTGTTTCTACTTTTCTTGCTCATTCTGTTTTTTTATTTTTATTTTTATACTTTTATTTCGTAGGTAAATTAAATTACACTTGAAATATGTCATCATAAGAAAATATAGGTATTTTGTCATACACAAAGCTAATTTATATAAAACTAGTCATTTAAAATGTCATTTGTACAATTCAATCATTTGTTCATTATTATTATTTAAAATTATATGTATCTGGATCAAAAAAAAAAAACAAATGAAAACTTGGTTGTAGCTGAGCAGGTCAATCCCATGGGTTTTCGTCATCTAGGAACTCAGATATTTTATAGTAAGTAGCCTTTCACGTTTAATTTTTTCTTTAAAATTAATTTATATTTATCTAAAGGTAAATTTTGTATAGCGACTGGGACTCTATTGTAAAAACGCACACATAGACCCCTAAATGAAGCTAGTGACTTTTTGAAGTCGACTTACACGATTTGCAAGCTTATCTCTATTCCTAGTATTAAAACTATGAGTATCACTGTTCTTTTTAAATAATTCTATATGTTTCTTAACATAGATAAGGTTTTCATATATATATTGGGATGTCAATGTTAAAATATTAATTTCTTTAAATTTATTCCTTAATGATACTCTTGTTGCCAATTTATAAATTGCACGTTTAGGGATTTTCTTCGTGTTCATTTTCTTCAATCGGTATAAATCCAAACAAATAAATTACATGTCGGTGTCAAACTTTATATTTCTTCTTTCACAATTTAATAAGTACAAACTGGCATGGCAGGGCGATAGTATGTAAGCGACTGACGAGCCATGCGTTCAAATTGCTTTATATTCTACTAAAACGCAATTCAGCACTTTTAGCATCGCCAGGTCGCTACAGCACGAATAGCTCGTTACACGTAGATATTCACTGGCTCTGATAGCACAGGTTCCTAGTTTCGAAACCAGGGGTCCAAATTTATATTGTTTTCTGTCATCAAATATACACTCTGGATGTAATTTTAAGCTATAGATTTAAGAGAATTGTTGGGTATGCAAATAAACGTTATTATTATTATAAAATACGAAGAGATTCTAGTGTGGTAGAGCCATGCTGCATTGCAGCACGAATTGGGCCGGCTAGCCCGGTGAAATACCACCCTCTCATAGAATATCCTATTCCTGTTGTATTTCGTTCGGTGAGTGAGTGAGCCGGTGGCCCATCTCCCTCTCCCCTTCTTTCCTTAAAGGCCGGCAACGCACCCGTGATTCCGTTAATTCTGCTTATGGATACCCGGACGTTGCGGGTGTCCATTGGCGGCGGTGATCACTTTCCATCAGGTGACTCGCTTGCTCGTTTGTCCTCTTTTTCATAAAAAAAAAAGATTTCGATTTAAGCTAGACGTTACATATTTTATTATTATAACCGCTTTAAGCTTATTTACCCTGCATCAACAGCTGATTCTATATATATCTATGAACTGCAGACCTTTGTTTAATGCGGCGCGAGAAATTCACTGAGTCGGATAATGCGCCGCCCGCGACCCAGCTAAGTTCGTTGCACAGACCTTCCTGTGACGAATCGCCAATAGTCCACACTAGTTACTTACATACAAACATCTCACGCTGTATCTACAACGAGGTAGTCAGAGAAGATGGAACGCCAAGCGTCGCAGTTTCTACATATTTCCTTCGTCTCCTCAAATCTCAACATTTTTCTCACATATTTTCTGGGTATAAGAGTGTTTTGACAATTCGGCATTAAACACTCAGGCTTTTTGATCTTCATAAGTCAGCCCTGGTCTTCTTCGGCTTATCTTACCATTCACTTTCACTCTGTAGATTTTTTTCGTCAGTCGTTCATCATTCATTTTTTCTATGTGCCCGAACCATCTAAGCATTAATTTCTTCATTTTTACAATTACACTGTCGTGCAATCCTGTCCTACTACGTGTGATGGAAGACTTTTCATCGCTCATTCTTTCACCTCCTCGAACCATCTCAGCATTCCTTTTTCATTTTTATATAAACATGCTTTGTCTTAGACAATGTAAAAATTATAGAATGGAACGATTCACAACAATAAAAAAAACTTTATTGTGCAGTAGGTAGCAAATACTATACTACTCAATACTAATACTACTCCAGACAATTACACAGGTTGTGTGACCCCATACTAAGTAGTAAGCTTGTAGTATGGGTACCACATAACGAACTCTGGGGGAGTTCCCAGTAACACCCAGAGTCCAGCCAATTTAGAAAAGTTCGTTTCCTAAATTGACCTGACTGGGGATCGAACCCGGGACCCTAATCTTGGAAAGCAGACGCATATGCCACTGGGCCAACGGGACACTACGGACGCAGATTCATTCGTTACTTGGCGGATATGTACTAGGGGCCTTGCCATCCACTTAAATATAGAGTTTGTTAAAATTAGTGCATCGATCGAACTATTTCAAAAAATCTTTTAAGAAAACATTTAATCTGACAACAAAAAGAAACACCGAAAAGTATAAAATAACTTCAATAATCCTTTACTACTCGAAATTTAAGTTCAGAAATAACTTATACACGCGATATTTATTATACATACATATATATCTTCACGCCGTATCCCAAATGAGGTAGTCAGAGAGGACTAATATCTATTATTATCTGCATAATTGAATTTAATGGCTAATGAATCAGATGCCAAGCCTACCAAATTAGTAGACTTTCTGATGTTGCACATTGATTTGGCACCGACTTCAATAACTCCAGAAGTCGGATTTTTTAAGTATTTTATTTCTCCCTTTACCTCAGTAAATATGTCTACAACTAAATTGTTTTCTAATTATGGAACGGAATGATAATATAAGTACAAAAGAATCTCAAAATGAACAAAACATATAATCAGTTAGGATTATTTGTTGTATCTTCGAAGTCCGAGCTCCAATACCAAAGAAATGGGACATTTCAAACAAAAAAAAATTTCCAAATCAGTCCACAATTGACGAAGTTATAGGTGAACATACAAAAAAAAAACATCCGGATGAACATAGAACCTCTTCCTTTTTCTGAAGTCGGTTAAAAATAAATATAATGTGTGACTTCTATCGCTCAAGTCGTTCAAAATTTTGATTATTGAAATAAACATTGAAATAAATAGAATATAATGTAAGATAATGTGTAGTTTTAAGTTTGTAGATGTTAAAATATGTATGTACTTTTTTGTTATTAATAAATTGTTCTTTCCGTAAATAAATAGAATATAAAAATTTTAGAAGTTTCCCGATAATTAATAGACGAACTAAAGATTAGACTTAAATAAAGACAGAGATTACATCTGATTACATATTTAATTTATTAGTACCTGGACGACCGAGGCGATCTTACAAAAAAATAACAAAAGAAGTCTGTCTGAAAGGATTTAAGTTTAGAAGTTTTAAGTGTGCGACAACATAAAGAAAACGAATTTTCCCGGAATTGGACCCTAGCTAGATCGATTTTTGACCACCGTAAAGCTCTATATTGTAAATTTCATCGAAATCGTTAGAGCAGTTTTTAAGAACGCGATTATAAATATACAAATATTGCTAAAAGTACTACTCTTTTAAATAACATAGTGTCTTAAAAATAGGAAGTCCATGAAATTTAACATTAAGTTCATTGTTTAGGAAAACAAATATCAGATTTTTCTCCATAACTTTTAGCCATAGACTTTATAAATAATTCCAAAGCCAGGCGACACACATTTATTATCAGATAAGCTGATCGGTCGCCATTTCGTTAAAAAACAGCACCCACACTTCTATATTTTATCTGATGTTATTTGCCTCCTTTCATAGTACGGGACAGGCTGTCTGAAGTTACGAAGTCTATGGTTTTATCGTTATTTTTCATTATATTTCCTTATTATAAGTACATTATTAAAGTGTTATGTGTTTATAATACGTACTTGTTGCAAACTGAACTTAGACACATTATTTCAAAATATAAACAAAACAGGTTCACCACATTGCAGAATTCGAACCCGCGCACTTTGGCGTGGTAGACCTACACTATAAGAATGTTCAGAATGTTTAAGTGTGTGAAAGACGGAGAAAACGATTTTTCCCAGATTTGAGACCTAGTTAGATTGATTTTTCGCTCCTTCCAATCCCTATGTTGTTAAATTCAACGCAATTCGAGAAAGCGAAATCAAATAAATATATGTATAGAAATATTGCTCGTTTAATATAATAATTTAATATAATAATTAGTCGAAACTTTGGGTCCCTGGGGCTCCGAAGCCCATCGAGTGGTTTCTGATATTTGTAAGAGACTGGTCGAGGCTTCGGGAGACCGCCGGGCTGGCAGCTTCTTCCGCCAAAGAATCAGTTTTGTTATTCAAAGAGGCAATGCTGCCAGTCTGCTGAGTACCTTAAACAATGATAGCTTTCTAAGCGGCAACTTTGAGGAAGTTTATTATTTAAGATAATGTGTACTTTTAAGTTTGTAAACATTAACATATGTATGTACTTTTTTGTTGTATAACAGTGAATATAGTGGATTACATACATAAATAGGATATGGTTTACGTTCTCTTTGGTAACTACGGCAAAAGAAGCAATTCCGTATCCATAGTAACTCAGTGTTTAATCAATATCACGATTTATCTTGAATAACGCGCTGAAAAAATCTAAAAAATGGTTATTTTACACGTAAAACGAGGCGACGAGAGCCAATTTCTTTATGAGACCAACGTGAATAATCCAGTCGATGAAGTATTGAAGGATGTAGTGGCGATCTTCAACGGAAGACTAAAAGTCACTAGAATTTGCTATGAGTTTGAAGAGCTGTGGAAGCATGGGACATTTTTGCCACTTGAGATGCAAGGACTTACTGACGAACAGGTAAATGAAGAGTTTCAGCTTTGATTATTTGTAAAAGTATATAATAAGGTACAAACACTGCCTATGCTTGATAATTTTTTTAATCTGCTATTGGTTTGGAAGTCTGTACTGAGAAAAACCGACACAAAATTTGGTTACAGACAGAATTTTTAATTTTTCAGATCAAAGAATTGAAATTGGAAGATCCTTGGGCGAAACGCTGTGCTCCTCAGGGATATGTAGAAAGTAAAGATCCAATGGGCAGGCGATGTGGTTTGGCCCCACCACCGAATCTACAGGGTGTGCTAAAAAAAGCTGCTGAAACAGCCAAGGAAATGATTAGTAATAAACATGTAAGTATGATAGAAATTAGTGTATCCGTATGGAAATCATTAAAATAGCAGTAAAATATAAAAATAAAATATACAGCAGTAAAATATTTTATTTTACTGCAGTAATTAATTAAACGAATTAAGACAGAAAAATACAAAACGATTATCCTTTACTAATCAAAACTCAAACAATAACAATAAACAAAGACAAAATAAAAATAACTTCATAAATACGATACAAATATCTACAAGTGTTATTAAATTAGAGTAACTACATTTGGTGCCAGGCTTACTACTTTCTGTTGTTGTTTATATTTGACGCGACTTCAATACCTGTCAAAAGATATATACTTACACAAGTATACATATTTACATCGGCTTTGTGAAGTTATTTTATATTTTTGTTTTGATTGGCGTGAAGACTTGCGTGAACACAACACTTTGAAGGAGTAACAATCTATTGATGACCGAGTACTATAATTTAGGTGGATCTCAAAAAATGTGTCACTCAAAAAGACGTAACCAGAGCCCTAGAAGAACTTCTTGGGGCAACTAAAATCGTATTTCCTGCTGGTCTTCCGCCTCACGATCCTGTGCGTATGGAGCTTGACAATGTTGAAGATCTGACTGGCACCCAAGCGGCTACCGAAGTCATTGACCCCTCTAGAGCTTGTCTTTGGGCGTGTGGAAGGAAACTACTCAATGGCAATTTGTTGAGTGATCATTTGGGTAAGTTATTTTGTTATATCTATGAACTATCCATATTTTAATCAAATTACATTTCGAATAAACTTCTCTTTTACGAAGATTAAAGTGTCCTACAAAGGTCCTACAACGTTAAAATATAAATGTATTAAAAAGTCCGAAGTTCAATGACTTATGGCTGAGATAATAATTCGATTAGTACATAAAACTACAGGCTTTGATTATCAATACTCATAATTGCGGCTTTCAAACAAAAAAGTCGGTTCATCTGTTCGATAAGGATTTTCAACCTCCATTCCCTCCTGAATGATCAAGTCGAAAGCGAACAGACGATTTGCCCCTTTTTTAAATTTCACACTGAAAGCTCGTACCTCACAAAGTGTTCAGTTAATAAATGTTGACAAACAAATAGACGCATGATTGATTTAATGGTTATGTGTTTCTTTTAAAGTACAACACCCAAAGAATTTGAAAAGTTTCCTGATTTGCTCTGTCAGGGATCCAAGCGTTTGGCTTATAAGGCGAACGCACCACCATTTCGCCGACAGATCAATTGATTTCTAACATTTTTAACAAATTTTACAGGAAAAAATGATAAATCGAAAGTTACGGTCAAATTGAGCTCCAACTCAGAAGGGGCTCCCGGTCGAGAGCCAATCATGACAGAAGAGGAACGAAAACAACTCATGCTCCATGCGTATCGCAAGCAAGAGGAGTGGAAGAAGCTGGAGCAAGACGACGACGACAGCTACCTCGACTCAAAGTGGGCTGACGGGCAAAATTTGAAAAGACATTTCCATGGGCTCAATAACATTTCTTGGAAACCTGTCATAACACCGAAAGATTAACTGTTACGAAATTACTGAGCAATGCCTTCTTTCAAGGCATTATTTGTCTTTCTAAAGTATTATTTATCTTTCTAAAGCATTGTTTATCTTTCTAGAATGGTACTTAAATTTTTTGTTTTTTATACATAAATATCTTCATGCCGTATTCCTAACGGGGTAGTCGGAGAGGACGGAGCGCCAAGCGTCGCGGTCCTTACATATTTCTTTCGCTTCTTCAAATCTCATCATTCTCCTCACACATTTTCGCCTAGAAAATAGTGTTTTTGACATTTCCGTCGGCTAACACTCTGGTTATTTGATCTTCATAAGTCAGCTTTGGTCTTTCCTGGCTTCTTTTACCACTCGCTTTCGCTCTATAGATTTTCTTCGTCAGTCTTTAATCACTCATTCTTTCTATGTGCCTGAACCATCTAAGCATTCCTTTGTTATTTTTACAATAACACTGTCCTGCAACCCTGTCATACGGCGTATTTCTCCTTTGCTTATTTTGTCCGCAAGGGTGAAGCCGCACATATTTCTAACAGTTCGCATTTCTACTGCGTTTGTCGTACCTTCACTCGATTTCGGCCATATCCAGGCCTTACCACGTACAATAAAGTTGGAACCAACACCGCATTGTTTATGGCCATTTTGGCTGAGTGAGATATATTCATTTTATTGCCAGCTTTTACCAGTCTCCACATCCAACTCACATCTTCCGTCCCTCGAAAACGCACTTCCCAGACATACAATTTCGTTCACTTGTTCTAGACACTTTCCATTTACCCATAGTACACATTTTGTCAGTACATCTTCCCTTTCAAACATCAGATCCTTAGTTTTGTTCACATTCATATTCAAGCTTTCATTTCACAGTTTTCTTTCATGCACGTAATTAATTTTGCAACTCCGCTTCTGATGGTGCTATAAGCACAGCATCGTCAGCGTACAAAAGGCAGTTTACCATTGTACCATCGCATATCATACCACTCATACTACTTTTCAATGTCTGGAAGCCACTGTCCAAATACAGCACGAAAAGGCAGGCAGACATCACACAGTTCTGTCTGACGTCTGAACAGATTTCGAATCAGGGCAACAAGTCACCATCTATCCTTACATCAGGCAGAAGACTCCATAATTTTTTTTGCACTACTCTATCGAATGCTTTTTCAAGATCCACGAAAGCGCAGAATATTTTCCGACCTATGGCCAGAAACAGCTCCGACCTATGGCCACGATACCGCAGAGCGAAAAAATCTGATCCATATAACCCTCACAAATATCTTTCAGAAATGCCTTCAGTTCAGTTCAGTCTTTTTTGTTCATTAGCATATGATGTTCATTCGAACGCACTTTGTTCATTCTTCAAGGTGACGGACCACTTTGATACTTAAGTATCGTACATTCCAAAATTATTTAAAATTTTCCTCGAAATTGTCCGACAGCCTATTTTCGTCTAACACCCTACACCTTTCATGCTTCTTATTCTCTAGTGGCTTTGTTTCGACTTTCTGCAGCTTATATCTCTCTTTCATCAAATTCTTCATAATACAAGCTATTTTTAGCAGTAAAGTAGTCTCGCCATGCTTTCTTCTTCTTGTACACATACTCTTTCACCTTATCATCCCACCACACATCACGCTTTTTATCATTCCCAATCATATTCGTTCCACACACTTTGTATTTGTTGTTTTTTATATTTGTTTTTTATACCATGGGGAAAACAAATAAGGGAACAATCTACCTACCTCATGGGAGGTGGATTTACGTCCAATCGTCCAATACGTTTAAGATATCAACGTTATGAAAACACTTAAGATTGCAAATGCGCTAACAACCCTAAAGTCTAACATGTGCTTCTTGCGCTAGAAATTTTAACGGTTATCTTACCCTCAGCAATGGAATAAGGCAGTGTTAGAACTGCTATTTGGCTACAGGATTTTTCGGCAAGACGGTAAGAATTTGTAACAAGTTATTGTCTATTATGAATATAAATTTATTACATTTATTCGAAAATATCATCCATACTCATTGGGTACAAGTTACACTGTTTGTCATTATGTCTCTAAAAATAATAAATGCTGCAAAAGATTTAACTCGAGCATCCCATGCTGAAATTTCACAAATCACTTTCAAGACTAGATTATTGTGTTTTAGGATTTTATGGCACTTGTTAGATATCAATAGTAAAAACTAGACGTCGCCCGCGACTTTGTTTGCTTGGTCTTCAGTTTCATAAATTAAAAAACTCCGAAAATTTTGCGTGATTACCAACTGACCAAAGTTTCATCACAATTGGACGGATGTTTAGGAACGCACAGAGGACTAACATACAAAGAAACATTTATTTCTATTTATCTAGATAGATAATAGTCACTTTTAAATCAAGCCCGACCTTTTGAATTCCTGACTTAAAAGAGGGCGATTACAACTTTCACGCTGTTGTCTGTATATGTGTTTGTCGGTGTCATCAAAGCGATTGTATTGATAAATTTCTTTGTATGAGGTTTGTTTAAAAGATTCAGTTTATCTATAGACTATGTGTGGTGGACAATGTATGGTAATACTATGTATGGTGGAGTCAGTTCTGAGTTTTTAATTTTTTGTTTTAATACTGGATTTAAAATCTATTATCATGTTCCAATAAAGCTTTAAAAATAGTTAACATTTTTTCTAGTCGTATGAAAATTAATTTATTGATAAGTTAATTTTTAATTTACTGTATTTTCTGTAAAAATAAAGAGCTTGGATATTATTTAACTTATAAGTTATTTTAATAAATTCCAAAGAACTAAGTTATAAAAGAAATATCTTTAGTAAAAATGGTTCAAACTAACTTATAAATATCAATAATATGAAAATGTCGCTTGAAATCAATTTCATGTTTCCCATAATATTTCACGACGTTGAAGTTAATTCTTTTAGAGATAAGCCGACATTAGAGCTGTATGATCAATGATATTACAAATCCTTCTTTGTATGTTGGGACACACAACATTTACGTGCCGATAGCATTAAGAGTTTGCCTATGCAAGCCAGAACCCCCATAGAGTTAATTTTCGCAGTTGTGCTTTGATCAAATTATAGCGCAGAGAAATATAAACATTTTTTGTTTTAGCACATAATTGAAATTTGCAAGAAAACTGCATTACCAATTATAAAACTCATTTTAGAGATTTGAAATATTACAGTCACTTATCCATTTTAGTAAAAATCATTTCAAAATTCTGTAGAATTTCTGGTGTGCAACTGAATCTTTATGCAAAACAGGGATTTTTTATCATCATTTTTTCTCCAATTATATTATAGGATTTCAACATAAAGAGAATTGTATGTATCTAAATATTCAACTCTCAGTCTCAGTCAGAAACACATTGATGCTCATACACTTTATTACAAGATAGATAGCGCCAATTACCCTGCGACCAGAACGTGTGAAAAGGCATTAAGATTATTTATTCCTAAAAGAAATATAAAAAAGAAAGAAAAATACGGAGTGTACCAACTGTTCATCTTCCCGTGCAGCCCGTGGTAATATTTACTAGTTAAACGGACTCATTGACGACACATCTTGTTTGGTCAAGCTCCAGTTTAATCTGGCAAATAAGGCTTATGCCAAAAAACATGTGTAAGTGACAGACAACCTATTATTATCTGGTTCATTTATTCTAATTCATAGCAGCTTAACCTGTGATTTTGTTGCATCTGTCCGCACCCAAATGGCATGATTATAATGCACAACACGAACTTTATTCCATTTAATTGATGACATACGCAAAATGGGAGAAATTTTATCTACAAATCTCAGTATTTAAAATTGACAGTTTTTTCTATGAATTTGCTATTTTTGATATAAATCATATCTTTAAAATTAATGGTTTTTGCTATAAAATACAGGTAAACCTCAAAATCAACAGTTATTTTTGAACGTCAAATCTACTTTAGTTCGGTTCAAAGAGAAGAGAAAAGAAAACCTGGACACTGAGAAAAACCGACAAGAAACTCGGAATATAAATGATACCTGGCTGTATCATTTTTTCAACATCATTTCACAAAAGGTTTATTAACCATCTTCAAGTAGGTGCGCGGTGTCGAATCGACCGCACTTGTTGCATTAATGGTTATAATTTCGAATATCGTCGTCACAAATATTTCTCGTCTCAAGTACCTTCTTCTAAGTTCCATGTAAACAAAAAAAACTATAGACGACCATTCCCCGCAGATCCCGTGTTAAATAAATACCTTTTGTTTTAGTTGCGGCGTAGGCGTCGATAAGACTACACGCGCCCGTCGTCCAAAAAGTTACGCGCGACTCTAATTGCGAAAAAATTTTAACTCTCGTTGTGAACTAAGTTTATGTTTTATAGATATTTCTAGTAAAAAATGCCGCGTAGACCCCACAGTGATTCTCAGCTAATTGCGCAATCAATGGAAGAAGACGTAGACAGTGAATCTGTGCTAAGTTATGAAGGTTCAGAAGTTTCCGACCACATTTCTGAAGTAGAAAGTAACAAAGAAATTGAATTGGTAGCAGAATCAACCAGCTCAAATTCAGACGAAGATGTGCCTTTATCACAGATAAGTAGTTTTTACACGGAGCGTGATAAGGTGACAAAGTGGAAAAAATCTAATAACAATAGGGTAAGACGTCAAGTACAAAATATTCTTACGGAAGATTCTGGCGTTCGTAGAGGGGAATCTTGAGGGGAAATGGAGTGGTTATAAAAAAAAGGCGAATGTACCGACGAGCATTAGGGATAGCACTGACAAAAGAGTATGTACAGAGAAGAGCTTCAATAGTCAACCTCCCGAGGAAACTAAAAAGAAATATTAGAGACCACTTGAAAGTTAGTACTGAGGACAGAAGCGATGAACCAGGCACAAGTTCCACTACAAGCAGAGAAAGCTGCAAAATTTGTCCACCTAAAAAAAGAAGACAATCTAAGACAAGATGCACATCTTGTCATAGAAATATTTGCAGGAATTATATTACATTTGTTTGTAACGAATGTTACCATGAAAATGAGACTGATGAGAAAAATAACGAACGTTGACATACACTAGTTTTTTTATAGCTTTGTACTATTTTCATCTCTAAAAATTATAAGGATTTTTCTTGCGAAATTGTTCTATAATCCAAAGCTTATTTGTATGTTTTTTATGTTTGTTGTTTTTTTATTGAATTAGATTTATGACCTAAAATTGAAACCCAACCCAAAGATAGTATACATTTCCTTTGAATATAAATTTAAAGGAAATTACTAGAATTATAATAATGTTCTACATATAAATGCATTCCTAATTGAAAGGTAATTGTTATAATTATGAAAAAATAAATGATTATCTAACTATTTGTTGTTTTAAATCCCTAAAATCTCCAACAGGTCTTTTAGGTTACGCGCGACTACTGTCGTTTTAAAAGGGCACGCGCCTGCTTGACGGTTAAAATACAATATTCAGAGAATCAGTAAATGCATGGCGCAGAGAAGATCATTTTCAGACAATTGTTTTATCCTCAACGAAATTATTTATTTTATAGTATAATTTTCTAATCAATGTACGTTTTATAACAAATCTAAATCTATTTTCTGTTAATTGAGTGCCTTCTTGAGGAACTTTATTATAAAAACGAATGCAGTTACTCAAAAATGAAACATTTGATTTATGTAATCTAAATTTTGTAATAACCAATTTATCACGATTTCGGGTTTCCTTACCACCAACATCGCCTTTCCTTTACAAACGGATCTATATTTTTCCTCGTGTACATAATAATTTCAAAGATGTATAAAGACGGCAAGGTGACTACATCACTGTCTTTAAAATGATCTCTTAGTGATTCTCGTGCATTAATACAGTAGATAGTACGTATCGCTCTTTTTTGTAAAATAAAAATAGAGATAATACGAGGGCTGCTATTTATGTATCCGGAATAACAAAGTGAAACAAACATATAGCATTTATTATAGCTTTATTGCTTTTCAAAATATCACCATGATGATCGATGCACTTTTGCATGCGTTGGAACCAATTTTCGTAGCACTTTTTCCATTTGGATTGAGGTATCTCCAAAACGTGCATTTTGAACGCATCAACAGCCTCTTCACGGCTCGAAAAACGTTGACCACGTAATTTATTCTTCACGGTTGGGAATAAATAGAAGTCGTTGGGGGCCAAGTCGGGGCTGTACGGCAGATGACCCGTTAATTCGATCTTTTGATCTTCCGAATACCGAGTTGTTTCGGCCGATGTGTGGCAGCTAGCATTGTCATGATGAAGAAGGATTCTGCGTTGTCGGTTGTTCTTTCTTATTTCTTCAAAAACTTCTGACAAACAAATGGTCGAGTACCATTCAGAATTAACTGTTTTACGATCCTCTAGTGGCACTGTAGCTACATGTCCATTTATACCAAAAAAACAAGCGACCATTTGCTTCAAAGTGCTTTTTGAACAAATGACTTTTGTTGAGTTCGGCTCATCTTGGAACACCCAAACCATTGATTGTTGTTTAGTTTCAGGATCATACGCATATATCCATGATTCATCACCTGTGTAGATATTATAAACAGCTTTTGACGCACCCTGATTGTACTTTTGTAACATTTTTTCACACCAATCGACACGAGCCCGTTTTTGGTCAATTCTCAAGTTGTGCGGAATCCAACGTGAACAAATTTTTTTACAGCTAAATGTTCGTGTAATATTTTATATATACTCGTCATACTTATGCGCAGAGACGCCTTTATCTCGCGATATGTAACATGACGATCTTGCATTATTAGTTCCCGCACAGCATCAATATTTGGAGGTACAACACCGATTTAGGGCGACCTTCTTTAACTTCGTCAGTGAGCACAGACCGCCCACGATTAAACTCACTAAACCAGTGATACACAGTAGTTTTCGATGGTGCTTCGTCCCCAAAAGTCGAAGTGAGTTGATCGATGCACTGTTTTTGAGTTAGCCCTCGCCGAAAATCGTAATAAATCATAGCACGAAAATTTTCACGACTTAAATCCATGGTGATAAAGACTCGCAATTTTCCAAATGACGCCACAAAGGATAAACAAATGACAGCTACATGAAACAAATTGTATTCTTCGGCCAAAGAGTTCCATTTTTAAATGTTATAATTACTATTTTAATATTGTTCTGTAACTGGCCAGTTCCGGATACATAAATAGCAGCCCTCGACAAAAGGTACAAAGTTTTGTCTACACGTATTAACGTATAAATTGACACGATTTCTATCGCTCTATCTCTCTGTTGGTTTGTGAACCGAAGCTTTTGAACAGATGAATCGAATTGCATGCGTTAGTTCAATTTATTGTTTTACTTCTTTACCTCTCTGACTACCCCATTAGGGATACAGCGCGAAGATATGTATGTATCTCCTACGAGACCACGAGAACGAGAGCGTTACTACGAATTCCATAGTATTTAATTGCAAATTAAAGTTTCGTGACTAACACAATCAAAAGTCTTGGAAAGATCACAAAAAACACCAATGGCATCCTGAAATCCCTTCCAAGCCTGAAGTACAGTCTCGATTAAGCTTGCTCCCGCACGAGTTGTTGGCCACCTTCTCGTGAACCTGTACTGTTGACCGTGAAACACCACGTGAAATTTAAAATGTGCCAGCATTTGATTTAGTATTATTTTTTCGAATATTTTACTCAACGCTGGTAATATTGACAGCGGGCGATAATTTGTTGTGTTTAAGATACAACCTAATTTAAATAAAAGAATAATTTTAGTATATTTCATTAGATTAGGAAATACCTCTTGATCGGCACATTTACTAAATATCTCTACCAAAATTGGTGATAATGTAGGTATTATATTAGTTATTATATGAACTGATAGTTCCGATAAATATTTACTTTTCTTTTTATTGAATTGCTTGAAATTTTTTTTTGTCTCAAATGAAGAAGTGAACCTAAATTGAAAATTAGGGAACCGTTTTTCAACATTTCATGTTGTATGCTCAATAACGTCTCTGCTATACGATCTGCTACGATCCTAAACCATTAATTATTTTTACAGGTGTATTCGAAAAATAATTTTCAAAAGCATTATTTTTTATATTTTATTACCCATTTGTAGTGAAAAATCTTCGTTATTTCTATTTTGTGTACTACTAATTTCGTTGTTAAGTGTTTCATGTAGCCTTTATCATATTGTCTGCCTTTCTAATTTTATTCACGATATAGATCGCTTTCGTGTGTTTTGATGCTTTTTTAAATATTTTGAAATAAGTGCGAACATAGTTATGAAAACTTTCATCTGCAGCGTAAGATTTTTCATCATATGAGTCATAAAGCCGAAATAATACTGTTATAAAAAGTAGGGATAATTTTTTATAACAGTATTATTTCAGCTTTCCACGATCTAAAAAGACAACAATTGACGATAGACGCTTTAGGTAGGGATAATGAATGGTATCCTAACACTCAAAAACTACTCATTTTTAAATAACAATATAAAAATATAGGCTTTATTATAAGTTACGCATACATCAATATTAAATCATTTGTGTACGTGTAAATAATAAACAAGTAAGATAAAATATGGTTATGATCATTTATCGATAACATGTAGATACATAACGTCCTACTCCTCTCCCTAGCTGCTGCACGTGTTCGACCCTTCCCGCACTTCGCCTTGGCATATCCCGCGTAGGCAGCTTACGCCGCGGTCTCATTGTACGTTTGTCTTATGCTACCTCTATTGTTCCGTAATATACACTTTCCTACTTCCATGGAGAAATGGAAACCTTATAAGTTATAGATATTTCAGACGATTAATTATTACTTATTTTAAGCAGATTCAACAAAACAGATTTCGCTGACTAACATTGATTCTTATTCCACCGTGAGTTCTTTTACAGACTACGTCAGTGTCATATACTGTGATCGTTTTCGTTCTCTCTACCATGTACTTTGTACCCAACATGCCAATTGAAGATATTACTTCTAATTATCTTCTCTCTATTAATTCAGTGCACCATTGCTATTCAGTATTCTCTATTACTATTAGTTGATTTACTATTACCTTTAGTTAATTCTCTACTACCAGTATGTAATTTTCTATTACCATTACGTAATTCCCTATTACCGTTGGGGAATATTAGCACTAGGTAATATTCTCCAACGTATCGCATCTGCTTTCAAGTAATTTTTTACACTTCTCTAGAAAAGGCCTTGCACGCATGAAGTTTGCATGCAGACAATTTTATTACTCTAATTAATACATATTCAGCGACCTGTAAATCAGTGTGTATCACTCCCAAGCCTGCCTATTGAAGTAATGCGTCATTCGTACGACTTCTTTTATTCACGGTCGTGCCAACCCTAGCGCGATCCATCATATTTGAGTCAGTTCCGTTGAAAGCGAGTGTACAGTATTGCGGCCTGTGAACTCGGCTTTTGATGTAATACGACTGAGTTATTTACCTGAATCTGTCAATATTTTAGACATACGAAAATTCTTTTGTCGCTACTTATATTTTAACTCCGACGGGAAAAAGGGGTATTATATAGACCCCGTTATCCGTTTGTTTATTGTACCTCTATCTGAGGTATTGCGACGCTATGATAGTGATGTGCCGTTGTAGGCAATGATGTCCGGAGTTTGAATATTTCTAACAAAATTGCCGGCAATATTGCCATTTTCCAAAATAAATGCTGGCAAATTTGCTATTTTTAAAAAACTTTTGGCAATTTAGTCAGTAATGCTCTCACTTTGGGCAATATTGCCCAGCAACGGCACTAGTATGACACGATTTGTATTATATCTTTATTTAAAAGTTGCAACTTGTTAATGAAATGGGTCCAAATAATTTTTGTAGCGGGTTTTTTAAATTGTGTTCGATCAAATTGTCGGTTTCATTCAATTTCTGTGCTAAATGCGGGTTATGGTTTCGTATTTTCAGCAGCAAACCTGCAGAAAGTATTACAAAATTATATTCGTGAGTTAGCGCTATTGTGTTCATTTATTTTATTTTTTACACATACAGAAATTACTAAACGCTTAACAACCAATATGTATGCCAATTAAAGACATACATAACATTCTATGATTCTATTTGTTTACATACACAGTAGCCAATACAAATAACATACAGCAATACCAAAATAAAAACAAAAAATAAAAATTATAGCCTAAGAAAATTAAATAAATCAGCCGAAATAATTCGTGGTGAGCCGGCGGTGGAGGGGTGGTTCAAAGGTCATTCTTTTTCGTTTTTTGCTCATATCTCGAAAACTATTAAAAATATCATTGTAATCTCTTCCTCAAAAATTAACTACATTAAATTTTCTACGAATTATGTTACATACATTTTTACTTTAGGGTCAATACTTTCGGAGCCACAAGGGGATAAATATGATGAATCTAATAAGACGCAAAAATCAACACGAATAGTCAGCAGAAAATCGGTACACGTCCCACTATATTTATCGTGCCCCCGCACCGTGTTGCAATTGGCGAGATCACAGAGGCTAGAGAGTGCATGTCAGGCCACTTCCCCGTCTCACCCCGCGCCATGTACCTTACGGCTCGTCCGTGGCGTGCTCTTTGCCCGCTAGTACGTGCACCAGTGGTCTCGAACCTACCAATTTTTCGGTATTTCTACCGATATGGGCTTTGTTCTACTGAAATGCAACGATTTTTCCACGATTTCAGAGTATACATGAAAATTCTCCCGATTTTTCTACCGATTATACACTTTAAGTGGCAACTCTTTTCATTTATGTTTAATGTTACGGGGAAGTCCTCGATAGAGTAACTATAGAACTAGTGCAGAATGTTCCATATATTTTGGGGAATACCCTTGTGTCCTATAACTCGTTCTTATAAGAGGCTTCCCACTCGGGAATTTACCTGTCTACTCTATATAAACAGGAATACAGTTTTATTTTTTTCATTCATTTTCTGAACTTTCAAGAGAAAGTAAAAGATTATTAAGTTAAAATGTCGTCTGACGAGGAGCCGAGTACACGTGCGAGTGCCAGAAGAAAAAAATATCTGCAATATTATAGAAAAGAATGGGAAGAAGAATTTTCAGGCTGGCTGCAAGATAGTCGTAAAGGCGAAAGCTATACCTATTGTAAGTTGTAACATCCGCTAACGTTGATTATATATATTCGCATATTAATCTTTTGAAAACAAAACAGCGAAATAGGCTGTCTACTCCATCAATCACTGGCCTATTACATTTAAAAAGACTTTTTTATGAAGCTAATTGTTTTGATTGTGAAATTACTTTGAAGATGACCGAGGCTACAGCCAAAGAATATTGGTATAAAACATAATTATATTTGAGTGTGATTGTTAGAAATTAGTCTAGTTATTAATTGACAACAGTATATAAGACGACATACCTGTATTGTTTTCCTTTTCTTAAATAAACTTGCAAAATTATTTTATTTTTATCAACTTCAAGACCCTGTAGCTCCTAAAGTATTGATCCTGCAGTAAAAATGTGCGTAATATAATTTGTAGAAAATTTAATGTAGTTAATCTGTGTAGAAGTAATTATAATGATATTCTTAATGGTTTTCGAGATATGAGCAAAAAACGAAAAAAATGACATTTGAACCATCCCCCCACCACCGGCTCACCCCTCACCCTCGGGGACTTTTGGTATGTGTGTCTTGACACCTCAAAGTATAGCTGTACCAATTTTCAAAACTACACGAATTATTTCGGCTGATCGTCGATTTTTAGTCTAATTTTCTTAGGCTAGTAGGTACAACAGAAAACAATAGAATACATTAAAAATTTACCAAAGAACAAAAATATGGTCTATACTGTTCTTATATTATGTTCTTACATATTTGGTATCCTGATTCTTCATTTCATTGAATTCATTTTGACAGTTGCGATCACAGACTACCTAGGGGATACTACGTGTTGCGATACACGGTTGGTTAACTTTTGTAACACAAAAACAATATCAAAGAAACCTCGTTTAAAACAGAGATTTACATTTTTCAGAGCAACGGGATTGATTTATATTTCTAAATTTTCTGTATAGTTTAACATAACTTCACGCTGTATCCCCAACGGGGTAGTCAGAGAGGACGGAGCGCCAGGAGTCGCGGTCCTTACACACCTCTTTCGCTTCCTCAAATCTCATCATTCTCCTCACACATTTTCGCCTAGGTATGCGAGTGCTTTTGACATAGTTTACTTTAAACATATTCCTCAAAATGACAACTGGATTATTAAAAATTAATTATAGTTGTTAAAATAGAGAAAAATAACCGTTTTTCCTGTATTTTTCTTAAGCTAGTGCGCGCACGTTTGCATATAACAGAAGGTCTATTTTTGTTTAAATTATTGTTTATCAATGCGTCGCCTTAAAAGATTTGGATTACAAATCAGGCAATTTTGCTAGCACTACCAAACATATCACAAATTCTGGAGATCGGTGAGTGCCTGCCAACATTGGTTCTACTACAGGGTGTAAAAGAATTTTAGTTTCTTTAATATTACATATATTACGAAAACAAAAAATTATTTTTGAAATCGGTTAATAACATCTTACGTCAATATTAGCTACCTCTTACCCTTTTAAACGTCAAGGAAGGCATAATTAATTAGCCAACGATTACCACAAGTGATGTTGTATCGTAATTACCCTTCTCATTAGCAGCAACAATCGGGATATGTCTCTTGTAACCGGTTGTAATAGGCTGTAGGCGGATATTATCCTATAAAGACAGAATACGCTAAGCCTACGCGACACACGTTACATAAGATGACGATATACAGGTGTGTGTCACAATTTTGTCAAATTGCATTGAATTTATTGCTTAACGGAATAGGGTTTAGTTTCAAGAAAATTTATTTAATGAATCGAAAGATGAGGTGACAGTGTGCTTAATTTAACCCAAGTACAAATAATGATAAATTATATTTACGAGCAAAATAATTGGCACATTACAGTATTCATTATGAAGGACGACAAAATAGTTACTTAGATACATACATATATACATACATATTTTCACGCTATATCCCTAACGGGGTAGTCAGAAGGACAAAGTGCCAAGCTTTGCAGTTTTTACATATAAACTATAAATACATACATACATATCTACACGCCGTATCCCTAACGGGTTAGTCACAGAGAACGGAGCGCCAAGCGTGGCGGTCCTTACATACTTCTTTCGCTTCCTCAAATCTCATCATTCTCCTCACATTTTCGCCTAGGTATAGGTATGCGAGTGCTTTACATTTCCGTCGGCTAATACTCTAGCTATTTGATCTTCATAAGTCAGCCTTGGTCTTCCTTGGCTTCTGTTACTACTCACTTTTGCTCTATAGATAAATAATAAATAAAATATTTATTCATTAACAGAAAGGAATTTACATCAAATTATTTAGACATCAAATTATTTAGGAATATTCTGTTAAGTGACATGCATAATACGAGTATATGCTTGTGCTAGAATATTCATATTTAAATATACTTCTTTTGCCTGCTCTTACACATTTTCGTCTAGGTATGCGAGTACTTTTGACATTTCCGTTAGTTAACACTTTGACTGATCTTTGTAAGTCAGCCTTGGTCTTCCTTGGGATCTGCTACTCACTTTCGCTCTGTAGATTTTTTTTTTAGTCTCATCGCTCATTCTTTCTAAGTGCGCGAAGCATCTAAGCATCCCTTTCTTAATTTTTCAATGACACTGGCGAGCAATCCTGGTATACTGCGTATCTCTTCATTGTTTATTTTGTCCACAAGGTGATACCGCACATATTTCCATTGTTAACAAGTAGTGTAATATAAAATAATAAATTAGTTAAATCACAGTAAAATTAAAAATTAATACTTACCTCTATGTATCGGCTAAGTGTGAGTTAAGCTAAGGGTTCAATATCATCTTACTATTTTGTACTAGGTTTTTGCCAAAAATTGTCTTCGTTCATTCAATTCCGTAACGCAAGCCCGACTCACACTTGGCCTGTTTTTATTAATTCTTGTTTTATTTAGTTTCTACTATAATCATACTAAGGTTCACGCTTGTTTGTATTGCCGTTTCTACAATAGAGCTAAAATAAAATATACATTGAATAATGTAACGGAGCAAGATGACGTCACTGTCACCGGCTCAGCTGACATCACATCCTGCCTGCCACATCTGTTGTCGCCAAGGCGTGGGAGAAGTGACGTCAGCAAGTCTATATAAGCCGATGCGTGCTAAGATATGGATCATTCTACATCATTCTGCGGGTTTAGCTGTTGATTGTTCGTCGTCGGCTATTCGTGATAACGTGTTATAGTTTGTAATTTATTATTAATTATTGAGAAATAAAATGTAAAAGTGAATATATGAGTGAGTGTACAATTACCGTAACAATAACAACAAGTTGCTTGTATGCGGTAAATTTTTTAACATTTTTTATTATTTGTTAGGTTACCTACCTTTTGTAGTTCAAAAGGTACAGCCCTTAAAAAATAAGACAGACGAATGGATGGATGCACGGACAGTAGTAATAGGGTTCCGTCAGCACCCTTTATGAGGGTACGAAAATTTTAAAAAAGGGGTCAAAGTTTATTGCGCCTGGACGTTATACGCACTTCTACAAAGAAATAGCATGAAGTAACGTTGCGTACAAGGGCGTCGCCAGCTTATGACTAAGGGGGGGGCAATGGGGCAATATTATGGAGGATAAAAAATATGAACGCCGAGAGCATGAAGCGTTACACTTTGGAAGTCTTTGCCTCGATGACGATTGTAATAAGAACGGTTCTAATATCAATGTATAAAACTTCCCAAGCTCTCGACAGCACAATAACTAAATCAAACTTTTAAACACAGTAATAATTATTTATTTTAACAAAAATAATATTTAATTAAAATATAACCTGCGGGGATTTTTTGCAAAACTTTCAACCACTTTATCATTAAAATTATTTAGGTTTTTATTTATTATAGCTCTGTGTACACTCATCATGGCCAGACCATTAAGGCGATCTTCTGCCATGGTGCTTCTCTAGCCATGTTTTTAGTCTTCTGAGGCTGCTAAATGATCGCTCTACTGTACAGGTCGTGCATGGTAAAGCGATCATAATTTCGCGATCAAAAAAAAGCGATCAAAAATCAAAATTTCGCTTTGCGGCTAGCTACATTTGATCTCTAGGGGAGGGCAACTGCCCCCCCCTGCCCCCCCTTGGCGACGCCCTTGGTTGCGTATTCTACATTTTCTGTAAATCTGAGTAATTTAGATATATCAACGCCTACATTTTGTCGGTATCAGAGATATACCACTAATAAATATTGCCTTTCACACGTCGCGAATTGTAAGATTGAAAAAAATATTGGCGTAAGCCTTTGGCCTATAATAGAAAAGGATGGAAATACACATATTTCGTTTGTACCGGTATGCTCAATGTTTTTAGACCACAAGCTGTTGCATTTGACAGACATAAGAACCAAACTGATCTTTGTATGTTAGTACTTTTAAGATTTTTAATTATTTTTGAACTTTATAAATGAAAAATTAATATAATTTTTTTTTGTAAATACCTAAATATGTGAGATAGAGACTCTTGATCATGATAGTAGAATGCAGTATTGGGTGGCATGGGTCGACAAGAAGTGAAACTATAGTGGCCATTTCAACGCAATATCTATGAGCATTAGTGGTCGGTATACTATGAATTTAGGTCCATAGACAAAGACATTTTATTTTTCAATGATATCAAATTGCTACTCATTCATAAATATTGGAAAATAGCTTATTAATTATCAGTCTTCTTCCTTCGTGCCTTATCCCTTTATATGGGGTCGGCCCTCCTCGTTCTGCGGCGCCAAGTCAGTCTGCCTCGGGTTGTCGTTTCGTCCACCTGCCCCTGCAGTCTCGACATAGATAGCGATCACTTCACGACCGATTTCGGTTGATAAGTCACAACGATTAATTTTTAACGATATTTGAAAGTCTCTACATCAAAACTATCGATTGTGAATGGAATTATATCGAATCTAACTGTCAACTTTACGATTTCTGATAATGTTTTTACGATCAAATTTAACACCTCGCAAAATGTTCGTGCTTATCGTTACGGCAAGCGATTTTTTTCGTTATTTTTATCGATCGGTAGTTTACGAAAATAATCGCTATGTCGGGACTGCGGCCCCTGAGCTCGCTCCTAATCTCGCAACTGTGTCAAAATCACGTAGCCTGCGATCGTCCTCTTCTCTTCCTTTTCTCTGGAATAGCTAGGGCCCTCTTCACAACGTTATCTTCACCTTAATAATTATCAGTGACACACAAAATTAGTGCTTCCATTGTATGTTATATATGGATATATATGGATAACTTTGACACAAGTGGAATCAACGATAGAGATTTCGTACATCGTGATTTTTTATAATATTTCCATACTCGTTAAGCTAAAACGTGTTTTGTCTCTTTCATTTTAAAAGAAAAATCATATGAAAACAAAGACAAAACATAACATATTAGCTCAGTAACGGTTTATAATTCTGATGAACAAGGATCTAAATGTGAATGTGACAGATAAACGTTTCCCTAAATGTTCTAAATTATAGTGGCATCGAAATCCACTTAAAAGGTTAAAAGTTATATGTGAAGTTACAGACAAACGCGGTTTCCAACTTTCTTTTATACTGTAGGTACATAAGACTTGACAACGCTAGTTAACAGGTCAAGTTACTGTATCTCAACCTTAATAAAGATATCGCGCTTTAGAATAACGAGATGTAGATTATTTTGGAAAACTTCGGCTCGTTAAGGTTTCTTATGGTATTAATAAATAATTTATAAGCAATTACGATGATAAGGATTACATCGTGTATTTTGAGGATTTCGTACTGGTGTAAATAAAGTGACAAGTGTGTGTCGGACCACGCACAGAGAAGGGTTTTTACAATTATTAATAAAACCGGGACTATGCTATGTTAACACTTCCAAGGCTAACCTTTTATATACCGACGTTTCGACCGGATTGCACCAAACATGGTTGCGGGCAGACTGATGAGGACGAGCAAAGATACGACGACTACACTCATCTTCATCAGACACCCCGTGACCACGATCAGTACCATTCGGTCGAAATGTCGGGATAAAAAAGGTTAGCCTCAAAAGTATTAACGCCATATAGAGTCGGCTTCATTTAGAATCGTAAGATACGTTACAAATCACGAAAGTTTTAAAACAGGGTTCCGTAACAGTACATACATAGGTACAACAGTACATACGTAACAGTAGGATGTCTTCATAAAAAGTTAAACGTACGCGGTTTG
The DNA here is from genome assembly GCA_907165235.1 of Zeuzera pyrina. NCBI lineage: Eukaryota > Metazoa > Arthropoda > Insecta > Lepidoptera > Cossidae > Zeuzera > Zeuzera pyrina. The sequence goes on from OU015640.1 coordinate 14,824,118, forward strand.
AATGTGTGCGCGCTATGTACGCACGCGCCGTGACACGCACACGACGGCAATATTTTGGGCAACTATGGATGAATATTATAGCGCCAGTTGAGGTCACACGCAATACAAACATGCCACCGCTTCCGTTTGTCTTTAATTCGTTCGTCATATCGTCGCAAATACTAAAATGTCTTAATGGCATAAAGGAATGTATTATAATGTCCTCAGATAAATTATTTTATTTAGTAAATTAAAGTTAAAAAAAACGAAAAACATCCATGTGCATTGTTTTCTATTATTATGCACTAAATGTATAGCTAAACGAGATTCTCTCCGCATCACACTCTCAACGCAGGAACCCTATATTAATCCGGCCGAGAGTAGGTAAATAAATACGTTACGCGCGAAGCGGGTGTCGGCCTTGTTCTTTACATATTCTCTGATTCCGTAGTTTGGATGCACAATATTAGTTTAGTTTTCAGCAAAAATAAGTTTGTATCTCATAGCGTTCCTCAATGACACTGTGAAAAACAAAGTTATGCGTAGCATAACTTATCTAACTTGTAATACTACTTACTAACGTGTAATAATAAGTTTTAAAAGTATCTAAATCTAATATATTTTAAACAATTTAAAACAGCGAATACAGCTGTATAAAAAACTAATTTAATCACCATTTCCTTACTATTCGTGTTATAAATACCACGGCTGAAGTCTAGATTATTCTTTGGAAAATCCTCTATCTTCCAGTGAAAACCTCCGGACAAACGAGCAGAGAGACAGATAGAAACATTTAAAAAATGCTTGTTTGGGTCTTGGTTACATGTAGAAAATCATATAAGCTTAAGAAAAAGCCTTTATTTCGAAATCACAGACAGACACTTCAATTTTATTTATGTGTATAATGTTAGGAACACCGACGAATAAACATAAATGGGAACACTGGCGCCCTCTAGCAGAGTGCGACGGTGTTCGTGACGTCATAGAAAAGAACGACTGACGGCTTGTTCCCCACTACCGCTTGAGATTATATTATACATTCAGTCAAGAAAGTATCGTGAATTGATGATTTATTTATGGTTCCAATTTCAATTTTTTGTTTTTTTTGTTGTTGTTAGATTGGCACAACTGTTTTCCATTTTGGCGCGGAGTTTGAGTTGCATCTGTTATTTGGATTAAATACAGTGTTGTTTTTAGTTATATCATTCTAGTGTATATTGCGAATTTCATAATGGACAAAAACATCGAACGAAGAGTTTGTCTTAAATTTTGCATCGCCAATGAAATTTCGTGTTCGGAGTCACTGAAAATGTTACAGAAGGCTTACGGTGAATCGACTTTATCAAAAACACGTGCTTATGAGTGGTACAAAGCGTTCAAAAGCGGTCGAGATGTGATGGAAGATTTGCCTCGCTCTGGTAGGCCATCAACGTCTGCAACTGAAGTTAACATCGCAAAAGTGAAGGAAATAGTGACTGAAAATGCTCATTCAAGTTTGAGAGAGATAGCCGCCGAACTTTCTGTGTCTCATGAATCAATCCGTACCATTTTAAATAATCACTTGGGTATGAAACATGTTGCCGCTCGGATAGTCCCATAAAGCCCTGAATTTTCTTCAAAAACACAATAGCATAAGAGTCGCTGAGGACATGCTAGAACGAGTCAATTCCGACCCAACATTCATGAAACGCATCGTTACTGGTGACGAGACGTGGGTTTATGAGTTTGACATGCAAACTATTCAACAAGCTTCGGAGTGGCGCCTTCCAACTGAACCGAAACCGAAAAAACCACGCCAAAGTCGATCAAAAGTTAAAGTCATGTTGACTGTTTTCTTTAACTATCGCGGTGTTGTGCACTCGGAATTCTTGTCGGAAGGTCAAACGGTAAATAAAGAATATTATTTGGACGTTATGCGGCGTTTAAGAGAGCAAATTCGACGAAAAAGGCCAGATTTGTTGAAAGAAAATTCTTGGATTTTGCACCACGATAATGCGCCATCGCACAAGGCCATCATTGTGAACGAATTTTTGACCAAAAACTCAACAAATACCATCGAGCAACCACCTTATTCACCAGATTTTATAATAAAGTTCCTCAAGAAGTCACTCAATTAACAGAAAATATATTTAGATTAGTTATAAAACGTACATTGATTAGACAATCATACTATAAAATAAACGATTTCGTTGAAGATAAAACAATAGTCTGGAAATGATTTTCTCTGCACATACATTTACTGGCTCTCTGAATATTGTATTTTAATAAACCTTTTGTAAAATGATGTTGAAAAAATTATACCTGACTGAGTTTCTTGTCGGTTCTTCTCAGTGTCCAGGTTTTCTTTTCTCTTCTCTTTGAACCGAACTAAAGTAGATTTGACGTTCAAAAATACCTTGTGATTGGGTTTACTTGAATAAATTGATTTGACTTTGACTTTGACTTTGACTTTGAGATATGGCTCCAGCCGACATCTTTCTTTTTCTTAAACTCACATTACCACTTCATGGCACCCGTTTTCATTCGGTAGAAGACATAAAGGAGAATTCGCGGCGAGCACTGAACTCAATTCCAAAAATCATTTAAAAAATGTTTTTATGATTGGATTATTCGCTGGCGTAAGTGTATCGTTTCTGAAGGAGCATACTTTGAAGGTGATAAAATAAATGTGGATGAATAATTAACATTTCGTGTATCATTGATATTTTCCCGGTACTTTCTTGACAGAGTAGTATAAGTCAAAACTCGAGCGCTCCACGTCTCTCTATTGCGTTTTATATTCACGACTGCAGCACGAAGTGTTTGAATACAAATTAATCAATTATTACAATTAATAATTGATTAATGTTTAAATTAAAAAAAAATTAATTATCGATTAGCATTAATATTTAATATCAATAAATTAAATATTAATACTAGACGAAAATTTAAGTAAAATTTGGGGTGTTCCATTGCTAGAAGTATCTAACTTACTATTTATTTTTATCGTAGCTTACAATAGATGTCTAGATATAGATGTATAGATGCAGGGATGTAACTACGACTAAAAGACATCTAGACATGTAAAAGAGTTTTGTTTGCCTCGACGTACAGCAACATGACACGCTCGCGTCTGAACACACAAACAAACATAATGGTGCATTGTCTCCCTTATCTGCTCCTCGCATACGAGTTATTGTTGTTACTGATCAATATTGTCTACTTTCGCAATTTACAATAACACGCTTTTAGCGGTTGTTGCTCTTGCAAAGTACTGCCGAATAGTAAACTATGCTTTGGCTAGAATTAAGGTAAATTTGAAGTTGAATGATTTGGCAGATTTTCTGAATAGTCGAAGCATTTTTATACAACCTAGTTTCATTTTGATATTAGTTGGTATAAGACAAGCTAGGATGGGTTAAAATGTACTATTGCTTACATATCTTCAAATTATATCTCCAACGGATAAGCAAATAAAATAAAGTGTAATTTCCTTAAAACTACATTTTTTTAATATTTTTAGTGCCTGTAAATGAAAAACCGATACTTTAAGAGAACATTCGCGCATACGTCTGATTGTCAGATAGCAAATTTTTTCAGGAACTCTGTGATCTATAAACTTTAAATAGTGATTCATCTTGTTTTAAATCAAATATGTCCATATTGCAAATAAATATTACTGAAAATACGAGTGAATAAATACTGTACAGAGCGACTAGACAAGTGGCAAACGTAGCGTACAATCGAGACGCTTGCTGGCGTTATTGCTTCTCAAGTGTCATTTAGCTACGTTCTATACGGCGCTTTTCGTTCGACTTTACGTTACGCATGATACATAAGTTTAACGTTTGACTACAAATTTAAAATTCGTTGCGCTAGATTACGTGGTATATGTCATTCTTTCTACTAGCGTTTACGACAATTAAGCCTGTTACAATACTTCTTCTTGTGCTTCATGATGGTAAATAATACTGTGGACTATGTGGTAGATGATATATTGGTACCGTGCAGCGTGGTTCCGCAATAGAGCTGTCGTTTACATCTCATGGCTTATACTAGTTCTTACAGCTGTTTATATCGGATATGTACGTGACAATTTCCTTTGCAACAATGCGCATAGTTCATTTGTAGATCGCGCACAAGGTTACAATTTGCTGTGTCAGAGTAATATCTGGCACAAGCCACTTGTCTAGGCCCCCTGATTACATATACATATATTTGGTTCATATTTACGTAAGTAATGAAGAGATACACGTAATATGACAAACTTGGACGACAGTGTTATTATAAAAATGAAGAAAGGTATGCTTAGATATTTCGGGCGGAATGGAACGAATGAGTGACGAAAGACTGACGAAGAAAATGTACAGACTGAAAGTGGCAGAAGCCAAGAAAGACCAAGGTTGACTTATGAAGATGAAATAGCCTGAATTTTAGCTTACGGAAATAATAGTCATAGACAAAAGTAGACACATACATGTTGTAGGCGGAAGTGTGTAAGGAGAATGATGAGATTTAAGAAGGCGAAAGCAGTTGTAATATTTTTAAATTTAATATTGCAACACATGTGAGTTAACAAAACATATCAGTAAATCCAATGTCTTTTCACTTTACATAATTTCGGACATAGACTTCATATAGATGGACAAACGAAAGAACGAACATGAGTGCTTTTATAAGAGGAAGTTCGTTTAAAGTTCGAAACTTTAAAAATAAAAGCGATTTTAAGAAAAGATTTAAACATCTTAAGTGCAGTTAACTTTAGTGACTTAGTGATCGTTGCATCCAAACTTACGGTTCCCGGGCCACTTTATACCAAACTATTTAATTGAATATCAGGGGCGAGACGCCCACAAATTCTCCTCAACGAATAATTATATCTGGGTATAAGTGTGGCTACGTGGTGCCACGAACGTGCCAAGAACTTGGTGCTGCGTTCAAACGAGCTAGTGTACTCGAAAGTATTGTAATAATGTAGTAGTCGTAGTTAAAAAATTTGGTTACGTGCGAGTATATCTCTGATTTAGGGTTACGACATGGTGAATTCGTAAAGTTAATTTTTGAAGATCTATGTATCTATAAGACAAAAGAATTTCGTTATATTTTTCCTGTAAACTTTAAGTAAGGTTTTTATTTCTTCAGTTTATAAAATTTGTAATACAATAGTTGAATTCTAGTTATTACCCAATTTGTGTCCTCTTTAATTTTCCAATAAATATTATGAAATAGTAAGTAGTGCAAAATGTAATGTGCGTTAACATGAAAATATCTTACTGTTCTTAGTTTGTACGTCGCAGTTTCTAAAAAGTCGACTGTGATAGACAGACAGATACATAGACGGACAAACAACGACAACAAAAATTAAACAATACGTATCACGAGACACACAACAATATATGGCCAAAGTGAAGATAAAGCTTTTATTGCGGATACTACACGATGAACTTAGAACTGTACGTATATAAATTCATTTCCGAAAATATCCCGACCTGAATATTCTGTCCTAGTTTTCAAATATTTTATAGTTCATTCAATAATTTAATAATAAGTATTTACGACTTATTACGAAAACGTCTGGCTTTTTTAAACCTACAGCTACTTAAACTAAGTGTGATTCCATAAAACACTTATTCGAGAAAAATATAACGTACTTTGGATATGAAAAGCGTCATAGCTAGCAGCCGGTAATAAAGTGAATAAATACAGGACCCCGGATTTAAGTTTGAATCTGGTGAAGACTAACTTAATTTGTGTTTGACACGCTCTTAACTTTTCCTACATTAACGAGATAGTCCACTTTAATTTAAAAAGATAATATGAGGCAAGTTAAAGAACACTAAGCAACTGGACTGCATAGTGAATGGGGCATAATCTCAGCTATTGGCCTCACGTGCGCACTGCTGACTGCAGATTTTTCCCGCAGATCTGAGATATTGATAATTTGGGCTGACCCGCTCCGTGATAGAGACTGCGGGGTCGAATGAGGTAAAGAGATAATATCGTTTGATATAACAATAGATCAAACTGCAGATATTTTAATAAGGAGATAAGACATGAAAGCCATTACAAAGTCTTTATCTAACGAGCAGGTATGAGCAATATTTTACAATTTTCTAGTGTTCTATTTCAAAGTAATGAAAAAGGAACACTTATTTAATAACTTCGATGTCTGTCCGTCTGTTCGTCTGTATTTTAGTCTGTCATAACAGTTTTATCCGAGATTACTTGACGCAAAAAGTTGTTTGTAGTGATCGTTCAAAAACGGACGTGGCATTTAAAAGTAACATTCTCATTCATTCTCAACAAGAGTCACTCACATTCGGGATGCTTTGGAGTCATGAATAGAAGTAAATAAAATTTAAAATACCCTCAACTAAAAAACCTCAAAAAGGTAGAAAACCAATACCTATTGGCTCTTGAAGTTTATAATACGTTGTTTATGTCGCGTCGGGGGACTCCTAAGTTTTCCTACTGTATCACTTTTACATGTCTTCGCGCCGTATCCCCAACGGGGTAGTCAGAGAGGACGGAGCGCCAAGCGTCGCGGTCCTTACATACTTCTTTCGCTTCCTCAAATCTCATCATTCTCCTCACACATTTTCGCCTGGGTATGCGAGTGCTTTTGACAATCCGTCGGCTAACACTCTAGCTATTTGATCTTCATAAGTCATTTTTAGTTGTATTCTGCTTTTACTTAACGCATTTATTTACTTAGCGGCCCCTCAACGACGCGGACGACGCATAGATGGATGTACCTACCTCTGTTACTACTACTATTTACATTACATAAACTTAAAGAGCCAAAAGATATTTATTATTTTCTTCCTTTTTGAAGTTTTTTTGAGTCGGGGGTTTTTCAAATCTTTAAATTAATGTGATAAATTCCCAAAATCTTTAGCAATTTTCCGCTCAAACTCCAAAAACCAGCACCGAATCCGATTCGGTGCTGGTTAGCTGACCGAATCCTATCTCTGGTATATCCTGAGGATGATTCGTTGAGGGGCGAACCACGTGTCGATTAGTGGTTTTTGGAGTTTGAGCAGAAAATAGCTAGATTTTGGGAATTTATCACATGAAATGGATTTCCGCAAAGTAACACCTGAGTCTATACAATATCTTTAAATTAAGTTTTTAAACATGCTACGATCGACACTATCCCTACATTTATAATATTATATAAATTCGGATCCTAATCGCCATCTACCTCTTTATCATAACCTTTTCATTGAGACAATGCCAATGAGTTCAAACACGATATCTCTACTGTAAGTTAGTAAGAACTTTGATATCCTGCTGATTTCAGATGATGCTGCAGCATCAGTTCAAGGTTACCATGGTATTGTAATATCCTTCAACTCACAGGATACTAAATTTCGAATCGATCAGTTAAGTAAAAGTTCCTCACATCCCTTCGACAACTAGAAAAGAGCTTATAATCGTCAAACGGCTGGTAGCGACCTGGCGATTCCAATAATGCTGAATTGCATTTTAGTTGAATATATAGCAATTTGAACGCGTGGCTCGCCAGTCGTTTACATAACATTGCCCTGCCATGCCACTCTGTACTTATTAAATTGTGTAAGAAGAAATATAATCTTTGACACCGACATGTAATCTATTTATTTGGAGTTACAATAAAAGAATACAAAATGAACATGAAGAAAAATCCCTAAATTGGTGACCCCGATGAAAGAAGGCCTCGACATTGGTGACCCCGACGTGATGATTCCTCAACGTTGGTGACCCCGACCTGATCAAAATTCTTTATCGAACGGCGCAGTAACTTTAATTTAGAAAAATGGCACAACGAAACGAAAAAACAGCATTACTAGCAGAAGAAGTCAAGGGTATGCAACAACCGAACTTGGAAGCTATAACTTTAACATCAAAAGTTCCAGAGTTTTGGCCGGAATTGCCACGTATGTGGTTTGTGCAATTTAAAGCAATTTTGGCGCCGCAAAAAGCGAGTGACGAAACAAAGTTCAACTTGGTAGTCGCTAAAGTGAGTAAAGACGCTCTGCAGCAGGCCAGCGATCTGATTTGGACTCCACCAGCTACAGATAAATATGACACACTCAAGCGACGACTGCTGCAGGTGTACGTAGAAAGCGCAGAACTCCAGTTTCAAAAATTAGTCAGCGAGATAGACCTTGGCTTGGAAAAACCTTTGCAGTTACTAAGAAAAACCCTAAATTGGTGACCCCGACGTCATGATTCCTCAACATTGGTTGAAGAATTATTGCTGAATTGCATTTATTAAAGTAAAATGCAATTCAGCGTTATTGGAATCGCCAGGCCGCTACAGGCTGAACAGATTTTCTAGAAATATAGCTAAGAACACTCGCACAAGTTACCTTTCAAACAAAAAAAAATTATTAAAATCGGTTAATTTGTTTAGAGGCTACGATGTCACAGACAGATACACACGTCAAACTTATAACGCCTCTGTTTTTGCGTCGGGGTTTAAAAAGCATTGATAGGGGAGGGCATTAAATGGGGTATCAAATGAAAGCTCTCAAACCAAATCACAAATGCATAATATAAAATATTACCTACTTTGAATAATTATTTCCTATTTTTAAAAAATATGAATAACAAATGTTCTTCAAATATCTCCAAAGAAGCTCCAAAGGCATCATTTATAAAAATTTGAAGAATGCATGAATAACAACAACAATGTCACTAATCACGATAAAAATTTGTAGAGCGAAAGCGAGTGGTAGTGGAAGCCAAAGAAGACCAAGGCCTACTTACGAAGATCAAATAGCCAGAACGATGGTTGACAGAAGCATCAAAAACATTGGCATACCTCGGCGAAAATGTGAAGGGAATGATGATATTTGAGAAATCGAAATTTTGTTAGGAAAATAGAGTGAAGATTTATGACGATGATGATGGTGATGTGTGTACAAAGCAATGTCACTATTCTAACTGCCAATTACTTTTAACTCGTCAGTGATATAACACCTAGAATTAAGAAGCTTCAAAACTTACTGTTAATTCGTAAGGGAGCTCAACATTTTTTGAAATTCATTATTACAAGTGCAAAAAATTATGGTATAAAAACACAATGTCACAGTGATTTCCGCTCTAGGTAAACCTGTAGGGTTTCAATAACCTTCACAAAAAAAAAAGTGTCTAATTAATTGTAAATGTTCAAAACTAATGTAAAATGAGTCAATATAATAATGTCAAATGCTGCGCAACACTACTTAGTGAACCTCTACGTCTATTATATATGAGGAGGTGAAATTCCTTTATGCTTTCACGCTGTATGTATGATGATGAAAATATATACAGGGTTAATTTAAAAATACTAATAGCCTCTTAGTATTTTGTACTAAACATTATCCCCAATCACATTTGTTTTACGACTTTCAAAAATTCATAAGCTTTTTCTTTCATTTAAAAATAAAAATACATTAAATGTTTCTGAAAATGGCACCTACTCTACCTAGTTGCTAAAGCGGTACATGCGCAGCGAAGCGCTGAGGCCCGCACGCTTATTACGTAACTTGCAGACGGCATGCGATAGTTAATATCGCGCGGTATCTGCTGTCAAAACGAGAATTTGGGTAATGCAATTTGTATAGTGGCGCTAAATCTACCACGAAAAGTGCATTTTACGGTCATAGAATAATAGATACGCAATCGTCATACATGATACAAATTTTTTATTACAATTAATTACCGGTCGCGCAGTGATCGCGTGGCTGTCGCCGTCTGCAAATTTTTAGGTAATGACCTCGCCGGTGCGCTTGCACTGTACCATTGGAAATACGTACAGAGTAATTACGTTTCAGACAGTACAACAAAACTTAACAAATATTTTTTGAGGAAAGTATTGAGTTTTAAAAAAAAAAACGTAGAACAAAAGTTATTAGGTATGTTGACAGGAATTTTGCACTAAGAAGTTATTAGTGTTTTTAAATTAACCCTGTATATGAAGCAATGTCACTATTTTAATGCTTAATTACTGTTTACTCATCAATTATTTGCCACCTGGAAGGTAGAGGCCTTAATTCGCAAAGAACCCCAATGTTTTTAAAATGTAACAATAAAGTTAAGAAACCTCTATGTTTTTTTACGAATTCTCTAAATCATAGAGGATGTTCGTGAAATCGACTATTAGACATTCATAATGTGGTCGTGATCTGTTATTTAGTTGAATGAGAGGTTCAGAAAAAGAGTGGCTCAAGATAAAAATAATTTTTGCTGAATTCCGCCTTATTACATGTCCCAACAAACACAGTTAACGATTTTTAAGAATATAGGAAGATATGAAATTTCGGCACTGTAAAAATTATTTATTATCCCAAATGCGGTATTACAGCACTAACGTTATGTGAAGGCGGTTCTGAAAAATCACACGAGGTAGGAAGCACCTATACATTGCGGTAAAGCCAGCATAAAAAGTGAGGTAAAAATAATAATAAATTAAAATAGTCTGTTTCAATTCAATTTGCTATAAAGATAAATAAGCTTTGCCTTTTCATTTATTTAAGATATAATATTAAAAGACGAATTGTTTTTGACTTCATTAGTAACCAAAAAGCTTAGAATAATAACGCTTTGGAAATAATTAAAGACACCAAACTGAAGCAATTTAGCTATTTACTTGGAACCATAAATGGCTCTGTTTGCTGGGCAACCACATTTCAATCACATCTTTCTCAAACAAAATAGAAAAATTCGGTCTCTGTATTAAATGTTGTCATTATACATTAGAAAGACGTTTTTAACATTTCATTCCACCTATTACTGGTAGGTATTATTGCATTTTAATTGAAACACCGCTGACGCGCACATGCATAAATTTCGGTATCACTTGTTAGTAAATATTCCTCCTAATCGTTATTATTCTAAGCCGTAAAAAAATTCACAATAAATTTTATTTCATATTAGCATTGCTCTATTTTATAACTCCGTTTTACCTGAAAAAAAGAAAAACTGAAAATTATTGTTTACCTTTTTAGCAAACGAATTGAAACGGAGTTTACTTAACTTTATGCCAGTTTGTATTCAGTGTGGATAAATCATCAAGACACTACAAAGTCATCCTTGATACCAGTTTTGTCAGTAAATACTTGGGTTTGCAAATGAGAAAGCGAAAATATGTTATACACTTGAATCAACAGAGTGGATCATCGCGATCAGAGCGATAGGGACCTCAATATCTAACGATTTAAGTCTAATTTATGTGCCGCATTATTTAACGATTCCAGAGCTATTTAGATTTCTCTAAAATATTTGCAAAAATTACTTTATAAATATTTTATAAAAAGCCTTATCACTTAGCTGGCTTTTATGATTCGCGAAGAAGATAAGTGGCTATATCTAACAGCTAATATATTTTTCTCTCTTCCATAAAATTACAAATAGGCGGACAAGTTTTCTCAAAGACTATTTAATCAGCGAAATTTAGAATAATTACAATACGTATAATGTTTTATGTATTTCAAAACTTGAGTCTTTATTATCGCGAAGTTAAATAGACATTTTTTTATTTTATTTTAAACTAAAAAAAACTTGTAATTTACCGTTTCCCATTTCATCTCTAAACATAATATACAAAAAAATTCGGTATAAAAAATAGCCTAGATTACTCTGTGAAAAGTCCTCTACCTGCCAATGAAAGTCCCGTCAAAATCGGTTCAGCCATTTCAGAGATTATCTCGAACAAACAAATAGACCAACAGACACGAAAAAATTTAAAAATGCATATTTGGTTGTTGGTTACGTGTAAATAACCATGTAAGCTTGGGAAAAATCCTTCATATCGTAATCGCAGACAGACATTTTAATCGCCTTAAATTTATTTTTATTTGTATTACTATCTGATGCCCGCGACTTCGTCTGCGTTTTTTTATTTTTAAAATAGCCTATGTCCGTCCCCTGGTATCAAAGTATCTCCATACCAAATTTCATCGCAATCGGATGACCATCATAAAATACGAACAAACAAACATTGATTTATATACATAAGATGTCTATACATCGTACTAATTTGTGTATTATTTATTTTAAGCGATACCAACACATACAAATAACGGCAAACTCATTCGTTTTTAAATCAACAATTTCACATTTTCCCATGTTTTTGCAGACGCTACAGGCTCATCAATATTCATTGGTGTCAGCCCGTAGATTTATTAGCTGAAGTCATATCATTACGGCAGCCCTGCCGGGGTGTACAGGTAATTTTTATGTTTTCACCGGTGTAGGGGATAATCTCGATACAGGCGTATAATGAAGATGGATATTGATAGGGTTTAGCGGGTATTACGTAAGAATGTTTATGGTGATTACAGTTTAAGCGTGTATTCAACGTGAATATGCGAAGCATAATTTAAGTTTCTTCGGGTTTTTGGAATTCGATACCTTAAAAGGAAAAACCGAACCCTTGTAAAATCTGTTTGTCTATAATCTATTAAATATAGATCTATTTCAAAACAAAGGCTCAATTAATGGTATGGAAACTCGTGATCGTGATCAGCTAGTTATTCCTAAATATAAATTACAAAAGTCAAGTGCGTCATTTTTGGCAACTGTTCGTTTTTGTAATAAAATTCATCAAGAAATTACTCACTTAACGGAAAAGAGATCTAAACTTGTTATTAAACACATACTGATTGGAAAAGCGTACTACAAACTTAGCGATTTCATTGAGGAAAAAATAATAATCTAGAAATAATTTTCTATGCACACTCATTTACTGGCTATATGAATATTGTATTTCAAATAACTATTGTAGAATGATCTTGAATTTGATTTGATCTCTTGTCAGTTCTTCTCAGTGTCCAGGTTTTCTTTTCGAACCGATCTAAAATAGATTTGACGTTCAAAAACACTTTGCAATTGTATTTAATTGCGGGTCTATGTCGCGTTTAGCTAATTACCTATTATATCCCGACATTTCGACCGGATTGCATCGATCGTGGTCACGGGGAGACTGATGAGGTTGAATGTCATCTTCGTAGTGTGCGGTTTCTTGCAACTACCCACACTCATTCATCGCATTTTTAATTTTTGTTATTGTCACCGTCGGTACTTCAACACACTACACTAACGACATCTACACACTGGCCACGTCCGGTTTTACGGCTCCGGACACACTCACTGATGACAGTATTCCATGATGTTGATAAGCGGTATCCATCTTCCTTGTTGAAATTTTGGTATTTCAACCGCCTCTCGTACTATTCTGGAATAATAGTGTCGATCAGTGAAAAGGACCTGCGGCTGATGCAATTCAATGCAGTGATTGGGTCCTGACTCCAGCAAGTGCTCGGCAATGGCTGACCTATTTGTCTGTCGCTTTCTGACAGCTGTGATATGTTCTCTGACTCTTTCTGCTATCGTTCTTTTCGTCTGTCCGATGTAGGAGCTACCACAGCTGCAATCCACCTTGTAGACACCAGGTGTCTGGAAGGGAATGACATTCTTCGGAGTACGCAGGTGATTTGCCATTTTAGAGTGCGGACTATACACAGTCTTAATGGAGTATTTCTTTAGTGGTGTTTTAACTTTGTCCGTTACTTCTTTTATATATGGCAAGAATGCTGACACTCTGCTGACCTCGGGGCGACGCTCCCTTCTCCGTGAGTGTCGTATGTTTCTTCTATATCCGTTTTACTGTGCGTGGGTTTTCGGTATAATATAATAATAATATAATATACTCGGACATTTCACACAGCGCCATCTAGTCCCAAAGTAAGCTGCATAGCGCTTATGTTATGGGTACTAGACAACTGATATACTACTTATATACTTTTCTTTTGTAAATAAATACATATTATACATAAACACCCAGACTCGAGACGGGAATCGAACCTGCAACCCCCGTTTACTTTCCGACGCGCTAAGCCATTGCGCCACGGAGGTCGTCAAACTGTATACTGTGGCAACGGGCAACGATCAGTCTATCTCCATTTCAAATGTGATCCTGATGTTAGGGTGTATGGAGTTCAAGTGGCTAGCAAATTGTTCCACCTCCTATCTGGTTCCTCTCATAATACAGAAGACGTCATCTACGTATCTCTGTATCTCTTCCACAGTTTCGTGTGTGACAATTGTGGTGTTATTATTTTTTCGAAGTATTTCATCCAGATATTGGCCATTACCGGTGCTACTAGACTACTCATGGCCACTCCGTCGATCTGGAGGTAATATTGTCCATGGTATATGAAAAAATTACCTCTCAGACAGTTCTTCAGTAAAACAATATACTTGTCGGACAGACCATTTTCCCTTAATTTCCTCTCGATGACATTAAGACAATTCTGAATAGGAACATTGGTGAATAGTGACTCAAGATCAAAACTCACCATCACTTCATCCGGTTCCATTTTCACGTTCCTGATGATGTCTACATAATGGCGAGAATCTTTCACGAACGATGCAGTTTCACCCAACAATGGTTGCAGTACCGTGGCAATGTGCTTCGCCAGATCGTAAGTGGGAGACCCACAATCGAACCGAGTGGTACATCGTTCTTATGGACTTTTGGCAAACTATATATCTTCGGTGGTTGAAAGCTCCTAGGTCTAAAGAGACGTTCAAACGCATCGTCCGTAAAAAGACTCTTGTAGTCCCTGATCAGTGCGCGTATTCTCTTTGTGACTCTGGCTGTCGGATCATATGACACTGGTTTATAAACAGAAGTGTCTCCTATAAGGTTCCGCATCTTATTGTCGTAGTCACTAAAATTAACAATTACGGTGGCGTTTCCTTTATCGGCCTTTATCGGAGTTGTTTCGAATTTCTTGTAGTGCTAGACGCTCTTCCGTAGTTACGTTTGGTTTTGGTGGCTTTGATTTTCTGAGAATAACGGCAACATCCTGTCTAAGTGTTTCCGCGGCGGTAGACGGCAGTTTATTGCGCATTATCGCTTCCTCAACATTGCTTATAATGTTTTCGTACGGAACCCGCTTGGGTGTTAAAGCATGATTTAATCCTTTAGCCAAGATGTTGTGTGTGGTATTATCAATGTTTGCGCTAGAAAGTCATGAAAGTTTAAAAACATTAACTTTGCAATTGGGTTTACTTCAATAAATTGATTTGATATACTAACATGAAATTTGTATCTATACTCTGCTCAACCTTATGTGTCGCGAACGCGTTTACAATATGAAGTGCTTTCTTAACCATGATCATAATTATTGTAGATGTCACTAGGCTACTCAGTCCACTGAAAAGAAAGCCAATATTATCTTTAAATGATCTATTCTCTGCTTCCAGCATCACACGATATGACATCTCAATTACAACCCCCTTATTTTAAACGTAATTAATTATTACAGAATAATCACATTTACCTTGGAAATCTTACAGGACTTCGTTAACACCTCGTCTTACAGTACTTTGTAAACACTTTTCGTTAAACTCTTGTAAAGAGGACTTGCTTGAATAGAATGTCCAATGTGCGAATTGGCGATATTTTAGTAGGTTAATAGGCAGTGTTGCCATTTAAAACTTTCGAAATAGGAAAATAGTAGTTATTTGAGGGATGACGCTAACACATCAGGGGCTGGTGGTTGCTTGTCTTCTCCTATGTATAAAAAAATGGTTACTAATAATACAGAATGCATTACAAATTACATTACAAAATTTATTTTGTTTTTGCTGGTAAAGGCTTGTTAAAAATGAACGCTAGAAAACTACTTTGTGAGAAAATCAAAATATGTGTCCGAAGTGTTGTTATTAAAGCTAATAAAAGTTAGTACTCCCAAGCGATAGATTGCGAAACTGTGTGGGCGCACTCAGGGTAAAATAAAAAAAATTAATGATGTAACAATCTTACATTGATGTTGGCCTGGGAGAGACTGGACAATATAGTTCGTGCCAGCTGCATCTCCATCTGAGCAGGTTGTTAAAATCAGCCAAGAGATGGGGCTTATTACGACTACTCGTGGAACTAAAAATTGTAAAATCCTCGATAGATAAAACTAATTCGTAATGATTCCCACCAAATGTAATAAGAATATTTCTGAATACATTAGCTTGCACAAAATTTTCTTTGTTTGCAAATTTTTTAGCTATTTTGTCTACCAAACTTTTCAAACTTGTTGATCAACTTGCGTTTCGCTTCTCACCGAGGCAACCTCAGGATACTCAGGAAACTTTGGATACATTGTAGAGCTCAGACTCGGCCAGCCAGCATTGAATGAAATCATTCTACGGAATCATTCGAATGCCATCATTCGTTCGCATCTGGACTCTGAAGTTTCAAACTTATTGATAAAACACGTGTTTATCAATAAGTTTGAAACTTTAGACAGAAGAAAGTATACAATATGTAAATTCTGTGGTTAAGTTTGTGTGGTAGAGCCACGCCGCATTGCAGCACGAAATGGGCCGGCTTCACCGGTTAAATACCGCCCTTACAGTATATCGGTATGAAATAACAGTATCTATTGCTGTTGCGTTTCGTTCGGTGAGTAAGAGTGCCGGTAGCCATCTCCCCCATCCTCCTCCTTTCCTTAAAGGCTGCGAAGCACCCGTGACTCCCCGGACGCTGCGGAATTCCATGGACAGCGGTGGTCACTTTCCATCAGGTGACTCGCTTGTTCGATTGCCCCCTCTTTTATGAGAAAAAAATTTCCGTGTCTAGTATCAAAGCTCTTGATCGATTGAACCGACATTGCATTAAATTTTTTCTCTGAAAGCTACAATTTTCAGAATTACGCTTAGTTATGTTTGTTAGGTATATGGGTTATTTTTATTCGGCCTTTTAAATTATGTTTTTTTGTTTTACAATAGAGAATATACACGAATCATCTGGTCTTAAACTTGGGCACTTCCTGTGCTATAAGAATCAGACGACGACTACAAAGTACGTCTCCCAGTTCACCGATATCCGAGACAATCTAGAAAAGTTCGTTTCCCAGATTGACCCGACCGCAAATCGAACCCGGAACCTTCCGCGCTTATCGTATCGAGGTCGACAAGGTTGTCGATTATAAAGATGTATATGTGGTACAAGGCTTGCTCCCTCACGCAGAACGTGTACTGGATGACCTGAATACGTCCATTGCAATCTGCAACTCGTGGGTAGTTGTCGTCGTTCTGAACTTTCCCCGTTACGATATATAAATAAAATTGTGGTTGACACAAAACTGTTTTGTTTCTCTGCAGTTGCGGTTATTTTCACGACGGCGCTAAAACGGATTATTTTTAATGCCTTTTGGATATTTTGCTGTACAGATGAATTTGAATTTATTCGACAAAATCATGTGAGTGTTTCATATCAATATGCATAATAATGCTGTATGCAGCTTAATTGATTTAAATAATTTCGTTGCAATACAATTGTTCGTAATCTTGAACGAAATTGCTATTAAAAATGATCGCTTCGCTATGTTCGGCGCTGAGTATATTTTTAACTTCTTCTGTAAATAGAGAGTTTCTTTTGAACACAACACATGGTAATGGAAATAGAGATATAAGCACGTGAGCACCATAGAAATAAGCACAAACATTATGATATTTTATTTTAATATTTTTATTTATTTATCTATATATGTAATTACGTAATGACAAAACAGTTCAGTGCGTTTTCTTCCCTGTTTGTCAGCCTATTATCTTTTTGTTTAGTAGCTAATGACGAGCTTCAGTGTTGTCAATAAAAAATTTTTGGAAAGAATTATATTAATACGTGAAGCGAAAACTGCGGATCATTCAAATATGCGGATATTTCAAATATTGCGCACATGGAGGAGTGTGAAATTTGACATAGTTTTACATTCGTACTGCCAATGTCATAGAGGCTGCCAATGTCAAACTCATAATAGTTTGTTTATATATATATATAACCTCCTTCGATCAAACAGTCGCACAGAGTAGAGATTGTTGCTAAAGGGAATTTATATTTATGGTCGAATTCCGACCATCGGGGGAGCTCTGGTATATTTAATTTTATAGAATCATTTTATTTAGGCGCGACAGAACATCAGTGTTGCACTCTCTGCGAACCGAGAGACACTGGAGCGTTTTCGCTGCTGCAGCCTCACGAAATCACAATGGGCGGAGCGTTTGCTCTAAGAGCATATCCTTAAATTGTCCATTTTTGTTGACAGTTTCTAGATTTTTACTAATGTTCGTGACTAGGGAAGGTCACAGTACAACGATACATAATTGAAAAAAACATTTTTTTTTTAACTAGTTTCAGTAGCTGCAACACTTAAGATTTACGAGTATTTTGCAAATAATTATTACAAGACCGACACATAAGCTGACATGAAATACACTGACTGTGCGAGCTTGCCATACTTACTATACCTAACTGTTTCACTCGTGGTTACGCTCAATGAGATAGAAAGAGACAGGAAAATTCGTTTGGCACACGGTGGTAAGAGAGGCTATTTATTGTATATTATATTTCTTGGTCCGAAACTGTAGCATAGATTTTTTTTTCATTTTGCCTGACAAACAAAGTACACTGGGATTTGTGGCGGGAACGGGGGAAGCGAGGTTGTCATTTTATTTAGATTTTCGATTTTTTACATTTTTGGGTGTTTTAAAGTACAAAAGTGATAGTATTTTCTGTTTTAAAGTTCTGTGCAAGTGAAAAGAATGGAGTAGGTCTAAATAAACCTGTGTAGCTGAAGTTCTCGCGCTCTTCCAAGAAGTCCTATAAAACTTTAGTAAAGCCTACTATCACTACTGGAGGAGTTTTAAGATAAGAAAAAACGAATTTACTTGTGACTACTTATTAATACGTGACATTGGCAAATGCGCTAAACTGTGCGCCATGCCATAAAGAAAGAAAGAAAAGAACTGTAGCATAGTGTTGTATTGATGTGTAAGGTTGTTGATTATCATTGTTGGGTCCTTTTTTCTTTCACATAAAATAAATGAAATAAAAAGCAAACAAGCAAAAAATTCTATCAAGAACAAAGCCTGTCAGCGGCAGCCAAGTTCGCGAGACGCGAGTGAATTTTGTATTCTTCGATATGTTTAAAAGTTTAGCTCCAATATTTTCGGAGATAAGAGATGGGAATAGTCATGTCGAGTTCGAACATTCAAATTGCGTCTTCTTTCATTCTCGTGTGAATATATATGCATAAAATAGAGAAATACGCTCACTCACTGATTATTCACGAAATCTCAAAAAATACTAAAGACAGAATCACGAAATTTGGTCTGATGACCAAATGAGGTCTATTGAAGTGATGAGACTATTGTGTAATATACAAGGTAATGTAAAGGCCCACAAGAGAGGGTTTTAGGAAATTTAAATTTTAAGGGTGAATAGGAGGGTCGTGATGTAACTTTGTAAGAGACTTTAATATGGAATACGGCTATGAAATTGAGTGAGTAGTCAATAAATATTAGAAATAATGAGACAAGTGTTTCACATTTTACGTTTTCACGGCTGAACAACAAGATCGATTTTAATGAAATTTAGAATAGAGATGGATTAAATCCTGGGGAAGAACATAGGCTACTTTTTTTTAATTCCACGCGAGCAAAGTCGCGGACAACAGCAGTATATGTAGTATTATAATGTCAACTAGTACAAAATATGTAGGTTAAGGCGACGCATTGGAAATTTTGACAGCAAGGATCTCAATTTTTCTAAGTGACTACAAAACATATGAAAATGATATTTAGTAACCTGATTCTTCATTTCATTGGCTTTATTTTGTCAGTTGCGATACACGATTGGTTTACTTTTGTAACACAAAAAAAACCTCTTTTATATTATAACAGAGATTTACATTTTTCGGAGTAACGGAACAGATTTATGATTTTCAATTTTCTGAGCAGTTTATTCTAAACATATTCTTCAAAATAGCAGTTGGATTTTTTAATAATAATTACTAAACTGCTTACAATAACTGAAAATAACTGCTTTTTCGTATGTTTATGCGTTAGGTAGTTTATATATAGTCTATAGTCTATTTTGGATTAAATTATTGTTTATCAATGCGTCGCCTTAACAAGATTTCACACTTCACATCCGTATTTCGCTGCATATAAAAATTTCACACAAGTTCAACCCTGCCCTATTTTTTTATTAAAATGTAAATTTGCAAAAATCCTTTCTTAGCAGATTCCTACATTACATAAACTATCATCATACCAAATTTTATGATCCGAGGTGACCCAAGAAGAGTCCATAATGTGTAACGTGCTTCAGCCACAACAATAGCACGGCTCCAATGTTCTTTACGAGATTTGAAAACAATTCACATACACCAATTCACATGCATGTACACCACTGGGTCAATGAATCATTCGCTATACTTGAAAAAAGTCTTAAGAGTGGACAAAGTAAATGTTATTAGTCGGTAACCCATTCCAAAAACGAGTGTATGCGTTGCGGCTTTCCTTCGATCGTAATTATAAACCAACCACAAACACTACATTCATAATACACTACAGACGATAACAAACAAACACACTTCCGCATTTAAAATAATATAAGTTGGCCAACTTGTCTAATTCGATTATAATTCTGCTGTAACTTTTAAGAGCGGGAACAACGGGCCCTTCCAATTATTTCGCAAGATACAAGTCTCAAACCCTCCCTTATAATTAAACAAAGGCAGCGCTGTCCATCAAAACGCACAATACAATAAACATGGGGCCGGAACGACGGCAATAAAACAGGGGCGCTCAATCGAGGCCCGCGGACCAATTTTGGCAAATCGACACTCGCATGGCCGCGCGTCCGTGTTCTCTAAGGGATGGTTTAATTCTGATGAGAACTATTCAGTTTTTTAGAATTATGATCCTAAATAGAAAAAAATGAACACTTTAGTCACCACGGTGTCCGTGTGTTCGTCTGTCTATTTGTCTGTTTGTTTGCCTATCGCAGTAGATATCTTTGCTCGGAGATTATTGGAGTAAGCAGCTGTTTGGTACAATTACAATAAGCAGTAGCCCATTGAACGTTAGTTGTAAAAGTTAAAGGCCTTTTGGGGCCTTTATTAAATGGTAAAAACTGCTTGAAATTTTCAGTGAATAGATATCTCTTAAGCAGATGTTTTATACAAAGAGGTCTCTGTCGAGGCTTTTTGACAGACCACAATGAGGTTCCTTCGAAAGGGGCGTGAAAATATTTTACGGGGTCGGCAAATAATATTTCTGGTGTTGTAGGCGTCTGTAGACTACGGTAACCAATTTGGGTGGATTGTTTGCTTGCTGTAAAAGCAGCAAATGCCAAAAAAGTGACATAAAATAAATTCTCAATGCGACAGGAAGAGTTAAGCCGAAAGACTTTTGATACAAGGTAGACAAATCTTTAAATTGATTTGTATGAGATTTGAAGAGACATAAAAGAGAAGCCTCTTTTCTTACCAATTAGCGAATACGCCCCAGAATACCTGAACAAATTGTAACTTTGCACATACAACTAATCATATCCCGCACACGCGTTTATTATTTCTTTGCAATATTTTGGTATTGCTTTGTATCAAAGTCTAGTAAATATAACCAAGTACATTAAATATCTTGTGCAAACACAATATTAGAGGTTTTCAGTTACTTCTATCGTGTCCGTTGAGAAATCTCATACTTTACTTATGTATTTTTAGACACTCGTAGGTAGAAATTGAGATATTTTATTCCTATAATATGAACCGTGTACTGTGGTTTTATTTCTCGACAAATACATTAAAAAAATATAAATACAGTGCAATATTAGATGATGTTAAAATTTAAATTTATAATTGGGAACATTATTACTTAATAAATTCAATAAAATAATTTCCTTACAGCATGAACCTGTCCACAAACTCGTTTACCGTTAACCCAGTAATATGATGAGATCCAGCAAGACGATCCCCTGGACGAGGCGATATTCATTGCCAGTTCTAAGCAACACCAGACATAAATGTTACATTGACAGCGCGCAATTGACTCGGATCATTATGTCGCTACGCGTTAAAGTATTATTGCTACACAAATGTGGTATTGAAGGGTAGGAAATATAGGGTTGTGATGAAAATTGTGTGTTGCGTACAGACAAATGTACGTATAGATAAACCAATTTTACAGTTTTTAACCTTTCATATAACTTTTTTGTTGGTACGAGAAATGTGACATTTTCGTTTTTATTCGAGAGCTAATGTCACAAAAATGAAATCTGAGACGAGTGCTGTCGTGTCTGTCTGTATGTCAGAGCCGTTTCATTATATTTCGTTTTCTTTCCACTTACAACTTACTGAGCCAAAAAGAGATGTTTCATTTCTGGCCATCATTATGTACAGTATACGCAGGAACCAAGAAATATACTGAGAACAAGGCTATTGCAAGAAAATGTTAACTTATTACTGATTTTACTGGCAGTAAAATATTTTTGAAACTACTTGCAAACTACTGAAACGGCAATCTATGCTTCTTTTTTTTTAATTTCTTCCTGACATTGACACTTGGAATAATAAAAAAAAGATTTTTTTTGTTGAGTTGGCTTCAGTACATCCCTAACCATCGGATATTATTCACAATATTATTACTTATAAATAAAAATATAAACTAGTAATTGAAATCGTTTAATTTTACGCATTATTATGACAAAGTTATATTGCTCCTCGTTGCTCCGTCATATAAATTGATGGAGGTTGTTCTTTAATGTATTGACTGTAATATAAAACAAAAAATAGCTGTTCGATTTTGTTTTTTTTGAAGTGATTGAAAAAAAAACAATTTCGAGAGAATTTTTCTCGTAAGTGTTCGTGAACAAAAACTATGCAGGATATTTTTTTGATTTAGATCAGACGTAACATCTGATCTAATGTATCATGTTGTCAAAAATTAGCAGCTAAACCAATGAAATCTCTATCAAGTGAAGCTGTTAATTACTTAAACGTAAATTTTCTTACATTTGTCATTAATTTCGTAATCAGCGACCCCAAAACCCCGAGTGTACATTTCGGAAGGAATTCCTTGAATTTTCGAATTTTTGGCCAGTTTTTTGGGAATCGGCCGCACTGTGTAGTGATGGGAAAACACTGACAAACGTTTACCACTCCTATCTGCTGCGATCAAAATTTGTAGTCTGCAATATTACTGTGATATGTCCCTACAAACTTATCGGATTGACATATAATTGATAGGATTATTATTTGACTAGCTATACCCGCGACTTCGTCTGCGCGGAAAATTTTTTCGTGGCTTTCTCGGATTAGGTTAAATTATATGTAAATATGCATAGTATGTCTAAACATTGTAAACATTGTTTCTGAAAAAAAGTATGTTTAAGCTTACGTCTGTCTCCGGACACATACTATCTTTGTACCAAACATCATAATTGGTTCGACGGTTCAGCATTTCCCATACAAAGTTTTATCCCCCTTTTCACCCCCTCTTGGGGATAGTTTTTTGATAAAAAAGTAGCCTATGTTTGTTCCCATGTGTCAAACTATATCCATGCTACATCACAATCAGTTCAGTGGTTTAGCATTTCCCGTACATAGTTTCATACCCCTCCCTCCCGTCCCCCTTTTCACAGATTTTTATAAAAAAATTAGCCTATGTATTGTTGATAAAAAGAAGTCTTATCGCCGCACCTCTCACTATCAAGATTTAACGTTTCCCATACAAAGTTTCATCCCTGTTTTCACCCTTTTAGGCATAAGTTTTTGATAAAAAAATTACCTATGTCCATTCAGTAATGTTAAACTATCGACCTGCCAAATTTTATCATAATAGGTTCAGGGGCTTATCATTTCCCATACGAAGTTTCATCCCCCTTTTCATCCCTTTAGGGGTAGATTTTCTAAAAAATAAGAAGCCTACATGAGCGCAATCACGTGTTCTTACGACGTACCGATTGCCATTAACATCAGTCAAGCCGTCCTTTAGTTATAAAAGGACAAACAGACAGACAGACAGACAAAAATTTTAAAAATGGTAGAATCGAAATCAGTAAGTAATAAAATGACTATCTATCGCAAAATTTGACAAAAAATCTGAAATTACAGACAGACGCAAGAGATTTAAATGGGAGTATAGAAGATTATGTATAAAATTGCAATGTTGATAAAGTATATGGTAGGTATAAACTTTTAGGTTAAACGTGTGGATACTGTGAGTGTTGTGTGTAGGTATCCTGAAAACCATTTACAAATATCGGGGGTAGATGACAAAACATCTACCTCAGACACGGAGTGAAACTTGCTGCGACAGTTTGCTCGAGACCACGGCCGATGCAACTCGGTCGAAACGTCAAGCCAGAATAAAAAGGTAATCGCGTTAAATTTCCCGTTTTAGATATATTCTATATGGTAGATATATTTATAAAAATTCTGTCTCATATAGCACGACATGTGACATTGATTTATTTTGAAGGTTGATCAACAATTTTTTGTCTCACTGTTATCCCTAAATTCTAAACAAAAATTACTCAGAAAATGTATTGTATTGCATTTATCATAAAACTGGATTACACGAATATAGGAATCATATTATTTTTTTATACATCCATGTAACCATGTATCTATTTCATCAACAAATTAAATTAACATATAATAATATTTCGATATTTTTTCGTACTTCAGTGATTGTCCAAGAAACACTTTTAGTTGTCAAGGGACAATTTCGCTACTCTGTGTCGATTTTATAATGATTTCCATTCATAAAAGTACTCATACGTTTCGCACAGATTTACAAATATGTAAATGATTGTCTATCTATATTGTACAGACTCAGGTGTTACTTTGCGGAAATCCTATTCGGATTCGGTGCTGGTTAGCTGACCGAATCCTATCTCTGGTATATCCTGAGGATGCTTCGTTGAGAGGCGAAACACGTGTCGATTGGTGGCTTTTGTAGTTTGAGCGGAAAATAGCTGAAGATTTTGGGAGTTTCTCACATGATTGTCTATCTTTTTCGGTTTTAATACTATAAATAGGTAAATAATAAAAAAATACCACACTAACTGACCTGTTGGCGCGGTAGCAGAGCATTTGCCTTCCAAGGGTTCAGGGTTCGATCAGTCAGTTTAAGAAACTTTTCCGAATTGGCTTGGAGTTTGGTTGTTACCGCGAGCTCCCCAAGAGTTCTTTGTGTGGTAGCCATAGTATAAGGCTTAGTATAGGCTACTTAGTTTGGGTCACACAATTTGCGTAATTATCTAGAGTATTATTATTATTATAACCGACTAGTAAAAGAAATAGTTGGTCAACTGTTATACATCCATGTAACCATATCACTGGCAATTCAATTTTATTATTAAGATTAGTCTCATGGTCGATTTCACCAACGCCATCTAAGTCGTCACTTGTCACATAACTATGTACAACCTAGATTAAAAGAACCCCTAAACTGGTTCTTAGATAATATTCGTTTTCACTAATCTAACGATTCCCTAGTAATGTCAGACATAGATATGTGACGTTTTATTGTTTCCATAGAGAATATTCGTTTCCAAAAGTTTATCCATATTGTCAAAAACTAACACACAAAATTATTTTATAGGAGTTCGCTAAGTGTTAGGGAAATTTGGTGAGATTGGGCATTATTTTTTTACCCCGGCTGGTTTTCGGATATCAGATACAGGGATGATTGTCTACAATTCAGCAATCCATGAAATATGTAGTATCGAACAAAACTGAGTTATTCATTTGATATTTAAATATAAAAAAACTTTGAGTAGCAGAGAACTCTATAAGTTAAAACCTCGCAACTGACAAACAAATCAGATGCTAATTAAAAGTTTTTCCGCGAGTGTACAGTGAACAACAAACAGATAATGAAGCAAATATTTTTTGTAGTACTCACTGAAGAATGTTTGAATCCAATGTGTTCTTATGAGATGTAAAAAGAGATAGCATGAAGCGCCAACGCCAAGCACCGTAGTCCTTACGAAGACATACTTCTCCCGACTCTTCAAATCTCATCATTCTTCTCACTCAATATGGCTGGGGTATGAGAGTGCTTTTTAACCGACTTCAAAAAAGGAGGAGGTTCTCAATTCGACTGTATGTTGTTTTTTTTCTTGTTTTTTTGTATATTTGTTACCTCATAACTCCGTCATTTATGAATCGATTTTGAAAATTCTTTTTTTGTTTGGTAGATAATATTTCAGAGGTCATTTCAATTTCATCGGTATTGAAGCTTGAACTTCGAAGATACACCAGATAACACGACCTGGTTATAACTTTTATTTATATTGATGATTCTCTTGTATATCATTACGTTCCGGAATTAGAAAGAAGTTAATTGCAGATCTGCATTAGATATTTATTTAGATCAAGACCACTCAAAAGGGAGAAAAAAAAAATTTTATGAAAGAAAATTAAACCGCCTTCAAAAAAAAAACACTGAAAAGTACGAAATAACTGTTCTTTCTAACAGAAACTCAAGTACAATTCAAATAACTTCCTAAATAAGATACACATACCTATATAAATTAAATTTGACAGTTATTGAAGTCTGTGCCAAATGAATGTGCAACAATAGAAAGTCTATTAGTTTGGTAGGCTTGGCACCGACTTCAGTAACTGTCGAATTTAATTATATAGATATGTGTATCGTATTTAAGAAATTATTTGAATTGTACTTGAGTTTCTATTAGTAAAGAATAGTAATTTTGTACTTTTCAGTGTTTTTTTTGAAGGTGGTTTAATTTTTTTTTATATTTATATTCTTGCTAATTCATACTCTTAAGTCAGCCCGCTAAAGATCAAATGGTCGAATGGAAAGAGGCACATGGAAATAATGAATTATTAAAGACTGACGAAGAAAATCTACACTGTAAAAGTGGATGGTAGCTGAAGCCAAGGCTGACTTATGAAGATCAAATGTTAGCTGATGAAAATGTCAAAAGAGCTCGCATATTTAAGTGACAATGTGTGAAGAAAATGATGAGATTTGAAGAAGCGATAGATCTATGTAAATACCGCGATGCTTGGCACATCTCTGATTACCTTAACGTTAGGGATATAACGTGAGAATATGTAGGTACGTATATGTAAGTCAGCCTTTATCTTTCTTAGCTTCAGCTCACTTAATTTCGTTTTGTAGGTTTTCGTCGCCAATCATTCATTATTAATTCTTTCTATGCGTTCCAACGACACAACCACTTCTTCCTTCATTTTTAAAATAACACTAATAATAATTATCCAACCCAGCTATGTCCCCATATCCTCAAACATAATAATAATTAATAATTATTAATCAACCTTGTCATATCTCCTTATCTTTTCATTGCCTATTTTCAACCGACTTCAAAAAAAGGAGAGGTTTTCAATTCGAGTGCATGTTTTTTTTTGTATGTTTGTTACGCGATTACTCCGCCAATTATGAATTTATTTCGATAATTCTTTTTTTGTTTGAGAGAAAGGGACAAACAAAAAAAATTTAAGAAATAAATTAAACCGCCTTCAAAAAAAAACACTGAAAAGTACAAAATAACTATCCTACTAATCAAAACTCAAGTACAATAAAAATAACTTTAGAGCTATATAATTAACTTTGTCAGTTACTGAAGTCGGTGCCAAGTCTACCAAATTAGTAAACTACTGTTGTTGCACATCGATTTGGCACCGACTTCAGTAGCTGTCAAATTTTATTACATAGGTATGTGTATCGTAATTGTAAAGTTATTTTTATTGTACTTGAGTTTTGATTAGCAAAGGATAGTTATTTTGTACATTTCATTGGTTTTCTTTAACCCTAGAAAGATAATCTTATTTTATAGTACGGGAAAGATAATCATACGTCGTTAAGACGTGTGCTCTAGTTATTAATAAATATTTAAGATCATCATGTAAGTTTAGTATTTTTGTGAATGGTACTTATTGTCCATGTTGTTTTTATGTAAATAAAATAAAAACATGGTTTGCATTTTAGAATTTTAATAAAAAAATTGAATTATAAAAATTGTAAACTTTTTTAACCAAACAAAAATGAACTTAAATTGAGATCTTTTCTTTAGACTAATTATTCGAAATTATGGCTCACATAATCAACTTTTTATAACATCTTTACTTATTTTATAATAACAAAATAAAAGAACTAGTCATACTTTATCTTAAATGCACTTAGAACAAACATTATTTTTATGTTCTCCACATATAGGATTTTTGCACTTATCACAGACAAATTTAGACATCGTTCTAAGTTTTGAAGCACAAAATGCGCAATACTTACTCTTTTTTGGCATAGGCACATCATCTTCTTATTCAGAAGACTCAGTTGCTCTCTTTGTTAGAATATTGCTGATTTTGTCTTTCAGATTCGTAGGCAAAGTAGGTATATTCTGCCGTGTCAACATCCAAGAAGCTGTAAGGCTATTGCTGAGGTTTTTCATAAAATTGCGGCGACTCAATGGCTTTTCTTGCTGGCGCAAAATGTTGTGACAGTAAATAACGTAGGCATTTACATGTAGCTTTTGTAGCTGCCCAAATATGACCATTCTTGCCTCTTAGCCTTTGTATTTGTGGCCTATAAATAGGATCATTCGTAACTGAAGACGCGGGTCGCTCTGTTGTATTTTCAAGTTCTACGAGTAAAGGACTGTTATCAGCATGAGGTAGATTCACCTCTTCATCTTCAGTATCACCGCAAACTTCATCTTCTTGCAAATTATTCCCAATCTCACTATCCGATTCTCTCACCTCTTCTTCACTAAATTCTTGTAATAATCGGCATATTCGCTCGTCATTTAACATATTTTGTGACGTCATGATGTTATGCTAGCTTTCACCTAAGACACAAAAAAATACATGCAAAAATTAACCGTATAAATGTAATAAAAACATGTTCAGAAAAGACACAAAAGTAACTTAAAAGATAATCATACGTCGCTTAGACGTACGATAGGTTAATATCTACGAAAATAGCGCACTTACCCGAACAACGAGTGTGTGTCCTCCGAGCTGTTGGGGACCACTGAGTTGATCAAAAAGATAGTCGCCGTGTCGCGAGTCGCGTACGAGTAAAACGGATTTAACAAAACGGCACACGTCGATTAGACGTAGATTATCTTTCTAGGGTTAAGGCGGTTCAAGTTTTTTTTTAATTTTTTGTTATTTTGTCGAAGGTAACACCGCACATACCTTGTGAGATCGCATTTCAACCGCTTACGTCTTCTTTTCACTCGGTTTCAGACGTATCCAGACCGAAATCAAGTAAAATTATTCTTCTGAGCAAAAGGTATGAAATAAAGTTCATCCAATGAAAACTAAAATACAAAATATCCAGTGATGCGGAAATCTATCCACAGTGATCAAGTACATCTTTATGTTATTAGCAACAATTGCGTACAACCGTTTCGTGTTCAGTTCTGTTCAGGGATTCGTTTACGGTAGTGTTAGGCTGTTAGCGTCATAATGTCGGACCAAGAAACAATGGAGGGAGGCATAAACGACTGGCCCGTTAGCGCAGTGGCATATTTTGTTTTTATTTGCATCATATGCATCTGCTTTCCAAAACTAGGGTCTCGGGTTCGATCCCCGGTCAAGTCAATTTAGGAAACAACCTTTTCCAAATTGGCTTGGAGTCTGGGTGTTACTGGAAACTCCCCCAGAGTTCGTTGTATGGTACCCATAGTACAAGCTTACTACTTAGTTTGGGGTCACACAATCTGTGTAATTGTCTGGAGTATTATTATTATTATAAGCTGCCGTTCTTAAGACCGTATGTCAAACGAATTTTCGTGTCTCTTTCTATCACATTTTTCGTGTCTCTTTCTATCACATTGAGCGTAACTACGAGTAGACAGTACCGACTTCACGTACATTATATACTGAAACAATTATTCGCAAAATACTCGTAAATTATATGTGTTTTGGCTATTACTTCTTACTCACGAAAATAAAAATATGTCATGTTCAGATGTGTAATAGTGATACACAAAGCTATAACGAAAATAATTGCTCAAAAATTGATTGCAAAATTTTCTGGATACTATATAGAGGAACCAAATTCAGTTAGAACTATGTTATTCTGAGTTCTTAAATTACAAATTGAGTAACATGCAACTCAAACAAAAGAGCTTCACGGTTTGTATTCATTATAATAATAAATTAACGGGTTCTTACCGCGATATTAAATATTTTGAGAAATATTGCAACTTTATCTGTCACTCCCTTAATATATGGTAAGTATGGTAAAACTACTAAAAATCGTGATGATATAGTGAGTGTGTACTGTCGAGGGGACTATCGAGTGAGTTCCGTTAGTGATGGTGAAATATAGCAACTACGAGCGGAAAAAGGGGGTAGACTGAAATATGTGCTCTCGAATATCTACTCGCAGTCTCGCCAGTTAACTCGTGAACATGGTGCTTGTAACAGCATCGAAATATCGGGAAACTCAAAATATTTAATATCGCGGTAAGAACCCGTTAATTTATTATTATAATGAAAAGAGCTTCAACCTAAATTTTATTTGCATAATTATTGGATCTAATTATTGATTGCCACTAACGCCATCTGTTGTTGAACTGTAAAGTTCATGCTGCAGTATTAAGCATAAATCGAAAGTAAATGTACAAAAAAGCGCCATCTTTCATTGAGTGATAGAACTATTTGAAGATGGAAGAAATACAAAAAATGTTAGAAAATATTCAAACCAATTTGGCGTATCAAAAACAACAAATGAAAGAAATTTTAGTTAACATCACAACTAGTATTAATAAAAATATAAACCTAAAATATATTTATATTATATGTACATATATATCATATTATAAATAGTAGTCGTATTCACAAATCCAAGCCGTCGGATTGAATTTATGCTTTTCGACGATCGGCCTTTCCGCCACAGAAAGTTTTCGACGTTTGTGAATAACCCTCCAGTACTAATAATTTTAATTACTATAGGAAATAAGATGGAGCTATAGAAGAAAAAAAAATGTAAACACCTCACCTCTCCATACGGTTACTATATAAAAGAAGACTATCCCAAAAAATACTCCAAAAAGGAAAGAATTACAAAATTAACTAAACGAACTTAAAAAACAAAGCAAACGTTGTGTTATTAAATATGACAAGATAATAGTTTTTAAAACAACACTCAATGATCGATCTCAACAATCAAGCAAAAGAATTCTCGGTATCTTACCTTGAAGCAAATGAAAATAAAATATCAAAACCATATATATATATATATATATATGCATAAGACATGGAGAAAATTAGTGGAAAAAAATTTAAAATTTATGAACAGTAAGCACAAAACAAGAAAATTTGATACTGAGTTTCAATTCAAATTTGGAATTGAAGTCGGCAGGACATGTACGTAGAATGGCAAACGACCAATGGACAAAGATACACATACATATCTTCACGCTGTATCCCCAACGGAGTAGTCAGAGAGGACGGAGCGCCAAGCGACGCGGTCCTTACATACCTCTTTCGCTTCCTCAAATCTCATCATTCTCCTTAAACATGGTAATAAAATAGATACCTCGTGGCGGACAAAGAAACATAGGAAGACCCAAAAGACGCTGGGAGGATTGTAACAACAGTATTTAAACAAACATGTGGGTCGATTTGGATGAGAAAAGCTAGAGACAGAGAAGAATGGAGGAGACTGGAGGAGGCCTACGCTGAAGAGTCGACTACTTAACAAAAGAAGAGAAGTGAAAAAAGTGCTACATATATGCAAAGTAATCAATATATGAAATATTTGTATATGTATATATATGTATATACAGGGCTTTTTTTGTGGGGGCACGTGGGGGCACTTTTGGTAAACTTTAGAAAAATTTTTGGATTTTTTTTAATACGTTTAATAATCACGTTTTATTTCCAAAGATATTATGTTTTTAAACAATAAAAAAATAATTTATTTCGATTTTTTCCTCAAAACACAGTGAGTGGCAAGGGGTGGAGAGGGGGTACAAAAAATTATGGACTTACAACTGTATATATATATATATACACCTTTTTGTCACTTCTTTTTTGGGGGCACGCTAATTCTCGAAAGTTGTAAGTCCATAGTTATTATATACATACATACATATATATATATATATATATATATATATATATATATGTATGTATGTATGTATGTATATGTGTATGCATGTAGACATATATATATTGTATATACACATAAATGCGTAATGTAGACACGTAAAAAGTAATGTATAATAGGTAAAAGTAGAAATAAAGGCTATTTTATTTATTTGTATTTTATGTTCAGGTGTGTATCGTTATACTGTAACCGTTCCCTCGTCACGCCACGGTCTAGAGCTGCTCTGTCAATTTTAACTCTTGGACCGAGTTCACAATGGTTTTCGAGATCGATTAGCTATTCTGTGATGCTTTTGCAAAAATTCAGTGACAAAAGTGGAGATAAAATAAGTTGCCCACATTTTAATGAGTATAATCATGAGTATAGTAATAATACATATAAGAAATATAATGGACGGAATCATAGTAAGCTGCCACTCTTACCACCGCGTGTCAAAGTCAAAGTTAAACCAATTTATTCAAGTAAACCCAATTACGAGGTATTTTTGAACGTCAAATCTATTTCACTTCAAATGGAAAACCTGGACACTGAGAAAAACCGACAAGAAACTCAGTCAGGTATCATTTTCTCAACTTCATTGTACAAAAGGTTTATTAAAATACAATATTTTCATTAAGCCAGTAAATGCATGTGCAGAGAAGATAATTTCCAGACTATTGTTTTATCTTCAATGAAATCGTTTATTTTATAGTATGATTGTCTAAACAATGAACGTTTTATAACCAATCTAAACTTATTCTCTGTTAATTGAATAATTTCCTGAGGAATTTTCCTGTTTCTTTGTATTACAATGAGGGTAGCTATAGTAAGTATGGTAACTTCACACTGTCAATGTAATAATATAATAGTAAGATAATAATAGTCAGATAATGAGTTAGTCATAAAATAATTATTTGCAAAATACTAGTAAGTTTTGAGTTTTGACTACAAAAATAAAAATACGTCATGTTCAGCTGTACATCGTTGTATTGTCACCTTCCCTAGTCACGCACATTAGTAAAAATGTAGGAAGTCGGTTAATAAAAAAGGCAAATACACCGTTCATTGTTATATACTTGGTCCGAGGTCTGACTTTAGTCTGAAGTAGGTAGTTGTTAAATAACTGCCAAGTGATTGTGTAATGTAGTCGAATGGAGGTAGTCAGAGATAGTTAATTCTGAATGTGCGTTGCCATGTATTGTCCGATAAAAGCAATGCAATTAGAATTGAGATTATATTTTTTGCTGTATCTGCGAAGGGTCATTTTTAGATATATGGCAGTCAAAATTAATAGTTAAATTAGTGAATACAAGTGAGTGTGCTTTTACTAAAAGTCATTGTATTTGCTTACTGTTAACACATCAAGTGTTTTTCTCGTAACTCCTTATAAAATTTTATGTAACTTTCATAACCCTACTATCCTACTAATATTATAAATGTGAAAATTTATGAGGATGTGTGGATGTTTGTTACTCTTTCACGCAAAAACTACTGAACAGATTTTGATGAAACTTTACAGTAATATACCTTATACATCAGAATAACACATAGGTTATTATTTATAAAGATATTATGTGTCTTTGAACTTCGCGCGAACGAAGTCGCGGACAAAAACTAGTATGAATAATAAAAATAACACCGTGATGTTAGCAACACTAACAAAATATTTACTTGCGGCAACATTGTCGCCGCCATTTGCTCTCTTCCTTCTTGTAACTCTATAATGTATGTTTTTATACAATAAATTCAAGTAATTCAATAATACAGGATTTTTTCAGTAAATATACGTGAAACAGACACTATAATATATGGTCTCAACCCTTAACGCGTGGTGTACTCGTATTTTTAGAGTAAAAATGTCATACCTACTGCAACGAGCGAGACAATTTAGCCTTTTCAAAGCCGCTTAAAATAACTGGCCAAAATATAGAATCTACCTGACTCTCGGGACCATCAGTCGAGGGAAAGCTTCACAATAGGGATAAGTTCAAAATGGCTTTGTAATATACTGTTCATTCTAAAAATGTATGATTTGTTTAAATGAGGGCAGAGGATATTTCGTTGAGACGCTTTTATTTGTCTCGCCCTACATTATCTAGGGCGTTATTTTTTTGGAATCCCATTACAAATTCTTTGACAACCGCTTTTAAATACTAAAAACATGTGAAAGTGTGGACTTTTCTGTAGTATACATTCAGGTGTTACTCAGATCAGTAATCTCAGATTACAGCCGTTGTAGTATCTAAGCGTTAGGCATAAAACGCCAACTCGACGAAACTATCTAGTCTAGGCATTCGCGTCTAGAGCTTGACACGTTCATGACCTCACGTGATTTGACACGTTCATGAAATCTTGCCTATTTTATGTGTTAATATTAATAAGTAAGTATTATGTTACAAAATATTACTCTTGTAATTCCATACACTCTTATTGTTACTATTTTTTTGTACAATTCACCTTTGAGAGAGAAGGCAAAGAGATCTATGCCCATAACAGTCAAAGTCTTCAATAATAAAATGATATATTCTTCATGTCATTTCATAAAGTGTCGACGTCATACATTTTATTGTTTTATGGAAATTCTGACGACAAATAATTGAGGCAGTCTAGTAGGATCGCCTAAGGCGGACTAAGCCACAAAAAAAAATCTCAACATCACACTACTAAATAAGCACTTATTTCAACAATTCCACATAATGCACAATGGCATAGATACTTAGGACGCAAAACTACGCCAATTTTATGACACAATATCCACTAGAAATAATTTGCAAATAATTAAAATAAACGTCCAACCGCTCCCTATAAAAATCCGCCAAAAACCAAGAACTCCGCACCCTTATGTAAGCTACGATAACATTAAAGATACTTATAGCAATAGAACACCCCAAACTTTAGTTAAATAATCGATTAATATTTAATATCAAATAATAATTAATTAATTTGTATTCAAACACTTCGGGGTGCAGTTGTGAAGGTAAAAAGCAATAGAGAGGCGTGGAGCGCTGTGGAGCGCTCGAGTTTTGACTTATATAATCTCGCAGCGGTAGTGGGGAACAAGCCGTCAGTTGTTTTTTTTCTATGTTACGAACACCGTCGCGCTCTGCTAGAGGGCGCCAGTGTTCCCCTTTATGTTTATTCGTCGGTGTCGCTAATACTTATTAGTCATCAGTTAACTCAACACACCGTCCCATGCCCCACAATATTTTGACCATAAAGTTAGTATATACGCCACTATACTATGTTTATGGTTTTGCTAGATGTTTGTTTCCGTTAAAAAGTTACTCAAAGCGTCATACATTAGATTTACTGGTCTACATGTCATTTACTGTAAAGTGGATGCAGTAATGAAGATGCGACGATATCTACTTTTTTTCTAGCCAATAGATCCTTCAACATGGCTTTACAATCATCACTATTTGAACAACATCCGGAAGTAACTGCTCAACTGCTATTTTTTTAATGGAAGAGGAGGCAAATGAGCAAGCTAGTCACTTGATGGACAGTGACCACCGCCGCCCATAAACACCCGCGACATCCGGGGAATCACGAGTGCGTCGCATTAGGGAAAGGAGGGGAGGTGGGAGAGAGGCCACCGGCACTATCACTCACCGAACGAAACACAACAGCGATAGATGCTGTTATTTCACGTCGATATTCTGTGAGAGGGTGGTACTTCACCGGGCGAGCCGGCCCTATTCGTGCTGCAACGCAACATGACTCTACCTGACACTCGCAACACACACCACTCTATGTACTTGAAACTAAGGGCCTACGGCTTAATATCTGCGTTCGTGATTTTTTTATGGAAGCAGAGAGATATAGGGCCTTATGTACCGCAACATCAGTTTCATACCTATTTATCAATTAAAAATAAAACTAAGTACTCAAAAAGTCCCAAATCAAATATCTACATTGAGGCGTTTTTAAACTGTTACGATTTGATAATTATAAGATCCGATATTTCTTCACACCCTTTGCTCAGAAGAAGAATACTTTAACTTGATTTCGATGTAGATATGTCCAAAATCGAGTGAAAATAAGAACGTAAGGGATTGAAATGCGATCTCACAAGGTATGTGCGGTGTTACCTTCGACAAAATGACGAAAATTTAAGAAAAAAATTAAACTGCCTCCAAAAAACCACTGAAAATTGTAAAATAACTATCCTTTACTAATCAAAACTAAACTCGAGTACAATAAAAATAACTTTATAAGTACCCATACATACCTACATAATTAAATTTGAAGTCGGGCCCAAATCAATGTGCAAAAACAGAAGTTTATTAGTTTCACCGACTTCTATAACTGACAAATTTAATTATAAAGGTATACTTATAAAGTTATTTCTATTGTATTTGAGTTTTGATTAGTATTAATATATTTATAGTTATTTTGCAATTTTCAGTGTTTTTTTTTTGAAGGTTCTTTAACTCTTTTTCTTCAAAATTTTTTATTTGTCCCTTTTTAGTGATCTTGGCCTAAATAAATATCTAGGGCAGGTCTGCGATTAACTTCTTTCTCATTCTGGAGCGCAACCATATACAAGAGAATCATCAATATAAATAAACGTTATAAGCAGATCGTGTTATTTGGTGTATCATCGAAGTCCAAGCTTCAATACAGGTGAAATTTAAATTGGACTACCTTTGAAGTATGGCCTACCAAATAAAAAATAATCATCGAAATCAATTCACAATTGGCGGAGTAATCGCGTAACAAACATACAAGAAAAAAAATACAGTCGATATATAAATCTGGTTTTTTTTTAAGTCTGTTAAAAATAAAAGGTAATCGCGTTAATTTTCCGTAGATAATTCATAGTGCAACGAGAGAGCTTAAAAGTTCGTAAACAACACGACATAGACCCGGTAAGTTAGGATTACAAGATCTTTCAAGCTTCTGAAAAAACATAAGTATAGACTTTTGTCCATAGCTTATCTTGGAAACAATAAACATTTGAGGTCATCTAACGTTCTGCTTCCTTTGATTCATTCATCGTAATGTGTAGACATATAGGTAGATACCTATGTAATACGTTACTGTGAAAAATACACCCTCGCATTTTGCCATAGTTTAAACAAAAAATCACTTTTGTGGTTTTATTTAAGTAAGTGGACAGTGAAATTATAAATACGTTCTCTGATTTACCACGAGATACATATATATAGTCTTGCTAACTCTATCGTTTGTTTACACAAAACGCGAATCAGAATCGTTTTGTTTCTGTTCGAGCGGTCCTGATTAAAAGTAAACAACAGGAAAAATTAATTAAAACTCGTTTTGTTTGAAGATTGTGGATTACAGTGCCATCTATACCTATTCTAAAACCTATACAAATAAATGAAAAAAACATTTACATTGTAACATATACAAAATAACTTAATGTACTAAGATACAAGACAATATTTATCAATTTTAATTATATACAACTAAAGTTACCTCGGTTTATATTTTTTTCAAAAATATTTACATTCTGTAATACAATAAACAACTGAAAATTACCATGTGCCATATGCATTTTTGAGAGCCTATAGACCTACTCGTCAATTAGCATTTACACGCGGCTTTTTTGGCCTTCTAGTAAATGATATTGATATTAACACAAAAAAAATGTAATGCAAAAGAGCCAAAATGCAGTGGCGGCCTCAGATATGTATGAAGATGTTTGCAAGTATGTTCTATAACCATGCGGGAGGCTATTTGCAAATAGGTATTTGTACAAATATTACGTACTTTCACAAATATTTCAAATCCGCGACCATTGTGTGCGTTCTTTACAGGGTTTTTGACATGAGAACACTCTGGAAAACTGGAGCTGGTAAACTAAAAACCACATGCAATACGATTCGTCATTTCAATACACAGACGACTTATAACATCCCTTTTTCAGTCGCAGGTTAAAATGAGTATTGGATTCTATAGTGATTTGATGTTCTATCCATCCCAAAAGGTGACGGCATGACTTTACACACAATTATTGAATCTCCTGATTTGGATTAACGAATATGCCATCTACCGATAACTGGGATCTTCTGAATAAAAAAACAAGAAGCATGAAGATATTCAATATAAATGCCAGTTTAAAACGATTAACTATAACTATTAGTGGTAATTAATTTTACGGGCAATAGATGGTTAATAGATGGCAGCACAACAATTTGAGGATACCGCCATCTAACGCTTATTTATTTTGACTTTGATATTTGGTATTTTTGTATACAATTTATATATTATGCTTACGCGTATATAGTATAAAAATATTAAGAAGGAGAGATATCTTATAATTAAAGTTGAAAAAGTGAGTCGGTGACCACTGTTACTTTCGATAATTAAAAATACAGAAATTCACTGTATTATTTTGATGTTATCCCTTAGCCGTCGAAAATTGGTTGATTGTCGTTTGTTGGTTGGATGATAGGCTTATGATCACAATACATCGAATCCATACATTTTTAACGGTATTATTATCGTTATTTTTAACGGTTTCTACATTACATGTATTTTAATTCATACGATAACGACTATAGATAGTACATTGTACTTCGCTAAGTAATAAAAATATAATATCTAATAGGCTTACGCAGAGTTGCGAGACCGTCCATTAAAGTTAATGCCCCATAAAAATGACTTTGGCTTTATTGATTACTATATTGTCAAAAACTGACAGCGTGATCTTTAATGCGACATTAATTTCAATGGACTATCCTGCAAGCCACAGACAACCTAGACTACGAGAATTAAAGTAGAAAGGCACCGTATTCTACCATCTATCTGCACAAATGTTCATATAAGTTCAAACACAAACGTACACTCGTTTAGTAGTGTAACCAGGAAGCAGATACGTGTCTAAGCGGTAGTACTGCGGAATTTGCA
This sequence comes from Zeuzera pyrina, assembly GCA_907165235.1. Lineage (NCBI taxonomy): Eukaryota > Metazoa > Arthropoda > Insecta > Lepidoptera > Cossidae > Zeuzera > Zeuzera pyrina. Next base: position 14,862,866 of record OU015640.1, read on the forward strand.
AGAAATTATATTATCAATGAAAAAATCGATTTTAGAGATATGACATATTATAATTATCTATCCAATCTAGTAAAAATCACTTTAAAATTCTGTAGAATTTCGAATATCCAACTAAGTCTTTGAGCAAAACAGGATTTATTCTGGAATTTTTTTCATTGATATTATTTTCTCCAATCATGTTTCCATGTTTAAGGATTTCAAGATAAAGAGTTGAAGTTGTGTGTATCCAAATATCTAACTCTCAGTCCTCTTAGATATCGAGACCCTGGTCACAAAACACACCAAAGTCTGCAGGCGGACTCTTAATCAGCTTCTAAGCGTTACTCGAAATATCTCTTCAAAAAACAAAACAGTAAGATAACGGGACAAAAGTAAAAACAAATATTTAGTATTAGAGATTTCCTTAACAAACATCTCTTTAACGTCTAAACAGAACGTATTTATTTTACGTGTTCTTATTGTACAATGGTTTCTTTACTAAACCGTGTCGTCTGCGAATATTTAGTAGTAATTGTGCAAATACACCTTGGTGATATTAAGTAGCGGATTTAGGGGGGGGGGGGGGGTGCTAAGGGGTTTGAGTCCCTCCATTAGTCCCCTCCATGAAAAATTTTAGAATCCCGGAACGCCCAACCCTCATTGGGTTCAAGCCCCTCCCAAACCAAAATCCCGGATCCACCACTGGTGATATCTACTGTGAGTACAGTTAGCAAAATGCGTATCAAAGTGAAATTACACGATTCACATAGATTTCATAGTTCCATACTTTGTTCAGTACTACGAATTGAGGCAAATAAATTAAATAGTATGTAGACGTGTGGGTGCCGATCAGCTTATCTGATAATAAATGTGTGTCGTATGTACAGGTGAGTCAGCTTATTTTATTTAACTTATCGTTGCTGCTCGGACACGGCGTCTGGAGCTATTCATAAAATCAACTAAAAAGTTGAAGCTAATCAACTAAATCACGTGCCATTCTGTATTCGGTGATAAAAATTCAGCTTGCTTATGTGCTCTAAATTTTAGCTGTTGACTTCCAATAGTTTGTAAGAAATGTGTCTGCAATGAACGGAAGGACAGATCGACAGACAGACACCGAGTTGGATTTCGATCCTGAATATTAAAATAATGAAGCTGAAAATCGTTTTTCAGAAATATATAAGTTGTGCCAAAGCTATAAAATACAATTTAATTTACTGTAAGTAAATGAATAATGAATTTTACGAATTTATTCGACAAATTGACAATTTGATGGACACGTCCTTTGTTGAAAGGCATTATTTCATGTTTGTACAATTGAGATTTAGAGTTAATTGAAAAATAGGAAAATACAGTTAAAATGTCAATATCTCGGTGGTTTTGGTAGCTTTAAAAAAATGATGTCGTAATTATTATTGTATCTAATAATATATTTGACAAATCTGGGATTTGTGACACTGAGCCTTTAAGCGACATCTTGTACAATTACAGGAGACATTTTTTTACATAACAAAAGCGTATCAATGTCATCAATGTCTGTAAAACTATCTCTCACCGACTCTTGCGCATTCACACTGTAAAGATAGACTTCATAATATGTGCTGCTGATCCCTACAGTAGCGTAGCAGGCCATAAGACGTTAGGCTATGGATATACGCGATATTTTTTTTTCTTGCTATATGTACATTCATGTTCTGCATTACTGTCAGTTTTTGTATTAATTATTTATCTTACACATGAAATATTGTCATTATAAGTTGTAGTACGTATTGTGTTGTGTGTGTATTTATGTATGTAGTGTATGTATGTAGTGAATTCCTATTTGTTTGCGTATACGTGTGTGTGTTTGTATTATATATATTGTTGTGTATGTGTATAAGTGTGTCGTATATGTTTGCAGCAAAACCCACGTTTTCGGTTATTTCCGACTAATCTGTCCATCCCTAGGTTGTCTGGAAGAGATCGCTGTTAGCAATAAGACCGCCTGTTGTATTTCACTTTGTACATATTATATTAACTTTTATTTCTTTTGTTTTGTGTGCAATAAAGTATATTATTTGTAACGGAGTAAGATGACGTCACTGTCACCGGGTCTGCCTAGCTGACATCACATCCTGCCTGCCACATCTGTTGTCGCCAAGGCGTGGGAGAAATAACCTCAACAAGTCTATATAAGCCGATGCGGGCCAAGATATGGATCATTCTACATCATTCTAACAGTATTAGCTGTTCATTATTCATCGTTAGTCGTTATTCATTACAACATGTTATACTTTGTAATTCGTTATTAATTATTGAGAAATTAAATGTAAAAGTAACTATGCGCGTGTGTGTTCTTAATTTGCGTAACATATTATTATTATTTAATTTTTTATAAAAGTTTTTTTATTTCTCCCTTTTGAGTGACCTTGGCCTAAATAAATATCTAGAGCAGGTCTACAATTAGTTTATTTCCTAATTCTGGTGCGCAATGTGTTAACTTCCATTCCATTGAGGAGCACAAACCGTGGGCTTTCATAATAAAGGATGCGAACAGATCGAACATGGGATATTATTACCCATTATCAATATCAATATCATCAATATCATATCAATATCAATCAGTTATAAAAGAACAGTGAAACAGTTTCATCATAATTACACCCGAGCAGTATTTATACAATCCGAAGACGACAGCCAACAGCCGTATTCTCTGTCCGCCACAAGATTGACTCGAATTTATTATATCACAGGTAATCTATACCTTCTCCCTACTACCATTATACCATGTGCGGATAACAATAGTTAACAAATATTAAATGCATCAGGTGCTATCTTCTCGCACAGGTCGTAAAAGTCGGCAAGTCTTGACCTAAAGAAATTTTTACTGTAACGTACACACCTACTGCTATTTGTTTTGGCAGTACCCTTAAAACTGTAGTAAATAAAAGTAAGAAGCTGCTTAATAACATATTTTTATATTTATACATATGAACAATAGGCACTTTTATGGGCGATGGATTAAGCAAAAATATTGTGAAATGTAAGTGATCACAATGAACTTACTCTATTAACTCTCTATCCTTATTAAAATAAATTGCACGGTAGTTATGATTCTCCTATTACACGAATATAACTTCATCGTTACGAAAAATACAGATAACAATATCTACCAATAAGAATATTGCATTCATTAGTTCATAAGTGTTACTATAGCTGCCACTGCTTTTAATGAAATGCAATGAAAAAGTACAATGTAATCTGACAATTATTAGTGCATTTTAAATAAAATTAAATAGAAAAAAATGAAATAAGTTTCAAATGATTTTTTGTAATCTATAATATAAAAACTAAATACCTACTCATTGCTAGAAGCGGCGGCGAGTTATGTTTTAGTTACATCTATACTAGCATGGAAACGGCAACAAAAAAAGTTGTAGAACGTCCAAAATTAACAGACAGCATGACGAACTTTGAATAAAAATTAAATTTCACAGTCGAACGGAAGTTACGAGTCGTCTCTCCGCTTCCATTGATTGCAGTCAAGTAGAATATTTTATTGAATAAATATTGATTTATTACATAAACTTCCCTGGCCCGCCCTCTGCACAGCGCGTCAAACGTTTGTATATCTTTGAATTTGCAGAGTTTTTTATACTTTGATATCTAATTTTGTATTCTATACGCTCATTTTTTACGAGATTGTCTGAGCATAAGTCTTACTTCGCTTCATTGTTAATTCCGTACCGTATTACCTACATCTGTATCAAGGTATAATACCTTGTACCCTGACTCTAAGTCTGACTGTAAACATGATATCATGACTCTCATCTGCCAAATTTATAATAGATATCAGCCCTTAATTACAGGTTGTGAATATAAAGGTCATAAGCTCATTAGAGCCACCCGGCATCCGAACTGCAGCGCCTCGTCGATCGGCGTTCTCGGGTGGACGCGCGTTGTCAACCGATACACGTCGCGTGGTCAACGAGTGGACATCGCGTGGTTAGCGAATAGACAAGTAGTCTGTCAGTTCTTTATTCATATCGAAAGCAAAACGATAAGACCGGCACGTTCGAAAGAACGGCTGGGGATGAAGAGTGGCGGAGCGAAGTGCCGCCGGCGTATCATCCACGCGTGTGAAACATTTTATATTATATTTCCCTATGAACTTCAGCGCGCGGTCCACGCGGGACCCGCGCGTCGTCAGTGAGTGGTTCACTCGCCGTCCGCTCGTGGACAGTTTGCGAGGAAGGCGTTCCGGTGACGTTACGGAGTTGATAAATGAGTGCATGTTCATAGTAGTCCATATAAAGAATACTAACGAGGCGAGGCGGTGATAGACGGATGCCGGGTGGCCGGCAACCATAGCCGACTCACATACCTTTTTGTGTATAGCTTAATATTTTTATCAATACATTATATAAGACCTATTCTTTTTGGATAAATAAACTATTGTTATGATCAAAAGTAGGATTTATTAAAAAAATATACACGGGATGATTATCCCAACTTCTAATATCGATTTAGAGATCCATTTTGCTAGTAACTAGAAATCACTAAAAGAAAGATCTAATAACTCTAAGAACAGAAAAATCACGAATTAACAATCGAGAGCAGGTGTTCTTTGTTTGGTGTCTAGAGCAAAAGTGAAATGCTCTCGCGTCGACCATCGTTAGCGGCGCCTCGCCTTCCGGGTGAACGTCTATATGACATCTGTCAATACTTCATTGATTCCACATCCCTATTTATAGTCCATCTCTTTTACTTTTATTGAAATAAATAGAGCTCTTCCTTTAACACTATATTATTATTATTACCAAAACAATATTTCAAGTGACCATATATTTTAGTTATTGTCCGCCAAAGTTCTAAAGTGTCGCTTGCTGATGGAGTCCCTGGAATTTTTTGAGGATACTTCGTTGAGAGGCGAAACGTGTATCGAGTAGCAAGCTTGAAGTTTTGTGCGAAAGTCAGTTAAAAATATGTGCAAATAAATTACAAGAATTTCCGTTAAATAACGCCTGACTACAAACAATGCGAATAAGCAGTAAAATATCTACCACATAATGAATAACAAATCGAAGTATTTTGAAGATTTTAGAGGTACTTAAAATAGTACTACGTGTTTTAAAAATGTTAGTTAATTTTGTACGATATTGATGAGTTGTATAACTCCAAACTAAGCCTAAGTGTCAGATCGTAATTTCTTTTTACAACCAAAACCGTAGTTTGTTTTTTTAAAGTTTAGTTCTTCTAAAATTAGTTTTGGAAACTACGTTGGTTTCAAATTAAACTGACTTCAACTTAAAAACATTGAAAAACTCAAAACACAAGTGCATAAGTAACTTCATAAATAAGATTTTTTTTATGGTGGAGGAACAAACAAGTAAGCGAGTCATCTGATCGAAAGTGATCACCGCCCATGGACACCCGCAACGTCTATACCTACATAGATACAAATATAGATACCAATACACATGTATATAATTAATTTTTTCAGTTATCGAAATCCAATTCGAAAGTTTAATTAACCGATATTAATTTTTGTTTAACAAAAATTACAAAATTAGAACTACATTCGACGCTTTTAGCTTAGAGGCACTGTAGAAGCAGAGAAAATGAAAATCAAAGAGAAACATTCGCATGAACTCGAAGCTATTTAAAAAAATTTAACTAATTATTTTAAAAGAAAAAGACATTTAAATATAGTTTAATGTTAGGTAATTGCAAATAGCCTTTTATCGTTACAAAATACAAAAGAGATAACAGTGAAACAATAATCGTGAAAATCACTTACCGTCGACGTCGTTAAGTTGAAGGAATCGAGGGACCAGACATTAGTGATTTAAATAAAGGTTCGCTAATTTGTATGCAAATAGAAGTGTCGGAGCGGTAATTGGCAATTTACACGTCACCAAACATGTCTTATTTGTAACGCATAGATTAGTCCTAATTTTGAACCTTAGTTCCGATACATACCTATCCTTGCGTCGTTTCATAAGTATAGAGGATATAGGTAGAGAGGACCAAGCGCCATGTATCACGGTCCTTGCAAACTTATTTCACATCGTCAAATCTCCCTTGTGATATGATTTGCAGAAATTCTTTTATCTCTACATTTATAATTATATTCATAATATATTCATTAATTACATCCCTTTGTGCGAAGTAATTGACTGAGTCTAAAGCTTCCTAAAGATTCGTTGAGAAGAGTAACATGTATCAATTTATAAAGTAAGGTTGATATTTTCGTAGTAGGGGTATAATTAAAAAATTATGTGAATTACGTATATTTAAAATAATATATATAATTGCCTCGAGAATGCACAATTTAAATTTATGTAAGGTATAAAACTTATACAAATTAAGTAGTCTTTGTTTTCGTTGAAACGAAGTAAATGTAAATTACAAGATTTTATATGTAAAGTAATTTAATAACATTCATAATAACGCGTTCTCATCATCTATAACATCAGTTTTTCATTGTTCAGCTATAAATCAAGAGTGCAGAAATTTAATTCGAGTTAATTTTATGTATAATGCGCTTTATTATGCAATATTAACTCAACAATCAATGGTTAAAAGATACCCCAAAGAAATAACTACCAGGCTTACCGGTGAGCAATCATGTAGAAATTTTATTAACTGTTTTTTCGAATGAAGTATATACATACTATAAAGTTCAATGCGGCTCTGAAAACACATAAATATGCTATTTAAAAAAAACTTACCACTGTCGCGAATATTATCGCAGAGACGAACCAAGCCCGGGTCGCCATGTCGTCAAAGATTGTTGTCGATTCCTATTCTTTTCATATTATTGCACTATGTCGGCATCTGAAACAATGAAATGCATATATTACATTCAGTACTACATAGTGTACTTTTCAATTCCTTATAGTTTCATATAATTTTAAATCTTTTCCTCGCACCTAATGATTAGACTTGGTGCGGAACATCTGAGCGGGTCTGTGCCTTGAGAATTCTTCGTTGAGAGGCGAAACACGTGTGGCATAATAAGTTTGCGTCTCAGTAGAATATCGCTCAATGATAAATATAAATCTTTATACATAAAAATGGATGATTGTTTATATGTATTATGTAATCGTTAAACTTCAACACCGTTTGACTGATCGCCATGTAAAGTTGGCACGCATATATATATTTTTTAACGGAAAAGATTTCTACGCTATTCCCTTTGCTGTAAGTCGCCACCGCGCAGACGAAGCTGCGAGCAAAAGCGAGTTCATTATGAAAATAAAAAAGACGTATGGATTACAACGTTATCTGATTATCGTCATACATGAAGCCTTGTTTAAAAGTTATAATAAAATACATATGAATATTTGTACGTATGTACCTACAATATCAGCTAGTTCGCGACCCAGTTTCAGTTACATTTAAGTAAACAATAGGAAACAGAGTTTGGAAAGTATCACGCAGCGTGACGTGACTTTACCAATCGATATTCACATGTAAAATGCATTGACACACACAATCACGTCCACATAATATATTTATAGAGCCACGGAGCTTTTGCTTACGACTCCGCTCGTGTGGAAATCGTAATGTTGAACTTTAGTGCTTTTAAATCTCCTGTGTTGCCGTTACAGTGTTTTACGCGTGCTCGCGTTTTGCGACACGTCTCCACAAATATCAATATAGCTTCTTGACTTACGTTATAGTGACAGCCTGCTGTTGGTGTTGATGATGATATTTCTAAACATAAGACTTTAATTAAATGAAGTGAGAGAAAACTTGTACTGCCCAGGCCCAGTGGGGTGAAGATGAACTCCATGATCAACGTACTATCATTTTACAAGCTATGCGCATAAATCTCTGATTTGATCTTAACGAATACTGATTAGATCTCAATAGCAGGCGGCAATTTTAATGAAGTCAAAATTAGAATAAAATTGTCATCTCTGTAGATAGATGCGTTCACTGACTTGTAGAATAGTAATGTATAATTAGAAGTATATCGTCGTGAAAATGACATTCGATTGAGTTTTTCATTGGTTCTTTTCAGTGTGGGTTCTTACCAAACCTATGCTATTACAATTGACTTTTAAAAATACTTTGTAACAGAATTGAACAATAATGTGTGGATTTGAATTCAACCAATGATTTTGTTTGACTTCGATCAGGTAATAACACTACTAATAAATACCGTTTTTATTATATCTAACTGGTAAATAATATCTTTTAATGTTTTCTGTTTTTTCAAAACACCTTAATTGATTTCCTATTACATGGTTTCATACTCCTAATTTCCTGGAAAATATAGTCTTAACACATACATAGCGTGAAATCAATTCCAGTTGATAATGAAAATAAAATCGGTAGAACAAAATCACTTTTCGACGCTTTTAAGTATTTTATAGATAAGTATTTATGGTTACAGATGGCAAAGTCGAATTAAATAATGTCAGGTTTCTAGTCCATCTTGGAGGGCTTCTGAAATTTGCGCGGAAAGATCAAGAAGATAATCAGCTTCTCACTTTAAATTCAGCTTTCTCTCAAACCAGCACAGAAAGTTTGAAAGTCTAAGTGGCTAAAATGTTACCACTTTTCCAGTTTCGCAATAATCGACTCATGTTTCGCCTCTCAAGCATTCTCAAATTAGTTAATTACCTCGCGTTGAAAATATTTCATGCCTGAACATAGCTCTAAATATTACATAAATAATTGTAAATATGAATCACATATACCTAAAATTAATACTTTTAAAATAACTCGAATACTGTACCTATTATAAAAACAAACACCTCTGGACAAATGCGCTAAATTAATGACCAATTCAAAACCGCATCCACTTTTGCTATTATCAGAATAAATATTTTTATCTCTGATAGCCATTAGGGGAGATAGCTTCACATAAAACAAGATATTTTTATCTGTCCGATTCCAAGCCACGTTAAGTGAAGGGATGAACGTCGGTAAACTGTCGACCTAGATCTAAAATTGGGTATCGAACTAATTTCTGATTAAACTCGGCCTATGTAAATGTATGAATTATCTAACGTGAAATTATTGCTCGCCTATCGCCATGTCAAATTGATAAATATATTACTATTTACTACCTAAGTTCTAATAATCTATTTTAAAACTATATTTGTTAGAGGTGTTTAGTACATTTCAGAAAAAACAATGATTAGAATTATTAGGTTTCTCTGCATCACTCAAAAATTACCGAATGAACTGAATTGCAACTTATATTGTTGAAATTATTTTCACTTAAATAATGGAGTACATATATGTTCAAATTGTATATATCATTATCATTACCTAAGAGTATGTAAAAAAAGAAGGCTGACCGAATATGTATAGAGAATTTGAGATGAGTACCGCGTTTCATTTATTATTTATAAATAAGTGTATAATAATTTTAAAAAAGAACACTCGGAGATACGTTTGTTAAGTTTAATTTCTTGTAGTTATGTCGAGAACGATAACCATGGATTAGAATAATTGTTATTTGACAAGATTATTTCAAAGGAATTATAAGACATTGCAATATGTTCCTTTGTATAATATTAATATTTTTGTATTTATAACGATATGACGAATTAAAAATTAACGTCATTTAGCAAGATATATTAGTAAGATTATGGTTGGCGCTGTCATAATTTTACTAAATATCACCCTTGTTGCGTGCCATACAGTGTACGTATTAGCACGCACACATAGAAACCCCGTTCGCCAGCTTTCTACGAAGTTGTCCTACTGTCGTATTGTACAGTCTCATCACTCCATAAATGATTAAGGTCGTCACCCGTTTTCCAACCTGGACCCAACCAGCACTAGAATTTACTTTTTATACATAGCAATGAATATTTGTATGTTTATCCTCTATGCGTTCCTAAGTCGTTCATTCGATTGTGATGAAACTTTGGTGTTCTGCGTACGCTCGCAAAGGTTTTTGAGCTTTTTATTTAGTAAAATAAACGCAATCGAAGTCGCGGTCAACTGCTATTAGACGATAAATCGATTTTATATCGAAACAACATTTCTCTTTTACAAAGTAGTTGCTAGTTGGTTTTATTTTTTTAGAAGGAATATTTTATTACTCAACATCAAACACTTTTAATGACAGGTTCTACCAAATATTTTTGCTATCAAAAGTAAACTTAATATGTAATTTGCTTGACTTTTGTATTTTAAAATATTCGCTTATTTGTCATTACCTCGAGTTTCCATGCCAATTCTTTTTAAAATAAATCTATGTTTTTTCTAGATTTACATCCATACATATATGCAATACATACATACATATCCCTAACGGGGTAGTTAAAGAGGACGGAGCGCCAAGCGTCGCGGTCCTTACACACTTCTTTCGTTTCCTTAAATCTCATCATTCTCCTCACACATTTTCGCCTAGGTATGCGAGTGCTTTTGACATTTTCGTCGGCTATCACTCTAGCTATTTGATCTTCATAAGTCTGCCGCGGTCTTCCTTGGCTTCTTTTACCACTCACATTCATAATGTCACACAATAATCCACCCTGGATGGATAAAGCATAAAACGCATTATTTAGGCTCATAGATGCCAAGCGGAACCTGAAACACAACATGTTTTTAACACAGTCTATAAAACTTCCTTGTAATAAGCCCTATGATCGAAAGTTGGACACATTCTACTTTCACGTAACATAACCTGAATAAACCTAAATAAACTGAATAAACTAACATAAATAAACCTAAATAAACTAAATAACCTGAATAATAACCTAAATAAACTTGAACACTGAACTGGACCGACAAGAAACTCAGGAATTTTTATAACATAATTTCACAAAAGGTTTAAAAAAATTAAATTATTTTTAGTTTTTGCAAATATTTTAATTGCTCTTATTTAAGTGAGATATGGTATTACTTCCGTTACTTTACATCTTTGGCTTAAGCTCTTGTAAGAACGATCGTCGCGTGACCGGGTCTCAAGTTTGAGCCTCTTCGGCACTAAGCAGGATTGTTTCGTCTGAGCTTTATTGATACAATCCTACATTGACTTCGGAATCTTATTAAGACGAAACAAGTTTGGCAATACACAGGTCTCTAAAGGGACAAATAGGATTTCGAATAGTTAATATGTTTATACTTGTCTTGTTTTGCAAGAACGGCCTATGTACACTCAGTAACAACAAATTATTAGGGTTTCTTGTTTACCGTTTTAACTATGGTAATTTAAATACATTACTCGGTTATAGTTCACAGGTTATTAACATAGATACATATTTTTTTTATAAAAGATGATAATAAGCGTAGGTACATTGTACAATAAGTTCCAAATTCTAATTCGTTATTCGTTAGCTCATGTCAAAACATTTTGAATAATATCGTATGTTTTTTTCATCATACATATGCTAATTACGTCACTCGCCCTCGGAAGGCGCAAAAAAAACAAATTTAAAAATTATTTAATGAACTAAAATTACTATATAATTTAATTCCAATTTATAACTAAAATGATAGGGGCTATAGAGATTCGATGTTAGAGTCAAAAAGCCCCGCAGTAATTGTGTATTCGATTTTATTCTGTTGACGCGTGCGTCACTAAATGCTGACTCGGCGGCTCGAGCGAATTCCATTCAGGAGCAGGAGGATTCATATAACATGCTTGAAAATGTATGTATGTCGGTTATTCGTGAACCATAATCATGTCACCTTGACCATCATTGACGACCTCTATGGCGCAGTGGTTTAGGTGTTGTGTCTAAGCGCGGAAGGTTCCGGGGTCGATTACCGGCCGGGTCATTCTAGGAAACGAACTCTACTAGATTGTATCGGGTCTGGGTGTACTGGATGACGTCCCTAGTAGTCGTCGTCTGGTTCTCGTGTTTCGAGACCGGATGGATGATCGGTGTGTATTGTCCAGCGCATTTAAAAAAAAATTAACTTCAATTTTAATCAATTACTTTTGATTCTAACTAATAAGTAATAACTAATATATAATAATAAAAAGGCATTACCCGTCCGCTTTTCTGGGCGCAAATGGAACTTTTGTACCTGTAGTTGATTTTTGTTTGAAAAATGGTGAAGAACCTATAGAATTCAAAAAATAAACAGCCTAAAACTATCTACAAACGATTCCACGTCGAATGGTCATAATCCCATACAGATTGATTCAGTAGTTTTCACATGATGCGTGACAAAGCAAACCATTTTATTTTATATTTAAAGAATATTTCATTATTGGAGACAGACCTCCACGGATAAATTGATGAGTCTAAACGTCATGGATTCTCTCCTATTGGAGAGAATCCATCTTTGTTTATAACTCAGTTATTACTCAGTAGATGGGTAATCTAATAGAATCTACGAAGAGTATCTCCGTGTTTCAGATGGCATATTAGACCAATGGTCTAATATGCGTTCCTACCAATGATCTATCAATGAACATATAATATGCCTATCAATGATTCCGGTTGTTCCTCGAGCCCCTCTACATGCGCCGAGAATAACCAGTGCAAGATTTTGGCGGGTAAAAGTCCCTCGTGAGTCGTAACCCAGTCTCACCCCTAGAGGGCTGGATACTCTCTAAAGGTTTCTAGCTTTATCATCAAAATAGGTCAAAGGTCTTGTAGGTGGCTTGAAAACTCTGCTTGTTATCTGGCTACAGGTCTGCTTCTATTAATATGAACTGGACCCACGTGGTACAGAGTAATGCTCGTTTCTTTTTTGTCTAGTTATGGAAAGAAGCCTTTGTATATAAAAAATTGTTCTATTGGCACCAGTTGTGTATTATTTGAAACAATTGTTGATCGTGAATTTCTCAAGATTACTGGTCGCGTTCTTTTTATTTATACACTTGTTACCATCGATCAACAAGAAATCTGAGTATACAAGCAAACGGGTTCTAATAAAAGAAAAATTTGGAGCAGATATTCCGGAATTACTTTCAGTTCCACATTCTGATTGTTGGAGCGAATCAGACTCCGCGAATCCTTTATTCGAAAACTTGGGTCCCAAAACTCGGTTGAAATACAACAAACTTTGGAGAATCCGACGAACTTGTCCGAAAGGATTTTACGTTACTTTAGTCAGACCGATGTTTGTGAATACGTCGTCATGCGTTAACTATTGATAATGTGAGTTGAGTTGTTTTACCATAAAAAAGGTCTGTAAGTCTGTGCATAAGTTTGATTCAGGTTACATAATCACAGGCGGACAGATCGATGGTATACACATGCGGGTAATAGCGTCACGCTACTTCCGTTCCTGATGAATATAGCTTCTAAGCGCAATAAAGGCTTATTTCGGTGCTGTTTTAGCAGTAAGTACTATCGCAGTTATTATAGCCACAGATTACTAGTACATCGCTTATACTCTTCTCGGCAAATGCATTTACTGGCTTTCTGAACATTATTTTAATAAGCCTAAAAATGATGTAGAAAAAATGATATTTGACTGAGTTTCTTGTCGGTTCTTCTCAGTATTTCTCTTTGAACCGAACTAACGTAGATTTGAATTAGAAATATGAAATAGAAAGCTGATGAAACAACTCAATCGAGATGTGCAGTATGCGCGAAACTGCTTCAGGTCTTCCCATCACTGATCCCGCAATATCTGAAGATAAAATTCTTTTACGCGATATAACACGAGTAGCATTTAACTAACTGTGTTGATAATGTTTCATTGCTTGCTAATATACGACTTGTATTATTTTGTTTCTAAGTTTCAATTGATCAAGTGCTAACGTGGGAAGAAGTGCTGTAGTCCTGCCAATAATCTAACAAATAATGTTCTCTAGAGATATCTTTTTTCTATGTAACATTTGTGTGAATATATACAAGTGTATATTAAATTATATTTACGTATATATATGTCCATTTCTAGTCATATTTCGCCAAAATTCTAACTTACTAATCGACGTGTCCTTATTAGATCTCTCACCGTATCGTCGTTATTGACAGAGTCTAGACTGTTCATTCTTTGATTTGAATGCTTTGTTAAAAGGAGAAACATGTATCGATAATTAAGTTTATATTATGGCGGAATATAACTGCAAAATATAATATACAAAATATTTACTAAGTATGTGATATTAAATTTCGCAAAATAATGCCGGAGTCAATATTTTTCTGATTATTTATTGGAGCACTCTAAAAAACAATGGATTTGAATGCTCATTGAGCTGTTAGAAAGAGAAATATCCGTTTTCATCGACCAATCCTAAACTGTCTCTTTAGTAAGAAAACCTTAGATTTAGGCATCTTTAAAGTACATCTCTTACCTAACTGCTTTTTGGCTCTTAAGCGACCTCTATATTTTAGTAAAAACAAAATTAGCGCTAAGTATCAACGAAATTATCTTAGCGCACATCACAGTTAAGTATTCTTTCTGTCTATTAATATAATGGAGTCCCTAAAATTCACTCACAAAAAGTGGGAAAAATGTTGAGAAAAAATAGGTTTATATCAAGAACTTTTAGGCTACATCAAGTATTATTAACAATGAGACTGATTTTTTGTGTAAGCAAACTTGTTTAGGTGGTATTATTAAAAGAAACCTTTTTAGAGAAATTGTAAGTCCAAATGTAGGGCAATGAAATATTTACACCAATTATTAAGAGAAAAAAAAATCCAATATTATATTTATACCTACCGTACCTACATGAAAACTGTAGGACAATTACATTAGATGCTAAAACAACAATTTATGTTAGTGTGCTGATATGTTCGTTCGTTCGAAATTCAAACATTCGAACTTTCCATTTAAGCCCTTAAAACCAACCTCCAAAATTGAAATTCAATTTTCTTAGTTCAAATCTAAATTTGGGCCACAATTTTTTTACTTATTTATTTATTTATATATTTATTTATTTAGAGAAATCAACAGCCATATATACTAAAACATTTTCCAATATTGTGTAGCATAAATGTACAGGCCAATTAAAGATTTCTACAATAATAAAAAAAAGGAACAAACGATAAGTAGTCTATGTATGAAAAAAGTAAAGCTAATAATAAATACAGACATCATTAATATATAGTTATTAAAGGTACAAAAGATAAAAAAATATTTAAAAACAGAAAGGCATTTTGGATTGGATTCATGAAAATCTATCGACCACGTGCGATCGCATCCACTAGCGAAAAAAAAAAAAAGAAAAGTGCCTGCGATGTACCGCTTAAATGTCGATTTAATATAAATAAATGGAATAAATTACTATAAATCCCTATTTACGTTAAATACTTTATAATTTTTTTTTATTATAATTAAATTATACGATTATACTATTTACATTATAAAATTTGATGAAAGACAGGTATAAGCTGCAGAAAGCAGAAACGAAGGCACTAGTGAAAGAGAAGCGTGAAAGGTGTAGGGTGTTAGATGAAAACAAGATGTCGGACAACTTCGAGGAAAATTCCAAATTATTTTGGAAACAAGTACGTAAGTACCGAGGTGGTCCGGCACCTTGCAGAATGAATAAAGTGCGTTTGAAAGAAAACAACCTGCTTACAAATAAAAAGGATGTTCTGCAGCGATGGAGTAAATACTATGGAGAACTGTATGAGAGTGGCGACTCCGTCTCTGATACTGAGAGCGATTCTAATGAATTGCCACACTCGGGCCAGGGACTGGAGGATGCCATTAGTATGAAAGAGATTGAGAAAGTGATAAGAAGTTTGAAATGTGGAAAGGCTGCGGGAATTGATGAGGTGACTGCAGAGATGATCAAATATGGTGGTCCTAGGGTCTGGGATGCCTTCTGTGCACTCTGCAACCTTTGTTGGCAGAAGGGGGAGGTTCCAGAGGACTGGCGCACGGCCGTCATAGTACCTCTATATAAAGGGAAAGGTTCCTACCTAGACTGTGCGTGCTATAGGGCCATCAGCTTGGTCAGCTTAGCGAGTAAAGTCTATACTAAATGTATTGACTGAACGTATGAAAGGCGTTTCAGAAAGATATTTGTGGGAGGCGCAAGGTGGATTCAGGAACGGTAGGGGTTGTATGGATCAGATTTTCTCGCTTCGCGTTATCGTGGGAAGGTTTCTGGCTTTAGGTCGGAAAGTTTTCTGCGCTTTCGTGGATCTAGAGAAAGCATTCGATAGAGTAGTGCGGAAGAAATCGTGGAGTCTTCTGCCTGAATATGGCGTGGAGGACTCCTTACTGCAGGCTGTGAGGTCATTATATCGAGACCACAGAGCCTGTGTAAGGATAGACGGTGACATGTCGCCCTGGTTTGAAGTCTATTCTGGTGTCAGACAGGGCAGCGTGATGTCTGCCTGGCTATTCGTGCTGTGTTTGGACAGTTGCCTCCAGAGATTGAAAGGTAATATGAGTGGTATGGGATGTGGTAACACAGTGGTAAACTGCCTATTGTATGCTGACGATGCTGTACTAATAGCACCATCAGAAGCAGAGTTGCAGACACTAGTCACGTGCATGAAAGAAGATTGTGAAGTAAAAGGATTGAAAATGAATGTGAACAAAACTAAGGTTCTGGTGTTTGAAAGAGAAGCGGTACAAACGAAATGTATGATTTGTGTAAATAGAAAATGTCTAGAACAGGTGAATGAAATTGTGTACCTGGGGAGTGCGTTTTCGAGGGATGGAAGATGTGAGTTAGATGTGGAGAGACGGTTAGCAGCTGGCAATAAAGTGAACGGTGGTCTGTCCGCATTAGTGGGTAGTGTGAATATATCTAACACTGCTAAAATGGCCATCCACAATGCGGTGTTGGTGCCAACTTTGTTGTACGGTAGTGAGGACTGGATATGCCCAAAATCAAGTGAAAGTATGTTAAATGCTGTGGAGAAGCGGTCTCTCAGAAATATGTGCGGTGTCACGCTTGCTGACAGGATAAGCAATGATGAGATACGCAGTATGACAGGGTTGCACAACAGTGTTATTGTAAAAATGAAGAAAGGAATGCTTAGATGGTTCGGGCACATGGAGAGAATGAGTGATGAAAGACTGACGAAGAAAATATACAGAGCGAAAGTGAGTGGTAAAAGAAGCCAAGGAAGACCAAGGCTGACTTATGAAGATCAAATAGCCATGTTAGCAGACGGAAATGTCAAAAGCACTCGCATACCTAGGCGAAAATTTGTGAGAAGAATGATGAGATTTGAGGAAGCGAAAGAGGTGTGTAAGGACCGTGACTCCTGGCGCTCTGTCCTCTCTGACTACCCCGTTGGGGATACAGCGTGAAGATATGTTATGTTTACATTATACGAATTCTCGTTTTAACAGCAGATATCGCGCGATATTTAGCTGTCGCATGCTGACTGTGCGTTAGATAATATTAAGCGTGTCGGTCAGCGGTACCCCGACTTTTGGATATATTACTAATAATATTTATATTATAACTTATCATGAACTTAAAGGGCCATTAGGTACATAATATTTTTTTTACTTTTTAGAGGTTTTTTTTTGTCGGGGTTTTTTGTAACATCAATGACAATGGAGCTTGCCCACTTATTAATGAGGCTTTATATAAGAGTCCGTTTTTAGTCTCGGTGAAGTAGTTGTCAAGCCCTCGAGTGGTTGTGTACAGTCTAATCGAATGGAGGTAGTCAGAGATAGTTTAATTCTAACAGCCTCCATATGCTGTCTGATAGAAGTGGTCTAGTACAATCAGAATACTAATACTGATTCTGATTTTAGCCGTGTCTGTCGCGAATTACGCGAGATAACATAAATATTTGGGTAAGTATGAAACATATTATATTGTTACTTTAACGGTAACTTGCTTTGCATATGCTTTTATGTGACTCTGTGATTTTGGATGTTACTCTGTGGTCCTAACGAGATCACGTGATACTTGACTGTTTTTTAAAGACACTTGTCGGGTAGATGTGAAGCGGACGGCACGGCGAGAGTGCAAGCCATATAAACGTGGTGATGATGGTAAAGTATTGCGAAGCGATGATGATGATGATAAACTGGGTGAGTGGTAGGGTGTAATCGTTATCCATTATCCAATAATAAGTTGCATAGCATCTGGAATATCCAGAGACAAAGGTACAGTTGCGCTGAACATGGCAGATCCAGCGTGTAATAACGCGAGTAAGATTGCCATGAGTAAAAGATTAGTAACGAAATGTCCTGGAGTCTATACTCGGACTGTGCAAATGATACATTGGGGAATTGTGTGGTCAGGGCAGGATTGTAGGGGAGGAGGAGGTTCTTGGGGGGTAAGAATTCTCATACTGTCATTGGTGGCTCCTTTGATAGAGAATGAGGGAATGTGAACCGTTAAGGAATACGGTTAACAGCATAACTCGTTGTAATTTAATATAAACTATGTAGGTGCGGTGTAGGTACCCTTGTCTTTCAATTTACTACACCCTCATTAAAGCTCTAAATTTATCTATACTTTGTCTTGGTGTAACTTACTTACATGCATAAACTTAATGAACGCCGAGACAGTGTCCGTGAACGGTAATTGTTTAAATACCGCTAAAATTAATAGTTAAATCAGTAGTAAGTTTATTGAACGCTGTGTGTGTGTGCTTGTACTTTTAAGGCACGTAACTGTAAGGCTCAATTCATATCGACGGGCCCCTCAGTGTGAGCAGAGCCTAAAAATTGTAAAGCCTGGAACGAAAGCCTTTTTGACAAGCTTTCGTCACTGATTGATATGTAAAAAAACAAATATGTATCTAATATGTTAATGTGAAAACGATGTTGGTTGCGTATCAAATGTCTGATAAAGTAATGGACGTGTTTATAATGCATCATATATTGACGCAAATATTTCAATATGATTAGATAATGTTTATTTACTTTAACTTAAATGTACTATGTTGTTTCACAAGTCAAAATGGTCGTTACGTGCATTGAGTATCTGCAACGGGAGGCGGCATACGCGCTATTTCTCATACAAAACTTTCTGGGATTTTTGCGGGAAGAGAGGTACTACCACAAGTAAATGGGAGCACTCGAATGTAATGATGAGTTGTGTCTACGCTTACAGACACAAACAATTCGACGACATTCCCCCAATTTAAAAAAAACGTAGAAATAACTTGATTAAAATTTTATTCGTCGCGGGTACATTAAGGTCTAAAATTAATTTTTTTCTTTCTTTTGCAATTTAATTGTAATTTTATTTGTAACGAGTTAAAGTCTATAATTAAACGTTAGCTAAAAATATAGTCTCGCTAGGAACGCTAGGCATTTACGTCATATTTCGTACAATTCGGCGAATAAAAACGATAAGGTACGAATTTAAGCCAATTCAAGGTTCATTGTTGTATGACAAAGTTTACGACGACGTAGAAGAATTTCTAGAATGATGAACAAGTTAATGCAATATATTCGAATGAATCGAAATACGTTATGACGAGATCAGTAAATCGATTTAGTGAAACGATACTGAAAAAATATATTAAATTGGAAAACTAGTACTTAGTTCAAAAATTATATTTACTTATGGAATATAATTCCGTCTTTGGCTAGATTAGATGTGGCATATTTTTCATTGCTCCTTCTGACGGTATAAGACGACAATTTTGCGAAGCAATTGATGCAGTGAGTTCGATTATAGAAATGGTAACTAATCGATTAAAATCTAGTTTTTAATGTGAGGTGTCTATTTTTTTACTTGTACTTTGATAGAGGGGAATGCCTGTGAGTTGCGACCCGTTATAGATACTCAATGGTTCATCAGCAGGGCATCTGCCTTCCAAACTGAAGCCCGAGGTTCGATTTCCCCTCGTCACCCTTCATCGGATGGTACATACATGTGTATTAGTAAAAACATATACTTAGTAATTCAGTGCAAAAGACTTTTTTATTTTCCGTCTTTATAGTATTCGTATATAGGTGACATTAAACTTTAAAGGCTTTATCCCAATGTTGTTAGTATCAATACAGAAGACGTAGTTACATCAACTTTTTCACTCATGTCACGCATTCAATACCATTACGATATATTTCGACAACAGATTATTTTCTAGAAAGAGGTTCCTCTTCGGATTGCCATTACGATAACGTAATACTATTTATAGTGAGTTTGTTTTATTAGTTATACTGATCTAATTAGCTCTCGAATAATATTCTGTATCGACGATTCTTGTAAACAGCGCTTAGACTTTTGTATTCATTTTAAACGACACATCGTTTTTTTCGTATTCATTCAATTGTTCTGTCTAAAATGTATACAATAAAGGCAAAATTACAAATACTATTTATGTAATTTCCTTGTCAATATTTATAAGACAACCTAAGTGATTGTGAAAAGAGATACGCAGATAGCAGAAGTTACAACTAGTCATTTGACAACTATTTGTAAATTGATCATTCAAAAGTATGTATTTTGATTTTTTCCTATTTTTTCTTTTTTTTGTAAATCGTTACATTCGATCGATCAAATTTCCATAGAACAATGGTACTATGGCAAGTATCCTAACGAAACATATTTAAAAAAAAACAAAAGAAAAAGCAAAGGGTGTTCTCACATAAAAAACTTGTTATTTTAGCGTTTTTTGTTTTTGCTCCATATTAAAAACTTAAATTAAAAATTTAAAAAACCCCCGTCTCAAAAAAACCTCTAAAATGTAAAAAAATAATATGTAACTCATAGCTCTTTAAATTTGTGATAAGTTGAAATATAATTAGTAGTAGTAATATATCAAAGCGTCGTCACGTCGGGGGACCGCTAAGTATTCTTGTATTTAAATTTCATACATACTTTATCATTTTTAGTTGTATTCTCTTTTTATTACTTTATTTACTTAGCGGTCCCCCGACGTGACGACGCTTGGATATAATCTACTACTATTTATATTGAAACTTATAACAAATTTAAAGGGCTATGAGGTAAATACTATTTTACTACTTTTTGGAGGTTTTTTTGAGTCAGGGGTTTTTAAAATTTAAGTTTTATTTGATGCTTTTTAAACACTACGATCTACAATCTATCCCCACATACACGCAAATACTTTCCGGGACGATACACGAAATTGCGACACGAGATGGAGCCTCGCTGAAATCTGAGTATTCTTACAATAGTTGTCTGATCCATCATCAGACCCTGATCACCATCTATCTATCCATCTATCTATAACATATTCATAGAGATCATTTTAATGAGCCTAAACATGATACCTCTACTGTAAGTGGCGAGGAGTTGGATATCCTGCTGACTTCAGATGATACCGCAGCATCTGGTCAAGGTTACTATGTTATTGTGACATTATTGAAGTCACAGTATACTAAATTTCGCATCGATTAGACTAATAGAAGATGCTCGCGTCTCTTTAAAAAGTGAAAAAGAGCTGATATTCTTGAAACGGCTGAATCGATTTTGATAAAACATATCTAGGAACTACTGCTAGAAAACCTGCTTTCAAACAAAAAAAACCGCATCATAATCGGTCCATTCGTTAAGGAGCTACGATGCCACAGACAGACACACAGACACGTCATCTGTCATATAACACCCCTTCTTTTGCGTCGGGGGTTAAAAAAAGGTGAATTGTTAGAAATATCAGCTTTAAGCCACTCTTTGTAGCAAAAGTGCCTTCTTATTCCACGGGCATAATCGATACCTAATAATGCTTTTCATCTTTTTTATGAGTAGTATGTAAGGACTGCGACGCTTAGCGCTCCGTCCTCTCTGACTACTCCGTTAGGGATACAGCGTGAAGATATGTATGTATGTATCTTTTTTAATATTATTATGATTCCAGTGCATATTATATGCTGCGAAAGTAGGAGAACTACTATAATCTAGTTTAATAACAATGTACGCCGAGCTATTTTCCAAACCACCCAGAGAACTAGTGATGGAATAAATATATGCATACGCATTCGTGATTATTCGCATGTTTTTGTTATTCATATTCGAAATCGCAAATGTTCGGCAAAAATTGCGAATCTATTTAACAATAATGTAAATATACATTTATGAAATGACTATACATACATACATATCTTCACGCTGTATCCTAAATGGAGTAGTTAGAGAGGACGGAGCGCCAAGCGTTGCGGTCCTTACATACCTCTTTCGCTAAGCAACTGCTAAAATTTATTTTATTTATTTATATTAAAATGTAAAATAAAAAAGGTTTATCTACGACATAGTCGTAATTTTACTGAGCTAAAATTACTGACTAGACTTATGAGGTAGGTACAACATACGTACTAGTAATATAACGAATATTCACATTCGTATTTGCAAACACTCAAATACCTTTTGAAATAAAATTTACTAGAGGTCGCCCGGCGGTCGAAATTCGACCGTAAATATAAATAAATATAAATACTTGTAATATAATCTCTTATGCAACTATCTCTAGTCTGCGCGACTGTTTGATCCTCAGATGTTTCTTGTACCGAGGTTTGATCCAAGAAGGTTACATATAATATGTATATACTGTATAATCACGAACTATAGGCTAGATGACTGCTTTTAAAACTGGTATATTTCATACATCATATTAATATAATCAAAAAATTTGAATACAGTTATTAATAGCAATTGAGACGAAATGGACTGTATCGACTGTATTAAACCAAGCCTTTGACGCAACTGACTTTTATTGAAGTTTACTAAATAACAAAAAAGAAATGTAAAAAATATATAACAAATTATATAAAAAGGTCGTATAAAGGTAATCACAGAAGAGTTTATAACAATTATGAACAGAAAAACTTGAGATTCATTGAACGAAATTGAGTTATTATGTTTTGAACTTCAGTAGTGGGAACAGAGTGGGGATGAGCTGGAGAGAAATAGCGTTACATAGCTGTGACGTCACAAAGTCGCGATGACATTGTACAGCATTAGGATTAATAGAGACGGCACTTAAATAACTTTTATATTTTTCATTGTATTTCGAAAATTTTTTCGCAGTTTTGTTCATAAATTAAACCAATCTTTTGATTAGGTCGTTAAAAATAGTCATTTAACCTATTATGAGTTTGACATTGACAGTCTTTTTGATATTAGCAGTATGAACATAAAACTATGCCAAATCTCACATTGTTCCGTGCGCGCAATATTCTTAAAAAGAAATCCGAAGTTTTCGCTTCACGTATTAATATGACTTTCCAAAATGTTTTTATTGATAACGATAAAACTCGTTAATAGCTACTAAACAAAAACAAATAAAATCAATTGACAGATGAGAAAAAAACTCTTTTGTATTTATCTATTTATACATGGAATATTCGCATTTGCATTCGCGAACGTGTTCAATCTAACACTACACACAACCGTGTCAATCAGTACACTCGATAACAGATGGCGGTAGTGGCTGGACGCTCGCCAACGCTGCAATTGGGCTATTCGCTGACATTATGTACGGTAACAGCGCAGTGGATGTAGGTACATAACAAAGAAGATATTGATTGCCTATTATCTCGCTAACACATTTCTAGTTTCAATAATAAATGAGGATTTATACGTGAAACGTCCCGAGCACTTAACACAGTGGTTTAAGGGTATCCGCTGGTACTGACGCATCGGTGATAACAATTTTGTATCTTGGGATTTAAGAGCCCTGTAACGAATCGTAAGCTCTGGAATTTAATGAAGCGATTTCGGTATAAAATATAATTTTGATACTTTTCCGAATCAAAAGTTTCGATTTCTGTTATTAATTTTTTTCTTCTACACTAATATTATAAAGAAGTAAACTTTTTTTGTTTGTAATAGATAAATTGAGAAACTAATAAACCGATTTCAAAAATTCTTTCAGCTATAAAAAGCTACATTATCAGTGAGTAACATGGGTTGTATTTTATTTTCAAAAAACTTGTACCCGTGCGAAGCCGGGGGCGGGTCACTATTTTAAATAAATACATATAATATTTGCTTAATTAGTATTAAGTGTTATTGACGTGTTAAATGCATGTAAAGGTAATAATAACACTCCTTAACACAAGTATTTAGTTACATGTTATTATGTTACTTACTATTTTAAAAGTAAAGATTGCATAGAAGTAAGTATTTAGGTACCTGTCAACACTACTAGTATTAAGATCCGACCCGTAACAAGTTGCATTATAAAATATCTAAAAATACGGGAAATTAACGCGATTACCTTCTTTTATTTTCGCTTCACGCTTCGGCCGAGTTGCATCGGCCGTGGTCTCAAGTAAACTACTATTAAGATACAAGTAAACTACTAGTATTAAGATCGTCGCCTAGAAACCACTACTTAAGTAGTCATGATTAGATATAATTATATTTTACTAATCAATACTCAAGTTCGCATCCTTTACTAATTAAAAATAACTTTGCTCTGTTGTAATAAAGATGAACGTTATGATATGCACTTTATTAAGTAAGTGAGACTCCACAGATAAATTCGTATAGTAATTCAATGGCAGTTTCTTAACTTTGAAGAAATAAACATACAAACACATAGACAACAATTCTACAAATATTTATTTTAAAATCAGAAAAGCTTAAAATGTCTAGTTCAATCATCTTTGATAAGGTCGTCAATATACAGACATGGATTTGTTGTTACGTCTAAACCGCTGCGCCATCGAGGTTGTCAAATTGACAGATTAACAGACGCGAATCAGCTTACAGTTTAACTATTCGTAAAGTTTTTGAAATATTACATAGGAAGCTTAGATTATTATTGAAGAATTCTCTATCTTCCAGTAATGTCACGGTTCAGCCGTTTTGAAGATTAGGCCGAGTAAACGTCAAAAATTTAAAAAACACATGTTTGGGTTTGGTTAACGCGCGAATAACCATATTATAAGCTCAAAAAAACCCTTTCAGGAACGGTAGGGCTTGTACGGATCAAATTTTCTCGCTTCGCGTTATCGTGTGGAAGTTTCTGGCTAAAGGTCAGAAACTTTTCTGCGCTTTCGTGGATATAGAAAAAGATTTGATAGAGTAGTGCGAAAGAAATTGTGGAGTCTTCTGCCTGAGTATGGCGTGGGGCGCTCTTTACTGCAGGCTGTGAGGTCATTATATACCGGCCACAAAGCTTGTGTAAGGATAGAAGGTGACATGTCGCGATGGTTCGAAGTCTGTTCAGGCGTCAGACAGGGCCGCGTGATGTCTGCATGGCTGTTCGTACTGTATTTGGACAGTTGCCTCCAGAGAATAAAAGGTAGTATGAGTAGTATGATATGTGTTGACACAGTGGTAAACTGCCTATTGTACGCTGACGATGCTGTGCTTATAGCACCATCAGAAGCAGAGTTGCAGACACTAGTCACATGCATGAAAGAAGAATGTGAAGTGAAAGTGTTCTGGTTTGGGTAAATGGAAAATGTCTAGAACAAGTGAATGAAATTGTGTATCTGGGGAGTGTGTTTTCGAGGGATGGAAGATGTGAGTTGGATGTGGAGAGACGGATAGCAGCTGGCAATAAAGTGAACGGTGCGCTGTCCGCATTAGTAGAAAGTGTGAATATATCTAACACTGCCAAAATGGCCATCCACAATGCGGTGTCTGTGCCAACTTTATTGTACGGTAGTGAGGCCTGGATATGCCCGAAATCGAGTGAAAGTATGATAAATGCAGTAGAAACACGATCTCCTAGAAAGATGTGCGGTGTCAGCCTTGTGGACAGGATAAGCAATGAAGAAATACGCAGTATGCCAGGGTCGCACGGCAGTGTTATTCTAAAAATGAAGAAAGGAATGCTTAAATTGTTCGGGCAAATAGAAAGAATGAGTGATGAAAGACTGTCGAAGAAAATATACAGATCGAAAGTGAGTGGTAAAATAAACCAAGGAAGACCAAGGCTGACTTATGAAGCTCAAATAGCCATAGTGTTAGCGGATGGAAATGTCAAAAGCTCTCGCATACCTAGGCGAAGATGTATGACGAGAATGATGAGATTGAAAACGAAAGAAGTATGTAAGAAACGTGACGCTTGGCACTCCGTCCTCTCTTACTACCCCGTTAGTGATACGGCGTGAGGATATGAATGTATGTATGTAAAAAAACCCTTCATTTAAAAATCATATATAGATAATTCAATTTTATTTATATGTGTAGATTGCTATAAGTATAATAGATATCATCTTGATAGCCTGAGTTGCAATAGTTCTTGTAAGCTAGCGTTACTTTGAACTTTTTAATTTAACTTTACTACTAGTGATTACAATTAAAAAACAATAGTCACATGTCTAAGAAAAAATGGAGGAAATCAAAAAGTCAATATACTTATGGAACAGAGAATTCAAATGATACTGGATCGAACAACTCAGTCGGCGTTTACGGGTTCATGTAGTATTTGAGGTCGCTTTGTTTTTATTCCTATTTTTTCTTTTATTTTGTCTATTACCATTTACTTTATAAATACGACGGCAACGGGAGACAATTTATGAATTCTAAACTCAATCACTATGAAACATGAGTAACTACTGGACCCTCATCCATTAAAACATTAAATCTCGACAATTCGTTAACCACAAGAATTCCGCTCGTCATCTGCGCGGAAGAGTAAAAAAAAACTGTATCTAGTATGACTAGATATTTAATTTTTTACGTTATTAAAAGAAAGCAAAGATTAAATATTTCCTATAAAAATTTTTAACAAAGCGAATTCTGTTTTTATAAACTTTCGCTTAGTATTACGAAATGGGAATGGTTTTATGTGTATTTTTTTAATAAAAAGATTACGAACATTAGACAAATTTGGTAAAATAAAGTATTATTTTGTTCATTTATTTATACTTTTTAGCCATTTCATTATTCGTTGCCGAGTCACCACTCGCCGATGAGAGGACACCGAGCGTCAATGCAGTGCTGGTCTTCTGCCAGTATGTTAAATGGGTGTTGATCATAAAAGAGGCACTGTTTCCCAACACATATTGTATGAATGACACGTGGGGGTATTTTCGACCGCAATCTAAAAAACTAATTAAAATTATATTACAAAGTTTGAGGAACATGCCATCTACGATTCAGTTTGAGAACTCCGCACTGGTTTCCCACACGGCGCCACGAGTCGACAGTTTATGATGGGATCGTGACTTGGCAGCGGCTAACAAGGATTGAGCGAAGCGGTCACGTTAATAGGAGGCAGCGGAGACTGTTTTTAAATATTTCATTTCGTCAAAAGTACAGTACAAATAACGACTATCAATTTACAAAAATATTTAATCAATGCAATGCTTCTGTGTAGTACTTCATAACGTATTTAAGAGCCCACCTATGCAGCAAAGTGCAACCGAATTCGTCCGTTATCCCCGTCCCCTGTCGCGATAACAATGAAGTTGATTTTCACATTTGCAGTTTGATCATATTTTAGTGCGGAGAAATCTCAACATTTGCTTTTGCACATAATTGTAATTTGCGAAAAACTACATTACCAAATAAAATACTGGTTTTAGAGATTTGAGATATTATAATTAACTGCAACTGGATCTTTGTGCAAAACAGGGTTTCATCTGGACTTTTTAATCGAAGTTTTTTTCTTCAATCATGTTTCCACATTCGAGGATTTCAAGACAAAGAGTTGAAGCTGTAGGTATCCAAATATCTAATTCTCACTCTTTTTAGATATCGAGATCTAGGTCACAAAACACATCAAAGTCTGGCACAAGTGGACTCTTAAAAAGATCATTCTGCGAAGATTTTATTTTTCCTCTCAAGATATGGAACTCTACAAATGAAATGAAAACGCAAATACAGAAAGGGTTATTCCCAGACCACGCTTCGATTTTTTTAAATCCTTCAAATAATTACGCCAATTATGTGACTCCAAACCTCGTACTCATACTAACCAGGTACTTAGACTAGGTTTGAACAATGGATATCGACTATTGAATTGGGCGAGCACCTAGTAATATTCAAACTCCAGAAAAATGTAGAAAATTTCGACTTCTAAATTCGTCCTGCCAGAAATCGAACGCGAGAATATAGTTTCATTACGTTTTTAAATATCAGTGAACACGCAAGCACAGAAACAAATGTTTAGCTTAGATAGATCGGTCCTTTTCACCACCAATACCGAGAACACTAGAATTCATTTTGTCGTTTTTATGAGGTATTTTATATTTGATATGTTACTACAGAGTACAATTCGTCAAGACATAAATCTATATAAGTTTAAAATATTGATAGAGGACAAAACTTGTCTTTGTTTTTCTGGCTACTCGTGTACATTTTAATATGTATATCGCCATCCCGAAGTTGATGAAACATGTTGCCGTAGAATTTCTTTGTTTATTCATAATGATACTTATTACGACGGAAATGTCAAATGAAACATGTTGCCGTAGAATTTCTTTGTTTATTCATAATGATACTTATTACGACGGAAATGTCAAAAGCACTCGCATACCTAGGCGACAATGTATGAGGAGAATGATGAGATTTGAGGAAGCGAAAGAAGTATGTAAGAACCGCGACGCTTGGAGCTCCGTCCTCTCTGACTACCCCGTTAAGGATACGGCGTGAAGATATGTATGTATGATACTTATTACAATATGTTAAATCTATGGCGCTGATCGATTACATCTCTCATTCCCATCTCTTTCTCATTACTGCAACGCGAAAATTTATTACGCTAATACATTAGACATTATTAGGGTGACTTGCACCAACTATTTAAACTTGATTTAAGGATGTGACATCTCGCTTGCACCAACTATTAATTAATTTGTGCAAGCGAGATGTCAAATCCTTAAATCGAGTTTAAATGATTGGTGCAAGCCACCCTTAAAGTCGAACATCGTCATCAAAAGTCGATATTAAGGGTTTTATGCGGGAGTTGGGGCTGCGCCTGAGGAAGAACGATTTATATCCCCGTTCTGAGTCGTACCGGGTGCAACATATATCGCTTGCAATACAAAAAGGCAATTCTGCAAGCATCTTGCATCTTGCAAAGCCTTTATTTATTTGTTAGGTAGGTTATATTTTATAGAATCATTTTAAATTCAGTTTATAATAATTAATATAATAAATAATTTAATACACTAACTAATTTAATATACTAAATACTTTAATATATATAAAAAAAAGATATCAATTGAAGCCGTATTGTTGTGTTGGTGATGTCTGCCTGGCTATTCATACCTTATTTGGACAATTTCCTCCATACATTGAAAGGTTGTATGAGTGGTACGATAAGTGATAGCACAGTGGTAAACTAATATACACTGATGATGCTGTGTTTATGACGCCATCAGAAGCTGAGTTGCAGACATTAGTCACGTATACGTACATAAAAGAAGAACGGGAAGTGCAACAATTGAATAAGAATGTCAACAGAACTAAGGTTCCGGTGTTCGAAAGAGAAGATAACTGACGATGTGTGAAATATAGGTAAATGGGAAACGTCTAGAATATGAAATTGTATATCTGGGGAGTGCATTTACGAGGAAGATGGAAGATGTGAATTAGATGTAAAGAGAAGGATAGCAGCTGGCAATAAAGTTAACGGTGCTCTGTCCGTATTAGTGAGTAGTAGCAGTAGTAGCTGACGCAAGACACGACTTTGCCATGTTGTGTAACATGATTAGATTTTTCACTTTCTTCCTCCGGTATTTGCTAATCGGCGACACACATAAATAGGTATGTTAATCAATATTAGTAACTTGGGCGCACATGTGTCTAACTGAAATAATAACCTGATTCTCCATTAGTAACATGTTATGTTTAGACTTAATAGTAAACTGAGCAATGTCGAATATAATATATTGTGACAATGTATATGGTGTAATTTATTTATATTAAATTTAGTCTTCAAGTTTTATACATAGTCATCATGGTCAGTGTTGTCTGTAATCAATACCAATATTATGTTTAATGCATGGTACATGTACACGAAATGTATGGTCACAAGAATGTTAAAAGCTGTCTGAGTCTGAGTGGAAGAGCCATGCCGCATTGCAACACGAATTGGGCCGGCTCGCCCGGTGAAATACCACTTCCTCACAGAATATCGGCGTGAAATAACAGCATCTATTGCTGTTGTGTTTCGTTCGGTGAGTGAGAGTGCCGGTGGCCCATCACCCCCTCCCCCTCCTTTCCTTCCTATCCCTATTTCCCTATAGGCCGGCAATGCACCCGTGACTCTCCGAACGCCGCGGGTGTCCATAGGCGGCGCTGGTCACTCTTCGTCAAGTAACCCACCTGCTCGTTTGCCCCCTCTTTTATAAAAAAAAAGCTCAGAATTAGTATGTGATTATTTGTAAGTTCTTGTAAATGTACTGTGTATCAATTAAATGATATATAAAAATATTGGAAGACTTTATTTCATTGGTATCAATACATCGTTGTCATTAAATTTGTTATTAAACGCACACCACTGGACAAGCATGCTACAAAATTAGCGATTTCATTGAAGAAAAAGCAATAGTCTGGAAATAATCCTCTCCGCACATACATTAATATGCTTTATGAATATTGTATTTAAATTAGCTAAATTTGTAGAATGATGTTGAAAAATGAGTTCCTTGTCAGTTCTTCTCAGTGTCCGGGTTTTCTTTTCGAACGGAACTAAAGTAGATTTTACGTTCAAAAATACTTTGCAATTGGGTTTACTTGAATAAATTGTTTCTTTTTGGTCAAAAAAAAAAAAGAAGAATAAATTGATTTTGACTTTGACATTAATTTGTTCCAAGACTATATAAGTATCGATTTTCAGAGTCCAAGTCTCGGTAAAATCGCTTCAACCGCGTCTCTTTACACCGTAATCTCTCCTTATTCTAATGTTAAGGTAAATTGCACTTTCGTCCTGATTCATCATTAATCATCCAGCATCTCATTATTTATTATTCACTTTGACTTCGTTTTACTAGTTATTGTTAGCGAATATGACGTAGAAATTTTCTTGTATTTTAAAAATTGGAATTATAAAATTTTATTGCGAACTAGCGGTACTCCGCGCTTTTGCTCATGTTAAAGTAGCCTATATTCTGTATAAATTCTTCTAACTGCTGATAAAAGCCCAATCAAATTCGGTTCAACCGTTTTGAAGTTTAACGTAAAAAAACAAACAGAAAGACATACATATACAGTTTAAAAAAGACGTGTTTGGGTTTTAATAATGTGCGAAAAACCACATTAGCTTAAGAGACAAAGTCAAAGTCATATCAATTTATTCAAGTAAACCCAATTACAAGGTATTTTTGAACGTCAAATCTACTTTAGTTCGAAAAAGAAGATAACCTTTACTTCGAAATTACAGACAAACAATTCAATTTAGACTTACCTTGTTATGTATATGATACCTTGATAGATTTTCTTGCCATTTTTTTCAGTGTAAGCTATTGAAGTGATTTGATTAATTTTACTTTCATAAACTCAAAAAAAGTTTCTTTACTGAGCAAAAAATCAAATATCACACTTTTCGCCCTGTATTTTTTTTTTCACTTTTTTTCTGTCTACTATTTTTGCGATATAGTGTGAAAGAATATGGAGATATTTACTCGCTGACCCATAAATACTGTTAAGAAAAATGTTGTGTTATTTTTACACTTGCCCTCGAGGTCGGGTCGTGATGATATATTGTAAAGAAAACGAGCCATTTCATCTGTTTACGAACCATTGTGTCGATATCTATTTAGAAAGTGTACGCACAATACGTTTTATTAGCAAGATTACTTATATAAAAATCTATATAAAAATGTACTATATAAAAATCACTATATAAAAATCAATATTTATTTGTTGGTTCGTATTTTATGGACTGCCATACCGTTCTTTCGATTGCGATGAAATCTGGTATGGAGATAGCTTGACTCCTGAGAAAGGACATAGGCTATTTTAAAAATAAAAAACGCGGACAAAGTCGCGGGCATGAACATACAATATTTGTCGATTAAAATATAACACTGTTCACTTTTTGGTTAGATGGTTGTAGGTAGTAGAGGTTGGTCGAGGCAATGAGAAATATCTCAATTATATTCGAAAGAATGAGTGATGAACGACTGACGAAGAAAATCTACAGAGCGAAAGTGAGAGGTAAAAGAAGCCAAGGAAGACCAAGGCTGACTTATGAAGATCAAATAGCCAGTGTTAGCAGACGGAAATGTCAAAAGCACTCGCATAACTAGGTGAAAATGTGTGAGAAGAATGATGAGATTTGAGGAAGCGAAAAAAGTATCTAAGGGCCGCGAAGCTTGGCGCTCCATCCTCTTTTACTACCCCGTTAGGGATACAGCGTGGAGATATTTCGTTAGGGATACAGCATGGAGATATGTATATATGTATATAGGTATTGGTGTTATATAGATAACAAAGACGATTAAATTACTATTCAAGCGGATGTCTTTGATCCCACTCCGGATGTGTAGTAAGTTGTCATCATATTGGTATTGTTTGTACATAACAGGGCCGGAAAGCGGAAACAGCTCGTCTCGGGTCTGACTTCCGGCGTTCGTATCCACTTACAGCGCAGCCTTTACGGTGGGAAAATTGCAAGTTTTTAAAAGACATTTATTTCTGTGGACTTTATTTTACTTTACGTGTTCCCTAACAATATTGTAAGGGGATATATATATATAGATTTATTTGATATTATAGAAATAAACATCTGACTATGAGTCCGTCAGTTAGTTGCCTATTTACATAACTGCTTTTCAACACGGTAAATGTAAATACTTGGATCAAGAATCAAAATGAACGAAGCTTTTGCTCTAAGAGTGTGATCTTTTTTAGTTGACCGAGTTTCTAAACTTCTACTAATGTGCGTGACTAGGGAAGGGTCATAGTACAACAATACACAGCTGAACATGTCATATTTTTATTTCTGTCATACTAGTAGCCAAAAAATTTAAAATTTACGAGTATTTTACAAATAAATTAGTTCAGTAATGTACGTGAAGTCGGTGATGAGCTCATGAGCTGACACAAATTACACTGACAATGATAAGTGGCTGTACTTACTGTAGCTAACTGTTTTACTCGTGGTACGCTCAATGAGATAGAAAGAAACACGAAAATTCGTCTGACACTCAGTGATAAGAGCGGTAACTTATTATGACTCCATCCTTTATATTTCTTGATCCAAGAGTAAATGCGACGAAATGAATTTACTGTGACAGATACCTGTTTGTTCTTCTATTTGTCACGTCTGTTTTGGCTAAACATTATTCCAAATAACTTGTAAGTTGTAAGGTTTTTCTATCAAACAAAAATAAAAATACATTAAATGTTTCTGAAAATGGCACCTACTACCCGGTCGCTAAATAAAAGCGGCCACGTGCAGCGCGGCGCTGAGGCCCGGTGAGCTTCCACTGTACCATTTGATTACGTACACAGAGTAATTACGTTTCAGACAGTACAACAAAACTTAACAAATATTTTTTGACGAACGTATAAGGTTTTGAAAAAGTCGTAGAACAAAAATTGTTAGGTATGATGACAGGAATTTTGCACAGAGGTTATTAGTATTTTTCAATTAACCCTGGATATCTACACCTGATAAAACCTTAAGGGTTCCCTAAGGGTCTTTGCCATATCGATACGAAATCCAAAAAAATCAGACTATACGTCGAAATATAAACATTCACATTTCTTGTTGCAAACACACAAATTTGTAAGATTAATATAAAATCTGAAAAATTTATTTGGTCACTTGGTTAAAAAATTAGTTTGGTGCTAGTTACCCACACGCTTGCGGGTTCGATTCCCGTCCCGAGTCTGGGTGTTTATGTATAATATGTATATATTTACAAAAGAAAAGTATACAAGTAGTATATCAGTTGTCTAGTACCCATAACCAAGCGCTATGCAGCTTACTTTGGGACTAGATGGCGCTGTGTGAAATGTCTGAGTATTATTATTATTATTATTACCTCAGAGCATCTTTGGCATATCTGTGTTTATCACTCATTCTTTCTATGTGCTCGAATCATGTTAGCATTGTTTTATTTGTAGATATAAAATACTTCTTCTTCTTCCTATCCTCGACTATGCTATCTAGACGCAAAAGACGCATTGTTGAATAAATTGGAGCGGTTGCAGAATTTGGCTATTCGCTTTATTTTCGGACTTCGCAAACCTGATCACATTTCAATCTTCCGCTCTCAGCTAAAATGGCTTCCTGTGCGTCTTCGACGAGATATGCATATACTTTCTTTTCTATATAAAATTCTAAATAATCCGTCTGCTCCTGTATATCTTCGTTCCCGCTTTCACCTCTTACCTACTTCTTCTCGACTTACACGTTCTTGTGTCACTAAAACTTTGAAGTATCCTCTATCCAGACCTAATTTCTTCTACAATTCCTTCACTGCACGAGCAACTAAATTATGGAATAATTTACCTTTCAAAATTCGTAGTAGTCCATCGGTAACTTCTTTCAATAAACGTTTAAAAGACCACTACTTATAAATTCATTAAATATTAGCGTCATTTACGTATTTATATTTCTGTATATATATTTATATTATTTTATGTATGTATTTAATATTATTATTTCGTAATTATTAAGTAAATATATCAAGTATTACGTATGTATTATGTATAAATGCTTACATAACTGTCATTCATTTATTTATGTATTTTTTTTTGTATATAAAGTATGTTTCTTTTTTTAAGTTAAAATTCAGTTTTTTACCCTCTACAGTATTTGCACCGCTTTGTGGGGTTAGCTGGAAGAAGAAGAAGAGATAAGCTCGCCTTTGTACGAAATCTCAAAATGTTATTAATGTAACCTTTGTATTGAATAAAGTGTATATATAAAATACAAAATTAATTTCTGGACTTCCGTAAGTTTAGGAATCCTTAAATTTTGGTGTAAAGTTGAAATGAAGCTTTTTGAGCCATAAAATTTTTAAATTTCTGATTCCAATGATTTTAATGTTAAAGTAAATTCGAGTATCCAATCTGTCCGTTCTTAACTTTCCTATTCATATTTTAAAACGTTAAAAGCTGCCTTTTCTACTCAATGCAAGCAAAATCGTTCTTCACTCTGCACCCTATAATAGTAGCATAAGATTGCTTTTCGCAATTGGTGTTTGATAATATTTTAGCGTGAAAAAGACTAAATTTCAAAGTCAAAGTCAAATTAATTTATTCAGGTAAACCTTCGAAATACACCCAACTGTAAGGTGTTTTTGAACGTCCAATCTACTTTAGTTCGGTTTGAAAAGAAAACCTGCACACTGAGAAGTATTGAAAAGAAACAGGCGACGACTCAGAAACGACAGAATTTATTCTTCTATGTAATTTTACATTACAAATTTTAAAACTTGTTTGTGACATTTGGAATAATTACCTATCCATTGTAATGAAATTCAATTTGAAATTCTATAGAATTACGGAAATACAACTTAATTTTTGTGCGAAACAGAGTTATGTCTAGATATTTCTTTATTGAGATTTGTTTACCAATCATAGTTCAACGTTTGAGGATTTTATAATAAATAATTATTGAAGTTGTCTAACTCTTAGTCTTCTTAGGTCGAGATTCAAGTCACCAAACACTATTAAAGTCTGCTGACGTTGACTCGTGTAGTGCAATAGTATACTGTTTAACAAGACGTACTTTAGGCCTTGTGTTTTGTAGACGTATAATATCACAGATTAATAATATCTAAAAATATCTAGGAAATGGATAGACTTCGTTTTTTCCTTTGAGGTACGGAAACCTAAAAATGTATCAACATATTAAAGGTAAATAAAGAAGAAAATAAATAAAACCTATGTAAATACTACAAAATTAATCCCTTCAATAAACAATAAATATAAATTGATACCGTAAATTAACATTCACAAAACACCGGTCTAATGCAGCCAGCAGTGAAATATACCACTCTAACGAAGTAACGTACTTATATCTGTATAATTAGTATACAGAAAATATTATACAATTATAATAAAATAGTACCAGCAAGAAAATCGACAGGCGAGCCATCTACCAATTAAATGTAGCCGCGTAACAAGCAAATGTAGAGTTAGGAATCTAACAACCAGTACATTTTTTAGTTCATAATAATTGTATTCAAGTAAACTCTGTTATGAGATAATTTTGAAAATACAGCTGTAACGTAAATAGTTCAATATATTAATCGCAACTATTTATGTAACTCCAAATAAAACTCCTTGTTTGATCTGTGTATATCACGCTACTTGAACTTGGGACACACATAGTGTTCATTATCTTAAAATTGAAAAAGTTTCGTATAAATAAATATTATTTTAAGTAAAGTATGAGGGTATTTATTCATTTTTGCCAGTTCGTTATATTCCAATTTTTACAATATTGTTAACGAAACTTTATCAGATACAAGATCTGTAAATACGGAGGATGTAGATGAGTTGGTCAAAAAGAGCAGAAGTTGACGTCTCTGTCAGACAATCACATCAATTAATATGATCTTAAACTAAGACGTAGACTTGTAATAATATGGTTACTACACAACGAACTAGGGAAGTAACCAGTAACACCTAGACTCCAAAACAATTTAAAATCAGTCTCTTAAATTGATATGACCAGTAATTGAAATAAGGAGTCAATTTAGAATGCAGGTACACAGTGCAACTGCATTCGAAATTGACGATCCTATAAACTGTAAAGAATTTATAAAAATTGCAGTTATAATAATATATTACGGCAAAATAGATTTTTTTTAAAGGCCAGCTGCATGATATTATTTGTTAGACATATGATAATTCTTTCGCTGAGTTATGAGTAAATAATATTGTTGAAAGTGTCGTTAAAAGCGACGTAAATAAATGCATACGTATTTACTTAAATATAGCGTATCGACTCTAAATTTTCTTGTGTCTGTAAAACATATGCATCAAAAGTACCTACAATTCAAGCGGCTAATTAAAATAGATGACCCATTTACATACTTATTGAGATTTAGTGCGATCGTCCTTTGTTAAGGGAGAGATTAAGAAAAGTTACATAAAAAATACAGGGCTGCCGCTTTGAAATATTCATAAAATAAAAATTCCATTTTAATTTTAACTGCTTCCTTGCTACAATATTTGAATGCAATGCTATTTAAGCTCAACAACCTGAGTAATTTCCTATATAACTAGTGTATATATTTATCAAGTGTATTTGTTTGTTGTTAAATATCGATGTATGTTTTTACTGGTATAGGTACAACACACATTAACTTTTTTTTTGTTAATTGTAACAAACATAAAAAATTACCTTACTTTAATTGCCGATAAAAATAATTGTGTAAATGTTGTTGCTAAAACACTCATAATTATTACATTTAGAAACGCATTTGTACAACCCTGAACCGATGTGTAAAGGACCCACACAATGTCGTTATATCTGATATCAAATAAAAAAATCTAAGCTCGTTACGATTAACAAAGAGATAAAAGTCATAAGCGATAGCGGTAACAGAGTATCCGATCAAAAACATAAAAAGTTAAATAAATTAAGCCAAGTCTCAAGTTCAAGTCTAGAAACACTAATTGTGAACAAAATGTTAGATATGCTACAAGCGCCTTACTCTCGGACTTCATAAATATCTATTCACCCAGACTCCTCACAAGGACACAATGTTATTGCCTTTGATCAATTGCAATTAATAACAATAATAATATCTTGTTATTATCTATCTCTATCTTATCATCTATCTCTTATCTCTTTCACTGCTGACACATGATATATAACACATTAATCAGTGTGTGTGTGTGTGTGTGTGTATGTAGTATTCGTTCCATTAGTCGAGTATGGAATGTCCTTACGTATATCTTCTATCTATCTATAAAAGTTTGGTAGCGATCGGATCAGTAGATTTTTTTTTTGTTTTTTACGCCCAGTGAAACTAACGCCCAGTGAAACGGGCCGGGTTTGCTAGTTAACTATATTTTTGTTCATGTCGATGCAAGTCTCATGATTTTCGATTGAGCGAAGTGTAAGATAAAGCTACGAGTGAGAATAAATACCCCCAGCCGTATTCCTGATAGTTTGTCTTAACACGTTTTCTGTACATACTGCTGGGAATAACATATTGGCTAGAAACTTACATCGTTTCAGTTCCGAGTAGAATTTCTGACTAGCATCTAATAATTACTCATTATTAATTAAAACTATAATAATTAATTAAAACATTGTTTTAAATTAGCATCTAATTTAAAACAATGTTTTAAAATGCTTCAGCTTAAGGTATGGCTCAAACCGGAAATAATTTATTGCAGAACACGTTGAAAGGCTGGCAATACTAGAGTAATTTCTGACGGACGGACAAATTAAATTTTCGCCCTTTGTTTAGAAAAAAATTAAACCGACTTCAAAAAATAACACTGAAAAGTTTGAATAACTACCCTTTACTAATCAAAACTTAAGTATAAAATAACTTTATAAATACGATACAAATTGCCATTTCTCCCTTTTGAGTAATCTTGGCCTAAATAAATATCTAAGACAGGTCTACAATTAGTTTATTTTCTAATTCTGGAGCGCCATGTGTTAACTTCCATTCTATTGAAGAGCACAAACCGTGGACTTTCACAATAAAAGATGCGAACAGATCGAACATGGGATATTATTGCCCATTATGGCCATTATCAATGTCATCGATATCATATCATGTCAATATCAATCAGTTATAAAAGAACAGTGTAAACGTTACACTGTTCAAGAACAGTGTAAACGTTACATAATTACACCCTAGCAGTATTCTTACAATCCGAAGACGACAGTCACCAGCCGTATTCTCTGTCCGCCGCAAAACTAACTCTATTGACTGAATTTATTATACCACAGTCAATTTACATCTTCTCCCTACTACTATTATACCATGTAGGGACAACAATAGTTAACAAATGACATACAAGAGTATCATTAATATAAATGAATAAAGGTCGTGTTATTCGCAACCAAAATTTCAATATCAGTGAAATTTCAATGGGACTAAACTGGAAGCATATCGTTTCAAACAAAGAAAGAATTTTCCAAATCAGTTCATAAATGAGGGAGTTATGAGGTAACAAACATAAAAAAAAATACAACCGAATTGAGAACATCCTCCTTTTTTGGAAGTTTAAAATAAAATTAAATATGCATGACATATTGTACATGTTTTTGTTAATTTATTTCTTTTGTACAAATCGTTATTAAACAATTATGCAAATGTTAGGTTATAAAAAAACTCCGAGCTCACACACAATACAAAGAACTAGGGTAGCTTCCAGTAACACCTAAATTTTCAGACATTTAAAAAAATCCAATCCTAAATTTATCCCACAATAAAATCTGGGATCTTTTTAGAAAGGAGATGCATTAATCACCGCATTAATGAATCAGTGAAATAGTAATGTCATTCCTCACACAACATAAATAACAGATATAGTATGAAGGCGCATGTCCGCTATCGCTTACACTTTGTACCAGCATCCAAGGTTATACATCATTTAATTTTTCTGTTATTATTGATGGCGACTTTTTTCACGCTCTGACAGGCGGATGGTGATTAATTAAAATTTTAAACACAAAAGGTTCTCGTTACTGCTACATTGTAATTTAGATAACAAACAGAGAGAGTTTAACTGGTTCAATGTATAGGGTACAAACAAACTATACTTGAAACTATCGGAAAGGGTAGGACATTATTTTCTATCCACACATAGACTAAATAATTCCAAAAGTTATGTCCCGTACAGTAACGGTGAGACAAATCAGACAATAATTTGACTAACCTGTACATACGACACATTCTATTAGCTGATTGCAGAGCCGACCCGCACGCTTTTAACGTAACTTGCAATCAGCATGCGACAGCCAATATTCCGCGATATCTGCTGTCAAAACGAGAATTTGTGTAATGTAATTTGTATAGAGGCGCTAAATCTACCGCGATAAGTGCAATTTACGGTCATACAAATCAATGCAATCAATACAATCAATCAATCAATCAATATGCAATCTTAATACGTAATACCAATTTTTTATTATAATTAGTCACCGTTCGCGAAGTAGTCGCGTCGCTGTCTGCTAATTTTTAGGTAAAATCCCGCAAGTTCACTGCCCTTTCGTTTGGTTTCACTCAAACATAACACATCCAATCTTTTCTCTTCCATAATATCAATCACTTCATTCATCTTCTCTTCAATCCCACCCCTCACACGCAGCTATTCTATACTCCTCCCTCCACTTCCACTCCACTTCCACTTCCACACAGCGTTGCCTCCAGTCATTGAAAGGTAGTATGAGTGATATGACTGGTATGATCTGTGATGGTACAGTGGTAAACTGCCTATTGTACGCTGACGATGCTGTGCTTATAGCACTATCAGAAGCGGAGTTGCAGACACTAGTTACGTGCATGAAAGAAGACTGTGAAGTGAAAGGATTCAATGTGAATGTGAATAAAACTAAGGTTCTGATGTTTGAAAGAGAAGATGTACAGACAAAGTGTGAAATATGGGTAAACGGAAAATATCTAGAACAGGTGAACGAAGTTGTATATCTGGGGAGTGCGTTTTCGAGGGATGGAAGATGTGAGTTGGATGTGGAGAGACGGGCAGCAGCCGGCAATAAAGTGAACGGTGCTCTGTCCACATTAGTAAGGATATTTAGCATTCCGGAATATATCTAACTCAGCCAAACAGATTACACATAATGCGGTGTTGGTGCTAACTTTATTGTATGGTAGTGAGTCCTGGATATGCCCCAAATCGAGTGAAAGTAAGATAAATGCAGTAGAAATGCGATCTCTTAGAAATATGTGCGGTATCACCCTTGCAGAAAAATAAGCAATAAAGAGATACGCAGTATGACAGACTTGCACGACAAATGATGAGATTTGAGGAAGCGAAAGAAGTATGTAAGGATCATGACGCTTGGCGCTCCGCCCTCTCTGACTACCTCGTTGGAGATATGGCGTGAAGATATGTTATGTTATAAGGAAAAAATACAGGACATCAATCGAAACATAATTTTATCACCTACAACTTTCCCACTTAACTTTTATGGATACAAGCTCATATTTTTGTTGTATTTGCGAAAAACCGTTTTTTTGACTTTCGTGCATTTTTTAGGTTACTTTCGCCATTGAAAAACGCTATCTTTCTTAGAATTTATTGTTCTACACGATCATTTTTTTTCCTGCCCTCAATTGTCTGGAAATTAACATAGTGATACCGTAGATTGATTGGACTTAGTAGTCAGAGAGGATGGAGTGGCAAGCATCGCTGTCCTTGCATGCTTCTTTAATCTCTTCAAATCTCATAATTCTCCTCACACAATTTCGACTGGGTATGCGGAAGCTTTTGACATAATCGTCAACTAACACTCTGGCTATTGGATCTTCATAAGTCAGCCTTGTTGTGTATTAGGTCTTCGTGAGATTCTACTACCACTCATTTTCGCTTTTATACTTTGTCAATCGATAATCATTCATTCTTTCTATGTGCCCGAATCATTTAACAAAAATGTTTATTTAAATCTCCGTGCACTTAAAGTTCAGGAAACTTCCCAATTTCTTGGTGTTCTGTTTAAAAAAAGAAACACTTGTGGAATCACCTCCATGTCAGTTTTCAATTTTATTTCTCTCATTTTTAGCCTCCTTTGTAGAGTTCTATAGCCAAAAGGTCAAAACAGAACCCTTATTACTTTGTCATGTTAGTTCGTTTGCCCATAAGTCAGAGTAATTATTCCGTCATCTTTAGAGCAACTGTGCTGAAATTTGGTACAATGATGTTGATTTCTTATTTGTACTTTTAAACCCGTAATGATAAATAAAACCTGAAATTATGGTATTTCGGAGCCCTTTTTAACACTTACTTATCCAAAGAACCCTCACTGAAGAACGGTTCGTCATGCTCATGGTTTCTGTGTTTTTTTCCTAATATTGTAGTAAAGCATCATTTATATTATCCTTTTTAATTCAATACCTTTAATAGTCGGAAAGCATAATGAAGTCCGGAATTAAAAACAAAATTATAGATGTAGTGGTTTCAACAACTCTACGTTATAACTTCTTTAGTCTTCCCACCAGTATTAGGTATTAATAATGTACCTGTTCCGAACATTGATAATAATTTCTCTGAGCCTAATGTACTTCTTTTTAATAGCGACGCGAACACGTAATTTTGTCGTTAAAATTAACGTTAATATAAAAATGCGTTTGTCGTAAAAAATATTGTTAAAAATAAAAAAGCAAAAGGAAAATGACAAAAAAATGAGACGGCCTTGTATTAAAATAAAGTAGTTAATTTCTTGTTCATAATAAATTATTAAATGACTCATAAATATTTCAGATATGTGATTTTATTTTTAAAATAGCACAGGTCATTGTATACCTTAGGGCTTCCGAATAAGAACCAAAATACATTAGCAATTTTGCTAACTATTGTTCCACATAATAAACTCATGTTACAGTAAGTTAATGGCTCACTTTTATGTGAAGTACATTAAAACGTCTGAGAAAATTAAGTTGGTAGCTTTAATTTATGTTAAACGAGCTTTTAAAAGCCAAAAGATTTTTGTTACTTACAAACATAATATTCATATCTACATTAAACTCCAATACAAATCACAATCTTCCAAAAAATAATATTCTCTTGTGGAGTAAACAAACTCGCAGAAAACATGTGTAACAAATAATTTCGAGTCACATTTTTAACACAAAAATATAATATGATTTCGGTTTTAAAAACTTAAAGAATAGTTATACTTAGTTATACACACGTTATACATATCCTATTGTTTTCATTTTTGTCCATAATATAAAGAAATGTGGCGACTTTGATATTTATAGTTCGTCAGTTGTCATACTTATTAGTTATTAGTAAATCAAACATTTTTAGAATTTTTCTCTAGAAGAGCAAATCTTCAATAAAAATCACCTAGAATTAAAAAAATAATAAACTTCATGATGTGTAAAAATTTATTAAAAATTTTTTTACAAACACTTAAAATAAAGACTGTTATTGTTTACACAACGCAAACAATAATATTCTTCAATTATTATTCTGTCATTTCGAATGAATCGTGTCACTCACATAATAGAGTGAACTGATTTATGATACTAGTATAGTAATTTTATCTAGGAACATAGGCGACCTTTAGATAACACTACAAATTTAAAACAAAACGCTTGACAGATAATCTCAACTTTTTCAATGCTGTACTATATTGGAAAATATTAGTGTTATATGTGCATATTTCATAATTTCGTGTATGTAACATAAAAGCAGTGTTTATAGAGTGCTACGTGTAATACGTCGGTCCAGCGAACGGTGAAAATTTAACAAAATTTTGGTTAGTTTTTTGTAATGAAAAAAATAGGATATAATCGCATAATTATTATAATATCTACAGGTAGCATTTTTTATACATAAAGAGACAAGTTTAATAAAAACTTTGTTTTGCGGTTGTCAGTATTTTTGTACAAAAAGAGAAAAAATTAATATAAACTTTATTTTGCGGTTGGCGAAATTTTTTACCACAAATTCAATTTTGCAGTTAGAGTCGTTACGACTACAACAATACGGAATACAAATTGCACTTGTCTAGTTCTATATATTGCTGTATTTAACGTTTGTATCCAACCCACATATTAAATGGAGTGAAGTTATAACACGTATTTATCTCTTTTGCAGATATGTCATATTTGCAGTATTTGCAACTTGATGATTTATAGCACAGAATTTTATTCAAAGCAAAGAAATTATCACTATTTTTGAATCATTTATCCACTGGTAATTTAATAAAATAACCATCTATCTTAGTAAAGAACAAACATTAGGAAACTGTTAGTTTGGTGATACGATGTAAGTATGGCTGGCAAAAAAATCAAATGATCATACAAAAGTAATCAATGACAATACTTTTCGTGTTGAAATTAGTTAAGCGCGTTTATAATAATATCTACAAAATAGTAAAGTACGTTTTATTTTTCTCTAAACTTCAAGCTTCTCCAAATTTTTAAATTTCTAGGTATCATGGTTTCAGGTATAAAGATAA
This sequence comes from Zeuzera pyrina, assembly GCA_907165235.1. Classification (NCBI taxonomy): domain Eukaryota; kingdom Metazoa; phylum Arthropoda; class Insecta; order Lepidoptera; family Cossidae; genus Zeuzera; species Zeuzera pyrina. The sequence goes on from OU015640.1 coordinate 14,906,605, forward strand.
AGAATGGCCCAGCCTAGTTCCAGAATCCAATTTTTCTCCAATTTTTTCTAGGTATCATGGTTTCAGGTATGAAGATAAAGAATGGCCCAGCCTAGTTCCAGAATCCAATTTTTCTCCAATTTTTTCTAGGTATCATGGTTTCCGGTATGAAGATAAAGAATGGCCCAGCCTAGTTCCAGAATCCAATTTTTCTCCAATTTTTTCTAGGTATCATGGTTTCAGGTATGAAGATAAAGAATGGCCCAGCCTAGTTCCAGAATCCAATTTTTCTCCAATTTTTTCTAGGTATCATGATTTCAGGTATGAAGATAAAGAATGGCCCAGCCTTGTTCCAGAATCCAATTTTTCTCCAATTTTTTCTAGGTATCATGGTTTCAGGTATGAAGATAAAGAATGGCCCAGCCTAGTTCCAGAATCCAATTTTTCTCTTCGTCAATGACATTCTCATATTTAAATGTTAACTAGAGCAAATGTGACTTTCATTTTTCTTCTTCGATACGGAACTCTATAACAGACTAACAGAAATACAAATGTTTTTCCATACCTCGGTACAATTGTATGAAGAGAATGATATTTAAGTCGACGAGATTTGTGGAGGCGAAAGAATGTGTGAAACACTTGGCGCTCCAAATTTTTGCTCCGTTAGGGATAGCGTCACAATATCATGTATGTATTTAAATAACTGTGCTCATTATTATGTGTACAGTTTTTCCTTTAATTACATATCATAATTGTTATCCTTGACATTATTACATGAAGAACGAAATAAAAGGTAAATGAAATCTACTCAAATATTTCTGAGAAAATAGTCATACATATTTATTAGCAAGCTAACCAAAAATTATCATAAACACACAAAAACTGAGTGAGTGAGAGCGAGCCTGCGTGGCTGATGACAAGGTCAAATATCCTTTCAAAGCAATAATTACATATTAAAAAAAAACACCCGACTACTTCACGAAAAATTTTGAAAATAACGAACCACAAAGTTTTAAGTTGTCTCCAAAATCTTTCCTTCTTTTTAGTAAAAATGAGACATTTTTGCTTTTGGAAAATCTTTGAAAATTCACGCGAAAATTCGGATATTTGGCTGGCGTTTCTGACAAAAATCTCAATAAAAAAATTTTGGCGTGTTGCAAACATTCAACATCCCATTCTGCCGAAACTCGCGAGTGGCTAGTATACCTATATACCTTAATTGCTTAATCGCGGTGTATGAGCATTATGGTTAGTTCTGATACATTTATTTATTTGGTACAACAACAGTTTATAATAGATATAAACAACTATTCCAAAAATTTAAAGTACAACGATTATCTATGCGAGCTTGGAATCCAATAACAGTCTCAGCTTTTACAAATTAACTTTTCTCACATGTGACTGTTAACTATACATTATAGTAAATGAAACTATACATACATACATATCTTCTGTACATACATACATATGTTCTGTATCTTCTCGCCGTATTCCTACCGGGATAGTCAGAGAGGACGGAGTGCCAAGCTTCGCGGTCCTTACATACTTCTTTCGCTTATTTTGACGACCTCCGTGGCGCAACGGTTAAGCGCGTCGGAAAGTAAACGGGGGTTGCGGGTTCGATTCCCGCCCCGAGTCTGGGTGTTTATGTATAATATGTATGTATTTACAAAAGAAAAGTATATAAGTAGTATATCAGTTGTCTAGTACCCATAACACAAGCGCTGTGCTGCTTAATATGGGACTAGATGGCGCTGTGTGAAATGTCTGAGTACATTATTATTATTTAAACCTCATCATTCTACTCACACATTTTCGCCTAGATATGCGAGTGCTTTTGACATTCTGCTTTTGACGCTATTATGTCGTTGATTTAGGCAATGTAGTCCTTCCCTACTTCTCCTCGGGTCCCCCCTTCAGTTGATTGTTTATAATTTTATGTAATAGGATCACATCCGTGATTTCACATCTTGTATAAGTAAATGAAGACTGTTGTATGTATTCGGTATGTTATTATCCTTTTACTTAATAACGATGTGAAGCATCTTTTATACGGTGCGTCGTTAAAAAACAATGCTGACTGCTAACCCACTGCTAACACAAAAGTACAAATCGCTACTCATTCAGATTTAGGTCGAAAATGTTAAGATCGCGTGCAAGCAATACATTCCCCCATATTGCTGGTAACACGGAATATCACAACTCTCAATGATATGGTTTCCAACTAGCTGTCGGAATGTTTGTGTATGAAACAGAGTTACATTAGATTTTTATTTGTATCTATGTCTGGCTGGAATTCTTACATTACACGTTTTTTTTTATAAAATAGAGAGTAGGTAATACTCTTTGGTACATTACTCTTAGAACTTCCTGTTTTTTTAAAAACTCGCATGAGATTGGTTAATTTATAATTCATTCTATTGTCTACGTGAAAATAAAAAAACAAAATGTTATAGTTTTTGACAGGAATAAGTTCGTATCGACATTCGTATTTTATTATTATGTATGTCCTATTTTTTACATTTCTGTAGTTTTAAAGAACGAAACAACAAAAATGATAGTATATTGTCCGTTAAAGTTTTATGCAAGCGTGAAAGAATCGAAAAATTTCATTAAACATGTGAAACTGAACTTTTCGCGTTCTTTCAGGAAGTGCTTTTTATTCCAGTAAAATCAACTATCTCTTTGGATAGTGTTAAGAACTTACTGTTAAGAAAAAATAATTGTTGTCATTTCAGACAAATAATTTTAAAATGTGTATAACCAAAGACATCAGCTGTATAGGCATAGTTTCCTTTGTCAACCAAGAGCTGGGGAAACATGTAAAAAAAATACTGGCTACTTCATTTAATCTTTACAATTTAAAGTAAATACGTATGTAATTCTGATCGAGTATAAAATTATATACACAAGTGACGACATACGTATATTTTTCTGCTGACGCCACACACTGTAGCTCACGTAGTGAACTCCGATAGGTATCTAGGGAGTACGCCGGACTGTTTTATCTAGAAGTTGATATTTCACGTACACGTCTGGCGATATATCGTGTACGGATATCAGAAAAGGTATCGCCATTGTTGTGATGAAAAGGGTTGGATTAAAGGGAATACTTGAAATTTAAGCGCCTTATTTTATAGGAATTTTATGCGATAGTAAAATATTTAAGACATAACCTTTTCGTAAATTTTATAATAGGTATAATGAAAAATCAATTTTTTTTTGAGAAACTGTTATGTCCGTATGTTGACCCGTTCGTCTAATTTTCCATAGAAAGCTTATTGATACATTTGGTTTAACCACATATTTTACATTTTGGTTAATGCACATCACATACATATTTATCAAGTGATAAATTCCTAAAATCTTTAACTATTTTCCGCTCAAACTCCAAAAACCACCAATCGACACGTGTTTCGCCTCTCAACGAAGCATCCTGAGGATATACCAGAGATCGGACTCCGTCAGCTTCGGTGCTGGTTAGCTGTTTCACAATTCATCACATTAAATTAATTTCCGTAAAGTTGCACCTGAGCCTATACAATACTTACATATCTTCACGCTGTATTCCTAACGTGGTTGTCAGAAAGGACAGAGGACAGTACGTACTTCTCTCGCTTATTTTAATCTCATCATTCTCCTCACACATTTTCGCCTAGGGGCTTTTGACATTAGCCTCGGCTAACACATTGGTTATATGATCTTCATAAGTCAGCCTTGGTTTTCCTTGGCTTCTTTTACCACTCGCTTTCGCTCTGAACATTTTCTTCGTCACTCTTAAGGCGCTCATTCTTTCTAATTCACCATTTTGTTTATTTGAATATTGTGCGCTTTGGTTAGAACATTTAATTTAATCACATGATTTCACGTTTTGCTTGACATACATTACCATTTCGTTTAACCACATCTTTTGCTTGCCTTAGTTATCATGGGATTGTAAATGAACCTTAGTTCATTTACAATCTTCTCTGTTGCATAAAAAAGATGTCCTACTTTTTTAAAAGTAAATAAAATTCAATCTTTTATCTAATTTAACAAGATATGTTTAATTCATGACATTACTTAAATACTTTACATTTATCAATAAACTTCATTTCTTATTTTAAATATTGCCTTATTTTAAGATCATCTCTTTTATCTAAAAAAGCTAAAAAGTATTGTTACCTGTTTGCCAAATTACACTGAAACGAATCATACATATTACATAGCTGTCATAGTCGAAGCGGCTACAACAAAGAACGTTAAACATCACAACGATGGTAAACTTCATTTAAAACATGGTCACACCATCAAAACATTATTTAAAGGGACGTGTAACGAAATATCCTTAATTTCGTAACAGCGGGGAACTCCGGCTTAATTCGTTATGCGCCTCAGCGGGGAGTCACACCCTTAAGTGGTAAAAAAATAAATGAATACGCTTGTAGACAGGTAAATTACATGTAAATGAGAGGTACAGTGTTTTTGATGATTGAACGATTCTTTAAAAAGAGATAGACGCAAGAAGGGGAGGGGGGTTTGCACCATGTACATCCAAGTGTAAATTGAACACGTAACTTTTAGCAGGAGTTACTTGTCAGCGGTTGATGTGACATTTCTCTAAACAAATTATATGTAACAATGCATAATACATCTGCATACTTATCTTAAAAAGAAACTTGACATTTAAAAAAAAAATCTCTTTTTACTAATATGAGAAACCAGTCCAGATCGGCTAAATATCTAAGTTTTTTATTCTCATATTTTCTTTATCAACTTAATTACTCAATAAAAAATATCTTCCGTATAAAATATTTTCATTTGTGTATTGTACGTAACACATGACATCATCCTTTCCTATACATATAGGATAGGGTATTCTGGATTGAAGAAAAAAATATGGACAGATTAGGTGTAGCGTAAGACAACCGGTGGCTTTTTTAGCTTTGATAATCGTATATATGTATCTATGGGCCTCAGTCCATTAGGGACACTCTTTACTCGTAACTCGTATGTCCTACCCGTGATCTATAAAGCAACTCATTGCGACAAAATAAAACTCAATAAATGACTAGGGAACAAATATGAGCCCAACGCGCTCTTATCCAATGTTATTTTTATGCTAGTAGAAACTTATCAAAATCATGATCGAAATTATCAATTTACAGTATCTGTACAACTGTACAACGAGGTTCTTTCGATAGCGAGTATCGAATTGTAACACGTCTGCAAATTCTGCTAAGCTGAGTTTCTCAAACTGTTGACACAAAACATTCAATTTATTTGACTCGTTTTTTGTACTTGTACGACTTATGTCACTCCCCACTTGAGGCGGCGACAGAAATACAGAGTCACGCATCAATTCGTAATAATACCTATTGGGGCTCGCACCTTGAGAACATATGAGATAGTGGTTTAACTCACAAATGACAAAAAAGTTAGTTTATCACGTAAAAATGTGCGGGTAGCGATAGTCGCACGACAAGTGTGCAAAATTGGTATCAATGAAGGCAAATGCGCGATAACGGTAACCATCATGTTACCGTGAGTTTTAGTTCACAGAAACAGCATTAGTGATTTTTAATATCACATGATATCATTGCTTATTTTAGCAAATAAGGATTCGGAAATATTGCAAACCAGTTGTGGCTAGCTAATAAGCTATTGGAACTAGTTAATGAGAATTTGCTAGCACTGGTGTCATCTCTCAAAATTTTTCCGTCTGTCATGTCATTTTTCACTAAGCTGAACATACGTCTTGTTTAACTTTAGATTGGACTTATTTCTAATTCGTTTCAATTTCATGTTATAAATATTCATTATTACTGCTGTTGAATAGCGAACGTCTTTCGAAATTTTGGCCCTCAATATTTGCTCGCGAGGCACTCGAAGTGAAGGAGCTGTTTGCGACGTGCCATTATCTGCCATTCTTGTATTGTGCGAAGTTTGCTGGCGTTCAGGTTTTGTAAAACTTAAAGGCTTCGTTCAATTACTCGAGAATTTTGCTGAAGCGAACACTGAAAACGGTATTTCCTATATTTATCACTAAGGTATTTCCTATATTTTACTTCCTTCATTTTTATATTTTTACTGAAATTATGCGCTACATACATACGCCTTTACTTTAGACTTTACATCTCTAGACAGCCTGTCCCGTAGTGTGAATTGAGACAAATAAAATAAAATGTAGACGGGTGCTGTTTTCTAACGAAATGGTGGTAAATCGATTTATCTAATAATAAATGTGTGTCGTATGTACAGGTGTGTCGGTTTATCTGATTTGCTTCACCGTTGACCTCGGACACGGTGTATAAAGTTATTTATAAGATTTTTGACTACATAGTAACGAACATGCATAACTGATGTTGGGGAGAAGTCCACCAAACCGAAGTGGGATTGAGCGAACCACGTTTGCCAAATGCATAACAACTGTTTTAATCGTCACGTAATAGGTGTCTACTGATGAAAATAGAGATCATAGCGGACCGCGGCGACGATGGCGATACGATTTGGACGCGATCGAGTCGAATTAAGACGAAATTTATCAGGATCTAAAAACGTGAAAAAATGATAGAGAATGATTGATCAGTAGTGGGACAGTAACGGTTTAAAAAATATACCAGTGTTAAGAAAAATCAAATGATCTAATATTCCAATAATGAACAAAGTTTGACAACCATATGCGCACATAAGCATAACAAACGAAGTAGCAATCATAACAATACATGTCAAACATACTCGAACTGCAGTGCACGTCCGGCGTCCGTTTCAACAGCTCCGGCACAGCCGCAATATGGCGGCTACACGTGTGTGCGTGTTATTAGTCGTGTTTTGTACTTGTGTACGTGAGATGCTGGCCATTAAAGGTACCTAAAATTATTTTCGATATACATTTATTTAACTGTTGTTCTGTTTATTTATTATTTATTAACTCGCGATAAAAAAAGGGTTGTTATAAATTAACAGCGTTGTGTGCGTCTGCTTGCCTATGTGTGTGTTGAGTGTGTCGATTGAGTGTGACGACCTCCTTGGCGCAACGGCTTAGCGCGTCGGAAAGTAAACGGGGGTTGCGGGTTCGATTCCCGTCTCGAGTCTGGGTGTTTATGTATAATATGTATATGTATTTATTTACAAAAGAAAAGTATATAAGTAGTATATCAGTTGTCTAGTACCCATAACACAAGCGCTGTGCTGCTTACTTTGGGACTAGATGGCGCTGTGTGAAATGTCTCTGAGCATGTTATGTTATGTTATATGCAGCATCGGATGCTTTTTTTGATTGAGAGCTACAGATTTCGAGAACCTTCTTTACTACGTTTGATGGAAATAGATTATACTATCCATTCTCAATTTCGAATCATAGTTGTGATGGGATCTTAGGCACTATTCCAGATAAACACTTTTTGAAGGCTTGATTTGTGTGTTGGGGGCACTTAAATTTTAAAATATCACATTAGAATGGCACCTTCTATGGTATTCCTTATACTGTTGACACGATTAAAAAAGACTACATTTCTGTGCCACTTTTCAGCTTAGTAGGTGTAAAAACTATGGAATAAATAACATGTTAATTGTGGACTGTCAAACAGAGCGACGGACAGACAGACGTTACGAATCCATAAGGATTTCTTTAAAAACCTTAAAAAATCAGCCAAGTGCGAGTCGTGTTTGTGTCATATATTTACCTAAAAATATAAGTCGGATTCAAAAACAAACATGTATAAATTGAAACGTTCTCCCATACTCTCCAACTGATATCGTAAATTTGTAATGGTAAAGGAGTGTTATATAATTACAAATTCGCAATTTTTGGTATTTTCCCTTTATGCAGCTGTGAGACTTTGCTTCGTGCCAAATTTCATGATTCCACGTCAACAGGAAGTACAGGTTTTTATTCACATAATAGTTATAAATCTTTTGATTTTGTTGACTATGAAGCTTGAATTTTTTAAACGTTCAAGGGACTACAGACCTCCAGTGTTTGATATTTTAAATTTGATACCTCTACCCGTTCTTGAGGTAAAGGGACTTGACTGGTCGACAGACGGACACACGGATAACGAAGTCATCCTGTAAGGGTTCCTTTTATTCGAAGTCGACGAAGTCCTAAAAATGATATTATTTAAGTGAATTACGTTTTCTTTCGAACCAATTTGGGGATTTGGGGGATTTCTTCACGCTATGTCGTTAACGGGGTAATCAGAGAGGATGGAGCACCAAACTTCGCGGTCCTTACATACTTCTTTCGCCTCCTCAAGTCTCATCACTCTCCTCACACATTTTCACCTAGGTATACGAGTGCGTTTGACAGATACCCTAAAATGTTGATAGCGTTGATAGATAAATGAGAGTTGATGGATACCCTAAAATGAGTTCTTTTTGATATGGTTTAACAACATATAGTTAATCCAGATCAAAAAGTTATTATATGTTTTTTTTACTGACCCCAAAATCCCAGTTTCGATTTTCGGCTTGTTAATTTCGTGAGAGCGAAGTTTTGTAAGTTGTCCTTGATATTAGGCGATATTGGCTACTTCTCGGTTTATACTTGGTACGTATATAAAAGCGCTTGTGCTTAGTTTGGTGTTACGCAATTATTCTAATTGTCTTAAAAAATTGTAAATTGTTACAATTTTCAATTGCAAAGAACGCTATTTGCTGTTGTTGCAAAATGTTCGTCGACACAAATGACGTCATTGGAAATAAAAATGATGAATTTAAATACTTCAACTTTGTTTTAGCTTAGCAATAATTAACACGCACACACACATTTTTGCGCAACAATAAATATAAAATAAGAGTAATCGACATAATTCAGAGAATAACCTGACAATAGACTGGTTACGTTTATCGAAGATCCTATAACCGGTGGGGCAAAGAAGTTCTAGAGTGGAGACTATGTTTGTGAAATCGCAGTGTATAGTCTGTATAATGTGGTAAATTGTTTGGGCCCGAAGTCCACAGCCGCACAGAGGGGAGTCTGTCCAAACACAAAGGAATGGGTACTGTCCACACCCCCATGGCCAGCGCATAGTTCTATAATCGTTTGATGATAAGAGTCAAAGATCGTGTTTATTCGACTATTTGTTAAGTTAATAAGCAATAAACATAATCTTTAGACAATTACATCAATTACATGATCCTCAAACTGAGATATGTAATATTGGAAATTTACTGAAATGTCATAATATAAAATAGACGATGTCATAGATAACATGGATTATTTTTTTCTGTAAATATATTCACTGGTTCTTTCAATATAGTATATATGTATATAATGTATGTAAATATGTACGGTGTCACCCTTGCGGACAAAATGAGCAATGAAGAGATACGCAGTATGACAGGGTTGAATGACAGTGTTATTGTAAAAGTGAAGACAGGAATGCTTAGATGGTTCGGGCACATGGAAAGAATGAGTGATGAAAGAATGACAAAGAAAATCTATAGAGCAAAAATGAGTGGTAAAAGAAGCCAAGGAAGACCAAGGCTGACATGAAAATCAAATAGCTAGTGCTAGCCGACAGAAATGTCAAAAGCATTCGCATACCTAGGCGAAAATGTGTGAGGAGAAAGATGAGATTTGAGGAAGCGAAAGAAGTATGTAAGGACCGCTACGCTTGGCGCTCCGTCCTCTCTGACTACCCCGTTAGGGATACGCCGTGAAGATATGTATGTATAAATGAAAATCAATTGCCACGTGTATGACGGGGTATCATTTGAAAACGGCTCAACCGATTTGGCTGATTTCTTTTTTTGAGTGTTCTTAATTGTCAGGACAAGGTTTGCATGAAATAAATTTTTGGAAAGGCCACGGAAAAAGGATCGAAAATTTGGATGACATTTATATGAAAACCTCAATAAGAAAAAATCGATGTCGCAAACATTCAACATCTCACCCGGGCATGAGCGATATTTCGCATCTATGTATATTACAACAAATGCGAAATACTACTTACTGATTCATCACAAAATCTCAACAACGTAATGTGTAATGTAGGACCCCTATAGGATCTTTGTAAATTTACATTTTAAGGAGGCAAACTTGTAGAAGATATATCGGAACTTAGTTTGCTTTCGGTTCTTTTCACTGCCAGTGAAGGTTTTATTGCTGAATCGATAGGAGATTTGGCGTTAAAAATTTTTAAATATTAAACAGTTTCAAAACAAAAATAACTAGTTAAGTACCTCCTACCTTCTGGGAGCTTTTGTCCCGAATCGGGCCCCAATTGTACCTCCCCTTACAACTAAACCAAGACTTCTACTATGGGTACCACACAACGTGAACTAAGGGACTAAGGGACCTCATAACAGTCATCCCCCAAGAAAATTTACAAACATTTGTTACATAAGTAGCCAGTAATCAAAATCGAGACTTTCGGCTTGGAACTTAACTACAAAAAATAGCGTCACGACGTATTCAAAGCTAAATGAAATTGTTATTATTACATCACTGGAATGATCCCAATGTTTGGAAGTAGCATATTGTTTGTGAAGAAAATAAACAAACATTGACACAATGTGTCTTCCAGTAGACGTCACTCTTTAAGTCTTTGTGTAGATGCTCATATATTATGTAACTACATTAATCAGTATTCTAATTTTAACCTTCTTAGAGTATACTTAAGAAAGTATCTAACGCTTTCCAGATCAGACAAAAGGTTGACGAGTATGTCATGTCCAATCCAATACCCGAGCATGTCATGCTTAATTATGCTTAATTTGGTTTACTGTTAAAATTGAGCCTTATAACTCCACGTGAATGTAGTTGACTTTATAGTAATATATATAGTAATAGCATTTATTTGCTGTATTTTAGGTCTGTACTGCAGAGATCCAGATACCGGAAAATTATACGGAGTTAATTCAACATGGGCTTCGGCTACTTTCTGTGGAAATTACACTTGCAAATTGAGAAGAGCAAACTCTACCGAAACGCAGTATGCCCCTTCAAGAAAAGTTTTTAATATAACTCACGTGGACTTTCTAGACGGTGATGAAAAATTAAAAGTAATGAAAGCAGAAGATGCCATACATGAGAGACTTAATCGTACAGTTACAGTTGAAGAGAATATGAAACCAGAAATGCAATCGATACTACAGAAAGAAAATGTTATTAACGAAATAACAAGTAATGTGCTAGAAAAATCTGCTAGAGAAATATTCCAAAACAATAATGCTGAAAACACCGATGATAGATATTTGACTGAAAATGAAATTAAAGCCTTAACTGACCTTTTTCATTCAGTTAAGAAAAGTGATTTGGAAGCTATAGTTGAAATATACAGCTTAGCTCAAGATATATACAAGGAAATGGATAAAACCACGTCTGCAACTCTCGGTCAAGAAGTGAGTACAGTGAGAGATGGAACAGAATTGCTAAAAGAAAATTCAGTTCAAACTAGAACCAGTAACAGGATTTCTTATTGGTACGAACCTTTACAAATCAACAATAACAATAAAATCACAAACGATTTACAACACCAAGGATCTGATATAATAGCTACTGCAAGACCTGTACCTGTGCAAGTAGTATCATATTTTGGAGGACCGTTGAATAGAAATGATTTTAAGAAAATACCATACTATTATCCTATGTCAAATTTTCAGAGGCTCTCTTCTTACGTTCATAACAAACCATCTAATCTACGGTCATACGAAGCAAACACGAAACCACTCTGCGAGACACCTACAACAAATATGAATGTTGCTCCAGTTACTAGAGAGCCTTCGAGTAAACATTTGACAAAGGAGTTTATCTCATTACCATCATGGATTTTTATGAACAGACCGGTAGTAGATATTCAAAGAAGACCAACTTTATTACCATTTCCATATTCAATGCAATACAATTTTTCTTACCCAAGTACCTATTATAACACCAATACGTGGTCCAATTTCGCCTATTATAATAAGAAAAATTATCCAGAATATTTATCAGCTTACATACAAATGCCTAAAAATTCTGGCTACGTTTACCCAGAAGTCACCAAAACACCAACTAACGCAGATTTAAATCCAATAAATGTCGAGAAAGAAAGCTATCTATTAGATACTCTTCTTGCATCTGTAGATAAAAGAGCTGATTTTGCGAATGATGACGCTAAAAAAACACATTCTTGGATAACTGAACCGCTACCAGCTAATGTCATAGAAGAAGTGAGGGCTAAAGTAGCAGACAAAATAAAAATAAAGGCGTTTCCTTTACGAAAGAAAGTTAAATTGGAGAAAGTAGCAAAAGTCTTCAAAGTGGATGATGTTTTTAGTAGAAATAAAAGAGATGTAAACGAAGAAGATACAGAAAATTACGAGGTTTATATTGAAAAAGTAATGTAAGTAATATTCTTTAAAAATATTTAAAACAAGAAGGCCATGGTTACATTGGATAAACACGTGATAAAGTTTTTCCTCACTCAATATTTTTGTAACTATGGCTTTGTATATATACGAAAAGTATTGTTTTGTAGTAACATCTATGAAATAGCTCTTAATGCATACAATCCATAAAATTAGTTCCCTAAAAATATCATTTTCATTACTTTACCAATTTCATTACGTTACCATCAAAATATTTATTAAAAGCTACATTCGAAATGTTTCCATTTTTAACATCAATCGTTTAAAAAGTAGTTTGAGAAACTTACGTCAAATTCGAAAATTTATAGCTATTAATTGAAAAGTAAACATTTTTTGTTGTATTTTAGATGATCTATCTAATGATATGCTATTTGATAGTTTAGGTGCAATTTTCTTGGATTCACTTTGCCTAGTACGGAAGAATTTATATATTTATTTTTTTAGTCAATAATTTACTTCTTTGTACCTTAGTTTGTGCCTTTACCTTAACTTATATAAAAACGACAACATAGAAGTACCGTGACAAACAAATGGATAGACAGATAAATTCAAATAGTATCATTATATTTATTTTCTAGAACACGGTTTTATAGGTGGAGATAGAACTCTAAAAACGTGTTCGAAATTTCAAATGTGGTGTCTCGGCTCAAATTTATAGGTTTATTTGTGATCGAAATATCTGTGTAAATTTTTGACAAAAAATAATGATAACACATCACGTAGAAAGGTTTAAACATCTGTTG